>CM054804.1:6503046-7703046 GCA_028984105.1 Lavandula angustifolia | reverse complement strand
AATATAACAAGGCATAAAAATATGTCCATCATTTATTGCACAAGTACCTTAGATAACCAAAATTAGAAAGATAAAAAAGTTAGCAACCTCAGCAATAATATAGTACATCTGAATATACACATACCATGGCAAAAAGTGATGATATTGACAACTCTTCCACGTAACGAAAACCTGAAACCATTGCACCTAATCCTAGAGATAGTATTCTTTTATAATTATCACAGTGGATGATGATCGAGGCGTGCTTCAGAAACAAAATATCTGAGAAGCCAGAAAGCTTTATCGCTGGCCCAGTATAGCAGAAAGATTCAAGGTTTGGAGCTTGCAGTTTCAGCTCACCCTCAAATCTGCACATACTTCCGGACCAATTAGGGCCTACGTTGACAAAGTTGAACTTCCTAAGCTTATATGCAGATATATTGAGAAACTTGATCATCAAAAAACAACAATGTTCAAGAGATAAATTCTCAAGAACACAGCAGTTACTGAACAGTTTCTGAGTTATAACAGCATCAGGAAACCGAACTCTAACCAAATGTAGGGTTTTGAGATTGCCAAAGCCCGTAAAGGATTGCATATCAAACAAACTACTTAGATTCTCTGCCACTGGCTCGGTACTCTGAGGTACACCGACATATAATGGACACTTCCGGGCTCCATATCCAGCCAAAACATCAAGTTCTTGCACACTTCTCATAACACAGAGACAAATAAGCAACTCAAGCTGATAGGCATTAAAGTACTCAGATGCGAACTGCAGTTTATAGATGGGTGATGCATCGCGGATAATGATAGTCCACTTGACAAATACCCAAAATTTTGATAGGCATTCATCATAGCTCAAACCTCGGCAATGCTCCTGACTCCGGAAGTGTCTGAAATCAAAGTTTAAGGATGGTATTGAAGACCACATGTATCTCCATTTTCTTGATAGCAAGCTGGTTTTCACAGCATCAGTGATTTTGAGAAATGACAAAATGTGCTCCACGATATCAGTGGGCAGATTACTGAGCCAGTCATAAGAATTCTGTTCAAGAATTTTTTCGTGCTCAGGACATGACCGTTTTAATTTTTTACTGGAAATGCTCATTTATTAAATGACAAAATGTAGCAGCAAACATGTGTTTGGGAGATCCTCCAATTTTGCAGTTATCCCTGCATAAAATAGTACAACTTTTGCATTCAGCAATAATAATATTTTTTTACCCACTAAAAATTAAATTAAAAATCCAACATCAAGGATGAATACAAGATGAGAGATGAAAAGTATAAAAAGGAAATTCCTGTGAAAATTTACAACCTGAATAACACGAAAAACTCAGACAAAAACATACTTTACTTTATCATACGTCTCAGCCAAGATTTTGTTAGCGTTCACATTTCTAAAAAAGGATAACATGATTTTGGGACAAACAAATTCAATGTAGGTTTACCAAACTGCCAATGCATATAAGAGATGTTCAATGGATACAGATCCAAGCTTGATATCAGCAATAACAACAGGCACAGATCGAAAAAACAAATTTTCAGTGAATTAAAGAATTTCAGGTCGTTATGAATTTAAAAATTAAACAATTATTTAAATCAAAACAATCTTAACGTTGAAGCAAATATATAATAATTCATTCAAATAAATCAATCTATGACATATTTAACAAAACCTCTTTTCATACCACAAAAATTCAACAGCAACAGGGAATAAGATTTTGCCTCTCCAGAATACCTAGGGCAGAAGAGAGAGTGAGAGTAAAAATTTAGCCAGTGGAGGGGCGGCGATTACAAGGTTCTGTGTATATTTATTATACGCAAAGAAAGAAAATTTTGACAGCGCAGATATTGCCACTTTCCAAAAAAAAAAGAGAAAACTTTCTACCAACTAAATATTATTAAAAGCGAGATTACAATATTAAGATATAAAAATCTGACATGGATCAGGGCAGTCCACGCCTACCGGTATCACATAAGTGTGACATGATTTTCATTAATGTACCAGTATGCAATATTTGTTATTGCACAAGCAAAAGCACTAAATTTGGTTAGGATCACCAAATATCTAGTCAAGTATCTAAAAAACATAAAACCAATATGATTAAGTTAATGACTTACCGACTTAGCCATAACGGACTACTAAACAACCAATCAGAACGAGACAATTCAATTTGATAAGTTTTTCGATGTGGCTAAAAAGTGGGCTTTGCCAGCATTTCAATCCTCTGAAATAAATATTTGAAGCTCAGCATCTAATACCCTTTAATAGTTTGGACACTAGAAATGTTTAATGATACCACACAAACTCAATGGTCAAGATTTGATATCTAAGGTTTTATTCAATATAGATATATATATATCCAAATAATTATAATGAAACTATCAAAAATCACTCTACAAATCCACAACACTAAAATATGTAATATACTGATTATTTGAGTTTAAGCACTTGCACTCATGCAGAATAGTTGCAGATAGAGATGTGCATCAGCCAGCTAAAACATGATTGGATAAATCTTTTAGATGAATCAAATAATCCAAGTGCAGCACAAGCACCAGTGCAACCAAGGTGATAGGATATCAATATCAATAATCTAATGAGATACCCATGTAGATTGTTCTAATACGTTTTTCAAGTTTAAGTCCACGTCTTCTATGCAATCTCCGTTTACCCTGAGACATGATAACTTTTCATGTGTATACATGGAAGTTTTTCATTTTGATAAAAACATGAAATAGAACTTTACCTCTCTAATATAATAACAAATATACAAGGTTTTGGTGAGAACTTCAGTGAGTTAATCAATGTTCTACATAATTGGAATTGCATCTTAGTAGCAATTCCAAGCAATTCATTGTCAGTTGTCCAACATGAATGCTTCCCTTAAGAGGTATTCATCATGTCTATAGATTAATAAGCTTTCAGTTGCAAAAACTTTTTCTATAAATGCCTGCATATTTTCTTGGCAAATCTTCATCCATAATGAGTTAACATTCATCAGCAGGTTATATCAACAAAATTGAATCTACAAGTCAGAAGAAACACGAACTTTAATCTAACACAAAATGAGAAAAATATAAATGTCAAGCAAAGTTGCATACTTCTAAATCTAATAATACATCTATTAGGGGAAAAAAAAACCTTTCAAGCAACAAAACCGAAAGCAGAATTGGTAACTGAAAAATCACATTCTATGTGAAATACTTGGAATATGTTCAACAATGTTCCTACAAGAGAGACTAGCCACGTACCTTAATCAACCTTGCAGGATAAAGTAATTGGTTTTTGCATTCATCCTCGTACCCACGAGGCACATGAAGGAGGCGGATTGAGACATTTCCCAAAGAGATCATATTCACCAAAGGGAAGCCACACAGCATTATCCCCATGTAGCAGAAACACAGCAAGTTTGGATCACAAGCCATGAGCCCTAAAAGTGCAAACATTCACAATTGATTAGATTCTTGATATTATAATTTGAAACACTAATCTTAAACAAATTGACGTACTTGATTTATTGCACGCTGCGCGACCCAAATTCAAGAAACCCAACAAACCGGATTTCCCGCAATCGCAACAATTGACAACTCTCTTCGTTTTTGGAAGACAAAGAACCCCAAAGTCATAACAAAACATAAAGCAGGCATTGACCAACTGAAAAACTCACCAAAATCGAGTGAGTAAACACTAAGAAATACTCATCTGCCGATTTTAAGACGAAGATTGTGATCGGATTTCTAACTCGATTTGTAATATCATATTTTTAGTAGGGCAAAAATCAAATCTTATGATTGGCCAAGTTTTATTCATGATTTCAAACTCTCTCTGACGCAGCAATCTCGAGCATGGCAATTTTAATAGTGATGGCAATAATTTCAAATCAAGGCCGCTCCAATAAAAGGCCCAATCCACCCGACTTCTTTAATGGAAAACTATTCGGTTGGGCTCAAATCGGTCTTTTAAACTGAGTTGACTCACATTCTGAAATATTGATAAATGTAATAATTAATTAATTAATTAATACGAACAAAATACTGAAATAACTAAAATATCTCCCCGGAAACGCTCGGACCACCTGCCTTCCTTCCTCGGCTCAAAAGCGACGGCGGCATCCTCAGCCAAAAATCGATGAGCTCCCTGCTAGTGCCGCCGCTGATCTCCGCGGCGCCTCAATTCCTATCACCAAGAGTCCACATCCCTCCGCATGTATACAAACACCCAGCCGCGATTCTCCTCGAGCTCTGCGCTTCCATGAAAGAACTCCACCAAATCATCCCACTAATCGTAAAAAACGGCCTCGATAACGAGCATCTCTTCCAAACCAAGCTCGTCAGCCTCTTCTGCAAATTCGGCAGTCTGAGCGACGCCGTCAAAGTGTTCGAGCCAATCGAATCCAATTTCGACAGCGCTTTCAAGTTCTTCGCTCGGATGAAGCACGACGGAGTCGAGCCAAATGTATACAATTTTTCGTATTTATTAAAAGCTTGCGCCGATAATTTCGATGTTAGAAGGGGTAGGGAGATTCACGCGCAGCTGGTGTTGAACGGATTATCGGTAAATTTGTTCGCAATGACTAGTGTGATGAAGCTGTACTCAAAATGCGGAGTGGTTGAAGATGCATGTAAGATGTTCGACAGAATGCCTGAAAGAGACCTCATATGTTGGAACACTGTGATTGCAGGTTTTTCACAGAATGGGATGTCAAGAAAGGCGTTGGAGTTAGTAGCGATGATGCAAAAGGAGCAGCATAAACCTGATTTGGTTACTGTAGTTTCCATTTTGCCAGCCATTGCTGATCTTGTGAGATTGAGGATTGCTGGATTGGGAAATCAATTCACTCATATGTTTTAAGACACAAGTTGGAATCGTATGTTAATGTTGCTACTGCCTTGTTAGACATGTATGCGAAATGTGGGCCGATTGGAACTGCTCGAAGGATATTCGATTCAATGAGTTCAAGAACAGTTGTATCATGGAATTCAATGATAGATGGATTTGCTCAAAATGGTGATTCAGAGGAGGCACTAGATTTGTTCCAAAAGATGCTAGATCAAGGCTTGAAGCCGAGCAACGTTACCGTACTGGGAGCTCTCCACGCGTGTGCTAATTTAAGCTATATCAAGCGTGGTCAGTTTATCCATGAGCTGGTTAAGCAGGTAGGCCTTGAATCTAATGTCTCTGTGACAAACTCTTTGATCTCAATGTACTGCAAGTGCAGAAGAGTTGATTTAGCAGCTGAGTTGTTTGACAAACTCAAAGGGAAAACACTAGTTTCTTGGAATGCCATGATATTAGGCTATGCACAAAACGGCCGTACAATGGAAGCCATTAGTCTCTTCTGCAAAATGTACGAACACAACGTGAAGCGTGATTCGTTCACTTTGGTAAGCGTTATCACCGCTGTAGCTGAATTGTCATTGGTGAGGCAAGCCAAATGGATACATGGAGTAGTGATAAGAACATGTTTGTTCAATAATGTGTTTGTGATGACTGCTCTTGTAGACATGTATGCAAAATCCGGAGCTATTCACACAGCAAGAAAGCTTTTTGGATGAGATGGAAGAGAGGCATGTTACTACTTGGAATGCTATGATAGACGGATATGGAACGCACGGTTTTGGGAAGGAGGCGTGTGAATTGTTCAACGCTATGTGTAGAGGGGATAACAATAACAATATACCTCCAAATGAAGTGACATTCTTCTGTATAATCTCTGCTTGCAGCCACTCTGGTTTAGTAGAGGAAGGCAAAAGTTATTTCACTCTCATGAAGGAGAGGTATAGAATAGAGCCAGCTATGGATCACTACGGAGCCATGGTTGATCTTCTTGGCTGATGCGGGAAGCTCAATGAGGCTTGGGATTTCATTCAGAAAATGCCGGTTGAGCCGGAAATCAATGTGTACGGAGCAATGTTGGGAGCTTGTAAGATTCATAAAAACGTTGATTTGGGGGAGAAGGCAGCTGATAAGCTCTTTGAATTAGAGCCGGATGAAGGCGGCTACCATGTCTTACTTGCAAACATATACGCTATAGCATCGATGTGGGAGAAAGTCGCGAAAGTAAGAACCTTGATGCAGAGGAAAGGGATTCAGAAAACGCCCGGTTGCAGCTCGGTTGATCTTAGAAACGCAGTGCATACGTTCTATTCGGGGAGCACGAGCCACCCACAAACGGAGAGGATTTATGCTTATCTCGGTGAACTGATTGAGAGGATTAAGGCGGCAGGGTATACACCTGATACGAGCTCGATTCATGATGTGGAAGATGATGTGCAAGAGCAGTTGCTGAATACTCATAGTGAGAAGCTTGCCATAGCGTTTGGACTGCTGAATACCAAGGCTGGTACTACTATTCATATAAGGAAGAATCTTAGGGTGTGTACGGACTGCCATAATGCAACTATGTTTATCTCTCTTGTGACGAAGAGGGAGATCATTGTTCGTGATATGCATAGGTTTCATCATTTCAAGGATGGGAACTGCTCGTGTGGAGGTTACTGGTGATTTGATTGGTATGGTTGTTTGTGATTTGTTGTGATGAGGAAGAAAAAACATTGAGGATAAAGATCGATGAGTCTAGAGAAAGATTTAGCAAGAATTTGCAGGAGGAGGCCGTCGTTTCCTTGCAAAATCCTATGAAATTGATGCATTGATATGGAAAGGGCTTGTATATGTTGTCCCTTTTTGGGAAAATTAAAATTATGTTATTTTTTGTAACCCATATTTGAGATTCAGAAAATTTTGGTTTTGATCTTCTACTTTGGTCTCTTCCTTCATAATGTATTTACCAATCATTTTTGGTCGTGCAAGTATTTAAAACGTTCGATTTGTCATCCGGTGGATAGTGTACTCCATGCAATCTTTTTCTGTCATATAATTTACGGATGATTCATCTAAGTTCCCGATAGTTATTATAGTCACACAATATTTGCGCAATCGAGAAAGTGAACCATATTTCTTTGTCGCAGGACTAAATACATACACTTACCATATAAAAAATAGATAGATAATACAAATCAGAATTGAGATTTTCTCGAAAATTTTAAGTCAATCTTTTGTGCATTTTAAAGAATCTACGGACTTTCGGAATTTTATATCTATTATGATGATTTATGAGGAGAAATTGGTTGGACCATTGTCCAAAATTTTGAGTATATTCAAAGTAATTTTTAGGCGAAATTGGCGAAAATGGTCCGTTTCCACTCTTTGGACGAATTGGTCCATAATGTTTAAATTTTAGTTTATTGGTCCCCAATGTTTGCAACTTTGGATAAATTGGTCCTTCCGTTAAAATTTTCGTTAGTTGACCGTTAGTCAACGATATTTTAAAAATAATAATAAAATAATATGAGGGCATTATCGGAATACAAATTAATGGGGACCAATTTATCCAATATTTTCAAACTTCCTAATTATGACACCTTCACGTCGGCGAGCTCCGCCGTCATCTCAACAACTTTCTCCCGCGGCCGCTCAACCTCCGCCAAATCATCCAAACACGAACCGACATCCTCCTCCGCCTCCATTACCCAGTCCTTTCCGCAGCGAGTCAGCACTGAGTTGAGAAACGAGTTATCTCGTTTCTTGGCCATTTAAGGAGTTCCAATGGGAAGCCCATCTATGACATCTTGGAATCTACATGCTTTATTATTATTAATTTAATTAATTGCACAATGTTTTAAATGAAGATAATTTTTTATTGCACCCTCTCCGCCACTTCATACGTAGATTCCGACGACTCCGCCGCCGCCGCTAGATCGCCCAGACACGACTCTATGTCTCTCTCAGCCGCGGCGTCGGGAACGGGTTGACCCGAATTGCTCCCCGGAGCTGCTCCGACCCGTCGTTCAGCCATTCTCCGCAGCTGGCGAAGGCGGCGCCAGAGTAGTTGGAGAGGAGAAAGGAAACGGCGGCGTCTAATTCATGAGCGGAATTTTGGAGGGAGAGATTGAAAATCTCGAATTCGAATTGGACGAGGTAAGTGATGACGACGGCTATAATTAGGGTTAGAGTGATGAAGAAGAATTTGAATATGATTCTTAGCTTATTGAATCTTTTCCGACATGCTTCCACTTCTTCGTCGATAAGGGATTTATTGACGGAGTGGTTGCTCTCGAGTTCCATGAGAGAGAGAGTGTGTGGAGAAGATTTGATGAGAGAGAGATAATCCATGTGGAGAGTGAATTAGATAATAATGTATACTAAGATAAGATATTGAGGAGGGGAAGTAGGAAGTTTCCTGTGTCATTATTAGGAAGTTTGAAAATATTTGATAAATTCGTCCCCATTAATTTGTATTCCGATAATACCCTCATATTATTTTATTATTATTTTTAAAATATCGTTAACTAATGGTCAACTAACGAAAATTTTAACGGAAGGACCAATTTATCCAAAGTTGCAAACATTGGGGACCAATAAACTAAAATTTAAACATTAGGGACCAATTCGTCCAAAGAGACATACATTGGGGACCATTTTCGCCAATTTGCCTAATTTTTAAGACGAAAGAACGAATTTGACAAGAGAGCGGTTAAAGAAGAATAAATAAAGAAAGAAAATTGAAGAAAAGAGAAGTGGGTACCGGCTCCCAAAAGAATATTCGAAAACCAAAGCATTGGTCCTAGGGTTTCTACGCCTTTGCTCGCCACAAACTCCCTCTTTATTATATATATATATATATATATCTACCGCCGCTTCAGTTCATCTCCGCAAACATTCTCTTCAACTGCAATCAAAACCCTACTAAACTCAAAAGATGGAGCAGACTTTCATCATGATCAAGCCTGATGGCGTCCAAAGGAACTTGGTTTGTTTGTTTTCTCGTTTAGTTTATGAAGTGTTTTTTGTTCACTGTCGGAATTATATATTTTAATATTCGTGCATTCGGTCGCGTTTTATACCGTTTAATATCAGTAGAGTTGAACTCAGGCTCTTAAGAGTGATTCGTGGCTAGTAACTGTGTTTGGTTCGCTGATGTTGTTTAACTTTGATTTGATTCAGGTTGGTGAGATTATCGGCCGGTTCGAAAAGAAAGGTTTCACTTTGAAAGGTAGTTTTTCGCAACGATCTTGATTTTCTGCATGCATTTCCAAACAATTGGCTTCCAGATTTGATTGATCTGTTTGTTTTCCTTGTTTCAATAATTTTAGTCGGATTTGTAATTAGAATCAAACTGGTTTCACTGGTTCTGTTCTTAATCTATAACTGTCTTGCTCTTGATGGGATAATAACACTCGAAGAGTTTAATATGGTTGTAAAAAGAGTTTGATATGCTCATAGAAGTGATTGGTGGGAAACCTTTTCGTTTTGCTACTTTTCTGGTAATATGTCTTGGATTTATATTCATTTTGTGCCATTAGTATGCTTATGGATTCAGTATTACACCTGTTATTGAAATAGGTTTGAAGCTCCTCACTGTGGAGCGTGCTTTTGCTGAGAGGCATTATGCGGATTTGTCCGCAAAGCCCTTCTTCAACGGCCTCGTGGAGTACATTGTATCTGGCCCTGTTGTTGCCATGGTTTGGGAGGGAAAGAACGTGGTTGCTACTGGAAGAAAGATCATTGGAGCCACCAACCCGGCTGAGTCTGCCCCCGGAACCATCCGTGGTGATTTTGCCATCGACATTGGCAGGTATTAATCATTCCAACTTATATGAACTAGTATTTGATACAACAGTTGAATTATGTTCTTTCTTGTTTGACTTGTCTCCTGTTGATGATCCATGATAAACTTTGCATTCCTCGATGCCTTGAAGTTGTAGTTGTGTGGGATATTGATGTAAGTTTATTTGTGCAGGAACGTGATCCATGGTTCGGATGCAGTTGAGAGCGCGAGGAAGGAAATTGCTCTCTGGTTCCCCGAAGGGATTGCTGAATGGAGGAGCAACCTTCACCCATGGATCTACGAATAAACTTCCATCTTTTAGCCTGCCATGGGAATGTTTTTCTGCAACTTATAACTTGAGACTTGATTTGAGTTTTTAATTCTGCCTTTGGATGTTTGAGACCATTGATGATGCTTATATAATGTTTTGCCCCTCTTACATTCTATAACATTTCTTCGCAATATAACAATACATATGTATGATTATATTTGCCTGTAAATCTGCTATTCAAACTCACATCAATAAGGAGCACTAATAAGCTTTCCGGTCAAAAAGCAACAAAGAAAAACAAACCGTTGCAGTGGTACTCAAATTAAATCAGCAGAAACTATCTATCTAGTTGGAAGCACCAAAAATGGATTTGTATCCAGCAGATAGCATTCTCTGGTTAAAAATGTGGAAGTTCGATATCGATGCTCAGTATCGAGTGAGAAGGCTGTAAGAAGGCAGGTCTTCGAGGCGTAGAATGTCTTCTTGGAGAAGCTCCCTCTCCAGCTGATGGCGAGTAGCTTTCATCACAGTCTGAGTTATCATCAAAACCCAAAGAATTATACATTACAGTGTGGTCATGAAGAAATCACTCAAAAGCTAACAAAACGCCAATGATGGTTACTTACATTGAAATCCATGTAAGAAGCATGCATGGCAAGCCATATATGGTCCATTAGCTTGAATGTGATGCAATATAGAAGGTCAAAAGCCGACTCATTCTCTGACAGATAATGAGAAGAATTGTTAATAACCATGATTTCATTTGGAGGCAAAAGTAAGTTCAGAAAGGTTAGATCCATTAAGAAATGATTACCTGTAAGAAACTTCAAGAAGGTTGCTCCTACAAGTGTTCTTGGCTTCACTGCAAATATGACAGATCGATTACAGGATCAGAAACGGTGTAATTTTTCCAAAAGTGTTCCAACTATTGCCTTACAAAACACATATTCAAGCCAGAGAACATACGGCTTTCCAGCAAACTTTACATCTAGAGGAGCTAGGAACCACTTCAAACTATACACTAAGGCAACTAGGAAAAAAAAAGTAATACTCAAGATTAAGGTAAAAAATTGTCTTCAATTCTGGTCTCTAACATAGGTTTAGACTGTTTGAGAACTTTTTCAGGCAAATGCAGATAGACTGAATCCAATTCCAATTTCAGATAGAAAGCATTATTAGCTGGAAGTATTGGTAGGTTGAGATCCAATGGAGGCAAAAAAATCAGGATAAAAAGAGAGGTGGTAAAACAAGCTTGCTCCACTATGTGGCCCCAAAGCATTCAAGATGTTACCTGCTTCAAGATCAAGCATCTGAATAAGCATGAATGTAATGTTCACGCCAGCTACAGCAAAGGGGTATTCCCACTGTGCTCGATCTCCCTCTTGCTTCCAAAGAAGATCCTGAAAAGATTTCTGCGAAAAATATCTGGTGAGTTTTTATGGAATGAAATGATAGTAAATCCCCTTCACATGCCATGTGCCCCCATTGAAAAGGTGTTTCTTGTATATCTAGTGCAAACTTCCTTCCTCCATGAATAGATAGCTGTCTGATCATAAACCTAAGGTAAATAGCCTTCTGTCCTAGTATATCTTGCCCTACAACGCCTATTAAAAGAAACTTTAAATGCTCTATCAAGAGATCCATGCTAATGCATTGATGCTTTCCTCATGCCAACAAAATACGCCATGCCATTATATTTAGGGGGAAAAGAACTAGTCATAAAATTTTCTTCCCAAAATCAGGACACAGTTCACATTACACCTTAAAGCAAAAGATAATTGTGAGTAGAAAATAAACATACCGGAAAGTTCCTTGCAAAGTATAACAAATTTTCCAATGATATGAAACCACCGCCCCTGAAATAACAAGGATATGTTAAACAGTCAACCACCAATTTTGTAAGAGCAACTAAAGAGTCCAGGAGAATGATGCTATAATACCTAAAATCTGTCGATGGATCTTTCCCCTGCCAACCCATTTCCTTCCACTGTTCTGATATTAAACCAAATAGATCCTCCTCAGGAAAGGCAGCATTCCACAATGCCTTTAAAGCTTCCTAACGAACAAAATAGGTGTACATAGTAATCCAGAAATTACTGAAAAGGCTATACATATACTAGCTAAGAAAAAAAAGGCTTCAAATAAGCCCTGCAAAATATGACTGGACTAAACCAATCCCTAAGAAGCTTAATGAACTACACCTGATGCTCGGAAATAGAACTATCGTAACCAATATCTATCTGAGCCTGTAGCCTCTGTAGACATTCTTCCTGATACATAAAAGTACAACAACATCAGGATCTAGTGAAGCAGGAGCTAATTAGGGGTTGAAATTAACAGTGAAAAACATTTCAAGATACCAGTATGAACATGTGCCCTTGATATAAAATCCAGATAGTCCAACCAAGTAAAAAATTACCTGTGCAGGTGTCAAATCAAATGATGGTTGATCATCAATATCGCTTCTTTGAACACAAACACATGAAAAGCCTCTGCCTAGCCACGCAGCAGATCCTGCAACACAGTAACAGAAGAACATTATTGGAGAAAGCATGGAAATCTGCTATACATTTGTGATGTGCCTTCCATCATATATGATCATTCTAAGAATTGACACACATGAACATGTAGTAATGATAGCTTTCAACCAATTACTGGAGTCTATGTCTGATAATACCATCTATTCATGTAGTGAGCGGTCTCAATGCAATAGGCATCAATTTAACGTAGTTTTTGTCAATTCACTTCGCCATATTTACCTAGAACATCAACCGCACACTTCGCATATAATTATTCAAATAGACATACAGATAGAGGCTGGGGAGAGAGAGGGTAAATCAATCAAAGAGAATGAAACGATACGAGGAACAGAGGGAAAAAGAAAAATACAGAGAAGAAATATACCAGTAGAATGACAGGAGGTTCCTTGATTGAGTCCTTGAGAAATCCGCCGCACCGCCACAAATGATCCTCCTCCTACTCTGTCATCCATTCTTCCGCTGCTCCTCCTTCTTCACTCGATTTTGAATAACGAATGTTTTCCAATTAGATTTTCCGAGCAAAAAATCGAATACGGATTCAAATACCGATAAACTGGCAGCGAATGCTGAACTACTTGATTTACCGCAACCGTTTCTTGATCAGTTAGCTATCAAGAAAAAGGAAGATTACTTCGTCAGATTCAAGATCTATAATGCACCAAATCAAACAAAAAAAAGAGAAAAAAACCTCCGCAGCTAACTAGCATTTGCGCCTAGATATTGCATATTACGATGAATTGCTGAAATTCTCGTGATTGTGTTATTGTGTACGCTTCTTCAGGACTTGCAGTACTGGGGCACGACGGATTCTCTATATCTACCTACATATATATATTGTATGAGTAGAAGTGTGCTCGTATAGAACTCTCTCTCTCTCTCTCTCTCTCTCTCTCTAAATGGAGGTTTTCTGCTTCTGCAGGTGTAGTGTATGAGAGAGAAGATATAATTTGATCGTTATGAAGTACGATCTGCTTTTGTGTGTGGATTCCTTTTTCCCCTTCTTTGAACGCGTATTTAAGAATTAGGAAATATTCTATTTTTATTTTCAAATACTCCTAGATTTTATACTTTCTGTTAGGGTAATTTTGACTGCGTAAAGATAATACCAAAAATAGTTAAGTAGGGATTATAACTTATAATAAATAAATAATAGTAATGAAAGAAATTAATTATAAGGATATTATTAATTAACGTGTAGTATTATTATTATCCCAAAAGATGCAGGCAAAATAGTCAATTCCATCACATGGTATGCTGTGGAAGCAAGGGACCATGTCATTATGTGTTAAGAGCCTGCACTCACAAACTTTATGTTGCATGTATGTCTCAATTATGATCATCAAGCGTGACACTAATAATAATAATAATAGTGATGTTGATGTTATATTATATTATTAATTAACAAACTAATTATGCCAAACATGAGATTGAACGTGACCAATAATAGGACAAAAAAATAAATCCAAATAATATTGTTATTATTATTTACTTATTGGGAGTACTAGGGATAACTAATTAAAGAGCACAACAATTTATGAGGCAATACATGCATAATGTACTTGATAATATTATCTAATGGTATTGAGATTTGCAAATGTTGAGATTTCTAAGAATAAGTTATCACGTTAAACAAGTAGTGCTCTATGTTTCTACCATAACAAGGTCGACAAAAAAATCATTTTTTATCCGGTTATATGGCCATTTTTCCATTTTGATTATGTATTGTTGTTTTTTTCGAGTTCGTCCTCTAACTTTAAAAAACTATTGATTTTGGTCTTGTAGATTATATTAGGTTGTACCATTGATATAATATTATAAATCACAAAAAGTTATCTATATTATCTTTACATAAAAGTCAAATTTTTTAATTTCGTGTGAATCCTACATGATAGTATGAATGGAACGAAGGGAGTAGTTTTTACATATAGAGTCGCTAATTTGAAGTATATAAGTCGTTGGAAATTACGCCTTCTAATCAACGATTTCAGTTACAAAATCTCTTCACCAATTTTTCACCGCCATAGCCAAAATTATCTCAAAAACCCTAGAATACAAATCCACCCCAATCTTCAATTTCACGTGCAGAAACGCGAAATTCGGACTGTAAGCAATGCAATCGCCATGTATAGACGTCTGCAAAGCCTTCAGCAGCAGTAGTGTCTTCCTGAGAGGCTCCGAACACCACCAGTTCCTCGTTAATAATCGCTCGATTACATCGCCTCCAGCGCATAGCCGGCACAGGTACGGTTGTTATCCCTCTATTTTGTGCAATTTCGAGGACAAAAGTTGCTGCCCTGTCGACGGGCGGCGGAAGCCGAGGGAGGATTTTAAGGTTAACTGTAGGAGAGGGAAGGTGGGGGAGAAGGGGAAGGACAATGTGTGGAGTATCGACAACGAGGTGGCGATGACTGAGAAGGAAAAAGATAGGTCTCGGAGGAGGAGAAAAAGGGGAGAGAAGAGAGTGAAGAATGTAAATAAGAGAGGCGATAGAGTTCTTATCTCCGGTTCGATGTTGATGGAAGTCGAAACCGTTTTACAGACGCAGGTAATATCTCTGCTGCTAGCTGGTTTTTGAAGTTCATACTTTGTATTCTAATTGTGTTGCATTCATCTTTTTGCTATACATGAATTTCACAATAAAAACACGCATTGTTAGGTATTTTAGATGATTAATCCCATGAACTGATAATTATATGATTTTTGAATCCTATTACTCAATGAAGTGTATCTATCTGACTTGATTTAAGTGATTTAAGTTGTGGTGGTGCAGGAACCAGTTATTAGGCCTGCCTGGCACACGTTTGCAAGTAGTGTGAGTGGGATATGGAAGGGAGTGGGAGCCGTTTATTCACCCATCACAGCTGAAATGGAGCCTGTTGAGATTGGGAGCAAGAATGAGAACTTATTTGACTGCTATACTGTATCCCAGATTAAGGCAGTGCCATCTACTTCGGAGGCTCTGAATTCTCAAATACAAAGGAAAATAAATTGGGTTACTTTGAATCCTCATGGTGAAGCACAGAATAAGAAAGGTAGTCTCGGTTATATCATATAGCAAGATGCATATTTTAGTTGACATCTGATAGGGTATGGGCAGGTCCTAATTTGCCAAAAATTGAATCGTTTGACTTCGGAAGAAGTGATGTGATGGAAGAAGATGTCATGGGGATGGAAGGTGGTCTTGTTTATTTTGAGGTACCTACAAGTTACTTTAAATTGATTAGTAGCCCTATATTTCAGTAATGGCAGAGTAAAGGTTAACTAGTGGCTAAATCGGGCATTATTAACACTAAAGTGATCGTCTGTGTTGATCATGGCCAGTTGATGTTTTATTGCGTAATATCTGCATGATAGTTAGTTTTTTATCTAATAGTTTTAGAAATGAGTTTTCAGGATGGATCTTACTCCAGAGGCCCGGTGGATATTCCAATTGGTGAATCTGATGAATCCAACTATTATCTTTCCCCAACTTTCAAGTTTGAACAAGTATGTTCTATTTACTGTAGCCCATGTAGCTTGATTTAGGGTTGAAATTTCTTATTGTGGCTCTCTTACCTCATTTATAATTTGATGAAAAATGTTAGTACCAAGTATAAGCGGTCACCTTATCTTTTCGTAGCTCACTTGCATCTTCTAGTATTGAATAATTACATATAGAGTTATAATGCACTTGCTTTTAATAAGCTTCAATTGGATATATACATATAGTCCACAGCCCAAAAAAGAGGGTAATATGCTTTTTGTTCCCATTTTCAGTGTCTGGTTAAAGGCTGCCATAAAAGATTGCGCGTGGTGCATACTATAGAATTCAGTAACGGGGGTTCGGATATCCAAATAATGAGGATCGCTGTTTATGAAGAGGAATGGGTTAGTCCATCCAATATCCCTGATACAAGGTATCCTTTGGTCACTTGGGAAATTCCTAATGTTCGTGCAACTCATTTTCTTCTGATTTCTGGGATGTTCTTCAAATCATATTTATTGTGTTATTTTGTTCGAAAGAACTTTTGGCTACAAAGGATTAATGATTGTTGCAGATTGTTGAGTGGCAGCTTTGTGGGTATGCTTTGGTGTCTGTCATGCTATTTCTAATAACTAATCCCCATATGTCTTTAATGCACCTAGCTATGTTAGATTGTTAGTTCTTGATCCAGTCAACTCTGACAGTGAATTGGAGCTGGATTTGGAGCCATTTTCTCAGAGGAAAAGAGTACAACCATCCGAGCTGACCGGCTCATGGAAAGTGTTTGAAATCAGTGCTACACCTATATACGGTGAGGATATGACCTTGGAGGAAGGCAAAACTGCACCATACGTGTATCTCTGCACCGAAACCCTCAAGAAGAGAAACTTGCCCGAGAATCTCGTCCACTTTGCTGTGGAAGAGATGGTTGATATGCAAGATGTCACGGTCCTCTGGCTGCCCGGAGGCGTGACTGCATACGTCGACGTGAACAAGGAAGGAATCCTCTGTGTGGGTGTTGGCTGGTATTCAGATGAGGGGATCAACCTTGTAATGGAAAGAGACTATGGATTAGATGGGAAACTTAAGGAGGTTAGATGGAAATCAGAGATGAAGAGAAGATGGACTAATCCCCCACCTATGTAAGTTCTTTCATTTCAATAAACCTATCTTGAAATATCATTGTGTTTGTTTTCTATTGAAAGCATTCAATAAATCTTCTTGTCTCTATTCTTAAGCCTTATCTGGGGACCATTCGAATTCTCGGGGGCCTAAAGCAAGATATTAAAATAAATTTTAGTTAAGAAGAAAATACTACATGTAGTGTTGGCCTAGTGAAAAAGCACCCTTGAAATTATCTTCTGGGTTCGAATCTTGATTAATATATACTAATATCAAATCATTATCCAAGTCAAAAAAAGTATTTGGCTTGTAAGCGGGTGAGGTGATGGTGGTTGGGAGCAATGAATAATGCACGTCTCTAATCATGTTCCACGTTAGAATTCTGTATTTTGATTGGTGGAGGAACTAATAATGTTTTGCCTCTAAAATGCCTAAGAATTATACTAGATGTTATATTAATATTGTTACATTGCATGTGCAATATACATGTTAAATCACAGTATATTCTAATAGAGGTCAGCCATCAATCATTATGCTAGAAATATAAGTATATAGTAGTTATGAATAAATTGATAGACGTTAGGAGACTCGTAAGGTACTGTTGGACACGAGATTTTTTGTAGTGTACATGCTTTCTATTTTATGACTTTATAATTAGAAATCCTAAAATGCACCACCTCTTTATTCTAGCAAATAATGATGATGGTGATTACAATAGAAACACAATACTAGATACAAACGAAAATTTAAAACAGCACTGCCTCTCGCATAGCCCATTACTATGGCTCCCAAAACATAAAAACCAACCATCAAACTCTTCCCTCCTCCAACGGCGGTGGCCGCGCTTCCCTCCGGAGGGTGGCGATGGGGCGGAGCCGCCTACGGTTACGGCGAGCTTCATGCCTTGGCTGCAGTGGTTGGAGCGGGGGCAGATGAAGTAGCGGGTGCCGACGCGGGAGAGGGCGATGGTGGTGGGGCTGTTGCTGTCGGAGCTGATGGAGTTGACGCTGCTGCAGCTGTCGTAGTCGTCTTTGCTTGCTTCGTCCACCGCATGGCTAAAATCGTAATTCAACACTGACAACCAAAGATAGATCATTAAGGGGCGAAATAATAATTTTTTAAAAAATAATTCTAGAAATTGACTTAAGAATTGAGTCGCCGGAAGCAAAAGATATACCCTCAGCCCAGTCGGTGTAGTTGACGCCGGAGGTTCCGCCCACGGTGTGCGTCGTCTGAGCGTACACGGCCGGAGCAATGAGAAGAACAAAGAGGAAGGTAATGGCTTTCACCATTATTACTATATATATATATATATATATAAGGAGTGGTTCCTGTGTGAACAAACCTTATCGTGTGAACGTTTGAACACTGCACTTTAAAGACAAAATCATTGCACTTTCAAGGTAAATATATTGCACTTTAATACTGCACTTTACGTACTGTACTTAAGGACAAACGTACTGCATTTTAAGTATTGCACTTTAAAATATAATAATTTTGTCTTTAAAGTGCAGTACATTTGTCTTTAAAGTGCAGTGTTCACACGTTCACACGATAAGAGGCTGTTCACATATGAACCTCCTCTTATATATATATATATATATATTGTGTATTACAATTCGATCAAGAACTCAAATGTGCTAAGTTAATGCAAAATGCAGCAACTTATATAGGCATCACTCTTTCTCCAAATAAATAAATAATAAATACTATATATATATATAAAATAAACAGCATTAGGTAGTAGAAATGTTTGAACTTGAGAATTATTCAAAGTCGTAGCCCATAACTAAATCCGAGTTATGGCTGTCTCATCTGAGTTAAATTAGAGTTCCATGCGTTGGCTGTCAAATCATGTAAAAGTAAAAGTCTCCCAAAGCTCAGTCACGAGCCCAATTTTACATAAAAACTTGGATGAAATACAAACCAATTCAACTTGAAATATTATAGTGTCCAGTCTACCTACTCATTCAATTTCAACGTGAAATGCTTACTCAAGAGTTTATATCTCACTTTATCTTTGGTATGTCACATGAATGTATCTCATTTTCTACAGTCCAGATCAAAATAGTAGGACAGTAACTTTGAGACATTACGAGTATTTTTAAAACTGAAATAACACAAATAAATTTTGCCAGATAACATTAATAAATTGGGCCAAACAACAAACATAACTGAATAAACGCCCACACAATCTCTAACAAACAAGATTACTTCCAAAGTAGATTTAAGTGTAATAAATATACTTCAGAATGTAACATGAAATCAAACTAAAAACATGTTTTCTTGAGGAAGCAAAACTGAGAATCAATGTCACAATTAATTGTGTGTTCATATTCTCCTGCCTAATTGACCACAACTCAATAATAAGCAGCAGAAGCAGAGCACAAGAAGCATCACTCATTTCCCACCCAGAGTAGGGAACTGCCCAGGGTCTTCAATGGCTGGTGCTTGGTAGTTGCTGCTCCTCTCACTGCCTCCAGCATAGCCTCCTCTTGAGCCACGACCACGCCCACGACCACCCGGGTTGTGGTACCTCTCACCCTCAGCAGGCTTCAAGAATTCATTGATGCTAACAGACTACACCAAGCATAAGACAGGCATCAGATTTTGTTTAAACCAAATCTAGCACTGATCTTCTTAAATCAGATGCAATTCTTAGTGAATGAACAGAAATATAGACGAACGTCGATGATTACATAAAAGTCAAAAAGTGTGTGGCAGAAGTTATGTGCATCATAGAGATATACAATATGGATGAATTGTACCTTTTTAGCTCTCTCGTCTTTCTCAGCTAGTTCTTTCTTTTTGTCCTTGTCAGATCCCTGCAAGGAAGTAACAGAAGGATAATATGAAGGAAAAAGAACTCCAAAAGGCGAATATTTTGAAGCAAAAGCCAAAAGTAAAAAAGAAGAGACTGATGGGTACAAATATATTCAGCATGGAGTACAGTAGCTCACCAACTTAGCGAAGATTTCATCATTAGATTTCTTGCTTGAGAGCTTCTGCATTGCTTGAAATTCTTTAGTGTTGACCTTTCTCTCCTCGGTCTTGAGAGCTTGCAACGCCTTCCTTTTCTCCTCTAGAAGCTTCTCATACTCTTCCAATGTCATCTCCTGAAAATTCATTATTACACATCACTCAAAACCAAGTGTAGTTTTTCCAGTTAATATACATTTTTTGTGTAGCTTCAAGACAAAACCGATGCATAGTCAAAACCATTCAAAAAAATATCTTTAATTTCACCTTATCTTCTTCCTTCTCTTCCTTTTCATCCTTAGTAGCTTCCTTTTCTCCATCCACCACAGCATCTTCCTCTCCAGAGGGCTTCTCGACATTCGGAATTTTCTCATCTCCATTAGCAGCAACTTCCTCAGTCACACTATAAAGAGAAATCCGTGAGCCAAACAGCATATTGCTGATGAAATTGTACTATTTACATGTTGGTGCATCAAGAAACTCTAACACCAACAAAAAAAATTATATTCTTACGGTGCCAAATCATCAGACTGTGTTCCCCAGTTTCCTCTACCAGATCCGTCTCGTTTCAACTCATTTCTGCATTAAAAAATGGGTGAGTATATGAGAGTGAGACAAACTTCAAATTACAAACAGAGACATTTCATACTTACCCACGTCCAGTTCCACTACGGCGCTCATAGGGCCTACGATTGTATTCCCGTTCTCCTTCTCCACCTTCTCCATTGCTGAAACCACCTCTTCGGCCACCACGGAATCCACCACGAGGCCCACCATAGCCACCACGCCTTTCAGAAGGTTTTCCATCAACATCTTCAGGTGCACCACGAGGAGCAAATGCTTCCCTATTGGCATACGAGTTCTCATTGTTGGCAAAGTCTCTGTTGGACCCGGCACCAGCACCACCACGACCATATCCACGACCACGGCCACCTCGCCCAGAATCAGACTTCGCATCCCTGACTGCTTGGATATACAAAAGTCAATAGGGTGAACAAAGTAATGAACATTGTGTGAGAAAAAGATGACAAATTTAGAAATACATACAACCAAGTACCAAGAAAATAAATCCTACACATAAATTACCATGAAATTTAAAGAAACAGTCTCAAATAGATGACCCATGAAAATCTAAACTAACCATTACAATGCAGCAGAACATTTACAACTAGAAGCTTTTTCAGTTCTTAAAACTCACTTTTTAGAGATAACATTTTTCAGCAACAAATAAATTATGCCGAATCTTATCACAAAATATTTCTGTACCGTTAAACACGTTACGTGCAAACAATCTCAATAAGCCAAACGCAATAAAAATTATTGAAAACAGTGACTATTCAATTCCTTAGTTGAGAAGCCAAGAACAAATTTGTTGAGAAACTATATCTATCCATCTATTCCTTAGAATAAGAATGATAAATAGAGATATAGGACTTACCAGCCTGAGCAGGGGGAGCCGGCTTGGAGGGGAGCTTAGGCTGCGCCGCCGCCGCCTTGTTCTGCGCTGGCTGCTTGGCTGGTGGTGCTACGGCTTTCTTCGGCTCGATCTTCTGCTGAGCCGCGAGCAACGAGGGGTCCTCCGTATCATCACCCAGCAAATCGAATGGGTTCTGCGTCGCCATTTCTTGAGCTAATTACCAAAATTTGCCTTTAATTTAACTTTGTATTCGTTATTGAGTATATCAAATAACAGATCTACGAGTCTTGCAACGACAGCAGAAGATAAGAGAGAGAATCAAAAGAAGAGGGAGAGGGAGAGGGAGAGGGAGAGAGGCTTTCACCAAACCCTAGCCGCAATAAACAGTAAACTGGAGAGAGTGAGGTTTATCTATACGCAGTGCGGAGACTCTTGTTTTTTTGCTTTATTATATACGTAGATATTTTATTTGTATTTTGTAAGTATCCCTCTGTGTGTATACAGTACGTTAAAATTATGATGTGTGGCCTAAATAAATTCTAACAAATTATTTGTATACTCCATTATTAATCTGAAATTAACGAAGTAAATTGACTTTGAGTCAATTATATGTTGAAAATAATTAACCATAATATATTTTTTTTAATTTTCACCAAATTAATTTCCCCTCTCCTAAGTCCTAACATTATATGAACACACCAGTATATATTTGTTTATATTTACTCCAAAATAGTATATGAAATATCTTGTAATTCTGAAAATGGAAGGTTGGCCAATTATATGTTATTTTAGCTATTGAAGAAAAATTCTACCTTGATCATTAAATTATTAACCTTGTGCTTTAGAAAAAATCACATCATCGAACCTATTGTTCTGCTACTACTTCTTTCATACAAGATGTTAATAATGTGACGGAATAACATAAATTATGCTAAACCCAAACTTTATGATTTAAGTTATTGGTATGATCTACGACAAATTTTTCATGGATAGAATAAGCATCTAACATCAGTGGCTATTTTTAAGGTATAAGTAGAAAGTCAGTCCCAAAGAATACCAATTGAAATATTTATCTTGCAATCGAAAGAAGAGTTCAAAAACCCTCCAATGCTAGTACGGATTTCCCTCATTATCTCAAAAAGCAATAAGGTACTCCCCCCTATAGTTGATGCGTATAGAATTTTTAATGCAATTGATGTATATAGAGTTATGTAAAGTTGTAAATAAAAGAAAAAAGTTCATAATAATTTATTAAAAAATAAAACAGGACAACTTAAATAAGACAATTCAAAAATGTATACTGAATTATTTCAATGAGACGGAGAAAGTAATATAACTCGGATTACATAACATTAAGTTAAAACTAAAGCCTGTCTTTGAAGCCAAAACTGGGCATCAATCTTCAGAGTCAAACAACTGTTTCTCAAAGCCCCCATCTCTAGAAAGCTAAAAAACAAAGCAAAACGCAAGATGAAAATATGCTATGCAGAAATCACACACATAGGAAAAGCATAACTTAAAATTCATTTTGATACATGCCACTCCATTATTCCAGTATGAGAAGTTCATAATACAGCAGAAGCAGCACATGCGGCAACTCACTTGCCACCCAAGGTAGGGAACTGCCCGGGGTCTTCAATGATGGGTGCTTGGACATTGTTCCTCTCGCTGCCTCCAGCATAGCCTCCTCCTCTGGGCCCACGCCCACGCCCACGCCCACGCCCACCCGGGTTGTAGTACCTCTCACCTTCAGCAGGCTTCAAGAACTCATTGATGCTGACAGACTGGACCAGCCAATGAAACATGCATTAGTTTTTTGCTCGACCAATCATCCCTTTTACATACTAACTGTCTTAAACAGGACGAGGACATGTTCGACAAATCATAAGATCGTAACTATGAAGGGACAAGAATAACTTGAATCCTATGCTAAAGAATCAAGTAGCAGCATAGACAGTAGTGCAACCAGATGTAAGAAGGGTGATATACATGCCCAAAAATAAATGCAAAAGTGAGCAGCAAGTAGCCACAGCTAAATACAATCAGTATGTATAGCCAATACCTTTTTAGCTCTCTCTTCTTTCTCAGCTAAAACTTTCTTTTTATCCTTCTCAGAGCCCTGCAAAGAGGAATCCCATTGATAACAAGAAATTTAATGAACTTTTCCAAAAATGCTAATGTCTTCAAGCAATAGCCAAAATAATTGTCATCTCACCAACTTAACGAAGATCTCATCATTAGATTTCTTGTCTGAGAGTTGTTGCATCGATTCAAATTCTTTTGCATCAACTTTCCTTTCTTCAGTTTTAAGAGCCAGCAGAGCCTTTCTTTTCTCCTCCAGAACCTTTTCATACTCTTCCAGTGTCATCTCCTGAAAACCATTATTGCACAAACTCAATACAAGACCAAGTGATTCAATAAAAACAGTTAGTGGAGCAATATAAAGTTATTAAGGTATGAGTCAATTAACACCCTGAGCTTCAAATCAACAAGTATACAACATGAACCCTGTTCGGGTGAAAGAAGCAGCAGCTTTCACTTTTCAGGATTAACAAATATCTAAATGTACCAATCTTTCACCTTATCCTCAGGTTCCTTCTCTTCGGTATCATCTTTTGTAGCTTCCTTTTCTCCATTTTCTGCAGTGCCTTCTTGACCAGAGGGCTTCTCCACATTCAGATTTTTCTCATCATTAATACCTTCCTCAGTCAACCTATGAAGGAAAACTAGTTATACCAACCCGGATATGGTTGACATAAGGGAATCATCTACATGCTGATATATTAATTAACTCTAATGACCAACCAAAAGTTGAATTCTTACTGTGCCAGTTCATCAGTCTGTCCTCCCCAGTTTCCACGACCAGCTCCTTCCCGTTTCATCTCATATCTGCACAAAGCAGTGGTCAACCAATGTTAGCTTCTAAACAGACACAATACTAGAGATACTGAAAACAGAGAACAGACATACCCATGTCCAGTTCCACTACGCCGCTCAAATGGCCTACGAGGGCGGTCCTGTTCTTCCCCAGCATCGCCATTGCTGAAACCACCTCTCCGGCCACCATGGAACGAACCTCGGTACCCATTGTTGCCACCTACCCTTTCAGAAGGTTTTCCATCGACCTGGTCCTGTCCACCCTCAGCAGAAAATACTTTCCTATTGCCATATGAATCTTCATTGCCAGAAAAGTCTCTATTAGACCCTGGACCAGCACCACGACCACGCCCATATCCACGTCCTCCACCACGGCCACCTCGTCCAGTTTCAGATCTAGCATCTCGGACTGCTTACACGAGTAAGGAAAGGAATATTGATACGGGCAAGCGGAACAACACGTGGAAACAATACAACCAACATAGATATACCAACACATAACCCTGGTCCTGATAGAACACATTCAATTGACAATGAAAACTGGAAAAAAAAAATCCTCAGAAAGACGCATAAAGAAATACATATATTAATTATTACAGGGACACCGACACATTAGTCAAACTTCATTTCAATGGATAAATTTCAAATTCTTCTGTTATAGTCTATCGTGAAAATTTCAAATTCTTCCGTTAAAGTCTATCGTAAAGTTAAATGGAAGACGCCGATTAGATATAATACCAGAGCAACAAAAATAATTACGAGAAGGCAAACAGAGCAACCAATTAATTGAAAAGCAATCATTCTGTATTTCTTATAGTTAAATTAATATAGAAATCATACCTGCCTGAGCCGGGGGAGCCGGCTTGGAGGGGAGCTTAGGCTGTGCCGCCGCCTTGTTCTGCGCCGGCTGCTTGGCCGATGGTAACACTGCTTTCTTCGGCTCTATCTTCTGCTGCTGAGAAGCAAGCACCAACAGGTCCTCCGCATCATCGGCGAGCAAATCGAATGGGTTTAATGTCGCCATTTCTCTCTCAATAAAACCGAAACCCAACCAAAACCCTGCCTTTCAAATCACCAACGAAAGAATCCTCAGTTGAAGTTTTTATCCATTATTGATTATTGTTGAAATCGACGGATCTATCAGCGGTGACACTTGAAAATGGATAACGAAGGAGGAGGAGAGGGAGAGTGAAACCCTAGCCGCAATAATTTGTGAAGAGTGAGCTCAGTGCGAGATTTATCTAAACGCAGAGTGAGATTGTCGTTTATATATACGTGGATATTCAATTATTCACTTCCAAAAATTACAAATTATTATACCGTGAGTGCAGGCTTGAAGTAAATATCTATAGAAGGAGCCTTTTATATATAATTTCCTTATATAAAAGAGTCTCAAGAATTATACCATATTACCGTAAGTAAATAAATCAAGGCAACGGAATTACCAAAAAAGTAAATCACAACGGATTACAGCTGTAAGAATCTTTGGGCTGGTCCAAATCTGTCCAGTTCAATTCAACAAATCATCTCATGATTTTTAGTGTGGATCGGACAAGCCCAAAAGTTATAACTTTATACATTTAATATTTATATTTATTTGATTTTTATTCTATATATTAAATAAGATAATTTAAATATAACGCACATTGATTTCGAGTAAAACACACGAACAATGCAGCACATAATTATATAATTAAGATTTACAAAATCATTAATTATTATAAGAATAAGCTAATATACGAGTTTAGCACACTTTTTTTGTGCCTAAAGCCCGTATATCTCATCGTGCCATAAGATTGGGCCATTTAGGTTTGTTTTTTTTTTCTTCATTTAGAGTCTAAAGTAAGGGTAGGCATGACTAAAATTAAACCTTAATAAAGTAAGTATTCGATAGAGTAATAGTTTTATTTAAATAATACTAATTTTTTTAGTCCCGATATGGGTCAATGCACTAAAATAATGTTCGATAAATAATAACCTCCTTAAAATAATTTTTTTTTTCTCCAATCCCAATATTATTACTTTTTCGAGATTTAGGAGGCGTTTGCAAACACTTATTTTAAGCACTTATTTGCTTATTGACAGAATAAACAGTTTTTTGTGTTTGATAAATCTTCTTATTGCAACATTTTTTTCTAAAATTAAGCAATTAAATTACTTAATTAAACAGTTCTTTTAAACATCTATTGAGATGCTTTTAAGTGCTTAAAACACCATAATTTCTGGAATTACCACTAATTTTTATTATTGATATAAAATACTATCTGCTTTTATTATTGGTTATCAGTTGAAACTTTTAGATTTAAATAAATAGATTTAATTAATTAATTTTAGAGAAGTCATAATATAAAATAAGTTTTGCTAACATTAAAAAACAGCCCCTTAAATTGTATTTTGGGCCAATTTTACAGCTAAATGCTTTTGGAGACCTGAAATCGGTTTGATAATAGTATAGTTTTATTATTTAAGGGGCATTTTCCGTTTGCAAATGTTTATTATGAGGATTTTTTATTTATTTCTACCTAAGATTTTTACATCTATATTGAAAAGCAGATTTTTGTTCTCAGTTGAAACTTTTAGATTTAAATAAATAGATTTAATTAATTAATTTTAGAGAAGCCATAATATAAAATAAGTTTTAGCTAATATTAAAAAATTATTTATGCAATAAAAATAAATTTAACATTTTTAAAAAATATTTGCAAGCACCCCTTCAATGATAAAAAAATATCGTAGTTGCTATTTGAAATGAATACTTGATAAACTACTTATGATATAATTTTAATAACAAATATAGAACTACAGAAAATGCTAACCACAATAGGTATTTCGGAATACGTTAGATTTTGAATTTATTTTTTCAATTTTCATAAATTTTTTTGTTTGTTTAATAAAATTAGTATTTTAGTTTGACTTTATAATTTTATGTATTATTTTATTTTTACTGTTTCTGTATTGTATAACTTCTACTCCACTTAAGAAAATTGGAAAAAGAGAAAGAGAATAAGGGTAAGTTTGCCATTTTTCATCCTGCGTCCAACTAACTCTAATTAAATTAAATTGACCCGATCCACACAAAATCAGACACCAAAAACGTAAAAATTAGCTTGCAATCCCTCCACCGCCTCCGTCGCGCCGCAGATGGCTGAAGAAGAAGTTGCGGCTGAAGTGGAAGCAGTCCAGGCGGTGTACGGAGACGATTGCCAAGTCATCCAAGCCTATCCTCCCCATCTCCTCGTTCATCTTAAGCCGCGAACGGCCGAAGTCTCCTCTCAGCAGGTCTCAATTTTCACGCTGGATTCTTGTTTCTTCAATAAGTCGCCAGTTTGATTTTTCGGTGATTCTCCGGTCGAACTGCAAATAGAGATCTTTGCTTGATGGTTATTTTTTTGTTAGGCTTATTTTGTGGAAGTAAATGCGCACCTTTTGTATTTTGATTTTTTTGAAATTTTTTACAGTGTTGAGTTTATTCACTGTTAGTCGAATCTGGGGGCGTTTGAGTGCGTATATATGAATTTAAGAGGGGACTGAATCTGTATCTATCTTGAATTCGTGAAAGAGGTGTCCTTGATATTCTAGTCTTGGGACAATATAAGAAAGAGAACTTTGTCTGAGAGAAGATGATTGAATACCATTTTCTGATCAGCATAAAACAGTGCAAATCCTAGAAATAGTGCTGACAGACTAAGAACGAGTGGACTTTCTCAAATAGTTATGTTTATAATGACTACTTACTTTGTACTTTGTTTCTTCCTCTCAAACATAATTACATGCTAAGTTTAAATTTATCCTCTTTCTCTTGGATATGTTTTCTTGCATTTTGTTTACATATTGGCGAAGTTTTTTAATTTCCTTGATATAATTATTTTGAGAAAATAATTGTGGCAGCAATTCTCTGCAGTTTGTGGAAGCAACTATTGGGATAGAGGCTGGTCCGAAGGTGATTGTACATTTAATAATACACCTTTTACTGGGCGGTAATCTTGGGCTGGTAGCATGGCAACGGTTTGGCACTTGAGTTGCTCCTTGCTAATGGGGCAGACATTACTGATTTTCTTTTCCTTTTTAGCATTACTCGACCACATTTTGTCCCTTGACGTTCTACTTTGTTATATTTCCTTTCTTATTCATCTTAATATAGGCTTCTGCACTGTGGATCACTGTAGTGTTAGTTTTATAGATGAGAGTTTAATTTTCTGTGCTTATTGTCAACTTTTTTCCTTTGTAGTACCCTGAAGAACCACCTATAATTAGGATTATTGATTCCAAGGGTCTTGATGAGCAGAGGCAGAAACATCTAATTGATAGCATTTGTTGCAAAAGTCTCGAACTTGCCTCGTATTTAATGCTTGTGGCACTTTGTGAGGTAATGATATATGT
Source organism: Lavandula angustifolia (assembly GCA_028984105.1). Classification (NCBI taxonomy): domain Eukaryota; kingdom Viridiplantae; phylum Streptophyta; class Magnoliopsida; order Lamiales; family Lamiaceae; genus Lavandula; species Lavandula angustifolia. Next base: position 7,674,401 of record CM054804.1, on the reverse strand, counting down.
GCTTTGTATAAGTTAGCTTATTCTTGATTTCTTTCTTCCCTCAATGTTTAATGTAATTCATCTTCCGCAACATGTTAAGGCTTGATAAATGTGTCGTAGAACTCTTGATGTAATACCAGTATCCTTGCTTTTATTGGTGTTATATAGTCACTTTACTCTTGTTAGTCATTACCCATGAATGCGATCATTAGGTCATCATATATCATGTTTATTCCTGTCAAATTTATCCATTTCACGATATTAATAGCTATTTCACATTTTAGGAAGCAGTGGAGAAGCTTTCTAGTATGAATCACCCTGATGGAGACTGCCCATTATGCTTATGTCCTTTGCTTGATGTAGATGCTGGCAACAATTCATTACCATTTATGAAGTTAATGTCTTGTTTCCATTGCTTTCATTGGTAAGTATTTCATATATATTTTACCCTCTCCTATTTTTCATCTTTTGAGTGTTAACTATGAATGTCTTTTAAATTTTTTGTTTCAATTTGGTTCCAACTGTTGCAGTGATTGCATCATTAGATGGTGGAATTGGATCCAAATGCAAAGTGAAAAGGAGAGTTCAAGTTCGTCAGCATCAACTCCCGCAAGGAGTAAGCCAGATCAACAAGGTTGTATTAATATGAAGACCTCGCTATTTGTATTGCTATAGCTATCATATGTCAAAATTCTTGATGAGGAAGTAAAATGTTATTTTGGTTCAAATGGCATTCTTATTTTGGTTTGACTTTATTCCGTCTGTCTCTATGTCTCTTTAAATATCATATTTTATGACTAGATAATTTCTCTTTTGTGCACCATCTTTGTGACTGTTTTGCTATTAATACTATATTCTTTTTATATCATATTAATACTATATTACGGTTGTTATTTGGTTCAACCAGTATGTTGCTAGAAAATGGACATTCAAGCGTGTTAGGATATATAGCTTAATATAATGTACAATTGATTACTTTCACTTTTCTCACGGGATTTTTTTATTCTTGTTGCTTTTGTTGTTCTTGTGTGAGTGGGGGTTGTGCATTCATTTGTCTACACTTAGTTCATTGTTCTCTGTGGTTGTGTCATTGATGAAATCCCCAAACATAGATGCAAGAATTGATGGGAAGAATGCTTTTTTCTTTTTATCCACCTTTTCCAATGCTAGGCAAAGACAATTTATCCTCTTTTCTGCTATTTACTGAAGTTTTACCCCATTGCCCTTGGTCTTCATGTGCTCCCGACTTCCTGTCATCTCTCACAGTTAACTGTTGCCTTGCATAGGTATTCGCAAAATGATGGAAGGAAGTATGGGTAAATGCCCAGTCTGCCGGAATGTATTTCTTGCCAAGGATATCGAACATGTGCTCAACTTAGTTGGGACTGGTAGCGAATTGGTATGCCAAATGTGTCTTTTTACATGTTATTTTTGTGCTTGATCATGTCTTCCAAATACTAACGAACCCTACCGTTGTAGAGTGAGTTTGAAACAAGGTTGGCCAAAAGGGCCTTTAAATAAGTAAAACTACAGACTACTTACTCACTTAATTAAGATATCAAATAATAAAAGAGCTCCATATAGTTCTTCCATGAGTTCCATCACAGCTGATTCATAACAATTACATTGTATTATTGTATTATGTCATTCTATTGCTTTGTGCTAACATGTATTTTTTCCATCCTAGCAAGTAGCAAGTACTCCCTCCGTCCCAATATTCAAGTCCCATAACTTTTGGGTACGAAAGGAAATTGGTGGAAAGGAATGGGTCCACTTGTTTATGTTGATTGTCCACTCATTTATTTCCTTATTTGGAATGGGAAATAAACACTGGGATATCCCGAAAAGGAATGCAGGACTTGAATATTGAGATGGAGGGAGTATTATTTTATAGTTTCTCAATGATGGGTATGGTTTATGTATATTCTAGATCATTCTATTGTCGCGGTATAAACTGATATGATCTAAGAACTTTGTAGCTACTCATCCTTCACTACCTTTTCAATCAACCGAATTATATTAGTTGAGGTATTATTTCCTTTTAGTCTTATACAAAACTTTGATCAATGATATTTGTATGAACTTCCTATGGAACAAGGGGACCTACTGCAAAACTTTGCAACCCTAATAATTAACTATGCATTCTAACTTGCCCGTGGAGATGCTGTTGGATAAGATTTCAACTAGGTAATCTGTGAATGACTGAAAAATATGACTGTTCCAGAAGTTTCTTGCTAGTATGGGTGATTATTAGTTATAAACCTTACCAAAAGGTCCTCTACAGCGGTACTTAGTTCTTTCTTATGAGCTGTTTAATTGTCGCTTAGGTATCTGATTATTCTCTTTTAATTTTGTCTGATACAAAAGACCGTACACAAATACACTTAATGGTTTCTCTTTTCATCGGTGTACTATTTGCTTGTTACTCGTTTGTCTACTAATGTTGTGTTTGCACTTTGGTGATATCAGGAGTGCAATGAAACTGAGATCAATGGAGCCTTTCTTCATTCGGAGTCGGAAACAATTAGAAGACAAAGATTTGATGCCATTTTAAAAATTCAGCAAGAGAACAATGGCTTGATTGAGCCCAAAAAAAATGAGGTTCTATTACCAGGTATGTTTCTTCCACAACCAGTTAGCTTACCTCCAACTGAGTCCGAAGGGATATCTAGTGAGTCACAAAATAAAGATCCTGCACTCAAATCTGAAGCCAATCCAGAGAGTTCATTCGACAAACGTCGGTCTAGGAAGCCCAACAATTTTCATAGGAAGCACAGGGGACAAAACTCAAACAAACAAGTAAGACAATGGATTAGGAAAGATAATGCTTCAGATCCATGAATAACCCTCCCCCATTTTGGGCCATGTTGTTGTGTCAAACTATTTTCATATGAGCATGCAGTCTTTTGAAGATGCTTAGAAAATGATCATTTTTTTCTGGATTCTGTGATACTTCTTTTACTATGTTCAAAATATAGTATTAATTTCACCATTCTTCTCATGGTTGATTTTGCAAGTGTCACGTGTCATTTTCTTACGGATTGTGGAATATATATGAGTGTATTGTGCTTTACTCTATACAATAATGCTGGGTTTATGGTATAATGTCCCACTTGTGGTTAGTTTGTGACCACTCAGGTTTCTCAACCACATCTTGCAATCAATTATTACCGAAGATATTGAGCAAATTTAGTAATAAAAGCACTACCTTTGTACGTTTGAAATTATGTTTCAGTTAACAGTTTGCATTATTTCAGATTCTCTCTCTATCACCTGCATTATTTAATGTGTAGCAATAATGTAATGTTAAAGAGTGGTAGTCTATTTTCTGTAGTATCAACGGTTATGGGTGCATACTATTAGTATTAATTAGATGAGTATTTTGACATTTTTATGTATTCTATGCAATTATTGCATAAAATGGGGATTTTACTAAGATAAATAAATTATGTTCCCTATCAATAATTCACTACTTCATCCTTATTCTCGAAATATCTATCTCAATTGGTTACCTGGGTATGGATAGGTAGGAGAATGGAGTTATATCATGAAGATAGGAAGTATGCATATTCTTTATGTTTTATATGTATTCCTTATTGTTTATATATAAATCTTGTAATTTTTACACTTTTGTCTTTATGCATAAATCATATAATGAATATGTATAAAAAATATTTCAGAATATATTCAATCCAAACTATTCAATGAATGATAGGATGAATGTTGTATATTATTTTTTATTTCTTATATTAGACTGAATTTTTCTCGAGAGCACTGTAATTCTAACAAGTAAATATATAGTATCTTTTTCAATCCTTCTTGTTGAAAATTTAAAAATAGAACCTTTCTTTAAGATTGTCTGATGGTTTGTTTTGAAGCCAAATTTGTAAATTCAAATCTATGTCTTTTTAGGTTGAGTCTGTCTCGAGCACTCTAAATATAAATACATCTGGCTTGACTAGTGACAATAGTTATCCAAATCCATTTTCAATGTACAGTCGAAACGTAACATCAACTAAAGATAATTTGAATTGACGGAGAAATAGAAATCACATTCTTCAACTGAGATCATATCCATGCATGCAAATGCAACCAAAAGCCCGTAGGTAACATAACAAAACTAAATTAAACGTGCAACGTGGCATCTAAAAATCATTACTATAAACGTGGGAAATGTATAATCCACAAAAAAATCTAATCTCATTGGGTAATCGTCACGCTTGAGCAAATGGTAAATAGTGTCCAAGAGGAATGTCTGCAACACACGTGCGGGAATAATCCACGTGCGATATTTTATGCCACAGTATTCATCATTCACGTGCACAAAATCAATCAATATTCGCATTTTGAGCACGAGGGATTTAATTAAAATTGCAATAATCCCAAAATCCAATCAACAAAAATAGTCATACGATAACAAAGGTCTAAGACTTTATACATTCTTGAGTTACTTTCTATTCTTGCATATTCCTTGTACATGATATCCGTATAAATTTACATGTAGATACCGAGAATGAAATATAAGAAGTACAACAACTTGTAGTGTACCACCTTTTCAATAATTGCAAAAAACAATGAGACACTCGGAATAATTTCAATCTCGTATATAATCTTAGTACATTGTATCTCTCGATATGTTTTAACTCGTTGCATGTATATAGACTAATATGAGAATCACTGAATATAAGATTTTGTGAAAAATGATAGGAAAGAGTTTGTTTTTACCATGTTAGACCCAACCACCCTCGTGCCATTATCAACAATTTATAGTTTTTAAACTCCCCATTCATTTACACAAAAAGGTCCATGTTACAAGTAATGGTTCGAGTCGGTCAAACTTTAATTATATATGCATATTTTTTTTTAAATATTGATATTGACATTGCCTTATTTTGGTTAGTTATAAATAAATTAATATGTAGAAACTAATCTTCCTCTTTTGTGCCCAAAAAGGATAAAGATTGATTCCTAATTGATTTGATGATGTGGTGAGGTATGCCCCCCACTTACTAATTAATAATATACATAAAAGATTACTAAAAGAGCAATTACAGCGTATAATATTGTGTTATTATTAAAAAATAGTCAATAGAGATGATATAGAACACTAAAATAGCCACTTACATAAGTATAACATTTACAATATGAGCAAGATAAAAAAATCCTCAATTTTTTTCACTTTTCAGACTTGACAAGTTTAAAATTCAATTATTTTCATGTGTTATTTTTCGCGATTTCTTGTGCATAAATGATTGATAGAGTACGATAATTAAGTGAAAAGGTTGAGAATTTTTTGTAGTACTATTATATTATATAAGTGTTTAGAAAGTGAATATTTTAGAAATTACTTCTAAATTATTTTTGAACTTTTAAGACAGATATATATTTCTTCTTCCTCCTCATCATCTTCTTCTCATCCTCGTCCCTCATGCACATACAGAGAGAGAGAGAGTGTGTGTCCCCTTGGGATGGCATAGCGGTGAAGGTGGGTGGCCCGGGACCGATAGGTCATGGGTTCAATTCCCACTGGACACGATATGTGTGAGCATGTCACTCTGTCACATTAAGGGTGGTTTAACTCTTCTGTGTGGTTTGCAGGCTATTGCACGGGAACGAGGTTTACCCTGTGCGCACCAAAGGTAGCGGCTGCGGGTTCCTCGTCAACAAAAAAAAAAAAAGAGAGAGAGTGTGTGAGAGAGAACTTGAATTTTGAAAATCCGAACTATGTTCTGTCTGAAAATTGCATGGAGGACAGTTGTTCTGATCATGTACATAATTTAACCTTTATGCTATTATTGTTGTGGGAGGAAACAATTTTCATCTTAACTTTACCAAATCAGGAGCTCCAAGTGATTATTATTTAAATATTTTTGGTGTCGTAACAAAGAAACCTTAAAAATCCATAAGCTAAAGAATGCGTATATAAATTGCATTTTTAATCTTATAAACTGCACAAGAAAACTGATTTTAACATTAATAATAAATACAATATTTCGAAATTAGGCAGAAAACATTCGAGCTGGCACAGCAGAGGTCTACGTGGCAGTAAATAAACGGTACACTGTTGCTTGCCGTCAAAAAATTAGAGAAGAAAAGGAATTTTGACTATTGGTCAACATTCAATGCGAGCCGTTGATTTTGTGCCTTCGATCCGTCAGCAGAAACAGTTTGTGTCTTCCGGTTATACACACCTTTTAATTTGTCCCTACCAACCGCACCACCATTTCTCTTTCTCCCTCCCTCTCTATTAATGTGTACACATCCAATTACTCTGTCCTACTTTCAACCAATCATCCCTTCGTCTGTCGACATATTCGCAGTCGTTACTGGAGACTATATACCTTATATGACATAAAATCTAGCGTTTTTTCTGATGTTATATTTTGAATATTGACATTTGTATAGATTATCTATGTTTTGAGTTATTATTATCATCAAATTATCTAAATAATTTGGATATTTAAAATGTCGGGGCCATCCTCCCGACTCCCTCTATCAACAAATATTCCGTATGTAGCAAGATGTAATTAATCAAACTCGATCATTTTTATTATGATATATGTGTAGATAATTAGGATAAATGGTGACCAATAATTTGAACTCATTAATTAAAAAACTTATGAGTTGAGATTGAATTTATATCAAGATTAGTTTTTATAGTTGGAACTGTGATGACTTGGCAGTACTCCTGACAATATATACACACACTTATTATATGTGATGTCGACAATCTTTCAAAACATGGCATGTGACATTTAATTTATATCAAAATTCATAATAATAATTTGATAGTTGTCATATGTTATTTTCGAAATAATATGTTATAGTGATGTATATTATGAGATAGAGAATCATTTTCACCACTTTTCTAACTCCATAAATCTCATATTGACTACTACCAATTGAACTTTATTGCTGTTATAAAAGGCCACCAATTAGTGCACAAAGTCATATCCTAATTAAGTTGGGAAAATCTAGAGAGAGAGAGAGACTCCAACTAGTAAGTACTACCAAAGCCATTATTTCCAAACTCCAACACTAATTTAATTTATTTTTTAAATAAACCATGAGTTTCCCAACTACAAAACCTATACGGCCATGCATCCCCACACCCAATCCCACACACCAAATCATCACAAAACCCACGCACGTCACCATGAAACCTCAATCTCCGACCACCTTAAACCACCTCCACCTCAAAAGCTGGTCCCTCCTCCCCCCCCCAACGGCGGAGGAAACGCCGCCGTCGATGAAGTTGAGCGAGCGGTGGATGGACTACCAAGGCCTCAACGATTGGCGCGGCCTCCTCGACCCCCTCGACGACACGCTCCGCCGTGAGATCATCCGCTACGGCCACTTCGTCGAGGCTGCGTACCGCGCCTGCGACTTTGACCCCTCCTCCGCCTCTTACGCCGCCTGCCGCTTCCCCAAATCCAAACTCCTCCGCAAGTCGGGTTTCCCGGTCACCGGCTACCGGGTCACCAAGAACCTGACCGCCACTTCGGGTATCCGGTTACCGAGCTGGGCCTAAATGGGCCCCACCTGGTTCGCCATGCAGACGGGATGGATCGGTTACGTCGCCGTTTGCAAGGACAAAAAGGAGATTTCCCGCCTCGGCCGGAGGGATGTTGTAATAGCGTTACGTGGCACCGCCACCGGCCTCGAGTGGATGGAAAATCTCCGAGCGACGCTTACTCCGTTGCCGGAGTTTGAATCTCCAAACCCTTATCAATCTTGCTGTGATTTTGATTTTGATTTTGATTCTGATTCTGAGCCGATGGTGGAGAGTGGGTTTCTGAGTTTGTACACGTCGAGATTCAACAACAGACCCAGCTTACAGAATCTACTGAGAGAAGAGATTTCGAGAATTTTAAAAAAGTACGGCGGCGAGCCTTTGAGTTTCACGATCACCGGCCACTCGCTAGGGGCTGCGCTCGCGACCCTCGCCGCATACGACATCAAGAAGACCTTCGAGAATTCTCCACTCGTCACCGTCGTCTCCTTCGCTGGACCTCGCGTCGGAAACTGGAGCTTCCGGTGCCATTTGGAAAATCAAGGGACGAAGATCCTCCGAATCGTCAACTCCGACGACGTCGTGACGAAGTTGCCGGGATTCGTCTTCGACGGAAACGAGGGCCACCGCAGCGGCGGAGGCTACACGGTAGCCGCGGCCGCCGCCAACCTTACTTCGTGGGTTCAGAAACTGGTGGAGGAGACGCAGTGGGTGTACGCCGACATCGGCTGCGAACTGCGGCTGAGCAGCCGCGACGCCCCCGGCTTGAACGGTTTCAACATCGCCGCCTGCCACGAGCTCAAGACGTATCTCCACCTCGTTAACGGCTTCGTCAGCTCCAACTGCCCCTTCCGCGCCACCGCAAGAGAAATGATGACTAAATTGGTCAAATATTAATTTCAGATAATTTAAAATTTATTATTATTATTATTAGTATGTACATACTTATGATTTTAGGGCGTTTAATAAGAGGGTTCAGTTCGGAATCACAATATAGTATGATGAGTTTTGTCTAAAAAAATTCACAACTAAATCACGATTTCAAACTGCCAACAAAACTCCGATTAGTATTGTAAATAATAGGTAGAATTGTAAAGATGTGAGTCATTTCCCACCCCTAAGGTGGTGAATAGAGTACAAAGGAAAGAATCAAAAGAATCATAGAAAATATTTCTAAAACTGTGTAGGTGCGTGTGGCATATAAGAGGATTGAGGTTTTTGCTTGGTATTTTTCTATGGTTGGTAGAAATGCAGCGCCGATAATAAAAAGAAAGTGGGCAGTGAGTAGCAGTGAGAGTGTGGAAAATAGCAGAAATTTGAGTATGTGTTTGGACGGTACTTGGAAAAAGTCATATTTTGTTTTATTTGGGAAAAGACAGAAAAAAATCGTAACAATTGATTACTATAAAGATATAGAGTGAGAGGAAAATACGAGTCCCCACCGACCCGGTTCAGGACACATGCCAGCTTACCGTCCCGCCGTCCACACCAACAAATTTTCTCACGTTTTCACATATTCAAACGCCACCGTCGGATTATTCGGGAGTTTTCTTTTTTAGTTTTTAATTAATAATTAAATATCTCGTATAATTAGAATTCGTAATAAGCTGTTGTAATTTATAAACCACCTATCTACACATAACCAAAAACTATCTTAATTTTTGTATTGAAACAAATGATATGAAACCGAGAATATATAATTAGGTCTTATTTAGTGTACTTAAAAGCAGTGGCGGATCTAGGGGGGCGCCCGGCGGCGGCGGCCCTTCCGAACTCGTGTCGAAACGCAATTTATATATGTAATTTTAAAAAAAAATCGTATTTCGCCCCCCCAAATGTTCACTTCACCCTCTTATCTATCGAGTTTTTTAGTTTCGCCCCCCTCCCTCGTAATCCTGGATCCGCCCCTACTTAAAAGTATTGTATGAAACCATAAATTTTGTATAGTATATCGAAAGGGTTCAACGTTCAGATTAAAGTCGGAAAAAAGAAAGAAAGTAGGGTTAATATAATGGGGAAAAAATAAAAATAGGCAACTTAAACACACTATATGTAAAAATAGGCACTTTATGCCATACATGCATCAAATAGGCACTATTCCTTTTTTACCCCTTATCTCTATTTTTCTAGCATACGTGTGAGTCCAGTGTAATTTTTACTTTTGTTACTGGTTAATTTGAGTTCGAAATAATTTTGACTCAATTTAATAAGTTTATTAATTAATTACGGAGAGAGAACAAAATTGATGCCAATATTTTAAATTAATTTTATTTAGACATTAAAAATTAAGAATTTATTATCTATTATCTTTCATTAACAATCTAAAAATTTATTTTAATATCAAGTAAAATATAATCTAATCATCATTAAACAAAAAATTATCATCAGTAAAATATCAAGTAATTTCAAGCGTAATGACTGCAAAATTTGTATCCTAGGGAGCAAAACATGTAGTCTACAACCTAGACCTATTTAAAATGAAAAGTAGAAGGGTAAATAAGAAAGAGTGCCTATTTTGTGCATGTTTGGCATGAATTGCCTATTTTTACATATAATGAGTTTAGTTTGCCTATTTCTACCCATTTCCACTAATATATATTTACGAAACACTACATATTGTATGTATATACAACAAAGAAATTGAGTATATCAATCTAAAATTGCTATTACAGGGACGGCAACACTTTTTTAATTTTTATAATGAAGAAAATCTACATTTACTACTAGGAAAATTATCTTAACTATTATTTTTTTATAATGAAGAAAGCTTACTATTCAAACTTGTGACATTTTATTTAATTTACGAGATTCGTATGAATGATAGTTGGAAAGAACGTATACAAATCTTTTAATTAACGCACAATGTCGATTAACGAATTTATTATTATGGATTCAATAATTAAAGGCGGCATCCTCATCTTGAAGGGTTTCACAACTTAATTAGTAGCTTTGCTTGTCGTGACAAATTAAGAAGCTTATATTATACATTCACTTTAAATTAACGTTATGTATATAAAAAATACGTGTTATGTACATACAAAGATAATTCGGTCGTTCAAGATACTTCCTGATGGGGCCGGGTAGGATGAACATCTTCGGTAAGATTTAGTTTGTAAAATTAATGTAATCCTAGTTTATAATTATGTGGTAATAACTATATACAGGAAAAAACCTTTGTGAACATTTGACAAGTGTTATTGCAATAACTATTATATATCAATTTTTTTTACTTCAAATAAGGACGAATTAATTTTGGGATTCCATTAGCCAAGGCATTTAGTCAAAACATACAATAAATGGCCCATCTCTCGACAATTATATGCGTTGAATTGGGTGGTGTTAGACGATAGAGATTGATCCGAAAATAACATTTCTCTTTAATTCATCCTTATTTAAAGAATTATCATTATAATTTTTCAATTCGAGAAATTACGAGCCTCAAACATTTAATAAGATCGTATAATCATCCCTCGTTATAAGGTATTGTTTTTGTTTTGCAAAATTATTAAGTACCTTAAACCGAAAATATTTCTCATACCTAATAAATTTAATTTAGTAGCCTATTGCATATGTCAAGCAATGGAGTTATATTATAAAATATAAATACGGTTAGCCTAATAAATTTAATTTAATAGACGCAAAATCAATGGGCCTGGTCGGTGGTCCAAAATGCATAATCTCTTCCACAAAAATTTAAGTCCCTATCAGAGAATCAGACGTCAACCTCAACATTCTTGGGTCCATATCAACTTATTATTATTTACTATATATTTCATATGTATATAAATATATAACCTAATTTTTGTCGACCTATTTTTATTTGACTAAAAATATGAATGTTCGTCTTTGCAATCACCCTGGGTGTATTTTCATCTTGAAAAAATGATTCGTTTGGCATTCAAAACGCAAGTATTTACAGTAAGAATTCTCGATTTAAATGTTGTATTATTGATTCCTTTCTTCAGATATTATGAATTCTCATAAGGTGCATAGTTGTTGTAGATTAGCTAGAAATGTTTCGCTAAAATATATATAATGCATTATATAGGTCATGCATGGGGCTAAATAAATCTTTTTAAGATAGATATTTAAAATTTGTTTGATCTAACACTCTAAATTATACATTTAAGTCTTGTCTTATTATGTACAATTTTATATATTAATAATTAATTTGATATAACTTATTTTAATCGTTTTACTGTCATGAATTATAAAAAATAAATAATTTTATAAGAATAAAAAACTAACAGACTTGCTTTTTGAGATTAGTGTGGGATCTAAAATAATCTAAAAATTAAATTTTGACTTCCTAATATTTTGGGTTATGGCCGGTCGCTCAGGGCCCGGCCTGAATAAGATTATAAGACCTATTTAAGGTCATACATAAGATTATAAAACCTATATTTGAGGTTATATAAAAAAAAATTAAATCGCGATTGCGAGTTTTCCTCGTCGCTTTTTATCTGAGGAAAACGGCGCTGGGAAATAGAAGAGATTCGTCTCAATTTTTCAGTTCGGTATGCTATGCTATGTACTCTGTTTTTGAATTAAACGGTTGATTTCACAGTTAATTTGAAATAACTTTTCAGTAACAATCTTTTACCGTCAGAATTGTTATGTTTATCAGATGCGGTTGTGATTTAGTTACTTAAACCTCGAATTTCAAAATTAATTAAGCATGAGATGGTTTAGGTTTATTGGGAAAAACCCTAAACCCTATTTAAAAATGCTGAATTGGATTTTTTTAAAACTAAACCCAAAATCCAATTCAGCAATCAAAACGCAAATTAACTTTCAAGGTTCATTGCTTCATCTTTTTTTACGCACGACATTCCGGTGCAGGATCGGCAATCAGAAGAGGTTGCAAAATCTTTTTTGTCGTAATTAGGTCGTATTTCAGTTCTCTAATTACTGTTGTTTGTGTTTGATAACTCTTTATTTCCGGTTCCCAGGGTTAGGGTATTCCCTATTATGAGGACTCTTCTGACAAAATAAAAAATATGTAATTGTCAGTAAAGTTGTTTATTTTTTATTTATTCTACTTTTTATCTGATTTCGTTGGAAATCATATAAAGACAATTCCTATTTGATATAGCTATAAATAACTATCAAAACGAAGAATTTTTTTACTTTTGATAATGCTCAGAAGTTCATGATAAATACAGCCAAAGCCCAATACTGCAGAGGAAATTAAATGTATAAAAATTATTTTCGTATTCGGAAAGAGCGAAAATTTCTACGTTTTATTTTTTCTTTTTACTATTCTTTATAAATGTATGCCTTTTTTTTTTTTTTTTTTAAAAAAAGAGTCATCATGGTCTAACTCTAGAACTCTACGATAGAATTTAAATGATTTAAAATCTATCCTTTACATGCTAGCCATAATCTACGTGTTTGATACTAGCAAGTTTTTAGTTTTCTGATATTAGCTCGAGAAAGACAAGAGTGTGAATTGAATCTGAATTACATACCTATACCTATGCTCTGTTTTATATTGTTTCTTTATTGAGTTGAGAGCCCCATAATGTACAGCTGTTTGTTTAACTTCTTGTACTAGTTAAGACGATTAGATATCCGATTTGCCCAAGTTGGGAGAATCTGAAGATGGAAATTAGGGTGTTGCATTAACTAGAATTGGTGGACAAGTATTTCCTTATTTCAAATTGATTAATTTATTGATATGTGGAAGTTATGTTTTTGTTATGAAACTTTTGCATTTTGTGATAAGGTAGACACTCTTCTTCTTCGATAAAGAAAAGAAAGACTCGTAAAGAGCCAAAGACATAAAAAACAGAGTACGTAATGATATTAATTTTAATCTTCAATTTTGATATTTCTTCGTAAAGTTGATGAGTTATATCTTTATTCACAGAATACTGGCAACAGAATCTTGGGTGCCATTGACGCCTAATTTTAAGTCAAATTATGGATTGGAGATAGAGGATGTCAACTCTGAATTAAAGTGTGGTGATTTTGTTTTAAATGATGTTGCTCTGGATAGTGCCAAAACAACCGCAGATCCAGGAAAATCCGAAAGCTTAATTGGTTAGATTAGATTAACTTTATTTGTTAATATTTTCATTTAATGAAGTTGTTTGCTACATGTTTCGCATATTTTTATGTTCGTTTTTTGTATTTTGGTGTTGCAGATATTTTAAAGAAGAGAACAAACGATGTATGTAGAGAAAAAAACTCGGAAGAAGAGAATGAAAATGAAGAGACATACCCTAAGGTTTTTGAACCAAGTAAGAATATGAAGCCTTCTACTCCTAAACCCCAGACACCTAATTTTGTCTGAAAAGAGAAGAACACTTCCATTCCCTCAAAGAATGGTGATTCTAAAAAACAATCACGCAGGAGGAAGTTAGATTTTGATAAGGAACAAAAGGTTAAGCCTTAAGGGAGGACAAGTAGTTCACTGGAAACGGGAGAAGTTGATCCCACATATATGCAAGAAAAGAGATTATGAGATGCATAACTTTTCAATCCAAGGTTGTGAATCCTATAACCAATTTATATCGCATTTTACTCTGTACTCTTTATGATAACTATGAATTATCTTTATGTAAACCTTGTATTTCAGATGAGGAAGCTTTTGTAGATTTTCTTGTGCAAAAGATGGTGGAGTCTCTACATATTGGCGAAAACAGCTCTTGTGCAATTGTTCATCGGAAGGAGAAAGCAAAAACAAGTTCTCCAAACACTACAAAGCAATGATTGATTTTGATCCGTAGACATTGAGAGTTTGGGATCGATTCATAACAAATAAAGTGAGTGATTTTGTTGAGGATCTATTCATAACAAATAAAGTGAGTGAATCTGTTGAAAACGAAGAAGGTCCTGATGCCGAAGAATTTAAGAATAAGAATAAGAAAAAGAAATTAAACATGGAGACTTTTCTTAGCCGCATGAGAATCCTTCAATGTATTTCATCATTTCATCATTTTGTTATACTTGTTACTTTTCAATTATCAATTTTAGTAGTTGTTGAAAATATAACTCTCATGGGATAGGAAATTCTGTGTGGAAAGGGTCGGTCCTCGACTCTATAATCGGAGTTTTTCTCACTCAAAATGTTAGTGATAGTCTCTCCAAGTAAACTATTTATTTTTTACAGATTGTTATCAAATCTCTTTTTCAATTCCTAATTGTCTCAATTCTATCTTGTAGTAGCTTTCATGCAACTAGCATCAGCCTATCCGCCTCTATCGTTAATTTGCTTGTGATGATCAGCCATTGATGCTCGATAGACCTCCAGCTGAAAAGAGTGAAGAGTCCAACTCCAACATAGACGTTGAGATACTTATAGAAATTTAAATGAGTCTTTATCTCAAGTTGAGACTTTACCAAGGAAAGACAAAACAAGAGTAAATCCTAAAAAGAAACAAGAAGCAGCCATCAATTGGTTTGATCGAAGCATGAATAATCAGCTTGCCGGAAGAATCAAGGTGCGAAGCATGAATAATCAGCTTGCCGGAAGAATCAAGGTGCAAGTATGAGCTTTTGTCGAAATAAGATTATGTTCCTTAACCATTTTTTACTATTCTTACAAACTCTTCCTTGATCGTTTAATCAGAGATCACGGCAATCTCGACCTAGAGTGGTTAAGAGATGTTCTACCAATGAAAGCAAAGTAAGCACGCGCAACTCAATTTCTCAATTATATATGTACGTATGTACGAATTTGTAGACTAATGTTCAAAACTTTTAAGGACTACTTGTTGAGCATATTTGGATTACTCTTAAAGAGTACTGAGTGCGTGAAGCTTCTCTTACTTCACGTCCTGGCCTTCCCGGTAAATTTGTTCGGACAAACATATAAAGTTGTAAATTGCTTTGCTCAGCTAATTAAGAGAGACTTAATTATACCCGCTGATGGCTTTTTTTGTCGTAGATTGACGTGAATGTTGCTCGTGTTTACACATGCCTCGGATGGGTTCCTTTAAAGCCACTACCCGAAGTTTCGTTTCTTTCCTTTTCCTTAATTCAAACAAAATAATGTTCTTGATGTTAAATTTTCTTTATATTTGTAAACAGTTTGAAACTCGAGAACCCAAAGATCATTGCCCATATCTTCTTGCAATTTGGTTGTCAAGTAAGTCGAACTATTTATAAGTAGTGACTGCTAGTTTCTAAAACAATCTTTTAAGTTTTTATTCTATACCTTGTGTAGATGAAACTAGAACTACTCCCCAAATTCAAAAACATGAGAATATTACAGGAACTGTAATATTCTAAAACAATCTTTTAATTTTAAAACAATCTTTTAAGTTTTAAAACAATCGTGTTTGTCCAGAGAAGTTATTGAATTCCAAAAGCATGAGAATATTACAGGAACTGTTTTGGTAAACAGTGAAACCATATTTCTATTTTATCATTAATGTGTTATGACTTCCGAAAAATGAATGAGAAAGTATACACATGTAGATGCCATGCGCTACTGCAAATAGAGGACGATTTCCCCCGAATGCAACGTATTTTCAAATTAATGAGGTATGTTTGACAATCCTTGCTCGATAAGGTCCACAAGCATTTGTGATATCGGAATACGAAATGTTATTTATGTTTAAGTTTTCGCTGATCATAAATCGAGCCAGCTGGCAGCTATCAATAGACGGTCCTAGAGAATGGATTTGGACTTTGAAGAAACGAACTCTATATTGCGAATGCGGAACATATATGTAAAGGTAATAAAATCATATTTTTATAATATACTTAACATGTATTTTTGCATATATACTCCTCTAATACTATGAAATTTTCAGGCATGTATTTTTGCATATATACTCTTCTAATACTATGAAATTTTCAGGCATGAAGATGAGAGA
This sequence comes from Lavandula angustifolia, assembly GCA_028984105.1. NCBI lineage: Eukaryota > Viridiplantae > Streptophyta > Magnoliopsida > Lamiales > Lamiaceae > Lavandula > Lavandula angustifolia. Next base: position 7,658,081 of record CM054804.1, on the reverse strand, counting down.
AGTTGGATATTGCTTCCGCAATAGTAGAATTTCTAACTTGATTAATCTGAGTATGGGAAAATGTCCTTCAAGTATATTGTCCTTCAACTTTATTTCAAAGAGAAAATGTCCTTGAAGTATGTTATTGTGCAAAAACACCTTCAAAGGTTATATATTTAAGAGCAAGTATATCCATAAAGTACATATTTTGGTGCAAAAATGTATTTTACTCTCTCCCTCTATTTTCTTTTCAAGAATTATATTCCATTCAACATTTTCTAAATGTTAAATGCACTAGAGTATAAGTATTTCTTAAAATCAATGAAAGATATGCCTCTTTTCACACAAAAAAAATACAACTATGAATTAAAAAAATAGCTTGAAATGATCAACTTTACAAAAATATTATATATACACACACCTATAAGTAAATAATGTCCTTAAGCAACCAAAAAAATTCAATCTGGCTATCCCGTGACAATATTCCTCAACTTTTGGGTTTTATTTTAGCTGTTTTTAATGTTTGCATTTACTTATTTGTTGGTCAAAAGGGGAAATGTAGTTTGGTTTGAAAAAAAATATCTTTTCTAGTTTATTTAGTACTTAGAAAATATTAATTACAATAGCTTTAAAAAATATAAGAGAGAGGAGAAGAATAAAAATATAATTTTGTATTAAAATATGTATATATTTGCCTTTTAATATAAACTTTAAGGATACATTTGCTCTCTAATATTAATTTTAAGGGGTTTTTTGCACCATAATATACATCAAGGACATTTTTGCTCTTTGAGATAGACTTCAAGGGTATTTGTGCGCCTTTTCCCTTAAATTTTATATATTTGAATTTATTTCTACTTCATAAATTGAAATTGAAATCTCCACTTTTTTCTTTCTTTCTCAAAGCATATTTGATTTTTCTTAAAGTTTTTCTTTCTTACATCTCTTGAAGGCAATTAATAAGATTTAAATGTCTAGTTTATGTACTTGATTCCGTCAAAATTCGTTGTTCTTGGCCACAAAGATGGCTTAAAATTTTGGCCAAACTTTCCTCCTTTCTCCTTTCAGTTGTCTCTCAAAAGTTTACCATAATCAATTTCAAAGTTTGGAAATTTATATTCTGTTCACTTTTTTCCCTATGGAAACTTCAAACCATTCTTATAATTACAACTCAATACTAAGAGTATTTTTGTGTTAATTTGAATTGGATTAATATCTTTATATAAGTTTGATGGAAATGATTATTAAAGAAATTACTTCATTCTGAAATATTTACATGTAGATAATTCGCGCATTACGTAAATCTCGTAATTATTATTGTGATTAAAATACTAATGAGAAAAAGCTTGATACCTTTGATTGAATTGAGAGGAAACAGAATTTGACTAGGATGTTACCTTTAAATTGTCTCTCTGCTTAAGGCTCCATTACATCCTATTGGTCATCTAGCTATATTGCTAGATTTCATTAATTAATACAAATATAAACATACGTGACAATTGGTCAAGCCATCTTCATTATTGCATTACCTTTTTTTTTTCTTGGGATTTTTGAAATTCTTAGCACATGACGTGTATTTTGCTCTCATGACCATGCAACGCAATGACTACCAAAACGCGAATTTAGAATTAGGGGTGATAATCTTTAACTTTGGACTTGCAAACCTGTAATTTAAAAATATTGAATTTACAATCTCGGAATTTAAAATAACAAATTCTCAAAAAAAAAAAAACAACGACCTTTGGTCGAGTGGGGATCTTCTGCCTCACTACGTGGACCACTACATGTCCCACCAGGGGCGGATCTAGGATTTTTGGTTAGGGGGGGCGAAATTTAGCGGTGTATGATACTTCCGGGGGTTCGGGGGCGGAGCCCCCGAGAAAAAAAATTTAGGACATTTTTCTACGTAAGTCTAATTATACTTGCGCTTTTTGTCTTATTTAAAGTATTATATTCTTCTTCCATAAATAACTGTTGTATTCTTCATATTTATTCGAAAAATATCGTACACAATCTTATTTTGTCAGTCTAAATTTAGTTGGAGAAAATTATGAAGACTAACAATATCTAGCTTAGGAGTTAATTAAGTATTTAAATGATAGTTTATTTACACTTGCTAATTTTAGATCAATCAAGTAATTAAAAAAATGAAACATAATATATTAATTGCATAAAGTTATATATGTAACTCTATTAAAATAGATGTATAGAACTCTAAATTAAACATTGCCACTAAAATAAGTTACACTTAATATACTTTTTTTAATATTTTTAGAAGTTCGTAGTCACATTAACACTAATTCTTCATTGTTACTTTAGTTTAGGATAATAAATTTAAAATTTCGGGGGGGCGAATTCGAAAAATTACGTGGGACAAACATATAAATTACTCGAAATAAACGAAAATTCGTAATAATGCACGAAAATTTGGGGGGGCGGTCGCACTCACCCGCCCCCCCTTGGATCCGCCCATGTGTCCCACCAATAAGGTGAAGACATGTGTCGACATATGATAAAAAGGTGGCCCACCAATACACGCGTGACAGCATGTGATTGGTGGGCCACCAAATGGTCCACCATTTTTTGGGACAGAGATCCCTCCGCCTTTGGTCAGTCTGACAAATTATAAGTTTATAACGATACCCTTTCATCAGTCACTTGCTACCATTTAATTGACTTAATAACACCTAGGTGGACCATTTTAGTTAGCGATTGCATGTTCCAGTCGTTAAAGAAAAATACCCATAAGTGATAAATCAAGGAAAATGGAGTAGATGGTCAAGTTTCTTGAGTCAAATTTGGTAACAATATACCAAAGAAATGGAGAGAATTATACGTTGTAATCAAGTCAATCTTGTTACGAAACAAGATTTTATTCTAGGGAACTAACAAAGCCCTTAACAATTGACCTTTCCTCTCATTCTTTCGGCCGAAAAAGAATAACGATCAACCTTGTTATCCCTTTTCCAATCAACCCAAATATACGAATTAAATCAACTGAAGTTATTTTTTAAAATTCATTCGTATATATCTTCAATTTCATTAATTAAAGGTTATCATAGTAATAACCATCCTAACAATTTGATCAACAAGAATTTGAAAGCAAAAGTGGATTTGTGCTTTAAACAAGTGTTCGAGACTTTTTTGTGCTTTAGCAATCGGAATATATACGTGGATAATCACGCATCTATATATTACATCCGCATGCATCATTTTAGTGATAAAATATTTTTCAAAATCCGTTATAATTATCGACTATTAGAAATGGATTCAACATAAAAAAAGTTGTTGACGTCAAACAAACTTTATTTGTGAATAAGTAAAAAGTATTAACTGAAACTATAAAGAATTGTACGTACATTGTGGAGTAGCATATTCTGTAAATCGCTATCAGATTATTAATTGATGAAGTAAATATCTTATTCCCATCGGAAATATCGAGGCTTTGAGCCATTCTACTTTTCTATATTTCTATTGCAAGAAAAATATCATTTACTTGTAATTAATTATCAAATATTGATGTTAAAAAGGATTAAAAAATATTGTAACAAATTGGAATGGAACGGAATTGGACGGTGGATTCAAAAGAAAAATAGTTATCTAGTCTAAAAAAGGGTAAATATTGATTTCTTGTCTTCAAATACTTTGAATCTAGTTTGAGAATGAATTAGGGAGTCCAGCAGCCTCGAGAAATAGGCTTTGTTTGTGTGGGTGGAAAGGGTTTTGAGTGTAGTGCATTTTTAAGGCATGATCTAGTGGTAGAATGAGTTGTCTCGAATATAGAAAATATTTTTAAGTTGTATCGGTTATGCATTATTGTATAATAATCAGTCTATTATAAAGATTAAAATTTATCTAGTACATTGCGCAATTTAAATAATAGTTATGTTGTAAATATATTTTATATATATACTTACCATATATTGTGATGATCTAAAAGCCTATTAGTCCATCTTGTACTCTATAAATAGAGGTCTTCACCCTCATAATAATACACATCTCATTATTGCTCTCTTTTTTATTCTCTCGTTCCATTTAGTTTATAACACGTTATCATGCACGAGAAGCTCTTATTTCAGAAGAAGCACGAAGCTCTCCTAACAAAAGGTATACGCGTCCTTTAAATCAAGGGGAAGCGTTTTCTGTCTTCTACTTCGTACCCTCAACCGGCAACGTCCGGTGATTAGTTATTTGAATTAATGAATTATTATTATCATTTGCTACGTATTTTGCCACCACTAAATGTCTATTTTTTATTTTTAGTCAATATTGCTTGATTCTTAAACGTGTGGATACTTGGTGAGAAGGCATGATGTGATAATGTGCATTAAAGATGAGTAGATTATGGGATATTGTGGATGCATTGATTTTTCGTTTTAAAATAAGATCAGTTCTGCCGATGGCCAGTAACAACATATATGATTTATTAACATGGATTTATATGAGTTGGTAATACCATTCAATTTTTTTTTGTTGTCGGCCGAAGTTGTTCATTTAATTTCGAATTGATTCCTCTTATTATTTTATTATTATTGTTGCTCCTGAAGTAACACAATATCCTAATATTCCTGAAGAATATTACTCCCTCCGTCCCATATAAAACGTCTGGTTTCTTTTCGGCACAGTAATTTATGCGGTTGACTTTTGTGTGTTAGGAGAGAGAGTGGTGTGAATGGGACCCACAAAAAGTAACTTTTTGTGAGAGAGATTTATTTCCTTTTTAGGAAACAGGTCATTTGTGTGGGACAGTCCGAAATAGAATACAAGACGTTTCATATGGGACGGAGAGAGTACTTAACTTCTTGTTACACCAGAAGTAGCATAATCCATATTCCTGAAGAATATATCACATGAGCAAGTCAAAATTATTTATTGACATGATTTAATTGTTGCTCCAGAAGTAGCACAATTTAATATTCTTGAAGAATATTATATATATATATATATATATATATATTTTATGAGCAATTATATTATGTTTTATTGATTGGCGAATCTTGGTTATTAAATTGTTATTATTGTGGCTCCAGAAGTAACACACAATTAATATTCCTGAAGAATATTACATGTTTTTGATGAGCAATTCATATATTTTGTTATATTGATGGGCGAATCTTGGTTCTTGAATTTTTATTATTGTTGCTCCCGAAGTAGCACAATTGATATTCCCAACGAACACAATATGTTCCTGAAGAGCAATTGAGTTTCTCGAAAATATTAGCCTTTCGCCTAAAACAGTTGAATATAGACTAAAAGTGTTGCTCCTGAAGTAGCACAATTTGTATTCCTAAAGAATACTACATGTTCCTGAAGAACGATTCAAGCTCTTGATTTTAGCAAATGTTGTATGTTCATAACTCTAATTGTTGCTCTTGAAGTAGCACAATTAACTCTACATGTTCTTGGAACAACTAAAAGTTGTTATTTTGAAATTATATATCACAACAATCTTAGTCTAATTATTGCTCCTGAAGTAGCACAATTAATATTCTTGATGAATATTGCATGTTCCTAAAGAACAATGTATAGATAAAGGTATGTTGTAATTTAAAGTATTACCTAATTCATGGAGTGGTAGCAAGAGATCCTCTATGTTTGAGAACTGCATTTCCAATACCTATTGTTGCTTAATTTCTTTTCAAGAATAGTTGTGAGATCCGGTAGATCTTAAAATTTGTAATATATTGATTTCATTTATCTTGAATAAATTAAATTGTTGCTCTGAAAGTAGCACAATTACATTCCTGAAGAATGACCATATTGTAATAGTAACATTGTCATCACATGTTTGTGGAAATGCCTCAAATATATTATTTTTATATACTATTTATCTTTTGTTCCTGCAGTAGCATCATTTATATTCTAGAAGAATATTAAATGCTCTTAAAGAGCAACTCGTATCTTGAGTGATATATGTTTATTACTGAATGAAAAACATTATTTATGTCTAGTTGACATTAATGAAATCTTGATATCGATGCTCATCTGTCAATAAGAGGCATAGGGGGATAATAATATAATAAAACGAAGCATCCTAGCAGGATTACGTCAAGATATTAATTGTTTATCCTCCCTAAAGCTCGATACGAGTAGTTGCATCTTCACTGCAAGATTTTAAAATCTAGTGGATCGAAATTATTGAAGGCTCCAGAAGAGCATGTGTCATTTTATCAAATGATACGAAATCAACTATTGAGTTTGCCCTTTACTCTAGTAAGTCTAGAAGAAACTTACTAACTTTTAAGGATATCCGCTGTAATGGATATCATATTGAAATAATATACAAAGGTAGTGATTATTTTGTATTTAACTAGAAGCTAACAAAAGAAAAGTTATTACACTACCACCTTGAATGTATTACACATTCATAAAAATAAGTGAGACAAAACATGTCATGACCCTGAAAATCAGAAGAGCTCTATGCTTTGACATGATAAGTTTGGATATCTGCAAGCAACTTTGATGCACAACATAATTGAAAATTCATATATGCGCTGCAGAGAGATCCTGAAGAATCTCTTAATTTCCATGAATGTTCGATTTCTAGAAGAAATGTAGAACTTGTTAGTACTACAAGTTCAAAAATAATGAGCTCAATTCCCTGAAGCAGATTTATCTTGATAAAGCTAGTAAGTTTATTAAACTCTAAGTTCATCTTAAAGAGGACTTAATATTATATGACTTTGGGATTGAGATTGAATATTTAGTTGCTCATGTCCATCCTCAAAATGAATTTTGTACGTATAAAAACGCGTCTCACATTAAGATTGTTATTTTGATGAAATAACATTTCCAACATTAGTTGGAACATATGTCACATTTGGATTCCTGAAGTAATCACATTAAGATTGTTATTATGATGAAATAACATTTCCAACATTAGTTGGAACATATGTCACATTTGGATTCCTGAAGTAATCAATGTGAAATCTACATCCAACAAAAAGCACAAGAACAAACTAGTCACATTTGGATTCCAGAAATAATCAATGTGAACAAGAAGTCAAAAGACTCACTTGCAAAAGATTGCGAATCAACTTTTTGATGCTTTAGTATGTATATAAAAGAAGTGACAATGTCATACATTTGCTGCAAATACCCCCAACAAGATTTCATGTCCATGAAGGACAAGTATAAATGACAGCAAATGCATTAAAAGTTCGTCAAAAATATGGTCGACCAATTGGTTCTAAAAGAAATTTTGTGTCTAAGAAAAGGGGCACAAAATATGAACCAAACAATGATGATAATGATTAATCAATAAAATGAAGTTCCTGTAGAACAACAAGCGTCTGAAAATAGAGATCTCAAAATATTGGAGAGATCAAATATCGTCGTGGACGCACGACAGTATTTTCGTCTTTTAATATGACCTTGAAATAATAAAAGAGGATCCTCTACGACGATCTATAAGAGATTGTCAAGATTGAAATAATTGGCCAAAGTGGAATGAAGTCATATAAGGTGAATTAATATTCCCTAGAAAGCCGGAAATATTTGAACCCGTCGTTCCAAAATCCGGATAGTATATCCCCGAAGGATACAAATGTGTCTTTGTTACAAAGAGAAATAAAAAATTGCAAGATATAGGGCAATACTCGTAATACAATGTTTCTCTCAAAGACCGAGAATTAAATATGTACTCTCCCATATTAGACGCCATTATATTTGATTAATCTACTTATGTCACAAATGGCTTGCTATGCGCCTTATGGATGTAGTAAATATTTATCAATATGATTTACTAAATAGTGACATATATATGAAGATCCCTAAAGGATTTAACTTGCTCAAAGCATGTAAGTCAAAAAGATGTTTTTCAATTAGACTGTAAAAGTCATTGTAAGGGCTGAAATAGTACAACCGTATATGATATAATAAGAAGAACGAGTATTCCTTGACAGAAGGGTACATAAATGATGACTTGAGTTTGATTAAAACTCCTGAAGAACATAATACTTATATGTATACTCTGTCCTAATGACTTACATAGAGCAAATCATTATGGATTATTTTATTCATTGATATGTTGATTTTAATACCCAACTCACATCCTTGTCGGCGTTAGGGGGAGATATGAAATATAAAGATTGAATGCCGCAAATATCTCGTTGGATTAATCATTTAGATTCACGCATTATGAACCAGAAGTTTATCAAATTATTTAGTGCAAAAGGAGTGATTAAAATCTCATATACTTGTCGTATATGCACCATGAACGAACTGAAATTCCTTATAGAAAATATAAATCAATTGATTCTCATCAGCGCCAGAAGCGTGAGAGATTTATTGGTGCTAAGAGATAAGAGATTTATTGATGAAATCAACTCATGCCTAAAGACGGAGTTCGAATCTAAATACTTGGGTTGAACTAATAATTGTCTCGACCTGTAGATCGAGCATCTCCATGATGGAGTTACGCTAGTCGACCTACCTGAAAGATTTTTAAAGTGATTTATTGTATTTCATCCACATAGTTACCTAATGGTTGATTCAATCACTTGAAGTGAATGAAGACTCATTTAGACATATAGAAGATAACAAAGATGTTTTAGGACCAGAAGTTCCTTACTTATGTGCAATTTGAGGATTTGAAATGATATTGACCATCCTTTGTTATCTTCAAGACAAATATGATATTGGTCTATTTATGAGAGTAATGATACATTGACATATTCTATGCTATTCTCTATGAGAATAATTAAACTTGTGTTGCACATATTAATGTAAACCTTGAAGATAACCTTGAAGATTGTTATCTTGAGGGGGAGTAATAAATTGTAAATAATCTTGAAGATTAGACTGACTCCTAAAGGTCAAAGACCCTGAAGGTCAAATGGTTGTACTCTTTTTTCCTTTCTAAGTTTTTTCCCAAAGGGTTTTCTTAGTTAAGGTTTTTAACGAGACATCCAATGCAACACACGAGTAAATGAGTCATTGAGATTGATTCATAAAAGAGATAATGGAGTACATGATCTCCAAAGGAGTGGCGCATCAACATCCAGCAAATTCGCTCAAGTGACAACCTAGCGGATTCTTTTACAAAGACATTACCAACGTCAACATTCAAGAAGTTGGTACACAAGATCGATATGCGCCGACTCAAGGATCAAGAATGACTATATTGAGGTGGAGCAGCTGTACTCTTTTTCCTTCGACCAGTTTTTATCCCAATGGGTTTTTCTGGCAAGGTTTTAACGAGGCAGCATTTTCTTTTAGGAATGGTCAATCAAGGGGGAGTGTTGTAAATATATTTTATATATATACTTACCATATATTGTGATGACCATGTAAACCCTAAAAGCCCATTAGCCCATCTTGTACTCTATAAATAGAGGTCTACACTCTCATAATAATACACATCTCATTCTCGCTCTCTCTTTTATTCTCTCGTTCCATTTAGTTTATAACAAGTTATAAATTTTCTTGATTTTGAATTATATACTTAATTAATTTTTATTAGAAACAAGCATTTTTTGGGCTATTACTAGTTAAGCCCAACTCAATATTTTTTGAACTAATTAATAATTTCAAATCCAGATTCTCGATCCATACTTCAATTGATTTTTTTAGATAGAAACTTTTTTAAGTTCTTAAATTAATGAAAAGTTGATAAAAGTGTTTTATTAGAGAATTTGGGAAGTGTTTGCAAAAATTGTTTAAAATTAGAAAAAGTTGAGAAAATAGTGTTTGCAAATTAATGTCTTATTTTGGAATGTTGTATCAAAATGTCTATTTCACCCTTAGTTAAATTAATTTAATATAAAAATAGGGATAAAATTGTCAAATGACAACTTCTCTAAAATTATAATAATGCCATAATCTTAATAAGTTGAGTTTTACTAACTTCACAAATTTCTACTTATTCTCCTTAAATTAAAAAATTTGAGAGATTATAAACTATTGCAAATACTTTTTTCGACTTTTCCTTAAATTAAGTGATAAGTTGTAGATTATAATCTATTGCAAACACACTCCACCTATAAAATTTTAAATATAAATAAATCAGTTATTATCATTCAAAATGCATTCAAAGTGTTTTTTTTTTAAATTAAAAAATTACTAAATGTTACAAATCACTATTTCTAGTTTTAAAATAAAATAATTTGAGCTATAGTACAAGATTCAAACTCGTGTATTAAAAGAACTATGATGTTGCCAATTCCACTGGCTAATACTTTCTCCGTTCCACTCTATTAGTCCAGTTTTCCTTTTTGGGTCGTTCCACTCCATTAGTCCACTTTCCTTTTTTAACTTAAAATAACACTCTTATATATTCTAGTGGACCCCACTACTTTATACTCCCTCCGTCCCGCCCGACATGGCTTAATAGGTTTGGAGCACGGTTATTAAGAATAGTGGATAGTTGTGTGTAAAGTGGTATAAAGTGGTGGGACCCATTAGAATTTATTAGAGTATTATTTTAGTTAGTGGCCAAGTCAAGTTGACAATGAAAAAGAGGAAAGAAGTCATGTCGGGCGGGACGGAGGGAGTACTATTTTACACACAACAAATAACTTTTTTAATATTCATGCCGAAAAGAAAGTGGACTAATGGAGTGGAATGGAGGGAGTATTTTTTTCTCCTATTTTTCACAACTAAAAGGAATATATTTTATTAGACGGTACTATAGTAACACTCACTCAGCTCCAACGTGACACGACTACCAATAATGGAACTCGTGAAATTTCCAGATTTTTGATATCTTAGAATATCATGAAGTTCGGTTTTTTATGATCACATGGATTTCGAGCTTGTCCTAATATTCAATCTCACTCTTTTCTACATAACAAGTGTAATGTGTTTAGGCATGTAATCAAATTGAGCTTTACAAAGATTCGACTCAATTGGTTATTTATTGTTGTGGCTTGAGTTGGATGCGAACTTTTAATATAGATTCAAGCTCGAGCTCGATAAATTGTTTATTGAAAGCTCGATAATTTTTATATATTAAAATAAATAAATTATATTTTAGGTTTATTATATAATTTCAAAATAAATGTTCACCTAATATATTTAATTAAATAATATTAGTATTATTTTATCAAGCCGAGCTGACGAGAACTGAATAATTTCAGGCTTGAATTCAGCTCGAAAAAATTAACGAATATTCAATTAATTTTGAAATTATGTTCGAGCTTGAATTTTTAAAATTTGAACCGAGCCTTATTGAGTTTGAGTCCCAAACTATTCTAATAAAACTCGGTTTGATAGGCCTAAATGTGCTCCACATAAATTGAGATTTTATTAGGTAAAAATAGAAAGGAAAGGGAATTTCGTGCTTGGAAACTCGATATTTTTTTTAGAGAGATGAATGAAGCGAGAGTGTGGTACATAATTTACGGCCAAATAAATGAAAATAATAAAAATGGGTAGTAAGAAAATGGAGTCAATTATCAAAATAACACTCTCTAAAAAAATAATTCTTAAAATAACACTCTTCCAAAAATAATTACCAAACTAACATTTTTTTGCCACCTATTCACTTATTCGCTAAATGAGTATCTATATGAAAAATAAATTTTATTTTTGAATTTAATTTTACTATTAAGAAAATAAATTTAGTTAGAAAATAGGGAAAAAAAAATTATTCAATAACAAAGCAAATAAAAAATAAATTTTAATTTTTTTTCTGGTCGGAAAGACGTTAAAACTTAAAACTAAACGGATTGGGTGGGGCCCAGTCAAAGCTCTTCGTTGCACCGTCACTCAACTACTGGTGAGAGGTTGACAAATGCAACATTAACTGAACATTATGAACGCAAATCGTTAATTTTTAAATATAACTAAATTTTCAAGTTTGGTTGACCAATTTATTTACTATCAAAGTATATTTATTTTGAAAATCAACATCTCCTCATATTGGCGGAGAAATAATCCATGTATTTTGCGGCGTAGTTGATGGAGTGGAGAGTGAATGTGATACGATAGTTGTTGTTTGTGGAGAGTATTTTTGACAATTTTTAAATATGTTATATACTACTACTACTATAAGTTGTTGAACTTTCATTTAGAGGAATTAGAAGCCGTAACAAAGTAGTATGACCCAACTCACTCCAACATGAAATACATAAAGTAAAAGAAAATAAAGCGACGGTCCTCTACATTTCATAATGATTCTCGGCAACTAGCAAATGAAGTTAAAACAATGAAATATTTTGTATTTTGGTTAGTCGGACTTATGAGTACTTATATCGAATGAAAAGGCCAAATATATATTATACACAGAAAGTAAAATCTACAACTATGTCAGAGAAATTTATAATACAGTGCCATTATTGTATTACAAGACTTTTGGCACAAACAAAAACAATCATTATTTAGTCCCCATCCATCCCCAAAAACATATATTCAATTCAACTATACATTTATATAATTAACTAATTTTTAAATTAACTATTTAATTTGTGGCTACTAGACGAGATGTCATAATCTTTGTGGGTCCCATTTGATGATTGTAAAATATTTGAAAAATAGACATATGATATGATCTAAGTCACGCGTCCGCACAATCCAATCTTAAAACGTTTTTCAAATCTCCAAACTAGTCACTCTTCTGTGGTCCCCACAAGTATATAACCAACTACCAGTCTCATCTCAGCAGCTTATTTCCTCTCTTTCCTCTCTCCTTCTCTCTCTCCCACTTTCCCTCTCTAAAATCGACACTACTATAAATTCAGTCTCACTACGCAGCCAAAGAATCGACAACCTTAAATTCCCCAATCTACCTCTGAATAATTACAAAACCTCTCTCTCTCTCTCTCGATCAATACACAGTTGAGGACAAATATTATGAATCTTGCTTGTGGGGCTTCACGTTTGTCCAATGTGCATGTGTTGACGATGATGAGCTCAACCAAATCGCCGCCGCACAGGTGTAGCGGTCTCAAAATTAAGACCGTTGATTCTTGGAATCCAAAAGGGAATCTCTCAATCTCCGGCCAATCCCTAATTTCCGGCGCCAAAAAAATCCGAGACAAATGGATGGAATTTCAAGGAATCAAGAACTGGGAAGGTTTACTCAACCCTCTCAACGACGACCTCCGCCGCGAGATTTTAAGGTACGGTGATTTCGTGGAGGCGGCCTACCGCTGCTTCGACTTCGACACGTCATCACCCGGATACGCCACGTGTCGGTTCTCCAGAGGCTCCATGCTGACTCAATGCGGACTCGGGGAGAGCGGTTACAAAGTGACGAAGAGTCTCCACGCTACCTGTGGGGTCCACCTCCTGAGCTGGGCGGGGGAGCGAGTCGTCCCCGAGTGGGCCTCGACTCGGTCTAGTTGGATCGGGTACGTGGCGGTGTGCGACGACAAGGAGGAGATCGCGCGGCTCGGCCGCCGCGACGTGGTGATCTCGTACCGGGGGACCGCCACGTCGATGGAGTGGCTGGAGAATCTACGTGTCACGCTGGCGTGTCTCCCCGACGACATGGCGCGTGAAGACAATTGCGCGATGGTGCAGAGCGGGTTTTTGAGTTTGTACACTTCCAATAACGGCTGCCAACAAAGTTTACAAAATTCGATCCGAGACGAAATCGATCGAATTTTAAGTAAATACGCCGACGAGCCGTTGAGCATAACCGTCACCGGCCACAGCCTCGGCGCGGCGTTAGCAACACTAACGGCGCACGACATCGCCACCACATTCAAGCATGCGCCGTTAGTAACCGTCGTCTCCTTCGGAGGTCCGAGAGTCGGCAACAGAAGGTTCCGGAACCTTCTAGCGAAGAGCGGTACGAAAGTTCTAAGAATCGTCAACTCCGACGACCCCATAACAAAGGTCCCCGGCTTCGTCCTCGACGAGGCCGAAGCCAAAACGGCGTCGCTGCTGAACTGGCTGCAGAGGCGCGTGGAGGAGACGCAGTGGGTATACGCGGAGATCGGGGAGGAGCTGCGACTGAGCAGCCGAGACTGCCCGGATCTCAGTAAAGGGAGTGTCGCCACGTGTCATGATTTGAAGACATATCTGCATTTGGTGGATAATTTCGTGAGCTCGAACTGCCCGTTGACGGCGAAGGTTCTAGAAAGAGCGCAGGAGGAGAAGCAGCAGGTTTTTGTTTGAGACAGATTTGGATCATTATTAGATTGATTCAATTTTGTCTTTAGGTAGATAGATATATACTCACATTATTCATCAACATTCTTTATGGTGGGAGATGAAGCCAAGAAAGAATTGGCTTGTGATCTCAAAAGCCCCTCTCTGATTAATTTGACGATGGTGGCTATTTTTTGTATAGAGTGAAAGAATTCTACTTGAGAGTTAATATGTTACATCATACATATATATATATATATATATATATATATATATATATATGTATGTATAGATCACTATAGTTGGTTATTCAATATTTGCATGAAATATCATATAGGATGATAGGATAGATTAACTTGGTGTTTTTGTCTGGAGTTTTTTAATCGAAACAAGAACTTCCAAAAAGAAAAATTACATATAATTCCAGATGAATACTAATTAACAACTGAATTATAGTAAAAATAAGTGGAAATATATTCTGTTAGCCAAATTCAAAAAAAAAAAAACAGATTTAGCCATCCTGTAAAAAAAACACAAATTTAGCCAATTTGTCTTGTTGTGGGCGCTGGCCGATTGAGGGCCGATGGGGGCCGATAAACATTTTTAGGGCCGATTGGGGCCGATATTATTTAGACATAGGGCCGATCGTGATCGGCCGAACGATCGGCCCCCAGTTGGCCGAATATAAGAAAAAGGAAATAATTTAAGGGCCGATTTCTATCGGCCCATATTGAGCCAAGATATCGGCCCTCGGAAATAAATTTGTTATAGATTTTCAAAAAAAATGAGGGCCGATGTACATCGGCCCGTAATCGGCCGAGCCATCGGCCCTGATCCTTAAGAAGCCGTTACATGTAACGACCGAAATTTACTGAGGGCCGAACAAATTTTAACCGTTTTTTTACCGAGGGTCGATTCTCATCGGCTCCACCATCGGCCCTACCATCGGCCCCGAGTGGCAATAATGGAGGGCCGATTGAATATTGCCGACTGAAAAAAACATTTACCATTTTATTATTTTCACAGATCCACCTCTCGCCGCCGCTCACTGCCGCCGAAATCGCCGCCATCGCCGTGCTCCCCGCCGCCGAACGACAGCGCCGCCGATCCCCTTTGAGACGCCATGTCTTCCGGCGAAATTGAGGTTAGTAATTTATGCCATGAATTATGATTGTATTTCATTCATAGACGAAATTTAGGTTGAAATTGGGTTGGGTTTACATTGAAATGTCCATGTATTGATGAAATTGTAGAGAATTTGGAGAGGATTCGAGTGTTAAATTTCTGCAAATTTATGAAACTGGGGCCGATGAAGATACACTCCATCGGCCCTGACTAGGCCGAACCTAGTTGAATACGCCGTCGGCCCCTGGTACGCCGTCGGCCCCTGGTGACCGAATGTTTTGTCGAAGATATTCGAGAAAAATATTGTTTGAAGGAATGTAAATAATGAACTCATGCCCACCGACATAATTCGACTCTGCATCGAATTGGCCGTTCAATTTCACAATAATTGATCGAAAATCGGTCATTTCTGTCAAATTAAATTTGAAGAATTGAGAAGATTGGAAGTGGAATGACGAAAATTTGAAGAATTGAGAAGATTGGAAGTGGAATGAAGATTGAAACTCGGCTATCCTACGTCTTATAAAGAATTTTTCTGAAAAAATTCACGTGAAATATTCAGTCTACTATGCATTTCAACATAGGCACCGATCGGCCCCCATCGGCCCCCCCATCGGCCCCTGGGTTTCGTGCATGTGCAAGTGAAATCCGACTAGTCATTTCAACAGATAAAGCTGATTTGAAACTGCACCTCCCACAGGCCTTGGATCGGCCCTCCATCGGCCCCAATCGGCCCTCCATCGGCCCCAATCGGCCCTCCATCGGCCCTACTGCACATTTGCAGGAAAAGTCTTGCAGTGTCTTGTCCAATCCTGTCTCGAAGGACGGCCTTAGGGCCGATGGAGGGCCGATGGATACCCACCTTCGGCCCTTCTTCGGCCGATTGGTTGTTCGGCCGTCGGCCTATTTTTTTTGGGCCGATGGCGGGGAGGGCCGATGGACACCACTTCGGCCATACATCGGCCCTTCGACCCTATAATATCAACAAATAAGGTTAAGTGGCTCGGCCGATGGGGAGAATTCAGTTGTTTTCAACAGGGCCGATTGAGGGCCGATTGACTACCCCATCGGGCCCCCCATCGGCCCAGCGCCGTATAAGGACAAAATGGCTATATATGTGTTTTGTTTTAAACGATGGCTATAATTGTTTTTCGTTCCTTACTATTTGGCTACTGCTGATTTTGCCCCTAAAAATAATAGGCAAAAACTTGTGTGCATCATGTTGCACATGCAACAGACGCGCACATAGTCTATAAATATAAAGTCTATTCATAATATTACTGTAATGGTTACATTTCAATGACGAGCAAAGTGTCTGTTTAAGCCATAATTCACAGTAGAGAGCAGTGTGTCAATTGTCTCTGTTGTGCGTGTCAATTATAACAAAAGAACGTGTCAATGATAAACATTGTTCGTTTAAGCTATAATTCACGGTAGAGAGCAGAGTGTCAATTGTCTCTACTGTGCGTGTCAATCATGATAAAAGAATGTGTCAATGATGAGCAGAGCGTCTGTTTAAGCCTTAATTTACAGTAGAGAGCAGAGTGTCAATTGTGGTGCTATTCGTGTCAATGATGACAAAAGAATGTGTCAATGATGACCGGAGTGTCTTTTTAAGCCATAATTCACAGTAGAGAGCAGAGTGTCAGTTGTCTCTACTGTGTGTGTCAATCATGATAAAAGAATATGTCAATGATGAGTAGAGTGTTTGTTTAAGACATAATTCACAGTAGATAGCAGAGTGTCAATTGTCTCTGTTGTGCGTGTCAATCACGATAAAAGAGCGTGTCAATCACGATAAAGGAACGTGTCACGATAAAATCTTAACAAACTCAGAAGCGAAGGAGCAAAGATACATTTATAGACGAAAATGCACACAAATTAACATTCAGACACCATATGGAGCACCCAAATTGTTCAATAATCAAACCAAAAGCAAATCTTGTTTCAATTCATCAAAAGAATTCTCAACTGACACCAAAACCAAAAGAAAAAAAAATCGAACAAAAAACAAGTCATGTTGTCGGAATACATTGCGGAAGATGCTAAGCCTAAGTCTTTTCGGAAGATCCACTAGCTACATTATCAACAGTATCTGCCCATGGAAATATTATTATGTGTTGGGATTACATAGCATAAACTTTGACATGGGCTTTATAGCTGCATAGGTCCCATAAAACTCATACAATTCTTTCTCTTGAGTAAAAAGTGAATTAATTGCAAGAACAGTTTGAGAACATGAGCAGGAGATCAAAGCAGATTGATTTAGTCCAATCAGTCTTCTCAGCACGGTGAAAACATAAATGGCATGCCGTGCATCACAATTAAGCACACATCGCCAAAAAATTGAATAATATAAACTCTAGAAAGGGCAAATCTGTTGGAAATCCTTCCGAGGCAAGAATATCCATAGAACAGAGTTCATTTTAAGATATTACATTGGTTGCTACTCTCTTTCATCAGTTCACTCGACTAATCACAGTTTTTGAACAAAAATAACTATAGGTAGAAGAGTTTCAAATTGCACACTAAGACCTGAAAGTTGGTTCTTACTTAGAGCAAACAAGCATAAATTGAGTCTTAGTGCATTAACTGCAACTAGTAGACTTTGTGCAATTGAGCTATTGTAGTTGACTCTTCTACCTTCTATTTCCACAAATAAATATTAAGAGAAACAAATCTCAACTGTGAATCGGAGAAATCGGAGAGATCGGAGGCGGAGGCGGAGAGATCGGAGGCGGAGTGACGGCAATAAAATTGGAGAGATCGAAGAGATCGGAGGCGGAGGCGGAGAGATCGGGAGGACTGTGGAGAGAGAGGGGGGGGAGTGAGAAAGAGAGAGAGAGGGGAGTGGAGAGAGAGAGAGAAAGAGAGAGAGAGAGAGAGGGGGTGAGATGCAGAGAGAAAGAGAAAGAGAAAGAGAGGAGAGAGAGAAAGGGGTAGTGGGGAGGGGAGGGGAGGGGAGGAGACGGGAGAGAAAGAAGTTTTTTTTTTTTTTTTTTTTTTGGAAAACCGGGTCAAACCGAGTCAAAATTAAAAATTGGATCATGTTGCATGCACACTAGTCCTTCTCAAAATAATAATATCAACTACAGTACGATATTGAAATCACAATCCCGTACATTTTGGTTGAGAAAATAAGAGCTAATGGTGGAAATATAATGATAGAGACTAGTCACGTTTGCATAATATGGGAGTTGTAAAGAGTATTTAAGGAAGATGAGCTACGTATATCGTAGTCTATTCATTAAATTAGTTAGGCAATTCAGTTGGACTTAATATAGCTTAAATTTCTTATGTGAGATTTATTATCTGACTACTCAATATGAACATATGTGGGTATAATAGATATTAGTATGATTTATTAGGATTTTTACGGATATACTAGGCAAATCATATAAAAAAGAAAAAAACAAAAACAAGGGGAAAATAACACTTGCAACCCTTCCCTAGTACCATGTATATCCATCTCTGCATACTTAGCTATATGGATTTGCAAATCGAAAGTTGTTAGTATCGTTAGAATGGAATTTATCGATACACATCTTTAATTGATGCGAATTTACAACGTCATAAAAAAATGTAATATTCATATTCCTTTTTGTGTGTATTCCCTCTAAAAAAAGGAATGTTTTGCACATAAAATGTGCAAATGTCTGCAGTATGCTACAATATTCCCGGATCAGGGTAATCTATTTATTGGATTGTGAAATCTTCGTTGGCGTACTGCGCTTTTGCCTTTTATGTGTTAACATCGAATCATTACTTGTTGAATATCATACCCATATATTCACACGTGTTACTCATTCACTTTCAATATGTTTAATGTTTAAAAATGTGTGACTGTGAGAGCTAGAGAGAGTACAGAGATGACTGTTACAGACAAATGTATTATACCTATAAATCCTTTTTGTTGTCGGTGAGTGTACAGATTTACAGCAGTACAAATGTACAAGAATGGTTAACATTTACAACACACATTTTGCTCATACACGTTGGTTTCTTAACAAATCTAACTCTCTTACTTTTCCCTTGAGTTGAGAATGCTCATGTTGCATCTTCTCCAGCAGAGTCTCCACAAAATACATCTCCTCCTTCAGGTACTTCATTTGCCTATTCACTGAGGCCAATGATTCCCCTCTGTTATCCATGCCATTCGTGCAGCCCGCCTGAGGGACCATGTGGATCCGCTGGGGCCTACTTAGTAGCACGAGGATGCTTATCTGCACAAACGAAAACAAACTTGAGACGAGAAATAGGATACTGAAGAAACTAAATAACAAGTACTCATCTCTGTATGTTTACCTGCATTAGAACGAGAATTACAGCAATGGTAGTGACCAGAAGGAGGGATGGAGTGCTCAGATGTCTCATAGATGTAAAGAATTTGGCAAGGGTATCTCTAAATAGAGATCCAGAAAATGCCTCGTTGGCATTTGCTCGTGGAAGATCAGTGAATCGTAGGTTCATATCGTTCAGATCAGGTATCATTGTTGGTATTCTCACATCACTTGCCTTTGGTTCCGGCTGTTGCTGACTGATTGTATGCTTTTCAAGTTGAACAACTTCATTTGAAACCATGTTAGGACCAGAAACCCCTAAATTATAGATGAGTGTAATATCAAAAGGCCAGTAGCGAACACGTTTTAGGCAAATAACAAGAAAGATAAGAACTGTGTTATTAGATTTTGTCATCTGTCACTTGTAAACAATAGACATACCTCCTTCCGTCGGGTTCTTCTGCTTCAACACTTCATGTGCCTGAATTATTAGAGCATTGATTGAATCATTCGCACCAATTGTTGCAGGAAATTGTACGTGAAGAAAAAGCAAATTTGAAATTCAGGTGTGGATTGTGATTAAAGAGGTTACCAAGTCGATCCAAATTTCATAAGCTTCTCGGCATTCTTCTACTGTAGACTGAACTATCTTCCCTGCAAAATTAGCATCCATTAAGCACTCAAAACAATTTTGGAGTAAGGCTCTTCCACTTCAATATGAAGATTGTTGCAAAGCCTCAGAGTCAAATAACAAACATAATTCTAACGAAAGAAGAAAAAACAACCAACTAGGGTAAGTGGAGAAATTAGTATGTATGCAGACAGAATGCCAATGTAAATGTGTAATAAGCATGATAGAAAGCTCATGTATACAAACACTGAGTGAAGACATGATTTTAAGAAGAATAAACTACCTCCAATAAATCATATTATTTTATCTATTTATAACTTGTAAGCTGTCTTTTTTATGATACCAGATAGAAAAATATAAACAATCTAAAAAAGTCTTTCGCAGCATCTCTCTCCAATTCAGTTGTATATGAGGATAGGATAGTATCTGTCTAGCTTAGATGCAACATGACGAATGTATATGGAAGCTTTCTGAAGACAAACCTTTCCACATGGTTTTCTTTGAAAAGGCCACGTTGGTGTAAACCCTCAACATGCAAGCCGTTGAGTCATTTCCGTCTTGTTCGACGTCCCAGCGTCCCTTATATGGGCAACCAGAATGAATGTTCATGAAACAGATCCGGAGAAACAGAAAAGGAACCCATCTATATAGTCTTTAAGAAGAAGATGAACCAAAACCAATGATGGACAGCAAAAATAGGGTCAGCAGGATGAGATGGAGGATGGGAAGAACAATGCGGAGGATAACTTGAAAAACATAGATCAGGAGTTGTTCCCAAAAAAAATCCATCACAATTAGCTATAAGTGTTCCAATGGTAAGTAAGAATCAATACCTCCACAGTGAAGTAGTCCCCATATGGTACATCATTAATAGTTTGAGAAGTATCAACGATCAAATGACTGGCAAAATATAAAGTTGAGATTGTAAGGAAGAAAAAATGTGATCAACCAGCAAAAATTACGCAGCCACCACTGAAATCTTTAAAAAGTAGAAAATATGAATTATAAATAACAAGCAACATGATAATCATTTCCAGGCCAAGATAATGTTAAACAACAAAACCAAACTGGAATACTTCCAAAAGCACCATATTTAGAGATTGTAGTTGGCCTATAAAATGTTTCTTGAGCATTTTTTGCAACCAAGAGATTGGAGACATGTCCGTTTAAAAAGATAGCTCCAAATGTCAGGATGATCAAATCATGTTTTTCAGTGAATTTGAGCTCATGAAGAATTTCAATATAAATATATGGATAATATAAGAAAAAATAGCCTGGGTTTTTTACCTATTAAAAAGTAGGAACATTTTGAAACAACAAGATCATATGTTTTTTTAAAAAAAATGCACTGATGCGTACAGGGATTTCACATGGAGACATTTTCTCGGTAACTTGCTCCTGACTTAAGAGTTTTCTGGAGTGCATAACACTTCCAAGTATGGCATCATAAGTAGCACCATATTTAATCAAGCAGTAATTATACCATCAACAAAAACATAATGATATTGTGCTTCTTATGATAAATGAAACTTGCCTGTTCTTATAAACTCTATATTTCTGAAGCTCTTGACAGCTACCAAATCTTGCACCTGCAAAGCATAAAGTTAGATAACAAGGTCATGAGTGCCGCTTAAGGCATAACATGAAAATGACTTGGAAAAAATCATACCAAAATAGATTTTAATTGGATGCTGAAATGATACATCACGAGTCTGCCCAAATTTTTCATGAGGATGCCATGGTGTACACTTAAAATCTGCAGGCAACGGTAAACCTCATCAAGCATAGTGATTAAAAAACATATAAATACGGGTCAGTTACAAATACTACCCTTGATGTTTACCCATTCAAAAGAACCAAGTTATGTTTATGGAATAAAAAAATTGGCATTGTATTATTAAAATACCTCCTCAGAATTGTATTTGTTTAACAAATTCCCTCATTGGTGCATTTGTATATTAGAAACAAATATTGGATGAAGGTTATTTGCAATTTCATCATTATACAAATATCGTAACAATTTTTCAGTAAATAGGTTAAACCTCAATTCCTGAGTTTAATAACTTTGCTGAGATGTTCTCTAAACGGGTTAAACCTCAAGATTAGTTTGCAATCAACTATAAAAGATCACTAACATAAAACGAGGAAACAATGAGGATAAAACAAGCCAGAGAATGCCTTCACCCAATCACCTTTATCGCCACACTTTCTATGAAATAACTCATGGAAATTGATACTATCATCAGAGAAGAATAGATTAAAGAACTCCTCTGCTCGTAACTGCATCAAAATAAAAGTTCAATAATTGGACAAAGGTTGCTCATGACAGATCCCGTATTCAAGATTAAATCCTATAATCAACATGATATATGAAGAACAAAATATTATAATACCGGAAACTTTGACTCTGCAACTTTGGTGTACCCTTCAGGAACTGCATCACAAAAATCCAACTCAGGATAAAGTAGAAAATGTAAGAAAGAAACAGGAAAGACATACACAAAAAGAATGTTGGAAGATGGAGCATGAAATGGAAAAAGGAACATTCTCCTATTAATATGCTTACAAATGCAAAATATGGAAGCCTGGTAAAAAAATATTGTCTATCAACTGCCTCAGAAAATACTGAATCCCAGTCGGTTAATAAGTTCCTATCTTAAATAAAAGTCAGGGCATTGAAAAATAATATTGGCTAACCAACAGGTGCATCAGTAGACTCCGGCTTCCAAGTTGATGATGTTCCTGATGATGAACACTCAATGACAGGAGCAGACATTGCATTCGGTTCTTCCCTAACTTCCATCACTGAAGATGTTGGGATAATTTCAGGTTCATCAGCTAAATGTTTGGATTCCTCCAATATGGGGCGGTTACTTTCACTGTGTACAGAACAACATAAATGTGAATTTGAGTGCAACCTAATCATGGCAAGAGGTAGTAATCACTTTTATATTTCAAACAAATCAGATTTTTGCCTCACCCCTAAGGTGGCTTACAATACTCTAGGGGGCATCATTCTCGTCTCAAAGGGTACTAAACTCTTACCAACTGGGTCGAAATATGCATTACTCAAATGCAGGTAAGGTTTTTGGTACATTTTTCAGTTATATGTTTACTTTGTCGCAAGTGAAGCTAAAATGATGCAGACCAAAAACTGAATCTCATGCTGTGTACCCAATTCCATAAGGAAACCATTTCTACAATTTCCAAGACTTCATAACACATTGCCATTTGTCAATTGATTAAATTGTCCGGCGAATCAGAAACTGTCCAACATTTCATTCCTCTGTAATATTCTGATTATTCTCTTTGTAAAAATCGACTACTGAAAATCATATACCCCAACTATCACTCCATAAAATATCAGCAGCTTTAAGTTTCCCTTATTTCTGTTTACAGGATTAATTAATTTCACCTTTTACACAGTAACATAACCAGTCTCAATTTCAGGATTTCTATTGTCTGGAGGTTTAATAAGCTACCCATTGGGTAATGCACCTCGGTATCATACAATCAACCAACCATTACAGTCAAGTTGCAGCAGCAGAAACTTCGCTCCAAAAACACAACTAATCTCATTCAGCCTCAGAACAATACTGCTGCTAACTTCTTCGGCCCAAATATTTCTCACATTCATGAACTTACTACAAGACGCAAACAATTACACAATCATTAAATTCCAGAAGCTGAAGACTTGGAAAAGAAGAGATACCTTTCAATGACATATGACTCATCCAAAGATTGTCTGGAGCTACCTGATTCTTCAACTATAGAGCTGCCATTTTCCTCGATGCATGCATCAGGCGTTGGCTCCTACAATGGATAGAAACAAAAATGTACAGTACGGTGCAGCCATGAGTAACTATAACCCGAGATCTTATCCAATATATAAAGAAGATGATAAACTGAATAATCTAAGAAGCACAATTTAGTCTAAGAAACGAATCATTACATGAAAATATGATATGATGCCAACAAGACCTACCTTTTACAATTTTCATCTTAGCTGTCAAAATATGTATGTGCGTGTGCATACAGAAATCAAAAAAATGTTCCTAGCACATGATATGATGATAATAACAGAACAATGATAAGCAGATGTTTAAGGGCCTATTTATCCTCGTTCACAGGTTACATCTCATGGTTCCAGAATAACAGATACTATTAGGACTATGGCACAAAAAACTCATCCTCAAGTCAAGAAAATCTGTCTGTGCTATGCCAGGCTACCAATTCAGGTCCAAAAATAGTATCAACTGGATGACGAAAACCGGTAGATGGAAAAATAAAAGGAAAAAATGCATGAGAAAAAGGCAAAAAAATAAAAAAAATAAAAATATGATGCAACTTAATAAAGCATGCCTGTAACTCAACTTGTGCATACATTACAAACTTAAATAAGAATATATTTAATTACCTTTTGATCTATAATTTCCTCGGATCCACGTGCATGATGCAGCCAACCTTCATTTATAAGCTTAAAAGCTTCGTCACGGAACAGAAAGGAGGTAAAGAAGTACTGCATGAAGAGAGAAGCATATATAACATGTCCCACGATATATGTGGAAGATGATTGTTTTGTTGAGCACTGAATCAGCAAAAAAATAGTTTGGTACCTTCTTCCCACCCGCTATTATTTCTATAGCAGTTGGAAAAACAGCTACTGCTTTTGCTCTTCGAACTGCCGTGATTTCATGAAATGGAATAATTTTCTGAAAGTCAAGTAAATCAAAGTGAAAACATTGCAGAGAACATAAAAAGAAGTACATGTACCATCTGCACTTAGTATAGTAACTAGAAGATGCATCAAGTAGTAAAAAATCACATTTTTCTTTAAGGCACCATCAATTGTAACGGCGGCAGAGGCTGCCTACGGTCGAGTAGAGGTATAGAAGCCATAACATTTCAATGTATGGAACTATGTAGTCCTTGGGATTTAGACAGGAACATGCAAGCTTATATTTTTGTAATGTGTTATTTCACGAGGAATCAAAAAAGGAGCCAAGGATTACAGCATGAATACCTCCACTATCTACCCGCAGCAAAGATCATTTTTCTTTTTTGTTCATAATTACCAAGAATTGTGGCAAATTAATCATGAGCTTATTGAATTTATGGTGCTATTCAATGTATTGAAATAACACTGCATGAGTTAGTCTAAACACTGCATGAGTCAGTCTAACCACAGGATAGATACAACCTAACTTAAAGTCAAGAAAAAGCAAAGATGAAAGGAAATTATAAGTTCAAGACCTTTGTCTCAAATCCAAAAAGGTTAGAGTAGAAGCAGATAGAGTGGACAAATAGGTACATATGACCCTGCAAGGAAGAAAATAAATTTGTAAGGTGAATGTAAATATCGCTAGGCTTAAACGTTGTCGAACAACAACAAAACAAAGTTGGTTCAAAATTCAAATCAATGGCAGAACAGTAATTGATATTATCTACTTTAGCCTATAAAACATGTGCAGGCAGAAACTGAAATTGAAGATTATAAAAAGTTGGAATGAGAAAGGAATCAAATATATTACCTGAAGAAGAAAATTCTCTTGCAAGGCACAGTTAAAATCTTGGATGAGAACCTGCAAGTTTCAGGATAATGAAGTAAATCACGTGCAAAGTTCAATTCATATGAGAATACAAGAGATATGTATCAGCTTTCATGGATCGGTAGAGTTAGAAATCTTCAACCAATTCCAATATGAGGTTGTTTGAAACAGCTCAAAGTATTGTTGCCCATCATCACTCATCTCAGACAGCCACAGCAAGGCCAAACATATTGGATATGTCCATAAATTCGTCAAGCAGAACCAAACGATAATAATACTAATATGATAAGTGAATTTACGTACTTCATCAGGTGGAAGACGAAACAGCTGCCGATACTCTTCTTCTCTAGTAGGTATTTGACTCTGTAGGGAAAACATAACATTTAACCATCATATAATCAACTCAAATTTATCACTAGTGTAACTCTTTTCCAAATTCCCCCTTCCTCGTTATTCAGTTACATTCCTAAAAGAGTTAGGACCATCCAATTTCAGAGCAAGTCCAGTCGGTGAACCGAATCATCTCGAAAAATCCAGATGAACGCATCGAAATGGACTTAAATTAATCAACACGCTGAATAATAAATAAATTAAACGATTATGATCCGACAGAATCAAATCGAGATCACCGTTATCCTACCCAATCGATGTCAAAATAACAACACATGAGCAATGAACTATACTTCTCTTATCGCCCTCGGCATTCCAAAACCGATAGAAATTCGCGACAATTACCCGAGGATCGAAGTGGCTGGAGGAACTGGGAGTCGACGAGGACGAGCGATCAACTTTTTCATGCGGAGGTGTACCAGCCGGAGAGTCTCCGGGAAACGGTCCGGAAGAATTGCGACTAATTGATGCTGCGGCGGTTGAGGTGGGGTCCACCATCTTCTCCGAGGCCACAGCCGCCATAGTATTCAATTTATACACGCGATTGAATATGTATGTACTATATATTCCGCTGGCTGGGGTTAGTTTGGTGGGTGGGTGCGGCGGGGGTGGGGATGTTCGCCGTTAGAGTGTCGGTCGTTTTGATCGAATTTTTGGTAAGTTTCGGAATTTGCTGAAGAGCGACGACGCTCCTTGACAATTAAGTCTTAGTTAAGCCGTTGACTCGTCGACTCTACGCTTCCCAATTTCATTTTTTAATAGGAATTTTTTTCTATTGTTATTTGCTAGAAAGTAGAAAGTAGTCCCTTGAGCACAATTCTATACAAATCAAATATTCTCATTAAAAATCACATCGAAAATAAATTAGATTATTTCAATGAGACAGAAAGGAATAATTTTGAAAATTTCCAACATAAGGGTCCGGTACTTCGGTTTGATATTCTAATTGGCATGTCTAGTACATTAATTTTAGTATATATTATATTTAATTTTAATGAAAAAAATAATTAATTTTACACTTTAACTGTCATATTGAAATTTGTGCTGTATCTTAAATTTTCTAAAAAATATTATATTCATATAATATGTATGAAGTCTTCAACTCTGTAAGTAGTTCCGACCATTGGTACTTTATTTGTTATTGGGGCATAAGACGAACATCTTGGTGGCTTTACCATATATCCCGTATGCTGAGTGTGTGTTTGTGCAACGTAGGTTGCTTCAATGTTTTGTTGAATGAAACGATCACTTATATGTTATACTCCTATGAACCATGCAATCGAGTAAATAAGATGGCATTTAAATAAAAGTTAAATTATAATGTAAAAAATTGGCAAGTATATAGTAACATAAGAAAATATGATTATCTTAACTCAACATTTGATCGATTTTGTTCCCTAAAAGAAATGGATTGTTATTAAATTTATCTTTAAATCTTCTACATTGTAATAATATATTATTAAAGTAATATCTTAATATTATACTATTATTTAATTTCTTTAAAAATTACAATAACGTTAGTATTAGTTTACATTGTCTGAAGCGTGCAACAAATTATTACTATCATATGGGAACTTAATTATTACCAATTTTACTCAGGCCTATTCTCTTAATGGGCTTATCACTACCACAGTACCCAAGTTAAATTGAGCCCACTTACACAAGTCGGGCCTCGTCCAGTCAATCAGACTCTTCTCTTTCATTGACAGATAACGGGCTTCACTAAATTAGTAAATAGGCCCAATTTGATTGTAACATTGTAGAGAGCCTAAGAAACTCGCAACCACTATCAAGACGATCTTTTGTCGAATTTTAGGCCAAGGTGAAAGCTGGTTTGTTGGTTCCTAGGGTGACGGTTTGGTTCGGTTCGATTTCTTATGCATTTTAGGAACCGAACCAAACACATAGAAATGGTTCGGTTCAGTTCGGTTCGAAGTATTTTTAAATATCGGAACCGAACCGAACCGCTTATAAATGGTTTGGTTCGGTTCGGTTTACCGGTTCATCTTTTTATTTTTTTATTTATTTTTTAAATCCTAAATAATGCAAGAATAATAGTTTATAGGATGTCACTCGTTCCAAACTCATAAGTATAGAGTTGTTGCTCATTTCTCTTCCTTTGTATAGATTATAATTGATATTAACTTAAATCTAATATCTAAATTCAATAACATTCTCATATAATAAAGACAAATATTAAATAAAAAAATAAGATATTGGTTCGGTTCGGTTCGAACTGTTAAAAAATTCTTGAAACCGCGAACCGAACCGAATGTAAACGGTTTCTAAAAAATTAAACCGAACCAAACCGCGAAACCGAACCGAACCACATTTTTCGGTTTGGTTCGGTTCGGTTTGATCGGTTTCGTGGTTCGGAGCGTAACCACTTACACCTCTATTGGTTCCCTTTTTTGGGTGGGCATTTATTTGAATACATGGTCCTCTACACCTAATATCTCTACTTTGCTTTTATATCTGAAAACAATTGATCATGCATGAATCTTTGTCACATACTTATCATGGGCCTTTTTATGCCATTCTCATAATACTCTTGTACAACCTATAATTTTATTTTGTCACATAATCATACAAACATATTACCAAAAAGGCAGCCATTATTATGTTTTAAAGATGTTAGTGCAAATCTGAGTCCATACAACCACAAATCAGCTGTCTTGAGAGCAACACTTCATACTTTAATACTCGGAAGGGTTCAAGATCCAAGATTAGTTAAAATAATTAATATAAACCCCACTTAATTACACATTAATCTGCAAGATTATGACATAATTTGATCCTAGTTTGTAGGCATGGTTTCAGCCAGACAAAACCAAACCAATATGCAGTCTGACACTCACATCTTTCTATGCACATTTCTTCTCCCTTCTTTCGTTTGTATCCACTCTCCCTTTTGTGGGATTGTTGTCTTTTGCCATTTTCATTCATGCGGATCACAAAATCTTTGTTCTATCTACAAAACTCTGAAATGGGCTACCTAATCTGATTTTTCTTTGTACCAACAACTTGCAGCAGAGAGAGAGAGAGAGAGAGAGAGAGAGAGAGAGAGAGAGGGAGAGAGAGACAAAGTGGTTGTTTTCTTGTGTAATAAGAGCCATGTGCATAATTGAGGAGCCCTCTTCCTAATCATCACATGCAAGAGCAAAATAGTTCACTTCATGTTTGATCAGTTGGTGTGTCAGAAATTAGGGCAAATGAGTTTCTTGAATTTTGATGAGAGGGAGGGAGGGCAATGAGTTTATTCATCAAGTGGGAAATTGAAAACTCTGATACAACAGCAATGCAAGCACTTTTATGTACAGAGGTTTCTTCATCCCACCAGCATTGGTGAGAGCTACAAAAATTCCCAAAATATTCACATATTACACCAACAATATAGACCCACAAAACATTATAAATTATAAATAAAACAAAAACAAAACCCAAAAATTCCCATTCTTTCTATTTTCCAAAACTTGCCTCAAACCCCCAAAATAGCAAACAATTCTTACACCGGTCATTCCATACCCCTCAAATATGATTCCTCATACTGATTCCATTCCTTTCATGCAATCAAACGGGGCCTAAATATTGTAAGAGCGAGTGCAAACAGTATCAAGAGCTTCAGTCATCAAAGCAGAGAAACTTGTCATAGCTTGAAACACACCAGGCAAGCCAGTCTGAATGTTGTTGAGTGTCATAGCCCTAGTCACCTCCACCGCCTTCGAGTGTTTAACCATTTCATCCTCCACGCGCCTCTGGCACGCCGCAAGCTCGGCCTTCTTCTCGGACAACGGGTCCCGTGCATCTAAGGCGTGTCCGTTGTCCGGACCCGTATCCGGAAGGCCTATCCCCACCATAGAGTAGGAGTGGTAGTACTTCTTCTCTAGGGTTCTAAGAGAGGAAGCCTTCTTCTCTAACTCCTTCGATGCTGCTTCTGTTCTCTTTTTGACCTTTACCTCCTCCGCTTGCTTCAGACTTATCGAGTGGACGACGTTTATGAAGCTCTTGATGGCCTCCGATGCAACGGTGTCCGGGATGCGGTCGAGCGCGAGCTTCCACTCGTCGCAGAAGGAGAAGACCTCGGAGAGCTCGCGGGTCGGGTTGGCGGTTTCGCTGTGGACGGGGAGGAGGGTGAGTTTGAACCAGCCGTGGAGGGAGCAGACGAAGTCGCGCTGGAACTTGACCAGGCGACAGAAGCTTGAGTGCCATCCGGATACGGCTGACTCAAGGTCGAGGGTGGCCTGCCTGTGGAGGTCCGAGGTTGACTCGCCCGTGTTGGTCTGGTTCACGAGGCCACGGACTTGCTGCACGATGTCGTTCTGGACCTCGTGGAACTGGTTCATCGATCTCCACATGTACATGAACCTGCATTCATATTAAAAGACCCAAGATTGATTCTACTCCTCATAGTCATCAAATTATAATAAGATGTCACTTTTCACAACATAGAAATATAAGGCTAGCAAAATGAATTCCATGTAGAAAGAGTCATTTATCGATAGCCACGCATACAAGTTTACATTTTTCATCTCTACCGGAGGATAGTGATACAATAACGGCAAATTTGGCCTCTAAACGGCGTTAGGGGGAGGAGGAAGTATATGTGGACCGTGCGTGCACAATAATAGCCATGTCTGATGTATCAATTGCCTTTTACTAAGTAGCAACGAGAATCGTCTCAAAAGGACCACAACAAATTTGCAAGAGATGGGTAGAAATTGGACCAGCTTCTTCCAAGAAGAAAAGGAAATATGTGAGCGCATGGATTATGAAGTTTTTGTAATGTTACTCCCACCACTTTGTAAGAAGGTAGCAAATGAACTAGCATGTTAACAAGAACGAGACTAGAGGACAAAATCGGAATCATCTATTTTAAGAAAGTTTGATAACGTTGAAGATATTCAAGGTAAAAACTAAAACTATAAAACTGTGAGGGGACTACTTGACAGAGAGGACAAGCAACATTGGTTTAGATTGGCATGCAATAAACAATATCCACTTGAAAGATAACAAAGGGGATTAAACTTACCCGTGGCAAAGTTCGACGAGCTGGGGGACAAGGTCGGAGTCTCTTCAGACCAATAATAGCAGACGACGTAGTTGAGACAGCCTGAGATGTCACCACAATTAGGGACTGAAGCCTTGTGATGGACGCCTTTGTCTTGTCCAATTTGGATTCCACTTCACTCCTGTATTCCTGACTTTGAAGTGTAGACAGTTTTCTCTCGTGCTCGATTTTCACCCCTTCTCTTGCCTGAATTATCAGCACAAAACCACCATCAAGACAAGAACTGAAACAGTAGGATGAAGTGCCACCATAGAGGCCTTCAAATAAAAGAACAAGTGGAGATAAAAGTAAAAAAGTAACTTCTTATGATTGATTAATGTTTAATCGAAATAAGTTTGACATGGAGATATCCCTTTTCTTGCTGCAAACAAAAGATGAGTTTTTTTGGAAGACAAGACCAAGCAGCGTGTCCCATGCTGACACCCTAAAATCGTTACAGGCTGTCGTCGTCCAACACCACAAACAGTTGATCAGGGTATTCTAGACATTCCACAAACAAGGAATCCAAGAAAATAAGCTTACAGGAAAGCACTTGTTCCACCAAGAAACAAGGATCTCTTTAATCTTAATGCCGAGACAGAACATGTAATAGAAGAAAAGATCTACACAATTTTTCAATAGAGTACTAATAAAGATAGGACCAAGAAGCCTCAATACTAAAATTATTAATTTCAAGATCAGATCTATACCTTCACTTCTTGATAGAGTTTCTTCTCCCATGCCAAGAGGCGTTCTAGAGTGGAACAAAGACTCTTCGAGTCACCCGATTGCTCAATTGAACTCGGATCAAACCGGTATTTAACAGCCAAAGGAGGCTTCGATGTCCAACTAGAGCTTATATTACTAAGCATTCCACTAGAATGATAAACCGTTTCTGCAATTCCAAAAGAAATAACACTCAATTTCCCACTTCAAATCTCAGCATCATCAGTCAATATTTCAATAACCACAAGTAAATGAAAAATTAATCCTAAAAATACTATAACTATAATTTACTTAAATTAAAAGCAATAATCAATTCTTGATTCAAGAATCAAAAAAGTTAAAAAGACTTACTCTTCAATTGCTTGAAGCTGCGATCAAGCTGAGCTCTGCCGGTTTCAAGCATCTCGGAGACCTGTTCTCCGGCGGCGGCGGCCTTCTCGAAATATTCTCTGATGGCCGCCACGATCTCCGCCAAATCTTTGTGCCTCACCACAATCCTACGGTCGGGATTCTCCCCTTTGTGATTCCCATCTCCCCAACTAGCCGACGACTTCCCATCATCCTCCGACAACTTCTCCGATTTGCTCGAGAATTTTGAATTCATATTCATATTGTGATTTCTCATATTAGCCGCGGCAGCGGCGGCGGCGGCGGCAGCGGAGGTCTGGTTTTTCATGGAGCCGACATTCGATCTCGTTCCGAAATCAGATCTCGACTTCAAATCATCCCTCTCATCGTCATCGTCTTCATCAGCAGATGAACTGCTGGTGCTGCTGTAGTGATCGTGATCGTGATCTCCCCATTCACTGCACTGCACTTCTTCTCTCTCCGTCTCCTCCTCCTCACTCTCCCATCGTTTCAAGCTCGGCCCTTTCTTCGGCAAGGCTGCTGCAGAGTCCGGCCTCTTGGCGTAGCTGTTATTCGAATAGCGCGAAACGGAGGAGTAGTTCGACGCTCTGTCGTCGAACTGCTTGCCTTGATCGGCGGTGAAGGGATTGTGGTACTGATCTTCCTGATCTCGGACGTTTGAATACGATGTGAAGCTCGAAGCTTTATCGTCGTTGTCGTTGTCGGTGTAGCGATCGTCGTCGGAATTGCTGTCGTCGATCGGGTCCGATGCGTGCTTGGCGTTGCGGAGCTGCTCGAAGTGCTCGGAATCCGGCGGAGACGGCGGAGGATAGAAGTTATCCCAGTTCCACACGGAGGATGTTTGGGAGGCGGTGGTGGAGTAAGTTGAATTCGCTCTTGCAATGTAGGTGTAGTTGTGGTGAGGCGGTGGGGAGGAAGTGAAGCTCGAGTCGGAGAGGATGTGGGGGAGTTTAACCGGCTTCTTCCGCCGCATCGGCGGCGGGGGAGGAGGTTGTTCTTGTTGGCGGCGGTGGTGGGTGTGGGAGGAGGTAGTGGACATGGGGGGTGGGGGCGGAGGGTGCTGGAGGGAGGGTGAAGGAGAGGGGGAGGGGGTGTGATGACGAGGCGGCGGAGTAAAAATTGGGGGTTTAGGTTTAGCCGCGGAGGAGGAGGAGGGTGTGCGGAGGAGGACGGCCGGAGCGTGTTGCGACACGGCGAGCGGCTCGCCGGAGGCGAAGGTGACTAGAGCCGAGCCGGTGATGCGAAGGGAGCGGCAGTAGTCGGAGTGGGCGGCGGCGAGGTGGTGGCGGGCGTAGACGGCCTCCTTCATGAGGCGGCGCCGCTCCTTGCACCGTCGCACCGTGTCCTCGTTGTCCAGCTTCGACGCCGCGCAACCCATGTATCCTCGCTCACACTAATCGCTACTCTCTCTGTCTCGGTAGTCTCGGCGGCGAACGGCGGGTGTGGGCGGCGATTACGGAAAGAACGGTGGCGGAGGGAGGATAGAGACAATGGACAGTTGAAGATGTCCCATCCGTGTGCCGTTTTACACACTTCACACACTACACTTTACTCTTCAGTCTCCACCACTACTTAAAGGAGAATCATTTTCCTAATTTCCACTTTATAATATTACTCAATTTGTATTTATCACTTATTACACATTTTGATTCCCTAAATAATTTAATTAGATATTGTCCCATTTTCATTTCAATATAATAATAAAACTTGTAATTTTATTTATACTAAATTACGAATGAAATCTGCAGCAACCATTTAAAATGAAATCTATAAATCAATGTAAATTGTACCTAATGGTAAAGTTTAAATACTCTAGTGTTGACATTATTCAATTTTTTATTATATGTAGTTTTTTCACAAAATTCAACTTAATTTAATCATTTTTCTTAATCCATTTTTATTCTTTTAGACTCTATTTCAATCCTATGTAAGAATTTCGCACCTATAGCTTACATGGCTGGATTATGTTTGGATTTTAGGGATCTATAAATAAACTAAAATTTATAGTAGATAAAAAGATCAAGCAAAGTAATTATAATTTCTAAAGCTTGAATTGAAGGGAACTTATTTAATAGTAAAGGCATATGTAAAAAAATTGAAAATTGGTGAGAAAAGTTAAACAGTAAAGATGAATTTTTTGGTGGGTGGGTGGCCCTTTAGTAGTAAATTCCTTTCCTTTTTCTTTTCATTTTTTTAGAAAATCTTTTAACAAACTATCTAAAAGGAGGGGGCATATTTAAGAGCATCCAGGTTAAAAACAAGAAAAATCAGAATAATTATATACAAATGTATATGTGTGTGTATGTGTTTATTTTATTTTCCACTGTTTCTACAGGTGAGAATATTATTTACAATATTAAATTCTTGAAATTTTCTTCTTTGGGTGTAGTAAAATTGTCAAAAAGCTTTCAAGTTTTGAACATAAAGCCCAAAAAAGTGGATATGCCCTTGATGTTGGGTGAATTCCTTTTATTTAAAATTAGTATGGAAAAAGAAATTAAAGGGAACATTGGGTGGTGAAAGTAAGAGCTTGAAATTTGTGAAAGGAAATTTTCCCTCCCCTACCCCAACTGGACCCAACAATCAAAATAACTCCACATATTTTTATATAAATATTGTTTAAATCTCCAATCATAAATTATCAGCAACCAAAACCCTTTTCCCATCCTTATCCAGCTATTTTAAAATCAAATCAATAATCGTACTCACTTCCATCGTGGCTGCCGATTTAGAGTATAATAAATATATAAATGGTATAATGAAACGCCGTAATTCAATTGAGTTTGGATTATGGATCCTATTACTGAGTTCCAAACTGTCTCCGACTATTTTGATCAGGTTAAACGAAAAGATAAATTTCAGTTGTATTTTCTTTGTACACCTGGCATAATTTCAGGACAAACAACCACCATGAGATGCTACAAGATCCGATGGATCTGAAAATGGTTTGTGCATGAAGATCTAAATTCAGCTTTTGAGTTTTGACCCCCCTCAAATCAGCATTAAGACAAAGATTTCCCACATAAACACCAAACCTGCACTACTTTAGATGCTATAAAACCTACAAACTTCCCTCAATAAACTGATTTCAGACCAGAAGCCCCAAAAGATATTCTGACCCAAAACAAAAAAGCTGCAAGAATTCTTGATTTGTTTATTCATTTAAAAATCAATTTATAGTATTACTATAGTATAGCATTTTAGAAGAGCAGAATGAAAAATAGTAGGGCTGTGGAGGAAGATGGAAAATGCTACAGCCCCCACCTCAAATAAATTCTTTTGTCAGCATTAATTTTGTGGCCAATTGGCTGCCTCTTTTTCCAGGAAAGGGCCCAACCCCAACAAATTTATTTTGCTGAGCAGTCCCCAAAAAACTATGTAATTGCACTCCAACCCCTGTCATTGATCAAAACTCAAGACAATTTGTGGAGTGATGAACATTCAATAGCCTCATCTAACAAATCGACACAAGTGTTAGACTTATATCATAAGTACTTGTCAGATATATGTTACACTTATGAGATTGTAACAATATATATCAAAGTCTAGCGGTCTACATGCAGTGATAAGTAAATTATATTCTTGCTTTCTCCGTTCCACTTTTCTTATTATAATGCAATTCGGTATGAAGTTTAATAAATTGGGTGAAAATATTTTAAAGTGGTGAGGTTCATTGTTTAGAATGATTGAGGTCCACTAGTTACTTTCCTTCTTAAGAGGGAAGGTAAAAATAATGGGACGGTTGAAAAAAAGGAGAATAAGACAATAGTAACTGAAGGAGGGAGTATTATTTTGGGATTACGGGAATTCATTGTAATCACTACCGCTTTTGAGATTAGTCTATGGAATTATTAGATTTTTTTTGTGATTTTTAATTGACCCATTAAAATTCATCGTAATCACTTCTGCTTTCGCATTAAGGTGCAAACCGAACGGTCTATTTATTTCTTGAATGAAAATGAGGAATGTGAAGTAGAAAGAGGATAGAGAGGGGAGGAGAGGATTCCATTTCCACACATTGTGATCGAAATTAAAGTGTCCCTACCACGTTGTATATATTTGGCAAACAGCTTGCAAAAAGGAAAGTGATTAGAGTCAAAGTTTGTACGTAGAGATGGATCCCACACATATCATATCATCATCTTGTAGGCCTAACACAAACGGCTCGACACAACCATAGTCGGTTCACGTGCTACGCCCTCCAATTTTACATCATAAAAATATATCGGGTATAATTAATTAGGTACGTGATCGGACAATATTAGGATACGTAGTCGGAAACATGACCGAACAGTGTTAGATAGTGATTTCTCAAAAAAGTGAGAGCATTTTGACATACTTAATTATATTGTGAATAATTTTTTTACTTGATTGAGTAGTTTTGTATTTTTATTTAATGAACTTGGGTATTACATGAAGCACCCGATTTTCAAACAATGGATACAAAATATACAATTCAATAGGTAAATAATAATTAAAAAATATGCTAAAAACAACTCACTTGCATCTGCCGATGTTTAGTATTGACGTTTTCGCAAATACAACCGAGTTTCGTCTCGACTCGATTCGATTACTAATGATATACAAGAATATATACATAAATTCTTGGTTCAAACTCAAAAGTAACCTTTAACCTAACAAATTGTAACACATGCTTAATCACATGAATAAATTAAATTAATAATTATTTCATGGTTAAAGGATGAAAGTGTTAGATTTTACGAGTACGGGGGTCTAATTGTCATTTACCCAATTGTCAATTGGGAAAACCCTTCCTAGTTTTTTTTTTTTTTTTTTTTTTTTGTTTTCTTTACGCCGGTACCTTGTACAAGATCGCAAACCCCGCTCCTACACTAACCATAGGTGACGAGTCCCACAAAGTCTTCAAGTGGGATTGCCAACCCGGGACCTTTCTGGCCCCGTAGAACCACCTTCACCAACTTTGCTATCCCAAGGGGACAAACCCGTCCTATTTGATGAAGAAAGCGGGAAAGAGATTCAATATCAATTCAGCCTAAATACTGAAACATTAATTGCGATCATATTAACCCTAGATTTGAATTCAGCGATTGCATACAGTGGGATTAATACGCGCAATTATCGATTTCGTGTTTTTTGGTGGATCAGTAGAAATTAGGAATTGCCAGTATGGACATCGAGCAACAGCAAGCGGGGCACATTGATTACTTCGTGAAGAAGGCGTCGACTCGCGAGGGTTTGGCGCTGTCGGACGTCGTCGTCGAGGCAACTTCCCATCCTTCCCTGTTTGCTTTCTCCGAGATTCTCGTCGTGCCTAACATCGTAGAGGTAAAGTAATACGTACTACTGGTATACTTTTTTTCGTTTTGGTTTTCTTGGCAGTTGATAATAATATTTTGTGTTCTTGAGGTTTGGAGGGTTTCAGTTGATATACAGTATTAGGCTAATAATATGATTGTTGTGATGTTTGTTTATATATTATATTCTCTTTACTTGAACCATCCCTTGATTATTTAGTGATCATGTGAATTTGGTTGAACGGGAGTACCGGCGTTCAATGTGAGTTGATAGAACATAGTTCAGTCGATATGTTTAAACGGGGTTAACATTGAGATATGAGAGATTGAGGAAGAACATGAAATTTATTCTTGTATATCCCGTCTTCACTGATATCCGAGTTTTATCATATATTTTAGTAACAATTTGTTGATTGTTTATGTATAGGCTCAGCGTGATTTACGTGATAATATTCTGTTTTCTAGGATATTTATGCATTTTTTTTCCTTATCTTTTAATATATGGATTTTTCTGCAGCTTGAAGGAAATGAGAATAGTGCCTTCCTTGACTTGCTTCGCATGTTTGCATATGGTACATGGAATGAATATAAGAGTAAGCTTTCTTTCTTTTTTGTCACCATTCTTTTCCTGATAGATTGTTTTTGCTTCAAAATTGTCATGGTAGATGACCTGAGTCCAACAGCTAGCATCTATCTTTTCGATCATCATTTCCTCCTTTCCATACTTGCCAAGTATTTGGCTACCCCATTTATTATTTAGACTCACATGGGTTATGGACGTATGTTTTCTTTCCATGAATGAGTTTTCTCTGTTGCGAGACAGTTGTTGCTAATCGTCTTCCACCACTCAATCCTGATCAAGTCATCAAATTAAAGCAACTGACTGTGCTTACTCTGTCTGAGACAATGAAGGTAGCCTTCCATTATTCTGTTAGTTTTCATTAAAATAATAATGTAGGAATGATCATCTCACTTTAAATTGGAATAAATCTTTTTGAATGGTAAAATTTGGAGAGAGGTGTTTCATTTCCACTTGCATGACTTCAAAATATTTTGAATAATTGTATAACCTATTAACCTTAGTTTACATTCTGGAGCCACTACTTATTGATAGGCCTCAGCCGCTATATCTATGTGCTACTGGCTGTTTTTTGATATTTGCTTTGTCTCTTCTTGCTGTTAGTATTAAGACTTACAATTCTAGCTCATGTTATGTTGTGTGAAGGTAAAATCTCTGTAACTCGACTATTGCGTTATTTCCTTAACTGAAAATATTAGGATAAAAGTTTGAATTATGTATGGAGTTTGTTTATAATCCAGTTATATAATTTTTTATCTGTCTAATCTAAAATATTTTCATTTTTATTAGATCACCACCTTGGTTATGAGTTTTTCTTTGAGTTTCTTCTCAGAATAGTGGGGTTAATCATTTTCTTGACTGTTGTCTAGGTATTGCAGTATGATTTATTGATGCAGGAGCTGGATATTACAAATGATCGCGAGTTAGAAGATTTTCTTATCAACAGCTGTATGTATGTGGTAAGTTATTTTGGCAGAGGTTCTTGCAGTCACTTCATTAATGAACATGCTACCAAAAAAGGATAACACCATCTACATGGTTCGCAGACTCTATGGCCCCTTTTTTTTCAAATTCAATTTATTTTTTCTTTTCGCTTTCCCTAACTTATGGCCTAATGACTGTATCGCCCAACCCCTTTTGTAAAAGAATATTATCTCTCTCTCTCTCTCTCTCTCTCTTTTGCTTTACCTGGGATGGATAAAGTCCAAATCTAAGATATTATGGTGATGATGCTTTAATCTGTTTCTGGTATGTGTACAGGGCATAGTCAAAGGAAAGCTGGATCACTTGCGAAAATGCTTTGAGGTTTCTTTTTTTAACATCTATTGGTTGCTCAACTTCTTAACTGGCTTACAACTCATAATAAACTGATTGTTGGTGAACTTCTAGGTACTATTTGCAGCAGGCAGGGATCTTAGGCCTGGGCAGTTGGGCGGGATGATTCATACGCTATCAGATTGGTGAATACTTTTGCCTGAGTGCATTGAACTATTTTGTCTATGATTTATGTTTTACTTAGTTGTAGTTTATCTTTCTATCTGTGTAAGTCTTTTTCCAGCACCATGAAATATTTTTCTAAGAATATTAATAAGATCATAAATGTCATTGGATTCTGCACATATTTAATGTATTTCAGATAAGTTAGCTTCTTGAGTGCAAAAAGAAATAGGGAAATACCCCTTCCTTTGCCTTCCTCAGGACTTGCAACTACCACCTAACAATTGCATCATTGCTTGCACAATTTGTTATGTGATGTTAGCATTATATATTGATGAGACTGATCTAGGACATTGCAGTCAAAACATGCTTAAATGGATGGATATCCCCATTGTTCTGTTTGTTATTAGCTATTTAGGCTTGTTGAGAATTTTATTGTATCTCATTTTCGCATTCATAGGCAATCTACGTCAGAACATCTTCTGGTCTCAATTCAAGAAAAGATAAAATGGGGAGATGCTATGAATGAGATAGACAAGAAACACAAAAAGCAAGTAGAAGAGCAGGCAGAGGATGTAAAGAAAGCACTATCATTAAAGGTCCCATAGTGAATTTCTTTATTTAACTTGTACTTCAGACTGTTGGTTTTTGTTCTGTTGTGTGTGTGGCCTTGCTGGTCATCATATTTGTTCATGTAATAAGCTCCTAGATATGGATGTGAGATTTCAAAATAGTATATTTTCTAAAGTTACTAGTGTCAATGAATTGTCTGCATTAGGTTGGTCTGGTATGCATCTTACTTGATTTTAGTGTTAAATCTTACTTTTATCCATGTAAGAATTAAGTACTAGTGCATATATGGTTCTGGATATATTGGTCGATGTGTCTTACGGTGTGGCAAAAGTTACCAATTGTAAGCAGGCAGATGAGGTCCAAGGGCAACAGAAGGTCTTTTCTGAACATGGTGGAGTAATGGACTTTAATGAATATCACAGCCGCCCAAAGAGGTATTATATGGAATCCATAGTCGACTTTAATCTGCTACGAAACTCGCCATCCTGTATAATTTGGTACTAGCATGCACACAAGAAATGAGTATCTCCACTTTCAGATTTATTGAACTCTATATGTGCAGAATACTCTTGTAGACTGATCCTCTGCTTTATTTGGCTTTATAAACTGCAGGAAACGACTTTCGATCGGTTGAGGAGGTATGCTTAACGAAGATCCTCGAGTGAATTCGCTCGCGTACCCTACCAGTTTTTGGATTCATGGTAGTTTGACAAACAACATTTCCCTCTGCTTTTAAGATGGAGCAACTCTGAACATATCAACCCAACATAGACTCAGAAATTTAAAGTATTGGCTCGTATTACACCGGTAAATAAATTTCTACTTTTATCATATGAGAAGCAGATCTAGTTTTCCTATGCGGCTGAAAACTAATACCGGTTATTGTTTATGGAATAGTTTTTGCCTCTATGGATATAGCTGCGATGATCAATGCATGTAGGATTTCCTCTGTCTCCTATATATAGTCCTTATTTAGATTGCACTACACGAGACACGATGCTAATGTGTTACATAAATTACTTATCTATTCTCTTTATTAGAATTAGGTGTGGCATGTCATGAAATGTATCGAAAACGGGCCACATGGCAATTGGAATGCCGTTGTGTCCGATATGATTGTGGTGGCAATGCTTTAGGGGTGCTTGGTACATTTTCTACCCTAGTATGGGAATGACACATGTTTGATATTCTATCTTTGGTACGTGGGTTTTGGCTCCGTACTATTGGTATCAAACCCATATGAGTACAGGTTTTATTAAACTCAAATAAATAGGTGGGTATGAGATATCAAACCCTTGTGGGTATCAAAATTATATTTTATGTATTATTTTTTAAAATTGAAAATTATTTTATAATATTATTTAATATGAATAATGATGTAAGTATATTTTTTCAATTCTATAAACAATAAGTGAAACATTTTAGCATGAATACAAAAATATTTTTATAAAAAAATAAATATGTTCGAAATATTATAATAACTAAATTATAAATTTATTTTTCACGAACTAAAAAAAAATTATATAAGAAAAAAAATAAAGATATTGTAAGTTATTAAAATATAATATATATATTTTAAAAAATATATACATATTTGTTTTTATAAGTACTCAAAATAAAATATATTGTGCTTTTTATTAAAATATTTTTGTATCAAATTTCAAAAAAAAAAAAAAAACTCATTATTATTTAAAATATTTCAATATACATAAGATTATATATTCCTATAAAGGCCTAAGTATAACTAAATATCATATTTGGTTATCATACTCAATTTACTAGTTAATGTCAAAACACTATTAAAGGAATCAGTTATATATATACCCAATCACTTTACTATCATTGCCATATTCGAATTTTTACCAAACGGTCCCTT
The DNA here is from genome assembly GCA_028984105.1 of Lavandula angustifolia. Classification (NCBI taxonomy): domain Eukaryota; kingdom Viridiplantae; phylum Streptophyta; class Magnoliopsida; order Lamiales; family Lamiaceae; genus Lavandula; species Lavandula angustifolia. The sequence continues at coordinate 7,616,206 of CM054804.1, read as the reverse complement.
ATTCACTTTCTCAACTCCTTTTACCCTTACATTTTTTTTAAAAAACTTTTCCTTGTAGAGTTTCATGAATTTAATTCGTGGTCGATGCAATCTGTAATTAGAAAATAAGAAATCGTTTAAGATTCACTGGATAAACACATCAAGTTCTTGAATCACTGTTCAAGAACTCTTTTTATTTTACAATATCTATTATTTTAATACATACGCATGCAGGCTAATAGTATGCATATTCTTCTGCTTCATTCCTCATCAAAGCCACCCTGCCATAAAAAACCAGCAAATAGTTAAAAACAAAAACTAACTAAATAATATTCACACAATTACATACAAAAAGGGAAAGAAAAGTTCTTACTTGCTACAGTCGACGGTGCGGGAGACTGGGATATCAAGCTTAACACCGCAGTCGTCGGCGAGGCTCAGCGCCGCCTTATCAACCAAGCCGGAGAAGCGGATAGCGGCCTCCTTTACGCAGCCGCACGTCGCCTTCTTATCGGCGGGGGAGACGGCCAGCCCTTTTACCTCACTCACCCCGTCGCAGCACTTCTGAGAAGGCTTAGGTACGCGTCCGGTGAGGAAATCCGCGCACGGAGCCAACGCCACGTTGACTTGGCCGCAGTTGACAGCCTCTCCCCGTTGTACCGCCGCGGCCACGATAGCGAGGATTGTGAGGACTACTATGGAAACGCCCTTCATTCTTTGCTATATGAAATATTGTGTGTTGGGGTTTTGCATGGTGGGGCTATTTATAGGGAGTTAAGTTGCACGGGTACGGGATACGACACAATACGGACATACTGTTTTTTTTTAAATTTAGGACACCACACGATTGGACGCTACAATTGGGTTGTGAAATTAATTATTGTATTTTTTACATACTAAAATATATTGGGCATGACAATTAGAGTGTCGTGCCGTAGTCACTATATGTTGAGATTTTAGAAATATTCGTGTTTTCTAGATATGGAGTGAATATTGGTGGTGGAATGAGATGGGTGAGAAGTGGTTATGGTGTTTTGGATTGTTTTGGAGGGGGAATGCCATTTGCTTAGCTTAAAATAGTAAAGAGGAAGCAATGCATCTTGTTTTCTAGTTTGCTTTACTAGTGTAGTTGTAGGCTATTTGTTTTGTAGCCTCAGATATGTTTCATCATCGCTCTTCAATGTCAACTCTATTGAGATGGAGAGTTGCATTTTGATTTGTAAAGTGTTAAAAGATAAAAGTTTTGATCCGTATGAGTATCGTCTTGTATATTTGATATATGGGAGTCTTATAAATAGGTATGATGAAGCAAAATTGAGGATACAATATGATCTATAGATAATAGAAATTTTAAAAAACACAAGAAGAAAAATTAGGATTAATTTTTGCAATTTAAACAACATACAATAGCAAAAGTAATCAAAATTGATGACTTTTAAGACAATCAATTATAATAAAAATGAAGATAATCTCTAGTACTTTGCGGTAAGTCACAATTAGGGTGCCTTGGAAAATGCTTATTATAATTTTTTTAATTTGTTTTTATTTAAAATTATAAATAATTATCTTTAAGCAAAAATATTTTTTTTGAATTAATATAAAGACATGTATTTTTGTTGGTTCCCAAATACATCTCAATAGATGCTAAAAGAAATTGATTAATTAAATAGTTAATGCAGAAAAAATATTTTACAAACATTAAAAAATTATTTATGCTGAAAAAAAAAATATAAGTACTTAAAATAAGTTCTTCCAAACACGACTTGAATGACGGATCTATTAAGACTATTCCCATCCCAGCCACCGCCCCACCCCTAACATAATAAGACAAAATATCAATCATGAATAGGAAATGAACAATTGAGCCTCCCAACACAACCAAGGGTGTTCTGCCGCCCACAAGTCGAGCACTGTAGCGGAGGGCCCAACCATTGATATCATGACAAATGGCATGCATTAATTGGTTCGAATATATTTTGGTATAGATAATTATTTTTGATAAAATTATTAAATAATTATTTATTTAAAAAAATTACCAAAATTAGTATTTTTTTCTATAAATGGAGCATAATATTGATAAGTTTTTATTCACACTACTAAAAGCTTCTTTCATCCAAATTTTAAAAAATAAATCTAATTTCTATTTTTGTTCTCACTTCTAAATACGGATCCAAATCATCCCAAATACTATATATAATACTTAGTAAAAAATGATATGAAAAAAAATTATAAGTTAAGTTGGGTTGGATTAGGAATGAGAATATAAATTGAAAAAGTTGTGGGTTGTGATGTAATAGAAAAAATAATTAAATATTTTATTTAAAAGGTTGAGTTGAAGTAGGTTAGGGATGTGGATAGTCTAAGGGGCTGCTACACTAGAGACTCCAACACAGTACAAGTCCAAAATTTATGAAGTTATAATCTTTTGTGTTTGAAGTAAATAAAATCTTTAATTAGCCTCTGTCTAGGTCGGTGACAATGACGTCAGGGCCATTGTACAAATGTAGGTCCATGCATATAATCTCTTGTATCTTTTAAGATAGCAAAAAAAATGATTTTGTAAATAGACAAAAATTGCAGCAGCTATCTAACTTGCGTAAAAATAAATTATGATCATGGCTCATGCATAATATGATTATATAATGCATAAAATACACAAAACAAAATTAATTAAATAATTAAATAGCCATGCATGAAGAAAAAAAAAAAGTTATTCCGGATAAAGTAATGAATAAATTAAATCGTGGAAAGAAAAATCTCTTCTTAACCAATATTTATTATATATTCAACACGTTATAGTTATGCAAAATTATAATTAAATTAATTTTGAGCATGGAATGTTTATTATATTTGATTGTCATGTACTTATAATTCTGGTTGTCTCTTTGTTTGTGGACGGTGGGCTTCATCTCTATAAATTAAATTATAATTGTATCAATCTAGAAAATGTTTATTTTAAAATACGAATTCCAAAATATGAATTATATTAGAATATACACGCGTATTTAATACAAGCCCTAGACAGAGAGAATCTGAGGGACCAATCACCAAGAATTATTATGCTATAAATATATAAAATTAATATTCCCTTGCAACAACAAGGAATTAGTAGTAGTAGTTCAATTGTTCAAATACGCTTAATTTATTATTCCATGGATTTGGATTTGTCGAACATCACACAGTTATATTAGGAGAAAATAATAGTAGTTTTAACCAAAAAAAAAATCTCATGATATTACTAAAAACATTGTGTTATGAGTTTAAATTAGTTTTAATGTAATAAAATAACGTATTTCATAAGTATTAATACTCCAATTTTATTACTATTGTTTTTTTTACCAGTATTACATATATAACAATATTTACCGGCAAGTGTTGTTGATATTTTCACTTTTATGTAAGTAGTTGATTTAGAGTTGATTTAATGTTCAATTCCCGTTATTATAAATTCAACATTAATAATAATATTTAACAGCATTTAGCGCATAAAGTTATATTACCTACGTAGTGTAATAGATAATGTTAGTAGAGAGATAGAATATATTAACAAATAAAAAATACAGTAATGTATTTTTAGTTTATGGAGTTAAGATATTAATTGGTTAATAACACTAGAAATAAAGGTAATAATGATAGTTTGCTAGAAATGAAATTGTAATCAATATATATTAACCCGACTATATATTCTAAAAACCCGACTATATCAACACCAGATCCAACTTAGATTTGTGAATAGTTTTAGGGAAATAGAAAATAACGGCTACTTGAAATATATTTCCTATGATTCGATTTCGATACATAAAGTTCCGGCAAAAAAAACCCGAACATCTCCAGATCGAGACTACGACACAATGTACAATTGCAAGCCCTAAAGGATGAATTAAGATGAAACCAATTCCGTACAATTCATTTTCTTTCGAGGCACATTAATAAAACCCGAATTCTTCCTCTTAGTCACTCGGGTCGGTTCTGGTACGTCCGACCCGATGAGGTGTGGGAAATTGACCCGCGCCCGCGACCCGCGCAGCTTAAACGCGGCCCGATCGTAAGCGACCGCCGCCTCCTCCGGCGTCTCGTACGTCCCCAACCATATTCTCGATCCCTTCTTATCCGGATTCCTAATCTCCGCCGCGAACTTCCCCCACGGCCGCCGCCTCACGCCTTTGTATCGCTTCCACTCCGCCGGCGGCGGCGGCGGTGGTTCTACTACTTCTACTGCGGCTTCGATTTTGCTATCGCGGAGTAGCTCCTCAACCATTTGCGAGACGTAATCGTCGTCGTCGGAGAGCCGCGGCGAATCGAGGGGGAAATCGGAGTCGCTGAGGAGGTAGTTTTGTACGTATTGGAGCCAATCGCCGTCGAATTCGGATAGGTTTTGTGATTCCATTATTGGTTTCGAATTGTTAGCTTAGTGTGGATTTGAATTCTCTGTGTGGGTGATTGTTGGAGAGTAACGTTTATACTATATATATATATATATATAGTGTGCATGAGATGAGAGAGAAAGCAGATTTCAATGATTTTATGTGATTTCTACGAAGCTCATTATCTTTGAACTCCAAGGGAATATATTTTGATTTAATTTTAATCACGTGACAATTTAGTTTTGTCGTTTTGTCCTAAAAATAATCTCACTAATTAACTATAGTGGTACTATTTATATTTTGATGTCGTTGGATATAAATGCCTATTATTAGTTTGTTTTTTACAAAAGAAATCCACAATCCCTAAAATTCATTTATCGCGCTAATATGAGTAATCCGCTGCAAATCCCTCTGCCACAATTTATGTGTTCCATCCATAAAAATAAGACCCGTCTTCCCTATCTCTCAAATTTAATCACGATTATCTTATCTTTATTAGTGATACACCAAATGAGACACTTGAATTGGGATAAAGGATTTCTAGCGCTCATAGAGAATCATAAATACATAATTTTTAAAAATTTATTGTTTAGACACCGAGATTATAAATTTCACAACCCCATCTCCAAAAGTTTAGGTTTCGCCCTCTCTAATCATTCATATTCCTAATTAAATCCAATATTCTCTAGCTAGGTCTTAATGTTACACGTCATTTTGCATGCGGCCAGCCATTCTGAATCTATAAAATAATAAAACGAGAGAATCTACGTAGATATCATTGTAATTATATATTACTCATGTACTGAGTAGAATAGTAAAATTACTAATATCCAGGCCAGGTTATAAACGTGGACGTTCAAAGGAGGAATCTTAGAACGTTTTCGCATTTACACTAAATGTGTGACTTCGGATTCAAAATAATTTTCTTACCAGTCTAAACTAGGAAGACAAAAAATAATACTATTAAAAACCTAAACAACAAAAATTGTACTGTAATTATTATTTTCGTAGTATGGCTAAAATGTGTTGACTTCATCCCCTAAAAATGATTTAGGGTTTTATTGGTCGTCTGTTGTTTTAAAATCACCTTAATTTAATAACAATTAGCCCAATTATATAAAAGTTTGACTACCCCAGTAGATTTTGATTGGTGCATTGAAAAAAAGAATGGCGTTAGATTATTATTATGGGTTGTGGGGCACGCGCTTTTAGTATGATATAAAATAGATTAGCTTTCCCAAATTGAACAAATAATATATCAGTCAATATCTGAGGTTTTAAACGTGACAAGTTGAAATCCATGGTGGTCTCATGAAAACTGCTCAATTTCACTATTTATTACTTCAATTTCGCGGAACTACCCTTGAGTTTAAACAAATTAATACTCTTAGCTCTTTCTGTCTATCCTTACAAAATACAATATCGTCTTATGAGCAAGATCTATAAAGACGATACTTTTAGAAAAAATTAAGTTTAATTTCAAAAGCATGTATAATAAATAATTTGTTGATATTTGAAACTAAATTACTATGAGAGCGTTGGCATATACTATAGAAATATTATTAACATATACTATAGAAAAATATTTATAACAGGAGTATTTCTACAAAATCAGCCCTGAATATAGAATTAGCTAATTTTTATTCTAAGAAAAGGAATTGTCATAATAAGAGTATATCAAAATTCACAATTAGTATGGATTGAATTATTATTATTATTATTATTATTATTATTATTATTAATTTTTGGATAGTAGGTTTTTAAAAAAAATAAAAAGGACCCGACCCGCAAAAGCTACCTTTGTTGAACACATGAAAACTTAAAAATAGTTTTTTCAAAAAAAAATTAATTCATAACCTTCGGCAAGAAGTTTAACACCTAAACCACCATGAGATCGCAAAAATAAAAAAATTTAATTATGATAATTACAATTTAAGTTCTTCAAAGAGAATAATATCGCGCTAATTGTATGATTGCATATGTATTAACTCCGACATTTACATATATCAACAAGAAAAAAATATGATATGCGTATAAAATATTAGATTTATTATAAATCATATTATCGAACATCTATTATTATATAATCGCATTTACTTAATGCACATCTTCTCGTCGGAAAACATATATATTGCTCTAATAATTGCAACATAAGAACTAGTTAAATACATAGCATAAACAAATCATAAGTTACGACCGATCTACAGCAACGCGACGTCGCTTAGTCACCCTAGTGGGCTCCGAAGCGCCCTAGGCAGCTTAATCGCGGCTCTATCATAAGCCACCGCCGCCGCCTCCGGCGTCTCGTACGTCCCCAGCCACAATCCCGACCCTTTCTTCTCCGGATTCCTTATCTCCACCTCGAACTTCCCCCACGGCCGCCGCCTCGCCCCTATGTAACGCTTCCATTCCGACGCCACCCTCCGAACGTTCAGCGGCTGTGAAGAGCCGATGGAATCACTGTCGTCGCTCAGCAACTCCTCAATCATCTGCGACGAGTAATCGCTGTCGTGGTTGACGTTGATTGGCGGTGTATTGCACCGGAAATCTGGTGAGAAATCTTCCCAGTCGCTGAGACGAAAGTTTTGCACGACGTCGAGCCATGCCAGATCAAATTCGGACACATTTTGTCCTTCCATCGATTCTTTTCTACGTATATGGAAATAATTATCAGAAAAAAGATGATTAATTCTTAAAGATTTTCAGAAATATTTTGCTAATTTTGGCTTCGAATTTGTCGTGAACGCAGTTGGAGAGTTTAATCTTTTCATATATATAGAGATGGTGATTTAATTACATAATTAATTAATCTTAAGTTACTTCAATGAAAGTTCTTTTTTTTACATTTATAAAGTGGATTACTTTTAAATTCATTTTAATCACATTTAATTTTATGTTTTTGTCTTTATAAGATGAATAGAGTAGTGTATTTGTTAATTTATTAAATTCATTTTAATCACGTGTATTTGGTTGTTAGAATCACATAATTATTTTATGTACTGTAGGGCCTCGCAAATTAATCATTAATGCTACCTTTTTGTTCTAGTAGAAGTTAATTAATGTTTCAATAATTGATCATTCATTTATTTTAATAATTGTTTATTTCATACGTGTATGTCATGAATATATCTAGTTATTTTTTTACTTTTAAAGAAACCACTAATATAATAAAGTCAAATTAGAAAATAAAAGGAACTATTATTATAATATGTATGTGGTGTGACTTTGCAAAATAAAATATAATTTATCCTAATGTAATTATATATTTTGAAACCATGTTAAACTTCTAAATCGTCGAATTCAAGTTGAAAACATATTCAAACAGATGTAGCAATGTACTTGTTCATTATTTTTAGCATACTTCATTAATTAACAGTTAGTAGTTCTTGAATACGAACACATATGATGATATGAGTTTATATTGGAACATGAGTATCATGAACTTGATGACGGATTATACTTCCAATACTAATAACCCGTTAGAGTATAATGTAAACTCTTAATTTATATACTATTAGCGTTAGTAATTAATATTAGTACGTGAGGTTGAAACGAGAAAGGAACTTTTGGTATTTTGATTTTTGATGCACTCCGATATGCACAATTCAACAAATGCATAGCAAAAAAATATTGCTAATAGTGGTTATTGGTTAACAAAAACAATTAATATGGTGTTATCTTTAGTGCATTAAGTTAAGGCTAATCACGTTAATTAAGGTGAATTGGCTTTTTAATAGTTCAATTAATAAGTTGATTAATTAGTAGTATTTGAATTTGCGTATCCATCAAAGGATTCGCTGCTAATGAATATCCATTATTTTGTGCATTGTGGATCACACACTTTTCTACTAATGTATATATATATATATATATATATATATATATATATATATATATATATATATATATATATATATATATATATATATATATATATATATATGTATAGGAGGTTCAAATGTGAACAGCCTTTTATCGTGTGAACGTGTGAACACTGCACTTTAAAGACAAATGTACTGCACTTTAAAGGCAAACAAACCGTATTATAAAGTGCAATACTTAAAGTGCAATACATTGTCTTTAAGTGCAATTTGAAAGTGCAAAGTATTAAAGCAAAGTATATTTACCTTGAAAGTGCAATACGTTTGTCTTTTAAAGTGCAGTGTTCACACGTTCACACGATAAAGGCTGTTCACACGGGAACCACTTCCTATATATATATATATATATATATATATATATATATATTTGGGAAGGATCAAATGAGAACCAAATTCTATATGAGAATTAGGAACTAATATAAACCTTAGATTTATTTCAATCTATGGTTATTATTAAGCTATCATTTAATTCATGATATTTAATGTAAAATATCTTAAAAGGTTAACAATGTAATTTACGTTGTTAAATTAAGTGACGTATCCTTTACATATTGAAATCTTACCTTTTTTTTGTTATGATCATTTATTAATTTTAATTTCCATATTTAACTAATCACCAAAACTAATCATTTATTAGGACCAATGCATAATTTATGTGATCTTATTTAACTAATTATTTATTATTTATTTATGATGCATATTTAATTTTCTTTAATTTCAATTTCAAAACTTATTTCAAATTGTATTGAATTAATTGATTAATTTGAATTAAATGAAGTATAATTTAGTATAAATTTATGCAATAATTACAATATGTTTATGCATTATTTCGCATATTTTGATGCATAATTATAATAGTTATATGCATTATTTCCTATTTATTGATTCATCAATTAGAATACACAAATGCATAAAATATGTTATTGTAATATTATGATGCCGATGTGTAGTATTATTATGCATATGAAATATTATGATGCATATGAAATGTTACGATGCATATGATGCCTATGTGTAATATTATGATGCATATGTATAATATTATGATGCATATGAAATATTATGATGCATATGATGCATGTGTAATATTATGACGCATATGAAATATTATGATTCATATGATGCCTATGTGTAATATTATGATGCATATGAAATATTGTTGAAATGCATTATATTGTAAGTTAATCTTAATGCATTTAAACTAATAAAGTTATGCATTAATAAAAGGAGCATTTTTTAATCATAGTTATTACCTTTTTAATAATAATTAAAGTAAGAAAATAGTAATTCTCTTCCGTATTATTTTAATAATGACATCTAATTAAAATCTTTAATTAGTGTAATGCATTAATTATGACTAATGTTTGATTGAAGTTACTACCCATCTTTCCTAATTTAAGTGTGTAATAATATAGAAAATAATTGATTTTTACACAATCACCCTTACACAATTAAAGAAAATTAAAAATATCATAATTAATCTCTAGATTTGACCATTCATTCTTATAAGATCGGTGGTGCATAATGGTTCTTAGTTCTCATATAGAGTTTGGTTCTCATAATAATTATGCATAAATTATACACCCTCCGTCCCATTGATAATGACTCATTGACTTTCCAGCACGGAAATTAAGAAAGTAGAGTAAGTGATAAAGTAAGAAAGATAAGATGAGTGAGATGGTGAGAAAGTGAATGATAAAGTAGATGAGAAAAATAATAAAATATAAGAGAACGTAGTATTTTTTTTGTAAAAAAAGGGGACATTTCAAATGGGACAAACCGATAAGGAAAAATGGTCATTATCAATGAGACGGAAGGAGTATAAGAATTATGCATAATTAGCAGTTCTCACTTTGAGTTCTCACAAGATCCATACTATATATATATATATATATATATATATATATATATATATATATATATGAGGAGATTCAAATGTGAACAACTTGTTATCGTGTGACCGTGTGAACACTGCACTTTAAAAACAAATAGACTGCAATTTAAAGGCAAATATAGTGCATTTTAAAGTGCAGTACTTAAAGTGCAGTACATTTGTCTTTAAGTGCAGTATTAAAGAGCAGTATATTTACCTTGAAAATACATTACATTTGTTTTTAAAGTGCAGTATTCACACGATAAGGGTTGTTCACACGTGAACCACTCTCTCTCTATATATATATATATTCGATAATTTAGTTTTTTGATTTGCGTGTGTATTGTTTTTCTAAATTAATATGTAAATGATGGCTGTTTTTATTTTTATTAAATTAATCAAGATACCAAATTAGGTCAAATGTTAGGATTTAAATTATAGTATCAGATATACATACATTCCTAAAATCAGTGGCAAATAAAAAAAAAACCTAAATTAGGCTACGTCAATTTTCATTTTCTTCGTAGCTGAGTAAAAATCTTGCTGCTCTTGCTGCACACGACGTCGCTTCGTCACCCTAGTGGGCTCAAAAGAACCCGACCCGATTAAATGCGGGAAATTGACCCGAGCCCGACAGCCGCGCATCTTAAACGCCGCTCTATCATAAGCCACCGCCGCCTCCTCCGGCGTCTCATAAGTCCCCAGCCACAATCTCGATCCCTTCTTATCCGGATTCCTGAGCTCCGCCGAGAACTTCCCCCACGGCCGCCGCCTCACGCCTCTGAACCGCTTCCACTCCGCCGGCGCCGGCGCCGCATTAACGCTATGAGGCTGCGATTCCGAGCCTACGGAATCGCTATCGTCGCTCAACAATTCCTCAATCATTCGCGACGAGTAATAGCTGTCGTCGCTAACCCGGGTCGAATCGGAGGGGAAATCAAGCGACGAATCGGAGTCGCTAAGGAGGTAGTCTTGTATGGCATCGAGCCAAGCTAGATCGGATTCAGATACGTTTTGATTTTCCATTAACCTGTAGTCTGCAAATTTTGAATGAAGATGAGGAGAAAACGATTAATTGCTCGATGAACTTTGAGTCTTTGATCTTGCAGTATATATAGTGCTGAGGATTAAATTAATTTGAAGATTAATTGCTTCGAAGCAACCTTCCATGAAAGTTCTTCAATTCTTGAACTGTAATTTAAACCATTTGAATCACGTTTTTGTGGTATTTAAAATTAGGGTTTTGTCGCTATGCAATAACATATTAACATGGTTGTTGCAATGAGATTTTTTTTTATGAACAGCTTTGTCATCCAAAATTAATTAATTTAGCTTTCGTATACTTTAATTCAATAATTGACCTAATTGATTTATTCAAATTTATTATATACTATTATATTATGTTTAATATATATATATATATATATATATTTTTAATCTTCTATCTTATGAAATTGGTATGTTATTTTCTTTTGAATAATTCTTCCGCCCTAAATTGTTGTGTCTATTTATTTTTCATAAAATTATAAAAAAAATTATTAAATATAAAAGTTCATTTCCCCCTAATGTCTTATATTGGAATTTGTGCAAATTAAAATAAATCATTAAAGTGTTGTGTGGCATAATTATATTTTCTACTAAAAAAATTGAATAAAATAGTCTCTCTCCATATTACGCATTAACTAAAGCTATTAAAATTAATGTTTAGAGCAAAATAAATACAAGGATAATTTTTTTTTCCTGAATTCAAGACTCACACTTGGCTTTAAAGAATGAAATAAGGCAAGACGGATTCCAAATAATTGCATACGACGAAGTTATATAAAAACATGCAATCGTGATGTGGTCATATTTAGTTTTTTTTTTTTTTTTTTTTTTTTTTTTTTTTTTTTGTATATGTGGAACCATCGCTGCTACCTCCGGTGCAAGACTGGGTAAACCCCGCTCCTTGTGCAGTAGCCTGCAAACCACACAGGAGAGTTCAACCACCCTAGGCTAACCATAGGTGACAGGCTCCACAAAGTTGCTTCCAGTGGGATTCGAACCCAATATTTAGTATATTTTGATTCATTATTAGTGGGTTATGGGTAATATGATAGTATAAAACTAAAATCCGTAAAAAAAAAATTAATTACTACTAGCATTCAAAACGACACATTACAAGTATATAATAACTTTAATTTTACAAAAAAATTATGGTGGTAATATTAAAACATAATTTTTTTATCGATTGCCGGGAATGGGGTTGGCAAAAATTGTATTTTATTTAATGTTTTTTAAGGGTTATTACCTAATTTAATTAATGTTAATCACGCAGGTTCCATCTGGATTTTTTTTTTATTCTTGTACTTTTTTAAAAAAGTTTGAACTCACCTAATTGTAGATTGAAGCTTACTCTATTATAAGGTAGACACGTTTATAATATGTTATATGCATCGGGCTTTGGGAGAGTAAATCATACACCATAGGTTGTAAATATCTCGTTCAAAGAGAAAAAAATCGAGGCGTGATCTGGCAGAATACCTGAACTAGTGGGAGGAGGATCCCAATCTCTTACTTCAAAAGTACCAATTGGAGTAAATTATTATAATCGTAGCTTTAATTATAGGGGCGATTTCTTAAATACCCAAATTCGTATAACAAAAGTTAAATTTACCCAATTCTTATAATTGGTACACAAAATGCTCAACTTTACTTAAATATCCCTACTTTTCAGACTTGTCAGCCTGCCAAATTCGTTATTTTGCTTCGTTTCGTGCACAAATGATTAACTCAGAATCTCGCTCGTGTCCCGCTCAATCCCGCTCACGCCTCCGAATCCCGCTCCAAAAAGTACTGAATCCCGCTCATTAAATCCCGCTCGGAAATCCCGCTCGGCCCGGATAAATCCCGCTCGAGTGGTGAGCCGGTGACTTGGCAGGGAGCAGAATCCCGCTCCACCTGCCAAATCCCACTCGGCTTTTGGACTGACGGGGGAGCAGATTCCCGCTCGCGGAATCCCGCTCGGCCTGCCCAGTCCCGCTCGGCTTTTTTGATTTGGCAGTTCGAGCAAAATCCCGCTCACTCAGTCCCGCTCGGCCCTTTGAAGTCCTGGTTGATCCATTTCTAGTCCCGCTCGTTCCATTCATAGTCCCTAACATGAAATTTTATCTATTAATACCGTGATTGAAGTCCAAAATTGAACACACTCACTCCTCTTTCATTTCATCTTCAATTACAAAATAATTCTGTAGAATTTTGCTTCCTCGTTCCATAAAAAAAATGGAAAGTTGGTATAATATTATTGTTCATTTTAACAGGCAATTTAACAATTTGTCCGAGTATATTGGCGGTGAAGTTAGAGTTGTCTGCTGAATTCCTGAGAACAGTGTTTGTATCCCAATTTTACGACAGTTCATTCAATACAATCTTAATCCTTTTTCACTTTCGTCAAATTATGAAATTTATTACACCTACGTTTCTCGTCATGGTATGACGCTTAGGTCCATTCTCGCGAACGATATGGACATACTTCGTCTTTGTAGTACACAAATCGAGCCGCTTTTATTTCTTGAGCACTCCAATGTTCAATCTTATCATACACTCGATGTTGTTGAATAATTTGGTTCAAGGTTCAATTTTGAAGATCAAGCGGGTGGTAGCAATCGAGCTGAGAATTTTCGCAAACAGGAAACCTTTGTTCGCGAAGAGGATACCCATGTTGTGTCCGACAGTGATGAAGAAAATATTTTAGATAGTTCATCCGACGAAGAATACGATGAGGTGCCTGTTGGATTAAATCAATGTATGTTTGGCGACTTTGCGGCATGGATCCGACGTGAAGGTGGTGTGAATCAACTGATATCTATGCTCATGCCGGACAAACGTGTCCCTCCAAGCAACGAAATAATATATGGTAGCGGCGAAGAAGTAAGTGATGGTTTACTTCTACTTGTTCCTCTCGATGCATTGGATTCACATATGGTTCGAGATATGGATCACGTTGTGGACTATCCACTCCGTGAAGGTCCGACATTTTGGGAGAAGGCGGATTTATTTACTGTTGTTGCACTTCAGCACATGGAACAAGGTCTCGATTTTAGGGTGGCTCGTTCTAACAGTGGTCGGGTTAAGTATGAATGCAGACGGAGTCGTGATTACCCATTTTTTCTACGGGCATCGTTTCGTAGAGATGTGTTGTGGATTGTAAACTGCTTGCATGCCGAACACACATGTAATCGAGATTTTTTGCAGACTGGTCCAAGAAGGGTTCGTGCAAAGGCGCTCGCTGCTTATGTTGCTCGGCGAATGCGCCGTAAAAATTCCGTCTTAAAACCGAAAGAAATTATGGCAGCTATCCAGGGGGAATTCGGCTTTCAAGAAAGCTATAGTGTTGCTCTACGAGCCCGTAATTGTGCTGTGACGATTATTTTTTGCGAACACTCAGATTCGTTCAATTTGCTTCCTCGTTACCTCTACATATTGAAAACAACGAATCTAGGTACAATGACTGTTCTCGAAGTCAATTCAGAAGGTCGTTTCCAACAATTATGGTAAGACGCTTATCAAGATGTATCATGATGCTGCCTATGCATATACGATGTATGATTTCGATCGTGCGATGGAAGGGATTCGTCAAGCCTATCCTGAGGCATACGAGAAGTTAATGGATGTCAAACCGAAAAAGTGGTCTATATCAAAGTCTCCCGATCGCCGGTACAGTCAGCTAACCTCAAACATAGCGGAATCCATCAACTCGAGGCTGCTCACAGCACGACGTCTGCCGACATGCTCTATGATCGAGGCAATAGGGCACATGGTGGAACAGTGGTGTGACCAACGTCGAGCAAAAGTCATGGCACGAGATAATGCGCTGACAATTGCTGCAGAGCTAAAGTTAGCTCTGTCGGAGGACCGTTCACATCGCTTCACTGTTGTGTCTGTGAACGGAGACAAATTCAAGGTTCACGACGGAAGGTATCAATGGAGAGTTCAAATCAGCAGAAACACTTGTGAATGTCGTGAGTGGCAACTCGATGAGATCCCGTGTTCGCATGCTTGTGATGCTATCAGGTATAATAGTTTTTCCGTCTATATGGTTGTTCCGGACTTGTGTATTAATAGGTTTTTTGTCTATAGGGCTGCCGGACTAAATCTACTAGACTTCGTGTCGGATGCATACAAGACTGAGAATTGGAAGATAATTGGCGAGTGCCGGAAGATGTGGCATCAATGGTTGTGTTGCCGCCATTAATTACACGCCAGACATGGAGACCGAAGAATAGTAGACGACCCTCAGGAGCCGAAGCAAGTGCATCTAGTAGGAGAACACGCGGTCCGAAAAATGTAGCATATGTGGTGTGGTTGGGCATACTAGGAGGAAGTATCCGGAAACGGATGTGCCGGACTCACCGGAGTCGGAAGCATTTTAGTATGTCGTAATTTGTAATTGTCAAAGTAATCAATGAATTCGTAATTATGTTAATTTGTAATTATGTCATAAGTCGAAATACCCTAAAACATAAACTCAAAAGAGATTTAAATAAAATAAAAAGTCATAAATCCAAATCCGATAATTTTCAATGAAATACAAATATATAAATCAAATAAGTCATCATAAACCCGGCTTCGTGTAGCACATCTCAAAAATCCTCTGAGCCATCAATCGACGATACACAACTACATTGTCGGGGGAGCTGCCCCACTTGACTGTCGGGTAAGTGACAATGAATCACTCCACTACCATGCAGGCTATCGGTCCACAGCTCTTCGAGTCGTGCTGAACCAATTATTGCTCACGAGGCATAATCTGCACAGTGGGCGACCGCGGTTGGGGATCCTGATACCCGAATTCATTACGGACCCAGTACGAGCCGTACCGCAAATAAGGACCAATCAGCTTCACCAGAGGTCTCAATTGTCGAATCCTACGTACTCGGGTATACTCACCGCCTTTGTGGTCAAGCGAATCATAAACCTCAATCCTCCAATGACCAAGGTCAATTCGAACAGTGACCCAGTGATCGAAGTAGAGACATGGCAGTAACAACTTCAAAAAATAGAAATAATTAATATAAATAATTTATAATATATAATTAAACAACTAAGCACAATTAATACAAATACTTACGTATTTGGGAGTATACCACTTTTGCGCATTTTCCGTCAAGTTTGCACCGTCAATGTACGCCATGAGGCTTTTGTTCGGCGTCCAGAAATGCCGATAGTTGAAGTCCACGTCGTGCATGTCAGCATCCGGATCCGGAATGCATTTCTTCCAATTCGCGCAGAGAACGTTCTGTTAAATAAATGAAAAAAATGTCAGTAATTATTTAAATTAAGGAATGGAAATAAATAATTATTACTTACGAAGAAAACCGAATCGACTATCACGGTCTGATGATAGTGGGGTGTAGCCAACACATCAATACTCCCGAGACTCTTCATCCTCCTCAGTGCTCCCATGTATAAATTCATGGTCCCCTGCTCCAACTCCTTATGAGGATTATTGAGCTCGTCGAATAGTTTTGGGGGGACAGGATAATTCGCAGCATACGTGAAACACCATAGTTCAGATGCCCGGTGCTGCCGATAATTTTCAATGACTATGAGAGCGGTCATCATTGGGGCTCCCCACGGGTCATCAACTTTTTCAAAAAGTAAGAGTATTGTAAGTAAAGTTGGGTATTTTGTGTAGTAAGGATTTGGTAAATTTGATTTTTGTTATACGAAATTGGATAAAAGATAATAATACCACTTAATTATACATATTCTTTAGAAAATATGAAAATCGGGCTTGTGTTATAAATTTATTAGATTCGGCTTATGATAGTTTATGAATAATATATTTTAGTTTATTCTAAAAAGTAAGCAATTATACCTACATTTCAGAGAGTTTATGAAAACAGTTTATTCTAAAAAAATAAGTTGTTTTAACTTACTTATGAAAATAAACCTAAAGCACCTTATGAAAATAGAACTATTACATAAATCTCATAAGAACACTTTTTTAAAAATAACTTTTTTTCCTAAATGAGTGTTTAATATAAAGGCATCCAAACGTGTACAGATTATTCAATTTAAGTGCAAATAGCATTAAACACCTTTTATTACATCACTAACACTTATTTAATTTTTTTTTCTTTTCCAAATGAGGTTTTATTATATAATAGAAGATTAATTACGTGAACAAAGTTAGGATTAAATGATGAAAAATTTATCAAACTTCTGCTGCACTAATAATTTCAAAATGGATTCCTTCAATTAAAATAAAATAAAAACGAAATTAGGGTACACCAATTTTCATTTTCATCATCGCGGAGTCATTTTCTAGTTTCACAATCTTCAAACGAAACTCCGGCTGCTATTGCGCAACAGTCAACACGACGTCGCTTCGTCACCCTCGTCGGCTCCGAAACACACGACCCGATTAGGTGCGGGAAGTTGACCCGAGCCCGAGTTCCGCGCAGGTTAAACGCGGCTCTATCGTACGCCACCGCCGCCTCCTCCGGCGTCTCGTACGTCCCCAGCCACAACCTAGACCCCTTCTTATCTGGATTACGCATCTCCGCCGCGAACTTCCCCCACGGCCGCCGCCTCACGCCTCTGAACCGCTTCCACTCCTCCGGCGCCGCCCGCACGCTCGGCGGCTTCGCTTCGGCTGAGACTACCGAATCGCTGTCGTCACTCAACAACTCCTCGGTTTCGCCCCTTTCTTCGCCGGATTCCTTATCTCCGCCGCGAGCTAATTCCCCTGCGCCTCTGAACCGCTTCCACTCCTCCGGCGGCGTACGGACGATCTCCGGCTGCGACTCGGAGCCGACCGAATCGTTATCGTCACTCAGCAACTCCTCAATCATTTGCGACGAGTAATCGATGTCGTCGGTGATTGGCGGTGCATTGCTCGGGAAATCAGGTAATAAATTATCGGCGTCGCTAAGAAGATAGTTTTGAATGGCGTCAAGCCACGATAGATTAAAGTCGGATCCGTTTTGAGCTTCCATTAATTTTCTCTCTCCAATCGAAATAAAATTCAAAATGAATGAGATGAGAGAGAGAGATAGAGAGAGAGAGAGAGAGAGAGAGAGTGATTGAATGCTGAATGATTTTTCAGAGATAATTTGCTGAATGTGGCTTCGAACAGCATATTCCTGTTCTACATATAGAGAGATAATTTAATTATTTTTAATTATTCACTAATGCGAAATTACTTTTTTCATTTGGAGAGAGAAAAGTTTAATTCATCTTAATCACGTTTAATTTTATATTTTTGTCTTTATATGATAAATAAATAGTGTATGATAAATAAATAGTGTATTCGTTCATCAATAGTAGTTGATCTCATCGTCTCTCTCCAGTCTCCACTTTAATTTAAATGAATTTAGATTTTATTAAATATTAATAACTTGGTTGTTGAACGAGGTAAATGTTTTATGTGATGTGGGTCATGAGACTCATGACTTTAATGATTCAATAATTCTTTTGTCTACTTTTATGCTTCAATAATTGGTCATTTTGTTTCAACAATATGTTAATATTTTATGTTATCTCTCACTATACAGGTGACATCGAGTACAATACTAATTATTGCCATAATGCTTGAATAAAAATATGATGAATCCGAGCAATAAATTATATAAATCGTGTCACATCCATGCAATTTGATGGTAAATTGGAGTAAACTACATATTCACTTTCGTAAAATAATATCACTGTATAATTCAAATACACATTACTTTTTTTTTTTAGAAGTACAAGACAACATTTACGTTCACTAGTAATAAGTGTCAGTCTATCCCAACATGAAAGTTTTCGATTATGAACATAAAGAAAGTTATTGAATAAGTCTGACAGAAATGCTCAGACTCATTAAAAAAATTTGGTCTATCTATCCTACTTTCCAAATAAATTACAGTAAAATTGGTATTTTATTTAAACTTATTGTATGTGAATATTTTCGAACAATTGTGACTAAATTTGTGTCTTTATTATCTCAAATAACTATAAACATATATTACCACGTTAATATTCGCTGCACGTTCCTTGAATGCTTGAAATCAAGGGGGATCCGCGAATATTTCCGGAAATCGTGGTATCAGAAATATAAATAACCTTAATTTAGAGGGACGAAATTAAATTTTAATTGAACAATCTGGTCCTTTTAAAAATTGAAATATCTGAAAAACAGATCTGATGTTCTTATTTTTAATATTTTCATTAATTATTTGTCAGTAGTTTATCTTTCTTGAAGTTTGAATCTTGATTTCCCTTTCAGAAAATGACGGGATTTCGCTAAATCCACCACTTGTACTCGTTTTTCAGAAAAGGGTTTATGGTTAAATATTAAATAAATATTAGAATTAGACAGTTTTTGTCTTATTATCAGCGACAATATTTTTACGAAATTAAAGTTTCTACTCGTAAAAGTTTGTATTTCGGAAATTCACCCGAAATTATTAGAATTAAGTTACTCACATTATTAAAGTCTTTTTAAATGAGGATTAATTATATTCTAATATTATTTTGAAATCCTTAATTATCATCCTAATTATATTTGTCGAGTATTGATGTATTGTCTGAAGATAAATTAGGATAATTCTATCACATTAGAAGACATTTTATATTTTGGGCAGTTTTCTTAGAAAAACCACTTGAAAGCACCATTTTTGGACTTATCTTATTACTAAATATCTACTATTCCCTCCGCCCCATTTAATATGACACGTTTTTCTTTTCGTGGCGTCCCACTTAAAATAATACGTTTTCTTAAAAGGAAATAATTTTAAAAAATATTATTAAATTATCTAATACTTTTTTATTATTTATTTTATCATTTCTCTTTCATAATTTTTCATTTACACTCTCACAAACTTATTTATCTTCTCTCTTACTTTATTCCTCTCTCATACTTTATCCTCCACTTTCTAATTTCTATACCGAAAAAAACGCGTCAAGATGAATAAGACTGAGAGTAGGATTCAATTTATAATTAGAGTGGGCATGTAAAATGTTAAAAACACGAGGAGTATTATATTATAGTCATATAAAATTGAGTGACATCAATTTCCACTCAAGAAACTGACATATCGATAAGCATGATGTGTTGGAAAAATAATATATATATATTTTTTTTTGATTCATGGAACCCGCAGCCGCTACCTTCGGTGCGCACTGGGTAAACCACGCTCCTTGTGCAGTAGCCTGCAAACCACACAGGAGGGTTCAACCACCCTTAATGTGACAGGGTGACAGGCAACACTTAACGGTCTTGGTGGGAATTGAACCCAAGACCTATCGGTCCCGGGCCACCCACCTCGACCGCTAGGCCATCACATGGGGACAAAAAAAATAAAAAAAATAAAATAAGAAAATTATTAAAAAATAATTAAAAGGCTTAAGCACAACCAAAAGCACAGTAGCATCGTGAGATTATGGGTGGCCACATGGATACGGTCCATGAGTTGTTAGAAAAAAGAGATTTGTTCAAATACTTATTCCCACAAAAAATTATTCATTTTTTAAAGTTATGTTCATCAAATACTCCCTCCGTCCCGTTATTTGTGGCTCAATTGATTTTGGCACGGGAATTAAGAGAGTAGATGATAAAGTATGAGAAAGAGAGTAGATGATAAAGTATGAGAGAGAAGATGAGTAAGATAATGAGAGAGTATGAGAGAGAAGATGAGTAAGATAATGAGAGAGAATGTAATAAAGTAGGAGAGAGAAGATGATAGAGTAGAAGTATTTTTTTACCAAATTAGGAAAGTGGACACAAATAATGGGACACCCTTTCGGGAAAGTGAGCCACAAATAGCGGGACGGGGGGAGTATCAAACATTATCAAATTACCCTCACTTTTTCACTTGTGCCTACGAGTGCCGACGAGTGCCGATAGTGTGTCTACGAGTGCCGATGGTGAGCCGATTTTCATCAAATGTGCACTGCCTTGAGTGCCGATGGAGTGCCTATGATGCTGATAGAAATTTTAAGCTCTTCGCAGCACGCATAGACACTCCATCAGCACTCAAGCAGTGATCTGATGAAAATCGGCTCACCATCAGCACCCGTAGGCTCACCATCGGCATTCCTCGACACCCGTGGGCTCCCCTCAGCACTCATTGGCATAAATGAAAAAGTGAGGGTAAATTGGTAAGCTTGTGTATTTTGTAACTATAATTATAGTGAGTAGCTAGTTTTATATTTTTTATAAGTGGGAATGAGTATAAATATATATTTCCACTTAGAAAAAATAATAAGTGGAGAGATCCAAACCTAATTAGGATTGGGCCACAAATCTATAATTTTAAAGAAAAGATTATAAGATTTTGAAAAATATGAAGAAAATTAGGAATGGTTACACAATTTGAAGTGATCCGACTATCCCAATACAAATCCAAGATTATAAGAGAGAAAATGAGTGTGACATATTTAGTTTCGGGATAGTAAGAATGGATTAAAAATGGCATCCAAAACACACACAAAAATTGAGTTTTTGCACAATTTATGAAGATGCACCCGCTAGCCCCTCCGGTGTCCGTCATCCATTACCTCTTAATCTGCCTATACTTATTTTTAGTGATACTAATTTTAAATTATTACAACATAAATTGTCTCCTCAATAATACTCTTGAAAACATTGATAACATTGCTTGATTCTTCTATTAGTTATGTTATTAGGAGGTCGCCGTTACGTGCGACAGAAAGAATAATTAAATCTTGCATATCTCATTAGGATCGTCGCAATCTTACCTAAAATAGACGTACATGACCAATGTAATAATTTTGTAGAACTAGATTAGATCTAGACAACTCAAATGTGGTGGGGGAATAATCCGACAATATTTTAATCATGTAATGACAATTACAATTATTATTCAACTATTTTTGCATGTTTGTGATCACTTTTGGCTACATCTCTTATGTGTCACATTTTAGCATGTTTATTTTGGATCCACTTGTCATTTATATATTCTATCATAATTACAACATTCATCTTATTCTTTTTTTTTTTTAATGTATATATTCCATTTAACAGAATTTGTTGTATAGTAATGAAACTAGTACGTAGAAGATTGTAACGTAATCTTGACTCTTGAGTAAGAAAATTAATTAAACTTTGTCTCTAGATACACCCAAAGAGGCACAATATTTGGCAATGGAGAGATTCATAAATATGAATTAAGGGGATAAAATATACAATTTCGAAATAAAAGGACGAATTGTAAAATCGTAAATTCATCTATTTTGTTAACCAAACGTGAATATTTCTATCAGTATATTTTGCATATTGTACATGTCTCACTACCATGTTATAGACTTGTAGATGCTCGGAATGTATTTTTTGAAACATCAATGCATGAATATTTTGTAACTCAATTATACATTTGTTATGTTATAGTAGTTTTTTTTTTGGTTTTTTTTTAATAAATATAATTCGTAGAGTTTTACACTATTTGTATTATGTATTGTTTGCTGTATTATTCAACTGTTAACGTGTGTATGTTTAGATGCTGTTTGTCGGGAGAAATATATTTATTAATGCATTGCGGGACAAGCAATTCAAATAAATAAATAAAATAGAAAAGTAAGTTTATTAATTTATGTGCCAGATTATAAACGTGATGTTGAAAAGGAATTACCCTAGGTGCTTCCCAGAAGCTATATACCTGAAATATTACGTGTCATCAAGTTGATTATTTTAATTTTAGTTAGTATATAATAAGAATCAATTAGTTGCAATATAACATATCCCGGTAATATAATATAGAACTTTAAAAATAATAAATAATGGTCATGAATTAATAAGTCTTAATAATCATTTATTTATACTAGTTATAAATCAATATCAAGAAATTAAGAGTTGATGTTTAGCGAAAAGTTGAAAATAAATATTTAAAATAATTGCAAACACAAAATATTCGAATATAATCAATCATATGCGCAGAATTTAAATTGAAAAGAATGTAATAAATACGGTAGTAGATTCTTAAAATAAAACGTTTCCTTATTCCAAAATTTGCATCAAATGTGTCATCATTCTTAAAATGAATAATATGCGATATTTGTAAAATTGTTATAAACTAGAAATGAATAATATGCGATATTTGTTGAATAATATGCGATATTTGTAAAATTCTAGCAGGTGTATTGGCAGCTGGTATGTGAGATAGTGTTACTCTTCTCGTATCTATGAAAGCATCAGGAATTTGATTTGCAATCTTTTGCAAATGAATTATTTTTTCAACTTCTTGATCACATTGATTACTTCTGGAATCAAAATGTGATAAGATTTTTTCATTCCAAGAGATTTCCTTTTGCTTTTCTGGATGTAGGCTATTTCCACCTAATATTGGAAATGTCATTTCATCAAAATGACAATCTGCAAAACGTGCAGTAAATAAATCACCCGTTAAAGGTTCAAGATATCTTATAATCAAGGGCGAATCAAATCCAACATATATCCCAAGCCTTCGTTGGGGACCCATTTTCGTACGTTGTGGGGGTGCAATTGGGACTTGGACATCACAACCAAAAATTCTTAAGTGAGAAACATCAGGTTCTCTACCAAAAATAATTTGCATTGGGGAGTATTGTTGGTTGGCTATCGGCCGAATCCGAACTAATGATGCAGCATGCAATATGGCATGTCCCCAAGCCGAGATTGGGAGTTTTGATTTCATAA
The DNA here is from genome assembly GCA_028984105.1 of Lavandula angustifolia. Taxonomy (NCBI): domain Eukaryota; kingdom Viridiplantae; phylum Streptophyta; class Magnoliopsida; order Lamiales; family Lamiaceae; genus Lavandula; species Lavandula angustifolia. The sequence goes on along the minus strand of CM054804.1, from coordinate 7,592,449 downwards.
GTAATGGTCTAGCAATAAGTTGAAGACGTTTAATAAACGCTTCTGCTAAACCATTTTGTGTATGAACATGAGCAACCGAATGTTCAATCTCAATCCCAATAGCCATACAATAACTATTAAATGCTTGAGATTGAAACTCACTAGCATTATCAAGACGAATCCTCTTGATTGGATTGTCTGGGAATTGAGCTCTTAATTTTATTATTTGAGCAAGTAGTCTAGCAAAAGCTGCATTTCTACTGGAAAGCAGACATACATGGGACCATCTAGAGGAAGCATCAATCAATACCATAAAGTATCGAAATGGTCCACATGGTGGATGTATAGGTCCACAAATATCTCCATGTATTCTTTCCAAGAAAGATGGAGATTCTATATTGACCGTCGTGTAGGATGGTCTAATGACTAACTTGTCTTGCGCACAAGCATCACATGGGAATTCATGTGTTACTAGAATCTTCTGGTTCTGTACATTGTGCCCACATGAGTTTTCAATAATGCGGCGCATCATAGTTGCTCCCGGATGTCCAAACCTATCATGCCAAAGCAAAAAGCTTTTTGAGTCATTGAACTTCGGGTTCATGACATGGTTTGTCTCAATTGCTTTTATGAATGTGTAATACATTCCAGATGGCAGTGTAGATAACTTTTCTTTGATCTGCTTCTGGCCAGATACGAAAGAATTTATGCATAGATATTCGTTACTACCTTCTGACATTGTCTCAATGTGGTAGCCATTGCAGCGAATATCTCTAAAACTTAGTAAGTTTCTTCTGGACTTACTAGAGTAAAGGGCATGCTCAATTGTGAATTTAGTATCATTTGGCATAATGATACAAGCTCTTCCGGAGCCTTCAATGATGTTCGATGCACCAGATATAGTATTAACATTTTCTTTAGCTAATGTTAATGTATGAAAATACTTTTTATTTTGGAGAATGGTGTGTGTGGTGGCACTATCAGCTAAACAGATACCACAAGAATTCATTTGCATTTTCTGAGACATTATTTTTCAAGAAAATAAATTTATAATCAGTTAAAAATAATCAACAATAGTCCAAAAACATTGTGAAAAATGATAATAATACTAGAGTTTTGTAAGCAAATGAACTTCCTAACAACGATAAGTAATAAAAGCTAAAAATATGTGAAAAATTGCATTATTTTTCTTCTAACACACCACCACCAATCAAGCCATCAATGTTGCCGTTTGGGTCTTCAAAGAAATCAGAGACATCTAAGTGACTTAGAGTAGCAGTCGAACCGTCATAGTCAAGGACATTGGTTTCATTCTTTACTTTTCCCTTGATCGAATTCTGATACAGATCAACAAGGTGCTTCGCGGTACGACATGCACGCGACCAATGCCCATTCATGCCACATCGATGACATTTATCCTCCATTTTGGATGAATTGTGATCATTGGATGTCTTAGACCTTTTGTTGCTCAAGTTTGCGTGGTCAGGACTACGATGTCGGCGACCACGCCCACGACCACGACCACGACCACGCCCACGCCCACGTCCAGGTTGGTTTGAACGACTATGTCGATTTGTTGCATTGACTTCAAGCAATGCAGAGGAACCGGTGGGTTTTAACTCGTGGTTCTTCATGAGCAATTCATTATTTTGCTCGGCAACCAATAGGCAAGATATAAGCTCGGAGTACTTTTTGAAACCACGCTCCCTATATTGTTGTTGTAGGAGCACATTTGAAGCATGAAATGTAGAGAATGTTTTCTCAAGCATCATTTCATCAGTGATTGTTTCTCCACATAGTTTCATTGTGGAGCTAATTCTGAACAGTTCAGAATTGTATGTACTCACTGGATTTGAAATCTTGCGGCCTAAGATGCAACCAATCGTATCGAGCTTTAGGAAGGATAACCGTCCTCCCGATGATCAAACCTCTCTTTGAGGTTGGTCCACAATTCATATGGATCTTTGACGGTGAGATACTCATTTTTTAGATCACCATGAAGATGGTGACGAAGGAAAATCAGTGCCCGTGCGCGATCTTGCGGGGATGCGTTGTTTCCTTTTTCTATAGTCTCACCCAGACCCCTTGAGATCAGATGGATCTCGGCATCGACAATCCATGACATATAGTTTTTGCCAGATATGCCAAGTGCAACGAACTCAAGTTTGGTGATATTTGCCATGTGCACAACTCTGCACAAGGGAAAAAGTTTTATCAATGTCTATAAAGACTTATGTTTTCCTTCAGGGATAAACATATATCACCTAAATCATAAATTGCTCTGCAAGAGCATTAATATTCTTCAGGAATATTAAATCGTGCTACTTCTGGAGCAACAATTGAATTGCTCTTTAAGAGCATATGATATTCTTCAGGAATATGGATCTTGCTACTTCAGGAGCAACAATTGTAATTTAACATTAAATAAATAAATAAACAAACAATCAAACAACCGAATAAATAAATAAATAAAAGCATAGAGTAAATGTTCTTCAAGAACATGTAATATTCTTCGGGAATATTGATTGTGCTACTTCTGGAGCAACAATTTAAGTTAAAAATATGTTTTGGAATCGCTCTTCAAGAGCTTATAATATTCTTCAGGATATTAATATATTGTGCTACTTCTGGAGCAACAATAAATATAATGATTTTCTCAAAGGAAGTGCATGATTCAAAATAAGTAATTGATTTACTTATCTAAACCATTCACGAATATAACTATCATAATTATTATCAATATAAATAATTGAGAAAAATAATTACATCATGTATTGTAAAAGTGCTTAACCAAAAAAAAAAAGAAGGAAATCCAACCAATTGCCGTTGATTCTTAGGGTTAAGATATTAGCAGTCCAGTTATCAAATCACACGTGGTTCAAATACTAGTACATATAGACTCATATAAACTAGTATTTGCAATGGCGGATTTACCTCAAATTTGCTGAATTGCAGCTTCGACGGTGCGCTTGCTATATATTCTTAGATCTGTGTCGAATATCAAAAAGCTCCGTTTGACAGAGAAGATGAAAACGCAGCAGCGGCCCAGTAAAGATTTAGGGTTTTGTTATAAACTACTTCGTGCTGATAACGTGTTATAAACTAGAAAATAATGTAGAGAATAATAGAGAAAATGAATTGAAGTGTATATTATTATGAGGGTGGAGACCTCTATTTATAGAGTACAAGATGGGCTCTTGGGCCGACATAAGATGGGCTAATGGGTTGCTAGGGTTTACATGTGGTCAATCTATATACGGTAAATATTATTTACAACAAAAATCATTTTATTGTAATTTATATAAGAAATGTGATACATAATTATATAAAATATGGAATATAAAAATTCTCGGTACATGAATGGTCTAAGGATCTTACGTCTCATTCAGTGCCTAAGATACGTAGTACTCTCTCCGTCCTATAGAAAGTGTCTCCCTTTCCTTTTCGAGGTGTCCCATAAAAAGTGTCTCATTTCCTAAAAAGAAAGTAGACTCTACACCTTTACCAATTCAAATCAATTAAAAATAATTAATTAATTGCATGAGTCTCACCTCTCAACCTAACAAATTAATTCTAAATAATTTATTAATTGTATGGGCCCCACATCTTTACCAACTAAAATAACTCACCTAAAACTCCGTGCCCTATAGAAATGAGATACTTTCTATAGGACGGAGGTAGTACTATTTTGTGTACAATACACTTAACTTTTAGTTTAGTAGATTTTCAATTGAGTTATTATTATTGCTTATTTCATAATTACAATATTATTAACTTTAAGAATGAAGATAAAGTAAAATAGTGAATAGTAATAATTATAAATTTATCATTATTCGTTCACACCAATAGCTTGCACTAACGAAGGTGACGAGCGATATTCAGACTGATCTACTCGACGTCTCTTGGTCACTCTATTAGGTTCGAAAGCACCCGACCCGATTAGGTGCGGGAAATTGACCCGAGCCCGGGATCCATGCAGCTTAAACGCCGCTCTATCATAAGCCACCGCCGCCTCCTCCGGCGTCTCGTACGTGCCCAGCCAAAACCTCGCCCCTTTCTTCTCCGGATTCCTTATCTCCGCCGCGAACTTTCCCCAAGGCCGCCGCCTCACGCCTCTGAACCGCTTCCACTCCGCCGCCGGCTTCCGCAGCGATGGCTCGTCGCTGTCGTCGCACAACAATTCCTCTATCATCTGCGACGGAATGTCATCGTTTTCTCCGCCGCCGTTAACAAGCGCTGAATTGCAGGCAAAATCATGTGGCAAAACGATGTCGTTGAGAAGATAGTTTTGAATGGGTTCGAGCCAAGAAAGATCGAATTCTGACGCATATTGAGCTTCCATTATTAGGAATTGTGAAACGAAAGAGAATTTACTATTTTTTTTTTAATAAAGTTGCAGAAATATTTTTTGATTTGAAATCGAATTCTTTGCGAGTGGCATTTCAGTGTTGGATCCGTTGAATATAAAGAGCCGATTAGAGATATGATTTGTCCACGTATCACTGTATTAATTTCTAAGAAAGTGCTAGAAAAATTTAAGTTATTTTAAATTAGCCACGTTTACAATGTTATCTTTATTTAATTTTATAAAGTAGTGGAATTGTTAATCCAACCGTAACATGGTTGTCTGCATCGAAGAAGACAACTTTTTTCCATTAACCTCTTAGTGTAAAATTACACATAATCGAAATTTACTTCATATATATATAATTAGTGACGACAAGACAGATTACCCTCGTGTAATTTACACATACGTATGAATATTAAAGATAATAATATGTACTAATAGAAATGCTATTGAATAAACTAATAAGCTATATGGGCCTGGCTAATATTAAATTGTTGGATTCAATTTCACACGTGACTTAAATTCCCAGAATCGAGGATTATTGGTGGTGTTGTGTTGGAAGTCAATTCTCACTTTTACATCCTTCTAAGAACTTCAAAGCCCATTGGGCCTTTATCCTAGAGATTATTGGTTATTGGGGCCGTACCTTCAAAGCCCATTGGGCCTCTAGCCTCGAGATTATTGGTTACTGCGAATTGGGTTGATTGTAATGTGTGTAAAAAGCAGATCCAAAAGGTAACCCGGGTTGAATACTTCATGCACGGGTACGGGTTAAATCGAGGTGGGGGCATACTCAAAAGAAAAAAAAAAAAAAAAAAGGGTCAATACAAAAATAAAGAAAGCAAACTTCAGAAGGATCTAGAAACCCTAATTAGTTCTCTCATATAAGTCACTGGCTCGTGCTGCTTCTCAGTTCTCAGCCCTCAACACGTTTTTACTCTCGAATCGCTTTTTTCTGCGTCTTCAATTTTTTAGAAAGAGAGTGATTATCAGAGATTGCGACGATGGCGGAAACTGAGACGTTTGCCTTCCAGGCCGAGATCAATCAGCTTTTGAGTCTGATCATCAACACTTTCTACAGCAACAAGGAGATCTTTCTTCGTGAATTGATCAGTAACTCCTCTGATGTAAGCGTCAGTCCGTCTCATGTTTTAAATTTTGTATTGATATGTAGATATTGTTTCAGTTTGCTTCTCGTCTGTGTGAATTAATGACTGATTACTGGAATTGTTTATTGTTTAACTAACGAAGTTGTTTGATCTGTCGCTTTAATTGTTCATCGGTTTTGCTAGTATTCTAGGATTTTGTTAGTTCAAACCAACAATTGTCGTGAACATTAGGCGATTCATGGAGCAATGCATAAGTATGTAATGCTGGGCCTGGGATACCGACCTAATTAAACTCTTCCAACAAATATTGTTATTTTCGGTATTTTCTGAGTGTGCTGATATCAGTTTTCGCTCTGCGGTAGTGTAGAATTCGATATTATTTATTTTGTTTTGTTACTGTTTGTGCAGTTACTCTGTTAAGATTAAATTTAAGATTTAGTATTATGTAAGGTAGCAAAGGTTGCAGAGTTGTAGTGTGTTACAGTAAATGAGGTTGTTGAAGTATGTTAATATGCTTGTGAGGTTGCCCGTCCTTTTTGGTTTTTGTTTGGAGTTTGTTATCTGTTTGCGCCCATATGCTAATTGTCTTCTTTGACATAGGCTCTGGACAAGATCCGTTTTGAAAGCTTGACCGACAAAAGCAAGCTAGATGGTCAGCCAGAACTATTCATTCATATCATTCCTGACAAAACCAGCAACTCCCTAACTATCATAGATAGTGGGATTGGTATGACCAAGGCTGGTTAGTAATCTGTTTTCAATCTCATTGTTTTTCCAATTGTTCGGTTTTAGGCGCGAATGTTGACTAACTCTCTTACATCTTTGCTTTGTTTTTCAGATTTGGTCAACAATCTCGGTACCATAGCTAGGTCTGGAACCAAGGAATTCATGGAAGCCATAGCTGCTGGTGCTGATGTGAGCATGATTGGCCAATTCGGTGTTGGTTTCTACTCTGCTTACTTGGTTGCTGATAAGGTGATTGTTACCACCAAGCACAACGACGACGAGCAATATGTCTGGGAATCCCAAGCTGGCGGTTCGTTCACCGTTACAAGGGATACTTCCGGTGAAAGCCTTGGCAGAGGTACAAAGATGACCCTCTATCTCAAGGAGGACCAGCTTGAGTACCTTGAGGAGCGTAGGCTTAAGGATTTGGTTAAGAAGCACTCTGAGTTCATCAGTTATCCCATCTCTCTTTGGATTGAGAAGACTACCGAAAAGGAAATCTCCGATGATGAGGATGAGGAAGAGAAGAAGGATGACGAGGAGGGCAAGGTAGAAGAAGTTGATGAGGAAGAGAAATCTGAGAAGAAAAAGAAGACGATCAAGGAAGTTTCTCATGAGTGGGACTTGGTTAACAAACAGAAGCCCATCTGGATGAGGAAGCCTGAGGAGATCACAAAGGAAGAGTACTCTGCCTTCTACAAAAGCCTTACCAATGATTGGGAGGAGCACTTGGCTGTCAAACATTTCTCGGTTGAGGGCCAGCTTGAGTTCAAGGCTGTTCTGTTTGTTCCCAAGAGGGCTCCTTTTGATCTCTTCGACAACAAGAAGAAGCCGAATAACATCAAGCTCTATGTCCGACGTGTATTCATCATGGACAACTGTGAGGAACTGATGCCCGAGTACCTTAGTTTCGTTAAGGGTATTGTGGACTCGGAGGATCTGCCTCTCAACATCTCTCGTGAGATGTTGCAGCAGAACAAGATCTTGAAGGTGATCCGCAAGAACTTGGTAAAAAAGTGCATCGAGCTATTCTTTGAGATAGCCGAAAACAAAGAGGACTACAACAAATTCTACGAGGCTTTCTCGAAGAATCTCAAGCTTGGTATCCATGAGGATTCCCAGAACAAGTCAAAGATTGCTGAGCTCCTCAGGTACCACTCCACCAAGAGCGGTGATGAGTTGACCAGTTTGAAGGACTACGTGACGAGGATGAAGGAAGGCCAGAGCGACATCTACTACATCACCGGTGAGAGCAAGAAGGCTGTTGAGAACTCACCCTTCCTCGAGAAGCTCAAGAAGAAAGGATATGAAGTCCTGTACATGGTGGACGCCATTGATGAGTATGCTATTGGCCAGCTGAAGGAATTCGAAGGGAAGAAACTCGTCTCTGCCACTAAAGAAGGATTGAAGCTTGATGAGAGCGAGGATGAGAAGAAAAAGAAGGAAGAGCAGAAAGAGAAGTTTGAGGGTCTGTGCAAAGTCATCAAAGACGTCCTAGGCGACAAAGTCGAGAAGGTGATTGTCTCGGACCGTGTTGTCGACTCCCCTTGCTGTTTGGTGACCGGAGAATATGGTTGGACTGCTAACATGGAGAGGATCATGAAGGCTCAAGCTTTGAGGGATTCAAGCATGGCGGGATACATGTCAAGCAAGAAGACGATGGAGATCAACCCCGATAACGCGATCATGGAGGAGCTGAGGAAGAGGGCCGATGCTGACAAGAACGACAAGTCTGTGAAGGACTTGGTTATGTTGCTGTTCGAGACTGCTCTTCTGACCTCTGGGTTCAGCCTTGATGAGCCTAACACGTTTGGGAATAGGATTCACAGGATGTTGAAGCTTGGGCTGAGCATTGATGAAGATGCCGGTGAGGGTGAGGAGGATATGCCGGCGTTGGAGGAGGCTGATGCTGATGCAGATGCAGAGGGCAGCAAGATGGAGGAAGTAGATTAAACCCTGGTTATAAAATTAGTCTTTTAAATACCTTACCTTGCTGATTTCTTCAACAGATTCTATGTTAACTTTTCTTTTCTTTACTGTTACTGAAGACATTCCCAGTTGGTCAATTGTGGCTGTTCCCGTGGTAATATAGTTTCTTTCGTCGTCTCAAAACACTGAGCAAACCCAAATTAATTTTTTTTCCTTCTATTATTTTTCACAAAATATGCGTAATTATTTTCTGTTTACTTAAGATACCATATTAGTAGTTTAACTTGCTATTATAAATTTATAATCAATCTATTTTAGTTTAATTACGCGATCAAGTAGTGGTAAGTTAAGAATCAAAGGGGAATTTAGAGTAAAGACGGGTAAAATGTTCCGCAGTCTGATATAGCTCCAACGGTTGAATCCATATACTTGAGATCTTTCCCGACCCGGATTGTCATTTCTCTCGCGTCAAGATTTGCGAGCAGCCGAGCTTATTAAGATTTTTAAGGTTACTGTTTACAGATTATATTGTATATTTTAAAGCAGCTTTAATTTTCTTTCGCTCTTCTCTTAGTGTCACCAGGTGTTCGTTAAAATGTCTAGCTGGATTGTGGAGGGCTTCTGCTGAATTGGGTTTCCTGGATTTGGCTTGGTATTTTCACTCAGTTCTGATCTCTTCACACTTTTAATTGTCGTCTTCCTAACTCGATACATCAAAAGGTAAAAGAAATTGATTTATGGGAGACGCTTTGCTCGTATTTCAGTTGTTGAGAAATGTCAGTTTATAGATATGACTTTTGTAACACCATAAACAAACATAGGAGCTTAGCCTTAAACAGTAGGGTAGGGAGATTCATAGTATTCTGGGAGACGAGTAGTAGTTAACATCTCAATCATAAGGGCAAGATGCCTACATATAGGTTTTTTTTTAGGTATTCCCCTCTCGGTTGCTGATGTGTTTGAATGAGGGAAATCGAAAAAGGGTTTAGATTTCTTTGATTGTTTGGTTGATTGGATTCTCTTAACCTTTCCAAATAGTTATTTCTAAAGCAAATTTTGGTTGAGTTTAATCTATTTGCAAAACTACTTGTTTCAGTAAATCATGAATCGTTGGAGTGGCATCTTGAATATCCAGTTGCATCCAGATAGCACTACTTTCTATAGGGTCGCAGCGTCCCTTCGCCTTTCTTCACTGGAAAAGTTAGCGGTATGTGCCTTGTTTACTATCTTGCATAGTTGGAAAAGCAACCGAAAAAGAATTTTCTTTTTGTTCTCATACATCCCTGCATATATGCCATAAGTTTCAATAAACTTCATGTGAGATAGGTACCTTCTGGAAACGCGATATTTTTCAATGGAGACCGGGTAGAAGGGACGGGGAATCCAGTGATCGAGAGACTATCCGATCCTCAGAAGATTGCTGAAATTTTAGTTTCAAAATTCGGTGGCTCTATTAATGCTTTTGTTGTGGAGGCTTCCATATTCAATGGACCTTTCGCTGTTTATAAGGATTTTATCCCCTCTGTAAACGAGTACGGAGAACCAACTTCTTATGATGCTACTGGCTTCCCAGCTTCTTCATCATTGGCCTTGCTCTTGTCAAAGTTTCTTGCACAGGTAAAGACTCATTAGAGTTTAGACTTGTACATATCGTTATGCTGTTTTCGGATAATATCCTAAAAAGTGTAAAATTTGGTGTTGTAATGCAGGCAAGGCATGTCATTTTGGGGAAACAAAAAGAGCCTTACCTAATTGAAGCTCCCTCTTCATCACAACGCAAACCACAGACGGCCCTTCTCGGGTTTAGTAAAGGTGGCACAGTGCTCAACCAGCTTGTAACCGAGTTTGCATTTTCGGAGCTCCAATCTACAGACTTAGCAATGAATGGAGGGGCGGATGAGTGGATTATACCGACCTCAAAGGAGCGCCTGTTCAACAGCATAGCCGAGTTCCACTATGTGGATGTTGGGTTGAACAGTGAAGGAGCTTATTTAACTAATAAAGATGTGATTGATAGAATCTCTGAAGGCCTTGTTCAGAGACAGTTTGGTGTAAGGTTTCTCTTTCATGGAACGCCGAGGCAGTGGAGTGATGAGAGGCGGATATGGATCCGTAAGGAGAAGGATGCGCTTGTCCGGCTGCTGAAACGCGCTGCTCAGAGGAATACGGGTATGTTGCGTCTTCGCGAGAGGTTATACTTTCCTAGTAAACTCCCTGATATGCAGATGCATTTTGAAATTATTCATGTGTTGGATGTCAGTTAGATGAAGCTTAGCTCTTTCTAGTCTTATAGATTGCTTGAACAAGAGAAATTAGAAAGGAATCATATCTGAACTATGGAATACTGGTTATGCATGAGTCTTGATTCGAAGCATCATTTCTCTCTTGCTTGAGAAGTCATCGTTATATCGTTTCGAGAAATAGAAAGAAAATTCGGACAAACCCAGTCCCTAAATCCGCCCTTGATACAATTTTTTTTGCAATTTGGAACAAGCATTCAGCATCACACAATCATTGTTGTGCTTAAAAGATCCTTTCATATTAAAGGCTTAGTGCATGAGCACAACACAAAATCCAAAAATAGAGCCAAAGATATTTTATGGGCATTCAAAGTTTTTTTTTGGAAAATAAAAAAGAAGAAAACCTTATAGGCCGGTTTTGACCGTTATTGCCGCTCTCGAGTCTCCAACACTATACTGTATATTTGTATGAATATAGTTATGCTCATTTACTTTAAAATTGTATATCTGCACTTTAAAGTTGGAGATTCAGTAATTTTTTACATTCTTAATTGTGAATTTACTGTGAGTCTAGTCAAAAAATCGATGAAGTCGATAGAGCCGAGAAATAGGATTTTGTCATTAGTTATTTTTAGGGTCGATTTCAAGCGACGGTAAGTACGATTAGCTAATTTTGTACTTGATGATACTTCTTAATTATTTTATTATTAATTTGTAGATGCTCTTGTCCTTGACCGTACCTTCTTAAACCGAAATTCGCACACATTAGACAACAAATCACGGCCTACTGAAATTAAATAATTAATGTATTAGATATTCCCACTATGTTTTACTACAATATAGTATAAAAAAGCCCAATTTCTCCCAAATATAATACTTCTAACTAATAGTACTAATATTAATAGTAGTATTGGGTAATAACAATAGTTATTGTTCAATCTCTTGAGTAGCCGAAGCACAAACAATTTACTATTGAACATTACTACTTCCGGCAAACGAACTTTCAAATTTCAAACACACACACTCTCTCTCTCTCAAATAATTTGATTTTTTATATGAGAGTTAGAACCTGAGAATTTTCTTGTATTACTCCCCGGCAGATAAGCCTAATTCATGGCCGGCAGTTCCAAGAAAACTTGGCGCCATATGGCAAATCCACTTCTTGTTCACCTCTTCTTTGTTTTGTCTACTACAGTTATTCCTATAACACACACAGAACCGTACACACAGACACACATACACGCACATATATATATATATATATATATATATAGCTTCTCAATCCTTGGAATACTCTGTCCTTCTCTTGTATCTCAAGAATACAAGTTTCTTGAAGTTTCAGTTCAAGGAGGAGGTAAACCTCTTGAATTGGACTTGTTTCTTCTATTTCATGCTTTGCTTGGTATTATGATCACAATAAACTATGCAATAGTATATGCTTTACTTGATTATCTCTTCATTCTGTATGGTTTTTGACATAGATGGACGATGACAAATCTATAGCACTAGGTGCCGTTATTAGGGAAGAAGTTGATCTGGTGAGACCTCTTGATTTTCTTGGTATCATTTCAAGATTTTGTATCAAAACTGTATTCCTTAAATCTAGTCCAAAATGAGGCCAAAGAATTGAGATTTATGGCCTAAAATCTTATGTGTACTAGCCTAAGAAGTTATGATCTTGAAGCCATGTTCTGATATATGTAGGAGAATATACCCATTGAAGAAGTTCTAAACTGCCTGAATTGCACAAGAGAAGGATTGAGGACAAAGGAAGTTCAGGAGAGATTGGATCTATTCGGATACAACAAACTCGAAGAGAAGAATGTTAGAACACCTCTAGACACAATAAGTTTCTTCTAATCTTGTTTTTAGCTTGTTGAATTTCTTCTCATCTTTGCTGTAGGAAAGCAAATTTCTCAAGTTTCTTGGGTTCATGTGGAACCCTTTATCTTGGGTGATGGAAGCTGCAGCCATAATGGCAATTGCTCTTGCTCATGGAGGGGTAAGAATGGAATCCACTATATGGACTCAAATCAAGAATGAAACTGAATCCTTTCTTGTGAATGCAGGGTAGGCCTTCTGATTACCCCGATTTCATTGGTATCATCGTGTTGCTTGTTATCAACTCCACAATCAGTTTTGTGGAGGAGAACAATGCTGGCAATGCTGCAGCTGCTCTTATGGCTAGACTGGCTCCAAAAGCCAAGGTTTGGTTATCAATTAGCTTGATATATGATCTGGTGTATCCGTATCTGAAATGTATGATCTTGTCTCTAGGTTCTAAGAGACGGGAAGTGGAGCGAAGAGGAAGCTGCAATTCTTGTTCCTGGTGATATAATCAGTATCAAACTAGGAGATATTGTTCCAGCTGATGCACGCCTCTTGGAAGGCGATCCTCTTAAAATAGACCAGGTGCTGCATTATAAAACTCTCATTCTGCCTTGTTTGATAAAGATAATTAGTTATACTCCTTACTGTTATGTGTATGTGTGGATATGCCTTGCAGTCTGCTCTAACTGGAGAGTCTCTCCCAGTAACAAAGCATCCGGGAGACGGAGTCTACTCCGGATCGACATGTAAGCAAGGGGAGATCGAAGGTGTAGTTATAGCAACTGGTGTGCACACTTTCTTTGGGAAAGCAGCTCATCTTGTGGAGAATACTAACCATGTGGGCCATTTCCAAAAGGTGTGCCTTCTTTGCATTGCAAGTATTAGAAAGTAGAGACGGTATTGTTATTTGTCTTAATGTTGGTACCTCTAAATGGCAGGTTTTGACCTCAATAGGGAACTTCTGCATCTGCTCAATTGCAGTGGGAATGCTGATTGAGATTATAGTGATATATGGTCTGCAGAAGAGACCGTATCGCCCGGTATAGATAACCTTCTTGTGTTGCTCATTGGAGGGATCCCAATAGCAATGCCAACTGTTCTTTCTGTCACCATGGCTATAGGGTCACATAGGTTGTCTCAGCAGGTAATCAAGAATCTTAATCAAACATGTGAGAACTGAAAACTGAAAAAGAATTATTGGGTAATTTATTTATTTTTTGCCCATTTTGTTATAAAATAGGGCGCTATAACAAAGAGGATGACTGCAATTGAAGAAATGGCTGGAATGGATGTCCTATGCAGTGATAAAACAGGAACATTAACTCTCAACAAGCTTACTGTGGACAGTAATATGATTGAGGCAAGTATTATTTTATACTCATGAAGATGAATACACACCAAAGAGTAGCTGTTTATAACAACTTCTTTGTTGCAGGTTTTTGCCAAAGGGGTTGATAAGGAGGCAGTAGTTTTATTGGCCGCGAGAGCATCAAGGTTGGAGAATCAAGATGCTATCGATACTGCAATCGTGTCAATGTTGGGAGATCCTAAGGAGGTATAGTTATTATATATTTATATGCTTATGCAGTTAGGCTTCTATTGTTCTTGATGATTACTGAAGACTTAAAAACCGTTTCATGTTAGGCGCGTGCTGGGATTACAGAAGTTCATTTCCTCCCATTCAATCCGACTGATAAGAGAACAGCTCTAACATACGTCGATAAGGCTGGCAAAATGCATAGAGTTAGCAAAGGCGCACCGGAGCAGGTATATCAAATCATATCAAAGTCTAAGTAATAGTTTATGAATTCTGACTTTCTTGAAATGAATGCGTCTAGATTATTAATCTAGCACATAACAGATCAGAGATTGAAAGAAGGGTTCATGCCATAATCGACAAATTCGCAGAACGTGGACTACGTTCCCTTGGAGTTGCTCGACAGGTAGTTCATCACTTGATCTTGATGCATCTCTTTTGATATCTTTACACATTTCTGTAAAATTACATAGGAAGTTCCTGCTGGAACGAAAGACAGTCCCGGTGGCCCTTGGGAGTTCGTAGGCCTTCTACCGCTCTTTGATCCTCCTCGGCATGACAGTGCTGAAACCATTAGGAGAGCTCTTGATCTTGGTGTGAGTGTTAAAATGATCACAGGTAGATAATGCTTAGAGCTACATAATCAGTTATGTCATCGATTCCTCGCCTAATGAAAACCAAAAACTGTTCTAGGGGATCAGCTAGCCATAGCTAAGGAGACAGGAAGAAGGCTTGGGATGGGATCAAATATGTACCCTTCATCATCCTTGCTTGGTCTAGCTAAGGATGAAGCAAATGCATCTCTACCGGTGGATGAACTCATCGAGAAGGCAGATGGCTTTGCAGGCGTCTTCCCCGGTATGCAAAACTACAAAACTAAGTACTCCATCATCAATTGCTTCAAAAGTTTCAGTTTAGTTTGAGTTCATAATGTGCAGAGCATAAGTATGAGATAGTGAAGAAGCTGCAAGCAAGAAAGCACATATGTGGAATGACTGGTGATGGTGTAAATGACGCCCCTGCCCTTAAGATAGCTGATATAGGCATAGCAGTAGATGACTCAACTGATGCTGCTCGTAGTGCTTCTGATATCGTTCTAACTGAGCCCGGGTTGAGTGTCATCATCAGCGCGGTACTAACAAGCCGTGCGATTTTTCAAAGGATGAAGAACTACACAGTAAGGCCACCTTCTTGATAACCCTTCCATTTACTTAATTCAGACCAAACTAAAGTCTTTCATATGATTCTCCAGATATACGCAGTCTCCATCACTATACGTATAGTGGTAAGCCTCAATCGAACCACATAATCTATTACGGTTAAAAGAATAAAAGTCTCTATCTTATGTTGATCAAATATACTTGCAGTTGGGATTTATGTTGCTTACAGTATTCTGGGAATTTGACTTCCCTCCTTTCATGGTGCTTGTCATAGCCATCCTCAATGATGGTTAGTCTTTTCTTGATCTTCTGTTCTTACATCTTGTAACTGTTGTCTGAAAGAGAAGGATGTCTTTCCTCTTCAAGGTACAATCATGACGATATCTAAAGACAGAGTAAAACCCTCTCCATTCCCAGACAGCTGGAAGCTAAGTGAGATTTTTGCTACTGGGATAGTGTTGGGAGGTTATATGGCCTTAATGACTGTCATCTTCTTCTGGGCTGCATATGAAACAGACTTTTTCCCAGTAAGCCAACTTGAAAACCTCTCTCTCTCTCTCTCTCTCTCTAGATTAAGAGTTGAGGCCATTTTCTTTGTATAGAACAAGTTTGGAGTGAGAAGCTTCAACAGCCACAACCTCAACATGTCAGACAAATCACAAGCAGATCCACTCAACCAGATGATGGCATCTGCTGTGTATCTTCAAGTGAGCACCATCAGCCAAGCCTTGATCTTCGTCACTCGTTCGAGGGGTTTCTTCTTCATGGAACGCCCCGGTCTCCTCCTCGTGACTGCATTCATTATCGCACAGCTGGTAACTACTCTATTTCGGGGGTGTTTGCAAATTGCGCTTAAAAGTAGAAAGGTCGAAAAAATAGTGTTTCCAAAAACTCAGAAATGACATTTTTCTTGAATTAAGTGATAAGTTGAAAATTGAAAGTTAGTTGCAAATATCTGTCTCATTGTCTCTTAATTAAGTTCCAGACAGATTGATATTGATGTGTTTGATCATTCATTAGGTTGCTACTATTATAGCTGCTACTGCAAGTATAGAGTTTGCTGGGATCAGAAGCATAGGGTGGGGCTGGACTGGAGTGATCTGGCTGTATAATACGGTGACGTTTCTGCTGCTTGACCCTATTAAGCTTGGAGTTGCATATGCATTAAGTGGGAGAGCATGGGATCTAATGCTTGATAAAAGGGTAAGTCTTTGTTTAGCTTTGTTAGTATTCTGACTCCTACTGATCTAGCGTTCAATCCCTATTAGGGTTGATTTAATAATAGTAATAATAACTTCCAAGATAGATTAAGTTATGTAACTTGGTTGGGTTTGGGCAGACTGCATTTTCGACGAAGAAGGACTTTGGGAGGGAAGCGCGTGAGGCTGCGTGGGCGGCTGAGCAACGAACACTGCACGGGCTGCAGAAAACGACGTTATTTGAGAAGAGTAGCTTTGCAGAGATCAATGTGATGGCGGAGGAAGCTAAACGGCGTGCAGAAATCACAAGGTTAGGAGTTGGGAAAGAGTAGGATGATTTGCTTTGATTGTGTTTGGTATATGAATGAGTGTTGGTGGATTGTGCAGGCTGAGGGAGATCCATACACTTAAGGGGAAGGTGGAGTCTTTTGCAAAGCTAAGAGGATTAGACATTGATGCCATGAACCAGCACTACACTGTTTAACCATCTTGCAATTCTCTCTCTCTCTCTCTCTCTCTCTCTCTCTCTCTCTCTCTCTCTCTCTCTCTCTCTCATCTGTCTGTGTTTGTGTTTCTCTTTTCTTCTGCCACATGGTTTTGTAGCTGCTGCAATTACAGCTCTAGCATATCATATACTGTGATAAAACTTCAATTTACATTATTATAGTCAAGAATCCATCTTCAATTCTCTTTGCCTTATATTCTAGATTTCACTAACACGGAACGAAACGAACACGAGACACCATATTATTGGCGATGATATATAAATTAGGTATTGGAGTGTCCTGAAATGCATCCGAATCTCTGACAACAAATATATTGAGATTTTTGAAGGGTCCATACTTTCTTGATCACCTAATAACTGAATGAAAATTTCTATCTAACTGAATATATTTGACCTTAAAACGAAATCTAACAAAATTTCCCAATGTGCTCGAGAAGAGTTTCTTGAAATGGGCAAATTCCCATGATGGGTTCAAGCAAGAATGTGGAGCATATAAAACACCCTACTTCTTAAAAATAAGGATAAGCAAGGAGACCAAAGATCAAATGCAAGCTTCAATTGCAGCTTTTCTCTGTTCAAGACTATAGGCAAAGCCAGGAATCAGTTTTTTTTATCAAGATTCCTTTCTTGTACTCGTCACCTCTACTAGCAAGCCATTCCAAATAGTCTCTCTCTCACTCTCTCAACATATATATGCAGATAGCTTTCTTTTGATTTGGAACAGCATATTGAAGATGGGGTTGGCCATGAGTTTGATGGGGAAAGGTGAGAAATGTGGTTGACCAATTCTAGTGAAAGAAAATTGCTTAGTGTATGTCTGTGTTGCAGGTTTGCCTACACAACAGCTGATATATCCGGTGATGGGAACAATTGAAAGACAAATGATAGATAAGGAGATCAAAAGCTTTGAGGATTTCCAACATGGCAATCCTTCACATATTCAGGTCAGATTTCCACCACCTTTTCTACCCTTCCCAAATCTTTCATTTTTCACAACCTACTCTATTCTTTCCAGCACTGTCAACTATGCATTACCTAGCAAACATTATGATGTCCCTTCCAGAGAAGATGTGCAGGTCTCGCTCTCTCCCCTCCCTCTCTCTAAAACAAGCATCCAAATACCACACACAAGAGACCCTCTCTAACACATGATCCAAGTATCTAATTCAATATGGGAAATAGGCATGTTTTAGTGAATGGAAGGGGGCTGGGGAGGAGTTGAAAAAGAAGGAGATATTAGTAAAATTCATGAAGGAGAAGGTGAACCTGAGCAAGTTGGACAATTCTACCCTCATAATAGGAATAGTAACACCACCACCAGCCATGGCAGCCAAGAGAGCAGGGGAGAGTCTACCTCAGCTCAAGCTCATCAAGGCCATCCCGGATGTCGTTTTCGTCCCATCCGCCACCATTCTGGCGCTTGTATCCATTAAGCTATCGAGGAAGATGTTCCGCGACTCTGCTCCGTAAGAACCATCATTTTCTGATGATATATGTTAAGAGATAATCATCCTGTACTTTGCTAAATATGTATTCATCATTGCCAAACCATAGTTGTTTCAAACACATCTAATTATATAGAATCTACAGGGGAGATATAATCAACACTTCTCTACGAAACCCGTAATCCTATTTGCAAGTTGAACTCAAAAGGCGTAATACTCATCGTCGTTACCTCCTCATCCAAAGACAAGAGAAGCAAAGACTAACCCGTGGATCTTCGTGTCCGACGACCCGTAGTGCCTTTTTTCCTTCCCCTCTTTCTCTTGCTTCTTGAGCCAGTAATTTTTGCAATAGAACGAACTTTTACTGGTGGTCGGTCGTCTACCAGGTCGGGTTCAACCGAGCCATCGTTAAGTTGCTGAATCTTCACTTCCTCAAAACTGTCCATCTCTTCCTTAACCCTCTGATTAGCAATAAGAACTCCATCTTCCAACTGAATGCATTATAATCACAATGAAGGCATACTTATTTTTAACATTAAGAATCACAAAGAAAAACTCAAAAGAGAAAATTCACAGTTTTTACGTATAATGAATACTGAACTCACACTGTTGTATGCTTCCAAGCAAGCAGGGCCAGTGCCTCCACTAGTGACGGGAACTTCTACATAACTTGTCGCTCCAGTATGAGGAACTAGTGAGCCCGTACTTCCGGACGCAATATAAGTTCCTTCCATTCCGTTTTCACTGTGTGGAGGCGACAAGTCCAAGTTCTCAGCAGAAGAAATTCTTTCAGCATTTTCCGTTCTTATACTTTCAAGTTTGCTCCTCAGCTTGCTGAGTTTTGACTCTAGAGTGTCAATCTTCAAAAGTGTCTGTGCTAGAGAATTATCACCATCTCCGAGCTCAAAGGATAGTAGTTCATCATTACCCAATATCTCATGACCAGTTGCGATATTCTGGTGAACTTTCAATCGGATGGGGGAAAAGCAAAAGGAAGTATCTATCAGTTTCACGTCAAGGTAAGTGATTTTTGTATGCAACTTGATTATAGTCATGCTGGCCAATATTCTAAAGGGCAATACAATATGCATCTCACACATCAGAACACCAAAAAACCCAAAGACTCCAAATATTTTGCACAAAAGGATAAACAAAGGCCTAATATCCAATCATAACCTTACGAAAAGAAATATAGAAATTAATATTGCTGGATTAAGCTTACTCAACAATATGGAAGCTAAAAATGCGTTTTAAAGGGAATAAGAATATCAACAGCTAGTTATACCAACAGAGATGAAGGAAATCATAGCCAGAGAGTCTTACCCATCAGAGAGCTCAAGCAATTCACGTATAGATTATAGTAATGAAAGTATAATTCAAAAACTTTATAACATCTTTCTCACCTGGATTCTTCAACTCATTGTTCGTGAATGCACCCTCAGACAAACACTTTCTATTTTCTGAAAAAAATACCATGTATCAAGTTCAGAACTAGCAAAAGCAACAGCCATTAAAGTTTGATAGAAACAGAAAATATGTTTACCATAACATGCGAAAAGGTTATGATGCAACATATATGCTGTTAAATCCGTTGTTGCTTCAGTCCTCCTCCTTTTCTTTCTCTTAAAGACCTCTGTTTTAACATTTTCCTGTGAAAATGGAAGAGATTTTGTGCCGTCCACCATATTGGAGTAATCTAATTGAGTCTGTTTTTTCTCATTGTAAGCTTCAAGCTTTCGGTCATATAGTTGTGCGTGTGACTGCAGCTTCTTGATTTGCAATTCAACCCACTTGCAACGCCACATAAGAGGTTGAATAAAGGACCTCCAATGAGTTGTCAGCTTTTTCCTCCTAAGGATGTGTAATATGATAGCATGAAAAAGCACTTAACAAGAAACAGTACTATTTATAAAGGTTGAATGCTCGAATATGCTATTCCTTATTGTTCAATTGGTAAACTCAAGCAGCATTGTGATTCAACCAATGGTTAATTCCATTTTGTTACATTAAAGATCCATTGGAACATAACGCATTTTCTTTAAGGTTAGATGCTCTAATTAGAACTTATAGGACCAACAAATTGGAACTTCTAGAAAAAATGAACGCTTAAGTACCTCATCCGTAGCCTTTCGCCAAATTCATCAAATTCAAGTGCTGATGCAGCATCACCATTAAAAGCTGAAGAAACTTCAGAATCACCAAAGGTATTAACATTCTCAACACCAGAATTGCAGTCATTAAAGGAACTCGAGGTCTCGGTTGTGTCCTGCAATTCTTCTGCAACAAGCTCATTGCCCAAAGATTTTGTAAATTCTGTGATATCCACCTCGTCACTATTCGTTTGGACTTCACTACTCTTCATGACCGAGTTCGGCTCTACTCTCTCTGTGTACTTCATAAGCTCGTCTTCAATTTCTTTAGCTAACACCCCATCGGCGGGTGAGGCTTCCATCTTAGCGTTCTAGTCACCCTCGATCATCTATCTCATGGTTCGTCAAACAGCATAATTATGTGTATGGATTGCACAGGCATGCATATACTTGCAGTAAAATAAAAAAAAATCTCCACTCACTACTCAGACTGAACAAAACATATGCATCAAAGTTAGAAATAAGCAGCAGAAATATACGGCAAAATCGAGGCATATTCAACATAATACTCACACTGTTGGTGAATCAATTGAAATCAGAAAATTTAATAATTTCAACGAGAATCAGTTATCAAGCTCCAAAGACATGCAAATTTATTTAAGTACACCAACTAAATTCTCAAGAGTTCAATAGGATTTATCAGTCTGGAATTAAAAGTCAGCAAATTTGTTTCCTTTTAGTAGATTTTAATAATCAACGTGAATCAGTCGCCAAGTTAGCGTGTGTGCCAAGAATAAAGGGGGACATGCTTTTTGTCTCTTCAAAATCCATAAACACAAAATCACCAGGACCATTAACCATAATCTACCCAGGCATTCAATTCTAGACAAAAAGGACAAAAGAAATCATGATAAACAACGAAAAATAAACGCCCATAACAAAGGGCAAAACGAAATAGAGAAAAACACAATCTTTAATTTCAGATTCTCATTCCAATTGATCAGAATTGTAAACCTAATAAACCAAATCTCATAGAAGAAAACAACAAGAATCGGAATTTGGCGAATCAAATCGTGTTCTCTGACAAAACAACGAAAAAGCCCTTGAAATTACTGCGGGAGATCAAGGAACAATACCTCGTCGGAAATCCCGACGTCGTCACCAACGGTTAAAGCTAACCGTTTTCTGTGGGAGGGGAATTTGAAAAGGTTTTGGTTGTGAATTGTGATGGTGTTTGGGAGCCCAAATCTTTGGGTTTTCGTTATGAGCGAACGTGATGTTTCGTGTGTGTTTTGTGTGTGACGTCTGAGTTGTCAAGAACAGTCAACCTCTGCCGTTGGTTTCTCCTTTTTTTGCTTTCTTGATATGAAATTTCCTGTTTTTTTTTTTTTTTAAATTCAAATTTACTTCACCTTGTAAATTGTAATAATAAGTTTTCTGGGTTTTGGAGTTGGAAGTTTTGTTTAGTGGGAAAATGATTCTTGGACGATAAAGCTACGATTATAGAACGAACAAGTAAATAAAAGCCCTGCTCAAAGAAATAAACCTCATTTTTTGCATTAATATATCTATTAGATTAGATGACGGCGGAGCTAGGTGGCGGCATGGGTGGGATGTCGCTACAACCAGTTATCTTTTATTACTGCACTTTATGCGTCTGCTAATACTTCTAATTAATCCCGATCTCTATGTTAAGTGAATTCCGTTATTGTTTTGGAATTTTGGCTCTGTCATTATATGCATCCATAAATTCACTAACACATGTATATTTAATCACTGTTTCTACCTTCTACACATCCAAAATTAACAAAGATTTTGGGACGAAACCTACACATATCATATACTCCCTCCTTCCCACTATTATTGTCCCCTTGATTCCGACACAGAGATTAATTTTTTTTGTTAAAATATGTATTTTATGAGTTTTAATTATATTAATAAATAGACATTGTTTTCGAAGAGTGAGTAGTAGGAAGAAATTAGAATTCATCCAAATTTTTGCAAGGCATAATTGAGACAATCGATTTATTTTTTTCATGTTGTAATTGAAGAAATAATCTAAAGTTTCCAAAAAATTAAAAATCACAAATTTTCAAGTTCGGAGCGGAACGAAATTATGCGAGAAAAAGATTTTTGGAAAGAGAGTATAAGAATTTGGGGGGTGAATAGTGGGTAAGAATGGTCCACTTCATTTTAGGTTTAAAAATAGATTTTTGATATTTTAGAAAAGAGGACAGTAATAGCATAAAAACTCAATTATTAAAGTAGGACTGACGAGACGAAGGGAGTATAAATTATAATTCTCCACTTTGACAAAAACAATTCTTGAATTTTCTTAAAGGAAAATAGTTATTAGTGGTAATATATAAATATACCCAAAATGAGTTAAAAAAAATACAAAAATACCCTTTCACTAAATTTAAATTCATAGAATACTCAATTTTACCAAAAAACCATTGCTCTTTTATCAAAACCACTCTTTCTATTTTTTTTTTGCATGGTTTTCAAGTTAGTTAAATAAAAAAAGTGTGTGGGCTCGGATGAAAAAGGTGGGTTGGTGGGAGCTTTTGAGTGTGTTGGTGGGAGTTTTAAGAAAAGGTGGGGTTAATTTTGTAAATTTGAGTATATTGTGAATATAGTTATAGTGATTGAGTATATTTGTATTTGTTTTAGTAGATATGGTTTAGTTAAGCAAATGTATTAGTAGATATTCCCTCCGTCCCATTCATAATGTCTTGTTGGATTTCGGCACGGAGTTTAAGATAATGGGTGTAAAGGTTAAAGTAGTGCTGTAAAGTATAAAATAGTGGGGTCCACTTATTTAGATGATTGTGGTCCACTCATTTCTTACCATTTTAGGTATGAGACAATATGAGTGGGACAACCCAAAATGATATACATGACAGTATGAATGGGACGGAAGGAATATTTTTTTAGTAGATATTTGTATTTGTTTTAGTAGATATTTTTTTATCAAATGCCTCTAGTTCTTATATATGGGAGATGTAGAATTTCAGAGCAAGCGTTGATTTCTTTAATTGGCTGGCCTTCCTGGCCAATCGAAACTCTCACATCCCATCATAAATCTTATCTTATGCTTACTTCTTAAAAGTTCATCCGATTTTACATTGTTCCGAACTTACCATTAAGCTACAGACACCTTCGTAGGCTTTGATCTTTCTTTTAACCTATTTTTTTAACCCCAAAAGCTGCACCCTACTACTGCAGCATTAATTTTCGGTGCATGCACCTCATTCTACTATGTTAGTCATTTTTTCTACATTTTTCCCCTATTTTTTATTAGTGTAGGTTTTCCCCAACAGCCAAGCCCATCCCGTCTTCTCATAGTCTACACTAGGTTTTCCCTCTTCATTTTGCATCTTTTTTCAAAATCCAAATTGAGTTTCCTGACTAATTTCCCTTTCGAGTGGATTTTTTGAATCGCCATCAACTGTCATGGGAAAGACTACGATTCTTGCGATGGTTTTATGGACCGAGAATCCTTAGGTGTGCCCTGAAGAAAGCCTGGGAGCTGGACAGGTATGCACTTGGTTTCTGTTTATATTCAAGTGATGCAATTAATTCATGTCTGAATTTTTGATTTTTTTTATCGGTTGGTCATATATGATACTCCCTAGGAATACCTTTTGTCTTCTTCTGCTCTTCTTCATCCTTCTCCAAGTCCCGAACATAATCCTGCAGCAGCAAGATAAATCAATAGGTATTTCTTCCGAAGGAAATATTTAACGAAAGAGAAGCTGTCCTTAAAGATGATGGAGGACCTCCATCAAATAGAATGACGCCGTATAACTAATGATGTCTCACCTAAAAAAAAAATTCTATCTTATTTAGACGCATAGATCGCATGCCACCCTCCACAAGTGAGAAATGACATCATAAACAAATTCGTTGACCATGTTAGGATGTGAGAAATGAAAAGGTTGGAAGTTGGACTAGGCAAAGAGTATACCTTGACAAAGCCACAAGATTCCAACTGAGGAACTTAATACGACTTGAGACAGCGATTTTCTATGTCACATTTTAAAGCAAAAAATCAACAAAAACATTTTTTTTTCTTTCCATTACTTTCTCTTGAAAACGAGATATGTGGAACAAAGTTTTCTAGTCTCATGGACCTAAAAATGTTGAAGAAATCGGATAGAGCAAAAGAGTTAGAACACTTCATATTTAAAGAGATGCAGGCAGGGGCAGATCCAGGGGAGGCGCCTGGCGGCGATCGGCTCACAACATAGTCCCTTGAAGAGAAACAGATAGGTGAACACCTCTTCTCGTTTTCGGTAAGTAAATTATATAGCTGCAGATGTTCCAACTACTTTAACAAGACAAAAATGATTGTCCTTGAAGTTCTAGTACCTTAAGAAAAATAAAAATAAATAATCCATTAGAACTTGAATGGGCATGTATGGTTCAACTAACGTAATAAATAGGAAACTACTTCCTCTTTTACCTAGTACCACGATGCAATGACCCTTTTTCGAGCCTTCAAAGTCCTCCCCGTTGACAGAACACGAATACATCAGGATATCCAGATCAAAGAAATCAATTTCAAAGAGAAAATATTAGAAAAGCTACAGGATGGAAAAGAAAAAAAAGATAAAAAGATAGTGAAAGTACAAAATACCTTATGCACCATCACACACAATGATAATCATCTACATTCGGAAGAAACTAGAAAAAGAAGATTAAAAAAAAAAAGAATTCTCAAGAGTATTAAAAAAAATATTTAAGATAAAAATCTAGAAGACATATAAATTAGAGAGGATATTTTTAACGAAATAACAAACCCTTGTTCGAGAGAAGGGGATTATCCATTGGCAAACCATTGTTTGAGAGAGAAGGGACTCTCCAAGATTCTCTTAACAGAAACGTTCGCAACAAAGTACAAGTACACCACCAAATGTTATTCTATACAAAGTCTAACATACATAGGTTAGATAGTTACACCCTTTTTCGAGAGAAGGGAACTCTCCATTTATAGACCCTTGTTTGCGAGAGGATGACTCTCCAAGTTACTCTTAAGAGGAGAAAAGTATGCACCAAAGTACATAACTGAAGAGTTAATAAGACAAAAACACCCTTGTTCGAGAGAAGGGGACTCTTTATTGGTAAACCCTTGTTCGAGAGAAGGGGACTATCCAAATTTCTCTTAAGAGAAACATTCCAACCAAAGTACAATTATACCACCGAAGACTTAGTCAGAATTCTGAATAAGATAAACTCTCCATTCTTGGACCTAACTCTCCATTGATAAACCCTTGTTTGAGAGAGGGTGACTCTCCAAGTTACTCTTAAGAGAAAAGTATGCATCAAAGTACACCACCAAAATATAAAAATATTCTAGTTTTAAGCTAGCTAAATGATACACCTTTGTTCGAGAAAAGAGGATCTCCATAGCTAAACCTTGTTTGAGAGGAGACTCCAAGTTTCTCTTAAGAGAAACGTTAGCACCAAAGTACAAGTACAGCACCAAACAGTTTATCGGAATTCTCAAAACAATATTAAAGATGGAGTCTAAATACATAGCTTAGATAAGATACTTAGACCCTTGTTCGAGAGAAGGGAACTCTCCATTAATAATCCCTTGTCGGAGAGAAGGGAGCTCTCCAAGTTTTTATTAAGAGCACTATATGCACAAAAGTACAAGTTAATAACACTAAAATAAAAGAATTCTCAGGAGTATTGAAAAAAAAAATGATAAAGATAAAACGTCTAAAACACACATTGATTACTTAATATATTTTAAGCTAAATGATATACCCTTGTTTGATTGAAAGCGACTTTCCATGTTTCTCCTAAGAGAAAATAACTTTCATTGCCTAAGTCTTCTCCTTCAGCATGGCAACCAAAAAAGTAAACCAAAAGAGCAACAAAAAGCTGCCAATCGACTGTCAACAGCGTCCCTGAAAAGTCACCCAAACAACCTAGTCTATGAATGTTTAATAACAAAATACATAAATAAAGGAACATGGGAAAAAAGCAACAATACTAGGTTGGGCACATCAATCAATCTTGCTTTTTGTTGTCTGTGTTTTGAGATCTGCCTTTGTCATTATATTCTCTTTCGTATCTGTGACAAAATGGAAAAAAAGATACATTAGTAACTTATATAGAGACATATATAATAATCTGAACTTCAAATGTATATGTCAATTATTCAAATGGATAGCAGAAGACAACTATATTCGCAAGTGCCAAATAAAAAGATATAATCTAGGTGACTAGTGTAATTATAGGATATAAGCTAATTTAGATTATTGCGACAAACACCTGATTCAATCAGAATATAGCGCTTACTGTACATCTTCAGCCAGGAACACATCTCTATAAATAGACTTAAAAAGCATTCAGCACTTCAATAAGTGCCTAACTCAGAAACTAGAATCAACACAAGACAGCGCTTACTGCACGCCGCAAATTAGCAAAGCGGGAAAACAACCCTCACAAGTCACAAATATTAAAATGAAACCGTAAATGCAATCAGAGAAGTAAATTCAATAGGTAGAAAACCTTGATAAGCCACGTGATTCCAGCTGAGGAACTTAATCCCACCTGAGACACAATTTTCTATGTCAATGCGGAAACACTTTAGAGCAAAAAATCAACAAAAAGTCATTACCTTTTCTTCCTCTCGCTTTCGCTTCTTTTCCTTCACTTTCTCTTGCAAACGTGATATGCGAACAAAGTTTTTTTCTCCTATGTGAAAATGTGGAACAAAATTGGATAGAGCAAAAGAATTAGTATGCTGCGTATTTCAAGATATGCAGGCATTTCCACTCAACCAAGAAAGGTTTGCCTCAATCAGTGGTCCGCATTCCTCCCACTTGGAAAGCAACTTATTTACTATGATAAATTGCATCAAATGACAAAGAGAGCAATAGTTCTGAATAAAAGTACTTGAATAAAAGTAGACAAAACAAACTAGATTACCCTCCTTCCAACCTCAAGCACATTGCATATACCATTAGTGCTCAATTTGTGAGTGAAGTCTTTTACAACTTCTTAATCTCTTTCTCTTTAGCTCGATCATTAAGATGTTCATATACAAGCTGCAATTTCACATAAACACATTTCAGATAATTTATGATTTTCATAGCATGAGTGAAAGAACTGCATCTTAGGAAAAACAGTCACACAAAAAATACAATAAACTAATCAACAAATAAAAATTTGTTTAGATATTTTCGGGGGGGGATGATGCAACTAATATGTAATAATGAGAATCCAATCAGAGGTCATCTAACACATAAATGCACTAGAGGAAAAACTCACAACAAGAATCCAATTTAACACCTCAAATTCAAAATCACAAATTTGACGAGGAAACACACAACATTATATGCAAACAAAGAAGTAAACTCAAGAGGTACATATTGAAATACTCAATTCAAGCATTGCACTAATAATCACACTCCAAAATTAAAAAATCAAACAATAAGTAGAGAACCACGAAAAAGTAAAATAAAAGCAAACACAATTAGCACACTACAAACATCAAAATAATTGCAACACAGAAACCAATTTGAAGAAACTAACACGAATTCGAGTAGAGCATACATAAAATTATTACAGAAGTCAATAAGAACTCCAGAATGCAGCACAACAATCAGAACCACAGAAGAATAAAAGAGTAAACAAGCAAGTACACAAAACACAAAATATAAAGAAGAGCTAATACAAATTCAATAAAGCATTCAATAAAACAAAACATCAAACTCACAAATTCACATAGTACAACAAGAATTCATCTAAACCCCACCTAAAAATAAAAATTACAAATTTGCTTAAGTTAATAAGCACAGCATTACGGAGAATACATAATTTCAGGGGGAAAAAAAAGGATCAACGGGATCATCTAAGACGTTATGGGCAGGAGGGAACAAACTCAGAAATTCAAATATCACACCGTTTAACACCTTATATTCACAATGAAAAAATTGACCAAGAACAAACAACATTATATGCAAACAAAGAATTAAAACCAAGAGGTAGACATTGATGCACTCAATTCAAGCGCTACACTAATAATAACTCCAAAGTAAGAAAAAAAAAATCAAATGTAAACTAAGAGCATACCACAACATGAAAGCATTTAGCAAACAAACAAAAAGTACAAAAAAGAGCAAATACAAATTCAGTCAAGCACTAAGTTAAACAAGATGTCAAAATCATAAACTCACATAAAACAACAAGCATTCATTTAACCGGAACTTTATATAAAAGGAACAGCCTACATCACAACCTTAACAGATGAAATACACAAACGTTTGACAAGTAAACACGCAACATTAAACAAAGAAGTAAATCCAAGAGATAGATATTGAAGTACTCAATTTAAGTACTGCACTAACAATCACTCTGAAATTTAAAAATAAATGAATGAAAAAAGAAACAGCAACAACAAACAAACAATAAGTAGAGACCATACCAAAAGTAAAATAAGACTAAACAGAGATAGCATACAAAGAACTAATATGTGAAGATTTTACCAGAGCAGATGGAAATCGACTAATTCCATCTACCCCTCACAACTATAACAAATTTGTGATTTCTATTTGCTCACCAACTCACCAAGTGCTGCTTGGAGTCTCAAGACCTACATTAAAGGAAAGGGTACAGAAGAAAACACGAGATACTTACATGATGAGATAAGAATAACCTCCTGAGCAATGTCCTTCTTTGGCATCGTTTTCACTAATTCTGGTGGATAACTAGAGTAAGAGTTGTATCAGTATCGTTACAATTAACAAAACTTATAGATATACATGCAAGAAATGAATTTTAAAGGTCATGTTAATTAACAAATATAACAAGTTTTATCCTGAGGCCATGTTTTTAGCAGTCGGGCCTGTTCTACTCTGTGCGACCATTAAACAAGAAGCATAATACAAAAGATGAAGAAAATATATTTAGTGCAAGAAACTTCTTTTTAACAATGAAAAAAAAACATGTTAGATTCAAACTACCAAACAAAATACTAGAATCAAGGGAGATAATTGAAGTACCATAATTCTACCTTTTACTGCCACAGAACATCATTCATCCGGGCTGTGATCATCAAACTACAAAAAATTAAAGGAGAAAGCCAAAAGCATACATGATTGTCAGCTGTTGAACTATAGGTTGGCAATACAATAGAGACTAATATAACAATAATAACAAGGGATAGAAGTACAAATGTTGAATGCAGTTGCCTCGTAAGCCTCTTAGATTCCTTGACCTGTAGCAGAAAAATACAACAATGCCAAAGAGATCATTAAAAGCAACATAAATAAAACAGGAAAGAAAAGAACAACAATCTTACAAATATCTTGTATTAGAAATAAAACAGATAAATGTAGTTCCAGAAACATACGCTCTTCCATCGTCTCACAAAATGCATCACGGTTTTCACGCTGAGCTCGTCTAATTGATCCTTGATATGCAAAATAAATAATATGAATCAAAACAAATATCATATATGACCAACTGATAAAAAATCCTTGGAAATACCCTTTTATCTCTTCTTCTGCTCTTCTTCTTCCTTCTCCAAGTCATGAACATAATCCTGCAGCAGCAACATAAATCCTTAGAGACGATGGAGGATCCAATGAAATAGAATAATGCCCTATAACTAATGATGTCTCACCTGAAAAATGTTGAGCAAGAAATGAAATTTAAAGGATATGTGAATTAACCGATTTTACCCCGATCCGTGTTTTTCAGCAGTCAGACCTGCTCTACTCTGCGCGTTTCATCAATGGACCAACAAACAAGAAGCTTAAAACAAAAGATGAAGTATATATATTTAGTACAAGCAAATTCTTCAAAAAACATAATACTTTTTCATTAAAACATCACCATCAGCCATGATGCATAAAAGAGAAGACATGAATTCTCGAAAAGTACAATATATATATATATATATATATATATGCATATATATGAAGGTTAAAACAGTATTATCTCCAAAAAGAGATTTGAAGTCTTCAATTGTCCATGTTGATGCAACTGCTATGTAACAATGAGAATAAAAAGCATGTTAGGTTCAAACTACCACACAAAATAATAGAATTAAAGGAGACAATCTAAGTACCATAAATCTACATTTTGCTGCTTTAAAACACCCTTAATTCGAGCTTTGTCATCACCAAACTGCAAAGCAGTAAAGGAGAACCAGTCTACATGACTGTCAGCCGTTAAACTGATGAGTTGCAAGAAACTACTATAATAGAAATACAAAAATGATAAGGGATAGAACCAGTTGGATGCAGTTGCCTTGTAAGCCGCTCATATTCCTTGACCTGTAGCAGTAACCATAAAAACACAACAATGCCAAAATGATAATTAAAAGCAACATAAATCAAAACAGGAACGAAAAGAAAAGCAATTGTACTAATAACTTGTTTAAGGAATAAAACAAATAAATCTACTTCCAGCAGCAGAAATTAATCGTATTTAAAGAGATGCAGGAATTTCCTCGCAACTAAGAAAGATTTACGTGTACTCCGAGCTTTCATCAATCAGTGCAAGAAACTTCTTTTTAACAATGAAAATAAAAACATGTTAGATTCAAACTACCAAACAAAATACTAGAATCAAGGGAGATAATTGAAGTACCATAATTCTACCTTTTACTGCTACAGAACATCATTCATCCGGGCTGTGATCATCAAACTACAAAAAATAAAGGAGAAAGCCAAAAGCATACATGATTGTCAGCTGTTGAACTATAGGGTGGCTATACAATAGAGACTAATATAACAATAATAACAAGGGATAGAAGTACAAATGTTGAATGCAATTGCCTCGTAAGCCTCTCAGATTCCTTGACCTGTAGCAGAAAAACACAACAATGCCAAAGAGATCATTAAAAGCAACATAAATAAAACAGGAAAGAAAAGAACAACAATCTTACAAATATCTTGTTTTAGAAATAAAACAGATAAATGTAGTTCCAGCAGCATACGCTCTTCCATCGTCTCACAAAATGCATCACGGTTTTCACGCTGAGCTCATCTCATTGATCCTTGATATGCAAAATAAATAATATGAATCAAAACAAATATCATATATGACCAACTGATAAAAAATCCGTGGAAATACCCTTTCATCTCTTCTTTTTCCTTCTCCAAGTCATGAAAATAATCCTGCAGCAACAACATAAATCCTTAGAGACGATGGAGGATCCACTAAAATAGAATAATGCCCTATAACTAATAATGTCTCACCTGAAAAATGTTGAGCAAGAAATGAAATTTAAAGGATATGTGAATTAACCGATTTCACCCCGACCCGTGTTTTTCAGCAGTCAGACCTGCTCTAGTCTGTGTGTTTCATCAATGGACCAACAAACAAGAAGCTTAAAACAAAAGATGAAGTATATATATTTAGTACAAGAAACTTCTTCAAAAAACATAATACTTTTTCATTAAAACATCATCATCAGCCATGATGCATAAAAGAGAAGACATGAATTCTCGAAAAGTACAAAATATATATATGCATATATATGAAGGTTAAAATAATACTATCACCAAAAAGAGATTTGTAGTCTTCAATTGTCCATATTGATGCAACTGCTATGTAACAATGAGAATAAAAAGCATGTTAGGTTAAAACTACCACACACAATAATAGAATTAAAGGAGACAATCTAAGTACCATAAATCTACATTTTCCTGCTTTAAAACACCCTTAATTCGAGCTTTGTCATCACCAAACTGCAAAGCAATAAAGGAGAACCAGTCTACATGACTGTCAGCCGTTAAACTGATGAGTTGCAAGAAACTACTATAATAGAAATACAAAAATGATAAGGGATAGAACCAGTTGGATGCAGTTGCCTTGTAAGCCGCTCAGATTCCTGGACCAGTAGCAGTAACCATAAAAACACAACAATGCCGAAAAGATAATTAAAAGCAACATAAATCAAAATAGGAAAGAAAAAAAACAATCTTACAAATATATTGTATTAGAAATAGAACAGACAAATGTAGTTCCAGCAGCATATGCGCTTTCATCATCTCACAAAATGCATCACGGTTTTCACACTGAGCTCGTCTCATTGATCCTTGATATGCAAAATAAATAATCTGAATCAAAACAAATATCATATATGACCAACTGTTAAAAAATCTCTAGAAATACCCTTTTATTTCTTCTTCTGCTCTTCTTCTTCCTTCTCCAAGTCATGAACATAATCCTACAGCAGCAACATAAATCCTTAGAGACGATGGAGGACCCCACTGAAATAGAATGATGCCCTATGACTAATGATGTCTCAGTAGAAAAATGTTGAGCTCGTCTATCTTATCTAGACGCATACATCGCATGTCACCTTTCAGAAGATATTGGACCTTCGTCACTGGCTATCAACCTGACATCATAAACAAATTAGTTAACCATGTTAGAATGGGGAGAATGTGAGAGATGAAAAGGTTGGGAGTTGGACCTTGAGAAAGCCACAGGAATCCAGAAATGGCCTAAACTCCAACTTGTTTTGCCGATACTCCTCCTGAGCCTTTGTTTCCTTCTCCTTGAACAACAAAACTTACAGGGCTCAACGCCATTGTATTCTATTTTGTGATTTCCATTTGCTCACCAAGTGATGCTTGGAGTCTAGAAACCTATAACAAAGAAAAGGGTACAGAAGAAAACACGAGATACTTATATAAAACTAACCTCCTAAGCAATGTCTTCGGCATCTTCTTCACTATTTCTGGTGGATACCTAGAGAAAGTATTGTATCTGTATCGTTACAATAAACAAAACTTATAGGCATACATGTAAGAAATGAAATTTAAAGGATATAAGAATTAACTGGTAAAAAAAAGTTTTGCCCCGAGCCGTGTTTTTCAGCAGTCAGGCTAAGCTTAACACAAAAGATGAAGTATATATATTTAGTGCTAGAAAGAAGAAAGTTCAAAAAAACACAATATTTTTTCATTAAAACATCACCTAGAGCCATGATGCAGAAAAGAGAAGACATGAATTCTCGAAGAGTACAAAAACTGATACCTTCAGTTACAATATATATATATATATATATATATATATATATATATATATATATATATATGCATATATATGAAGGTTAGAAAAGAAGATTTGAAGTATTCAAATGTCCGTGTTGATGCAACTGCTATGTAACAATGAGAATAAAAAACATGTTAGGTTCAAACTACCACACAAAATAATCAAAGTACCATAATTCAACCTTTTCCTGCTTTAAAACATCCTTAATTCGGGCTTTGTCATCATAAAACTGTAAGGAAATAAAGGAGAATCAATCTACATGACTGTCAGCCGTTAAACTGAAGGGTTGCAAGAAACTACTATAATAGAAAGTACAAAAATAACAAGGGAAAGAACCAGTTGGATGCAGTTGCCTTGTAAGCCTCTTAGATTCCTTGACCTGTAGCAGTAACTATAAAAACACAACAATGCAAAAAGATAATCAAAAGCAAAATAAATCAAAACAGGAAAGAAAAGAAAAACAATTGTACTAATATCATGCTTAAGGAATAAAAGAAACAAATCTACTTCCAGCAGCAGAAATAAAACGTATCTAAAGAGATGCAGGCAAATTCCCAACTAAGAAAGGTTGACCAGTACTCTGAGCTTTCCTCGATAAGTGGTTTGCATTCCTCATACTTGGACAACAATTTATTTTGTAAGATAAAACCGAATCAAATAACAAAATGAGCAATAGTTCTGAATAAAAGTACTTGAATAAATGCAGATAAAACAAAATAGATTACCCTCCTTCCACCCTCAAGCAGGTCGCATATACCTTTAGTGCTCAATTTATCAGTGAAATCTTATGCAACTTCTTAATCTCTTTCTCTTTAGCTCGATCATTAAGATCTTCATATACAAGCTGCAATTTCACATCATATTATGAATAAATGAACTGCGTCATTCCTTACAGACTGGTAGAGGAGGTGGCAGATAGGGAAAACACACTCAAACAAAAAAATACAATTAAGTATTCTACAAGTACAAACTTATTTAGATACGGAGGGTAAAACAATATTCTCTCTAAAAGAAGATTTGAAGTCTTCAAATGTCCATGTTAATGCAACTGCTATCTAATAATGAGAATAAGGAACATGTTAGGTTCAAACTACCAAGAAAATAATAGAATGAAGGGAGATAATCGAAGTACATAATTACCTGTTCCTGGTTTAAAACATCCTTGGGCTTTCTCATCATCAAAATCCAAAAGGAGAAAGCCAAACATACATGACGGTAAAAGACGTTAAATATAGCACCAAATATAAAAGAGACATAAATTTTTTTGTTAAGACATCAAGGAACTATATTGACAAATATATTATACAGCATGATCTTCCAACTCTTTCTTCGTTGTAGGTTTAGTCTCAGTTTTGCTCTGCACATTCTGTATTTGACGAAGTGAGGAGAAACAAGAATTAGTTGCATCACCAAACAATGATGCTTGAAACTGAGACCTACTTTTTGTGTTTTCATAATCAATGCAGGTAGGCTTCTTTCACAGTAGGTTTAAAGTACTGTGTAAGTATTTGAAAGTAGGAAAATTGTATTTAATATGCTGTCACAGCTCTCATTTCCCGTTGAACAGTTAAACAGTTGAATGAGGACTGAATATTATAAATAACATAGAAAGCTTTGCAATAGAGATATTCATTAAATGCAGGTACAATGCAAACGACGACTGAAGATGACTAGCAAGTAGAGTGCAA
The DNA here is from genome assembly GCA_028984105.1 of Lavandula angustifolia. Classification (NCBI taxonomy): domain Eukaryota; kingdom Viridiplantae; phylum Streptophyta; class Magnoliopsida; order Lamiales; family Lamiaceae; genus Lavandula; species Lavandula angustifolia. The sequence goes on along the minus strand of CM054804.1, from coordinate 7,557,629 downwards.
TACTTGCAATAAATCTATAGAACCACAGTGCATGCAGTTGAGAGAGAGAGAGAGAGTATCTTTCCAGATAAGAAGGCAACAATTCTAACCAAGTTTCCAAGTAGTGCATCGAATAAAACTCCAATGTAATGGTATACACATATAAAACAAGCCTAAAATTGTGAAACATACTGATTATAAAAGGATTTTTTAATCTAAACTTACCTCGGAATTCTCCTGATATGCTATATCAAAATGCTCTGCATCGCGTAAATTAGATGGCTGCAGGTATTCTGACAACTTAAACAAGACAAAAAGATTGTATTTGAAGTTTTAGTAGCTTGCAAAAAAGAAAAATCAAATAATCCGTTACAACTTGAATGGGCATGTATAATTCTACTAAAGTAATAAATAGGAAACTACTTCCTCTTTTACCTAGCAGCAAGATGCAATTACGCTTTTTTTAGCCTTCAAAATCCTCCACATTGACAGAACCCAAATACCTCAGGATATCCAGATCAAAGAAATAAATTTCAAAGATGGAAATATTAGAAAAGCTAGAAGATGGTAATCATCTACATTCGGAAGAAACTAGAAAACAAAGATGGAAAGAATTCTCACGAGTTACACGTACTGAAAGGTAAAAAAATTTAATTAACATCTATCATCTTGTGACAAACACCTGATTCAAAACTACAAATCAATAAGAAGAATTCAGCATTTTAATAAGCGTCTGACTCAAAAACTAGAATCAACGAACAAGACAGGAAAACAGCCCTCGCAAATTTTGAACTGGAACCCTAAATCTTAAGAAATCAATACACAAACACAAACGCAACCAAGAAAGAAAGAAAGAAAGAGGGAGGTAATGTTGGGGTGGGAATTGTGATTGATGTGTGGCGGGTTTGTACGAAATATGAATTGATAGCGCGCCTCTTGCTTCTTTAAATAATCGGAAAATTTCGCCGACTTTTATTATATTAAATTAATATGAACGTTAGTTCTAAGATTTTATTTCCTTGTGAAAAGACTATTTTATTTCCTTAAATTAATATTCACGTTGGTTCAAAGATTTTATTTCCTTTTGAAAGTAGCTAGCATATTTTTATTTCCTTGCAAAGTTTCCTTTAAATGTTATTTTTATTGCCTTTTCAATTTCATACATAAATAGACCGTTGCATTATAATAATAAAATAGTATAAGATTAGAAATTCATGTAGTAAAATTTATATTTTTTTTTGTACTCGTCAAATTTATTTAGTTTTAGTATTTTTAATGGATAATTCTAACATTAATTTTAGTTAGTCCTATAACCCCAAAATTACATTATTTTTATAATTAAAATTCACATTTATAGATAAATATAAAATATTGTCGAATCATACTATAATTGAATATCTCTAAAAACAGTATGTCAAATCAAATAATTAAATGTGTTTGCAACAGTTTGATTGAAATAGTATATTGAATAAAATAAATAGGGTGTGTTTCCTTTTCCCTTCTTAGTTTTGTGTTTGTGGGACTTTTCATTCGTTTTTTTTTAATAATAAAAAAACATTTCCCTCAAATTGATTCATGGTGTTGTTAGTTTGTAAAGTGTTGTTTTGCCTTTAGAGTCCTACTACTACTTGATGAGAGTGATTATAACATTATTTCTGGATTAAAGAACATCATTTTGTTTTCGATTAATACTAGTACTATTATTTAAGTATCCCCATACTTTGGTGAGAGTGATTATAATATTGATTTTTTTTTTTTTACTTTTTTTTTGTGATACTTGTTTAATATGAATATAAAACTAATTCTCTTTAATCCACAGACAATCCGATTCTAATATTATTGCAATTAACATCTCAAAGAAAAAAAAAAACTAAAAAAAAGGGAAAGATGAGTAATATAGAGGATTAGATATATGATACGAGGATTACTTGAAACTGACAACGTATTCGTGCAAGATGTGATAAATCATCGACACCCGAATCAAATTTCTCACTACTTGGATTGTTACACGGCAAAGTAGCCAACTGCAAACTCGATTGAAAGATGGCAAATTAATTTCCATAAACATTAACGAATCAAAACTGTAACAAATTACCAAATAAATAATTTAACCGAATCTAGTACGCATACATGCAATATTATAATGACTCTTGATTGCTATTGTATTAATTCTCTATCGAAGATTGCAAATTTTCAAGATTAATTATTCCAAAAGTCTGGGTGGAGCTTCTTTATTTTATTAAAATACCATCGAGGTTCTTTGCGTCCAAACTGGTTTATTAGAATACGATTTCCCGTGATGGAGATGTTTAGAGATTCCTTGCAATGAAAAGAGATGAGTATGGATTGTCCAGCACAGCCAGTGTGTCGTCTTGTACTTGGAAAGAAAAGTAAGTCATCAACTTTATAAATCCCTTTAGTAGAAGAAATACCTACTTCGCATCAAACTCTATGTTTCTTAATAACACCCCTCCTAATCTGTTCCTTCTTCAAGATTTGAAAGACTACAGATGGCGGCTTATGCAGCTCTAGTTTCTCTTCTCAATAACATTACCCAGATTCAGAACCATCCTCAGCTTTCACTTCTCTCGACAGCACACACATCCAACCCCTTCTTGTAAAGACCAATTTCTTGCTCGATTTCATAGAGGGAAAACATTATGGTGGTGGTAGCTGTTAGATTAAAGATTATATTATTAAATTTGAAACTTGTTTAGATAATCGAGACACGTCGGTTCTCGAATAATTGCGTGGCTTCAAATGTTGTGAACATGCGCATTGGCATGAAACGTTAGTTTACGTCGGTTGAATGGCCACGTTACATAAAGTATGATGTCTTGAATGGCCACATTCAACTTGAAAGCCACGTAGCATGCATATTGGTGTGCATGGCTTACGTTGCAAAATTGAATGGTTACCAACTCCTTCAAATGGTTGCATAGCTTCATGAGGAATGGACGCATGCACATAATGTTGCTACCTTTCTTCATGAGATGTGTCCCTTCATGAATGGACTTGTAAAGTCTATAAATAGACAATTAATCCAAACCGTGAGATATACCAAAAAATGAATCAATTCATTCTTCCTTTGCTTCCATGTTTCATACATCACATACATTTATAGTTTCATTTCTTTAGTCCCAAATATCAAGTAGTTCGCCGGAATTACGAGAAGTAGTGCAACTACTCGTAATTGAGAAGTCGTTGTATCTTGGAGACGAGTGTTATAGCCGCTTGCACCGAGTAGCGGAGCATTATCGTCTTGCGGAGAAAGAGTCCAACTCTTGCCTCGGCTAATGTGATAATCGTCATTTTCGACACACCCGCAATAACAATCGCAAGACGATAATTGTGTTGAAGAGATGACGACAAGTAGCAGTGATGTACCCGATCCCCTTGTCCAAGTAACAACAAGCAGTAGCAACATGCCGCCGAATTTTACAACAGCAACGAACAATCAGATTCCAAGCGCCCCTGTGCATGCGGAAAGGCCGAAAAAATTCTCAGGTTCTGAATTTAAGCGTTGGCAATCTAAAATGCTGTTTTATTTAACTACTTTAAATTTATCTCGATTCTTGAAAGAATCACCTCCAATTATGGGGGAAAATGAAACTGATGAGCAGAAACGCATAGCGTATGATGCATGGTCTCACAACGACTACATATGTCGCAACTATGTCCTAAATGGACTTGACGACACTCTCTATAGTGTCTACTCGACTGCAAAGACGTCGAAGGAATTGTGGGACTCTTTGGAGACAAAATACAAGACCGAAGATGCCGGTCTAAAGAAGTTCGTCGTTGGACGATTCTTAGACTACAAGATGGTGGATGCCAAAACTGTAGTCGAACAAGTGCAAGAGATTCAATTGATCATACATGATATACTTGCCGAAGGTATGATCCTTTCTGAATCATTTCAAGTTGCAACTGTGATCGAGAAATTACCACCTATGTGGAAGGATTTCAAGAACTATCTCAAGCATAAACGTAAAGAGATGAGTCTCGAAGATCTGATAGTCCGTCTCAGAATTGAAGAGGACAATCGCAAGGCAGATCGAAAGACCAACAAGCCTTCCATAGAGGCAAGGGCTAATTTGGCCGAGTGCAGCACTAGCACTAACTCAAAGAAACGCAAGTTCTTTGAAAAGAAGCAAGATTTAAAGAGGAAGAAAAAGATCAAAGGGAATTGCTACAATTGTGGAAGAACTGGCCACATGGCAAAGGAATGCCGCAAGCCAAAGAAGGAATACAAAGGCCGTCCACAAGCAAATATGACGGAAGAAAATTATGTTCCCGTCAACATGTCTGAACTCGACCTATCTGCGGTCGTAGATGAAGTAAACATGGTCGGTAATCAGATAGGATGGTGGATTGATACCGGCGCTACCAAGCACGTGTGTGTGGATAAATCTATGTTTTCAACTTATGAAGTTGTTAAGGAGGAGAAAATGTTATACATGGGAAACTCCTCTACTTCCAAGGTCTATGGAATTGGAAAAGTTGTACTCAAGATGACGTCGGGATTGAATGTAACTCTCCAAAACGTGATGCATGTTCCCGACATCCGCAAGAATTTGGTTTTCGGCTCTATTCTTAGCAATGCCGGATTTAGAATAGTAATTGAAGGGGATAAGGTTGTATTGTCCAAGAATGGACAATTTATTGGAAAAGGCTATGTTGATAGCGGCCTTTTCAAGCTAAATTGTATCAATGTAAATGCTATCCGTGATAATAAAAAGACCCCCGTTGTTTACTTGATTGAGTCTCCTAATTTATGGCATGATAGATTAGGACATGTAAATCTAAATACACTAAGAAAATTAGTGAATTTAGAATTGTTGCCAAAAATGTCTTTTGACAATCATTCAAGGTGTGAAATTTGTGTTGAAGCAAAAATGGCTAAACAACCTTTCCATTCGGTGGAAAGATCGACTACACCTCTTGAATTAATTCACACCGATCTATGCGATTTAAAACTTGTGCAAACTAGAGGTGGAAAGAATTATTTCATAACATTTATAGATGATTGCACAAGATTTTGTTATGTATATCTTTTGAGAAGCAAAGACGAAGCTTTCGATGCTTTCAAAAGCTATAAAAATGAAGTTGAAAATCAACTTAACACCAAGATCAAAATGATCCGAAGTGATCGAGGCGGTGAGTATGTTGCACCTTTTGCGGACTTTTGTCGTGAAAATGGCATTATCCATCAAACAACTGCACCTTATTCACCACAATCAAATGGTGTTGCTGAGCGAAAGAATAGAACACTAAAAGAAATGATGAATGCTATGTTGATAAGCTCGGGCTTACCACATAACATGTGGGGGAAGCTATTCTTTCGGCAAATAAAATTTTAAATAAGTTGCCCTCAAAGAAACAAGATCAAACTCCATATGAACTATGGAAAGGTAGGAAACCATCCTACAAATACACTAAAGTGTGGGGGTGCCTAGCAAAAGTTGAAGTACCTAAACCTAAACAAGTAAAGCTAGGACCTAAAACTATTGATTGCATCTTCATAGGATATGCAAGCAATAGTAGCGCATATAGGTTTTTGGTACATAAGTCGGAAATACCCGACATAAATGAGGGAATGATTATAGAATCCAGAAATGCTGTCTTTTTTGAATCTATATTCCCTAAGAAAGAAAAGAATGATGTGAGTTCTAAGAAACGAACTCATGAAGAAAGCTCACTAGAAAAGATTGACCAAAGTGATGGGTCAATACCAGAATCAAGACGAGGAAAACGAGCAAAAATAGCAAAGTCTTTTGGTCCAGACTTTGTAGTCTATTCATTAGAAGATGAACCGCAAACAATCAAGGCTGCATTGTCAAGTCCCGATGCTCCTCTATGGAGAGAAGCGATCAATAGTGAAATTGAGTCAATTATGAACAACCACACTTGGGAGATTGTTGACCTTCCTCCCGGTTGTAAACCTTTAGGATGCAAATGGATTCTAAAGAAGAAATATAAGGCCGATGGGTCTATTGACAAGTATAAAGCACGACTAGTAGCCAAGGGTTACAAGCAAAAGGAAGGGTATGATTACTTTGATACATACTCTCCCGTAACGAGGATAACCTCCATAAGAACGCTAATTGCCATTGCTGCGTTACATAATCTTGAGATACATCAAATGAATGTTAAAACGGCATTTCTAAATGGAGATTTAGAAGATGAAATATACATGGAACAACCTGAAGGGTTTGTGATTCCTGGACAAGAAAAGAAAGTTTGTAAACTTGTTAAGTCATTACATGGACTTAAACAAGCTCCCAAACAATGGCATGAGAAATTTGATAATGTTATGTTATCAAATGGTTTTAAAATAAACGAGTGTGACAAGTGTGTGTACATTAAAGGTACATCTCGAAAACTTTGTCATTATATGTCTATATGTTGATGACATGCTTATTATGGGAAGTAATCATAATATAATTATGAATACTAAAGCAATGTTGAAAAGAATGTTCGACATGAAAGATATGGGAATTGCTGATGTAATTCTAGGGATTAAGATCTCTAGAACATCCGAAGGAATTACTTTATCACAATCTCACTATGTAGAGAATGTGCTTAAGAAATTCAATGCTCTTGATCTACCTCCGGCTAAGACTCCCGTGGACTTAAGCCTACACTTAGCCAAAAATCGAGGAGATCCAATTTACCAATTGGAATACGCTAGGGTCATTGGAAGCCTAATGTACTTAGCAAATTGTACAAGGCCCGACATAGCATATTCTATAAGCAAACTAAGTCGGTTCACAAGTAATCCCGGAAAGGATCATTGGACCGCACTAAATAGAGTTCTAAGGTATTTAAAGCATACTTTAATTCATAGTCTGCATTACACAAGGTATCCCGCTGTGTTAGAAGGATACAGTGATGCAAATTGGATATCCGACGCAAAAGATTCCAAGTCCGCAAGTGGTTTTGTATTTACCATAGGTGGAGGAGCAGTGTCATGGAAATCCTCTAAGCAGACTTGTATAGCTCGGTCTACAATGGAATCGGAATTCATTGCTCTAGACAAAGCTGGCGAAGAAGCCGAATGGCTACGAAACTTCTTAGAGGATATTCCTTGTTGGGAAAAACCCGTGCCTCCCGTTTTAATACATTGTGATAGTATGTCTGCAATAGGGAGAGCACAAAGTAGTATGTATAATGGTAAGTCTCGACATATTCGTCGAAGACATAATACCATTAGACAATTGATCACTAGTGGAATAATATGTATTGACTATGTGAAGTCAAAAGATAATATTGCGGATCCGTTTACTAAAGGTATTAACCGTGATCAATTGTACAATGCAGTTAGGGGAATGGGATTAAAATCCACACTAAAAGAACGCTCTTAATGGTAACTCTACCATGATAATTGGAGATCCCATGAGCATGGTTCAAAGAGACAACTAAGTTAAGAATGTTCAAGTTGTGCACTTGGAAACACAACTAAAAATCCATTCTCGAAGCTGCCCCAAGTGCAAACCTGTAGCTTGTGGTAAAGGGTAAGCATATAAGCTTTTAATGATTCCTATAGCCTTATTGGTGGAGTATGACAGGATACTCTTTATAGGAGATCACCTATATAAGTGAGAAGTGTGGCCGCTTCAAATAGAAAAACACTTATGAATCCAAGATATGGTCCAAGGCCAAAATGGACACAACGTGAGAACGAAAGATATTGTATCTATTATTGTGTATATGTTATTGTCTTGATTTACACGAAAGCTGACCGGTTCAAGACATCGCGTTCACCGAGCAGCGAGTAAATCCGATAACATTATACTAAGGAAGGTTCAAAGCAAAAAACTACCTATCCTGATGCAATAATAGGTCATTGGGACTTTGGATTGCATAACATTTTGCATTTGCATTTAATATTCTAATGTGGGGGATTGTTAGATTAAAGATTATATTATTAAATTTGAAACTTGTTTAGATAATCGAGACACGTCGGTTCTCGAATAATTGCGTGGCTTCAAATGTTGTGAACATACACATTGGCATGAAACGTTAGTTTACGTCGGTTGAATGGCCACGTTACATAAAGTATGATGTCTTGAATGGCCACATTCAACTTGAAAGCCACGTAGCATGCATATTGGTGTGCATGGCTTACGTTGCAAAATTGAATGGTTACCAACTCCTTCAAATAGTTGCATAGCTTCATGAGGAATGGACGCATGCACATAATGTTGCTACCTTTCTTCATGAGATGTGTCCCTTCATGAATGGACTTGTAAAGTCTATAAATAGACAATTAATCCAAACCGTGAGATATACCAAAAAATGAATCAATTCATTCTTCCTTTGCTTCCATGTTTCATACATCACATACATTTATAGTTTCATTTCCTTAGTCCCAAATATCAAGTAGTTCGCCGGAATTACGAGAAGTAGTGCAACTACTCGTAATTGAGAAGCCGTTGTATCTTGGAGACGAGTGCTATAGACCGCTTGCACCGAGTAGCGGAGCATTATCGTCTTGCGGAGAAAGAGTCAAACTCTTGCCTCGGCTAATGTGATAATCGTCATTTTCGACACACCCGCAATAACAGTAGCAAAGAAGCACAAGATCTGGAGAGAAAAATTGATTCTGCAGCTCATGCGGGTGAAGATCTGATTGAATCACATATTGTGGACAGATAAAACTTTGTTTGGCATGGATGCGTTTGAAGGGTGATATTGTGATTAATGTTGCATCAAGTGGGATTGCATCATTACTATTGCAGGGTGAATGAATAGCACATTCTCGGTTCAAGATTCCAATTGATATCAACGAAGATTCTTTATGTAACATAACATAAGGAAGTCAGCTGCTGATAATTTGGGACGAGGCACTAATGATGAAAAAAATTTGTTTTGAGGCATTGGATAGAAGTTTACGTGACATTATGTGTTTTGCTAATCATTTGGCTTCTAATTCTCCTTTTGGTATTAAAATAATCGTTTTTGGAGGGAATTTCCGGCAAATCTTGCCTATAATACCAAAAGGCAGGCGGCATGACGTGGTACATGCAGCGATGAATTCGTTATATTTGTGGGATAGTTGTATTGTCTTGAAACTGACAAAAAATATAAGGCTCCAGAGCACTTCTTCACTAGATGAAGCAATTCAACTATTTGTTTTTTCTGATTGGATTGCTAGCATCGGTGATGGAACATGTGGTGGACCAAATGATGGAGCATCTGAAATTGAGCTACCTAAAGATATTATACTTGAATACAATGGTGACTATGTAGAAGAAATCGTGGATTTCGTATATTTTAAGGATGGTGAGTTTGTAAATATACCTGGGTTCTTACAAGAGAGGGCAATTTTAGCACCGACTCTTAGTGTTGTAGAGTCTGTTAATCAATTCCTTATAACAAAGATGGCAGGTGATTAACACATCTATTTGAGTTTCTGATAGTATATGTAGCTATATGGGAACTGATCCAATCTTTAAAAATGTCCATACCCCATAATTCTTAATCACTTTAAGATGTTCGGGTTTTCCCAACCATCGGTTGGTGTTGAAAGTTGGAACTCCGATAATGTTACTTAGAAATTTAGACCATTCAAATGGTTTGTGTAATTGAACAAGATTGTTGATTACAAGGTTGGCAAAACATGTCTTTGAGGTATTGACTGGAAAGATTGTTGGTAAAAGAATCTTAATACCCCGTATGACAATGAGCCCTGAGAAGACACCTTCATCTTTTAAATTTCAGAGGCGACAATTTTCGATAATTGTCTCCTACGCTATGATAATTAATAAAAGTCAGGACCAGTCTCTAAAATTTGTAGGATTGTTTTAAAAAAAATCATGTTTTTAGGCATAGGCAATTATATATTGCAATTTCGCGTGTCGTGCATTGTAGCGGTTTGAAAATTCTTGTTGAGAATAAGGAAGGTGAGAAGTCGACGACTACCCATAATGTGGTATATAATGAAGTGTATTATAAATTATAGTATAATGGGGAATGTTATACCAGAAAATTAGATCTTGGAAAGCTTATGAGGTAGGATCTTACAATTTATCCTATTTTATTGATAAATAATTTTTGTAAGTCAGTTTGATTGTATTTGAGCATTTTATCATGTTAGAATTGTGGGCACTGAAGAGGATTTGAAGAGCACAGTATGATTCTGGAGCTACTGAGGTTCCTATTAGGTTAGTATTAATATGTTAGAGTAAAGGAATTCGAAGAACAAATAAGAATAATAATCAAAACGAAATTAAATAAACGAAAGCAAAATCCAACTCAAAGATGAGTCCCACGATAGACAAGCTATCGGCCAAGCGTAAACGTCGTTCCTAGATCAAAGAGAATAAAACCCTAGATAGCTATCTTCTACGATATTGATCCTAATAAATAGAGAACGAATCCTAACTAATATGGAAATAGATAATGACTTCTAAACTAATAAGGAAATAGCTAATTAATAAACTATAACTAAATATATATATATATATATATATATATATATATATATATATATATATATAACTTTCGCAAGCCTCACTCCTCTCCCATGCATGCAGCTTCGTCTTCAATCTCCCTCGCACGTGACATCTCTAACAATTCCTCCACCCTTCCAAACAACCTTGTCCTCAAGGTTGAAATTCGGAAATTGACTTGATAAATCCGTCACGTCCAGCCACGTACCCGTTTCCATTCACAACAACATTCCCCTCGTCCTCCAATATAATCTCATCCGCCTCCTCTGAGTCTGATATAATAAGGACTTGAAAAGTTTTATCTGCGCAACGGTGGGTAGGCGACCACTTCTCGTCACAGCGGAAACACTTTCCCGCAGCCCGCTTGGCTAGATAGTCCCGGTGCGTAATCTGTCGTACCGGCCGAGCCTTCTCCGCGTCACCAGTCCTTCCCGTCGATCCCACCGAAGGTGTCGATGCTCTAGCATTGTCTTTGACGAACCCATTCGTAGAATTCCCGACCGAAAACCCCGTATTGGACAGCGCCGAAGACGACGAAGGGTAAGCTTGTACAAATTGTCCAGCAGTCTTAGATACAGTCTCTATTCCCGCTCGATGCACTTCCCCGGACCGCGTATGACCAAGCCCTCCTAGAATCGTGACTTCCTGCTCAATTTCCTTCGCAAGATGAATAGTGTCCGAAAGAGTCCTTGCATCCCGTGACCTAATCTTAAGTCGAATCTCATCCCGCAATCCATTAAGGAATAACCCTAAACAATACTTCTCGTCCAAGCCCGGCACATGAACCATTCGCGAAATAAACGTCGTCACATAGTCGCCAACCGAATGTGTTTGCCTAGTTTGAACTAGCGTCTCAAATGGGTTTGCTAATGGATTCGAACCAAACATTCGCACCATCTCCAACTTGAATCTCGACCAGGCCATCGTCGGGCTCGTAGCCCGTACCCATTGAAACCAAGGTAGGGCATCACCCTCCATTGCCACTAACGCCACATCCAATTTAGTCACATCATCGGTGTTGTGTAGTTGAAAGTACTGTTCAATGCGTGTGAGCCAGCCCTCGGCGCCGGAGCCGTCAAACATTGGTAGAGTTACTTGCGGCGCACTGAACGAAAGATTTGTCGACCCAGTTCCTATCTCAGGACCACCAGATCTCGATCCATCGGCGGAGTGGTTCTCCTCCGTGTTAAGGTTCATCTGCGATCCTTCGGCGGATCCCTCGCCTGTTTTGTGCCGGTCCGCCACGAGTTCTCGGAGTAGGTCACGAATAGTTGCCACGGAGTCTTTCACGGCCGTCAGCTCTTCACTCAACCGTGTGTCCATAGCCTGCAATCCCCTCTCTAACTCGTCGATCCTCGATTCCATCTGTTGTTGTTGTCTCGTATTCGTCATCCGGCAGGTCGGACCAATTTGTTAGAGTAAAGGAATTCGAAGAACAAATAAGAATAATAATCAAAACGAAATTAAATAAAAGAAAGCAAAATCCAACTCAAAGATGAGTCCCACGATAGACAAGCTATCGGCCAAGCGTAAACGCCGTTCCTAGATCAAAGAGAATAAAACCCTAGATAGCTATCTTCTACGATATTGATCCTAATAAATAGAGAACGAATCCTAACTAATATGGAAATAGATAATGACTTCTAAACTAATAAGGAAATAGCTAATTAATAAACTATAACTAAATATATATATATATATATATATATATATCTATATAAAACTTCCGCAAGCCTCACTCCTCTCCCATGCATGCAGCTTCGTCTTCAATCTCCCTCGCACGTGACATCTCTAACATAATATAATTTATTTTCTTGTGAAATTGATATTTTAATATTAAAATTTAGTATCGTCTCATTTGTGTGGCTATGCATAAGCGGAAGGGGACGCATAGTGTTTCGTTAATTTTCTGTTCAAGTTTTTTGATGGAATTTGAGGATCCTATTCTCTGCCCATGTGGCTTATATCAATGAATATCTATATGATAGTGTATTTTTGATATATAAGGATAAATGTCTAACGGCTAATGCTACCAAGAAAAGTACTCTTAAGTTTCTTGATTTTGTTGAAGTACTTTTTTTTTGTAATGGAAGGGTATTTAGTATGGATGATATTCCTTTGTAGTTCACAACAAATCGAGTGAATTATAAACTCACTATATCTGTATGTCTATTTTACTGATAATTTCCAGGTACATAACATTTCTGAACCCGTTGAGTTTTAATTCAAGTCAAAGAAATTTTTGATATTGGAAAGCAAAATACTACAGAAAAAGATGGTACTGGTGCTTCTAGAAATAGAAACAACAAGGAGGGAGGCAACAGTGCATTTGGTGAAGGAAATCAGGAGGGATAGCGACAAAAGTCTACTTCAATTCTTCACCTACGTGGGATTCTCCTTGGTAAACCGGTCTCTCAAGTGAAGTAAGATATGAAGAAAAGATCTATTATCCTGGCCTTCATCTTGAAGAGAACCTTGTGATCTATAATTCATGTGGTTAACTTCTAATATGTACCCCTATCATTTTTGTTATAGAAAAAAAACAGTCGCGTGCAATCTTTCATGCATTGTTGCACAATAGCTAATCATTTGATTTTACTTATGTAAATTTATTATTAATTACTATGAATCATAGTGTGTATCATGTTAGCAATTTATATATATCTTTTTATTAATATATATGTGGAAAACTATTCGTGGGAAGCACAAGTGCAGCACTAGTTAATCAAGAAAAGGGAGGCTTAAGCAAAATTTAGTAGATTTACCAACGCCCTTTTTTTTTAGTTTTCAAGATAAACCCTTTCGTCCAAGATTTCTCACGTTTCTTGATCTTATATATATCACGTTCCATATTTAAAAGAAAACCAAACCCAATCCGCGACAAACTTAGTCAAGCATCCCAGGGTTTGCGGAGCAAGAGGCCATTGATTTCAAGAATTCATGGCCTCTTATAAGTATCTATTTGCTGTAGTTTCTCTAGTTGTGTTGTTGGTTCTTCCAAGAACTGCTTATTCCATTCCTTTCGTCGTATTTCATGGTAATTCTCCTCTGTTGTGATGGATTAGCCTTTACTGTTTTGGGGCTTCATTTGGTTTATCGTGGGTTGTATTTCATCTACGAGTTTGTTGATTTGACTTTAAAATAGCATATTTTCGGAGATTCTGTTCTTCGCAGTCAAAGTTCATAAATCCCTCTTTAAGTTTGATCTTGGTCGTTTTGCTACTATATATGTTGATAGCTATCTCTTAACTGCTTCAGAAATCGATTTGGTGCTTGCCCATTTCAAGTTTTCAGTTTTAGGAGTTTGACTTAGCTGGAATGGATAAAGAAGTATTCTTTGGAATTTCCACTTTTTTCCTTTTCCTGATTTGAACCATCTTCTAGGAAACTCAACATTTTAGATGTTACCTGTTCTTTAATCTGTAGAATATGCTTATTTTGGTGAGGTTTTCAAAATTTTATATTTTCGAGTTGTTGAATAAAATCGCCATTGTAGCAAGAGGAGGGTTGCTAATGAGGGTCTAAGTAATCTTCTGTAGTAGCAGAGATGTAAACAAACTATGATCTTTTATAGCATTTATTGAAAACTTGATGTTGCCTTTGAGAGTGTTTTTCTTGTAGGGGACATTATTATAGTTTTTTTTTTAATCGGGCCATCGAGTTTCCAGTTCTTGTATTCAGAACCAAACCTAATACAATTCCTGAATTTCCAGTGTTTAACTTATGAATCTGCATTGTGTAACCAAATACTGGTTTGCTGTTTGATTTGATGATGTAGGTATATCCGACAATTGCAAGAACAAAGGGATTACACAGTTCACCACACTACTAAGTAATTGGTCTGGATCACAAGGCCACTGCATGTAATGCTCTTGCTGTTTCAACTGTCTAATATTGCATTCTTGCATGTTTATTTCTCCATTTTTCATGTATGTAATCTTGGAAGGATATACGTCGTGCATTAAGAACTAATCTTATGTCGATATGTTTCGGTTAAAATTAGTAATTTGACTGCACCACTTGGCCCTTGCTATGATTATTTATTTTTTATTTTTTTTACTTATCTTGTCTGTGTGTTTACACAAATACCCTGAAAGCTTCCTCTGTTTTACTCTCTTCTATGAAAGAATGAGTTGTTGATGTTAATTCGCTCATGTTGAAGGGTTTGAATAGACCTTCCTAGTTAAGGATAACAGTTTTAATAAATGGAAATTCTTTTTTCTTATATTCTTCTCTCATTTATGTAGAGAAATTGGAAATGGTGCATGGGATTCATGGACAATGCCTTTCTTTCAACAGGTATAGCATCTCTTCACGTAATGACCGGATAATCATCCATCTCTCTCAACTTCTACACGAAAAACTAATGTAATCTTCTGATTCTGTGATGCAGACATCCTTAGCCTGTGAGAAGGTATCATAACTTTGTCTACGGATTTGCTCTATTGACTTGAAAATCTTCTCAGATAAAACACATTTAACTTATAGGTCAAGAGCATGAGCGAGCTCAGCGAAGGTTACAACATTGTTGGACTCTCCCAGGTGATTATATAGTGTTACGCGCTGCCAAATTCGACCTTTATTTTCTTCGTGCTATTTTTCCAAATTGCCGTAGTGGATTTGTATACACACCTCGGTATTGTGAGTATTTTGTAATTTACACCTCATGGAAGCAAATAAGCAATAATGGATACTTTGGTCAAGCTTGTTTTCTGTGTATAATAAGAAAATGAGATCAAATATAACCATTTAAGCTCTTTTCTTACATTGGGAAGTGGACATTATCATTGCAATAACTAATAATGAAGTACTTTGAAAATTTTCAAATGGTCTCTTTACATAGAGCTTACATCTTGATCTTATATTTCTCAGGGTAATTTGGTTGGGAGAGGAGTTCTTGAGTTTTGTGACGGACCCCCGGTAAGCGTATTCCGTAATTTAATCTTCTTTTTCTGTAATTCTATCTGTAATCTGCAATAGAAACCCTTCATATATGTCAACTTGGCAACAGGTTAGAAATCTTATATCTCTGGCTGGTCCACATGCTGGAATAGCTGCTGTCCCTCTCTGTCAAGTAAGCCTCGTCAAATCTCCTTACACGTCATATGATTCTTGTTCATGATAACCTTAAACTAAAACAATCCTTAAAGCTATAGATGGTTAGATAGGCTAATTATCCATTTCAAACATCAAATTTCAGTGATGAATTTTATCTGATTTTTAGTAATTATCCATTGCAGTCAGCTTTGGTTTGCGTTGTAGTGGATTTTCTGATCGAGTTGGCAGTTTACAGCGACTATGTTCAGGTCCGTAGTTACTCCACGTATTGTTTGATTCAAATATTGCACAGATTAAGGAGTCCAAATGCTTCTGTCAATCAGACACTTAACACCATCTGAATATCTAGCTTTATGTGGTTGCAGAAGCATCTGGCGCCCACTAACTACATCAAAATCCCAACAGTAAGTGTTTCTTCTTCTTCTTCACGATTAGTGTTTTTTCTTTCACGATTACTTGTCCTATGAGTATAAATGCCTCTCAAAGCCGGGCTTATTCGATATGATACCTCCTTTATACCAAAAAATCGAATTTCTGATGCAGAGCTGGATATATTCTTTCTTATTATCAGGATTTAGATAGCTATAAAGACGGATGTGAATTCCTCCCTATACTAAATAACGAATTTGATAAGAATGCCATGTACAAAAAGCGGTTTTCTAGCTTGGAGAACTTGGTACTTATCAAGGTAAATAGTACTGTTTCTTGGCCATTCAAGAACTGTATATAGTTTTGGAGTTTCTTAGACAAGATTTTGTTTCTTCACTTTCCTTCAGTTTGAGAAAGATGTGGTTTTAGTGCCCAAAGAGACCTCTTGGTTTGGCTACTTTCCAGAAGGTTCATGGGATCCTATTTTGCCTGCACAAGAGGTCATTTTCTTTTGCTTTAAATGTGATTTTATATTCGTACGTATATCAATTAAGCATTGCTGCCTGTCCTAACTATGAATCTTACAGACAACCTTGTATACCGAAGATTGGATTGGCCTGAAAGCCTTGGATGAAGCTGGGAAGGTGAAGTTTGTGAATGTATCCGGGGGGCATCTAGAAGTTTCCTTCGACGAAATGAAGGACTATATAGTCCCCTACTTGCTCGAAAACGCCTCTGCACAACAAAGGCTATCTGAATTATCTCATCCCTCAGCCTGGTCTGCTCATAAAGGAAAGATTCTTAAGCTGTATGGTTCAGAGTGAAGGGACTACACATTTTTCATAACATGTAACCGGTCTGGATTTCTTGTGCCACGTATGTTGATTTGATTGGTTATACGTGTAGAATCTCGGATTTTCTGTATCCAGATTGGTCGGTAATATTATGACTCTGGTTTGGCCTTATGAAGGTAAACAGCAGAAAAGGAAGATTTACCTAACCAGTCTTTTCTCCTCTCTCACTGGACTACACGTTATATCTTAGCATACTGACTTGTGTTTTGTCATTTTCCCTTGCTTATTAAACACAAAGATTTTGCTGACAGAAGTGCATAATCTCTTTGACGAACACTTGTCTTTATCTACAATAGTAGTAATGAACAGTCATTGTAATTAGGTGGCCATTAGGTACCAGATTTGCAAATGAAAATTTCATCATGAAAGCACTAAATCACAAGAAATTGAGAATTAAGTTGATTCTATCTCAGTATAGCCATCCATCTTAAATGCAAGCATTATCCCCAAGACTTCAGACAAACAATTCTGCAGTATATATACCAGCACCACCGTTGACAAATAAGGCATCTACAACTCTGCAATTAACCAGTATTCGTCTTCACCATTCTCCGCTCTTATTATTTCTCACACCGCGCTTAATCAAGAACTTACTTCTATTCTTTACCTTTTTTCAGTTTTAAGATCAAGAAAAATGGAAAAGGCATCTCTAATCCGTTACGAGCAGAATAAACATACCAAGTTCTACCTTTGCCGCCATTGCAGAACTCACCTGGCCTTGCATCAAGAGTTGCTTCACAAGGTACTGCTCTTTTCTGTAAGTTTACTCAATAATAAGAGAAATAACATGGATATATTCTCTGATCATAATCTGACAATTATCATGTGTTGAACTTCAGTATGCAACTAATCAGCATGCACTCTTCCAAAATCTGTAAGCTCTACATCTCTTCTAACATAATCAACTCAACATTAACAAAACTAGCAATCATGTCCAAAAGTCTTGAAATGAAATGAATTACCTGCTAGATTTTGATGTTGACATACAGGGTTAATGTGGGGGTGGGTGAAAACTACAAGATAGTAGCTGGTCAAACGGGAGCCCCAGTTTCCTGCATCAACTGTGACTCCAATTTGGGATCCAAATTTGTAAGACTTCTTACCACCTTAAAGAAGCTCCATGTCCTACCAAAATCTACCACTCACTTCCTTTGACTTATGTTCATTTTTCAGGTTGCTCTGAATTTTGAGACCTCTGCTATCAAAACTGGAAGATTCATGATAGATTTGCAAGTCCCTTCTGCTTAGACTTGTCTTGCAGAGATTTCTAGGTTGAATTCCATGATTATGAAGGTATTTTTTTGGCAGGACGAAGCTGCTTTTCTGTAAAGGGAACAAGATGCTATATGCAGAGACAGAGCAACCAGTAAAGAATGCATGAAGATGAAGCCATATTGGTTCATATAAAAAATCTAAAAGTCTGTAATCTCTAATACCCTGTTTAAATGTGCATTTTCACGCTATGGACGTGCTAATGCATTTTGAGTAATATTAATAAACTAATAAAGGTTAACAAACCATTAGATTCTGTCACCAGTTGAGCATCATGATCAAATTTGGACACAACAACGAAATTGGATTTTAAAAATGTTACACTAACTTAGTCTACAGGTACATAAACTAAACTTGCATTTCCCATGTCAGAACTTAATGCAATAATATACTAGAATGTAAAAACGTACTAAGATTCCATGTCATCGTCCTCATCGCAAGCCTCAGCTGCAGCTATTTCTGTATCCAATTTGTTTAGCAGCTGCTCGCTTACATGTTTAGCAACGGATATCATGTCAAGTATAATGCTTGGGTCGAGGCCTGCGCCGCCTCTCTTTGTTAGTCCGCATATCCGGCCTAGCCTATTGATCGAGACTGACATAGCTGAACTCATTTGGGACTCCTCTTCTCTTGTTGCATCTACAATATAATGCCTCCCCACCTACAATCTCAACGTATGAGAATACGAAGACAGAATAACAAGGGGAAGATGAGAATGATCAATGACTTGCCTTAGTTAGAGTGATTATAACAGGGACTCCCGATGTATCAAATTGTAGAAATTCTTCATCGCTCACATCAACCTCCGGCTGTGCATCAGAAGAGGCTGTGGCAGAAACTTTAACTTTCGGAATAGCTGTGTTGCTTAGAGCAGCCTAGAAAGTATTACCAATAAGAATCACAACTCTGATAATGAATTGCTCGTGATTTTAATAAGATCACAAAAGACATAAAAGCAAGCAAAATGAGAAAAATGGTACACCTTAATTGCAGCTCCCAAAGCATCCAGCACATTACCATCTGAACTAACGACAAGACCGTCTATGTAGAGGTCCCAACAGACCTTACCCTGAACGATGCACAAAGATGAGAGATCAATCCCAGCGCCTGCGGTAAATAATTAAGATGAAATACTTTCATATCTGTATATATATAAAAAGAAATTCAAAACATAATCCTCGTGTGCTTGTAAGTAATACCTGCACCGCTTTTACCACCCAACAAACACCTTTGAAGTGCTAAAGAGAGTTCTGTGGACAATTCCTCACCTCCTCTGCCCTGTTATTAAGCATTAAAAGAAACTATCATAGCCAATTGCTATACTATCCACGAGTCATGTTTTCTGTAGTTCTCCAAATATTCATCTGATAAATCAAAAAACCCAACAAATTTCTTGTAACAGTTAACCTCAAAAGTTGGCTCAGCAGTCGGACTGCAGTCTACATATATGGAAACTTTTCCTTTGTCAGGATAAGATGGGTTCGGCTTTCCAAGCTCAGCCTATAAAACCAATAATATAATGGCCCAATTCAATTCTATCAGAAATTCAAAAGATAAAATGGCCTAAAAGAAGAGCTTCCTGTTACTGAGAAAATTAAATAAACAAAATATGGAATCAAGATGGAAAGTGAATGTTTGACAGCAAAATACCTTTACACTTGCAATAACATCTGTTCTCCCCAGCTTCACTCTTGCAGAGCCACTAGCCTTTTCAATATGAAAGAAAAGATCAGTTCATAGCCTATTAAGTTGATGATGAACACCTCATATCTCAAAGTTACTGTACCTGAGCAATGATACCAGTTTCAACAAAAATGGGTCGGTAGTTTAACCGTTTCCTACCATCAGTACGCAGATCCTGAGCAATCCCACCTTTTATAAAGTTTTGCTCCCCTAGCGAAAGCCCCACCATAACTGCAAGAAAAAATTACACATCAAGGCTGACTGTCCAACATCATACTTCCAAGTCATTATGGAAGTTCATAAAATATGATTAAACAATTAAATAAATTGATAACCCTTAGAACACTAATCTCCTTCTGAAAAAGCAGGATCATCTAAAGTTATAACTGATGTTGCATTGTCTAGAATCAATCACCAAGTTTGACCCAAAAAAAATAGAAACACATAAGACTTTGCCTATCATAGTAGAAGAAATTAAACCAACTTTTCTTCAGCTTTGAATTCTTAATATGCCAAAAGGTTACAAAAACACCCTGGCATCTAAAGTAAGTAACGGAGTCATGAAACACAAATTGCTAAATTAATAGGGTAATCCTAGCAGAACTGATTAAACAAGTAGGAACAAGGCTGAAAACTCCTTTGCTGGTTACTGTTCAAAACTATCAGATCCAATTGGTCCCAGTTGTCTCTTGCTACCTCATAGTAATCAATTATAGATGATCTGAAACAAAGTATTTTAAAATACATCCACAATTTCCACACTCCACATCTGAAAATACCTGTTTCGTGATATGAAGTCCACATATCAACTTTTTGTAATCAAACTTCACCAATACTAAATCAACTGTACATTGCACAAGTGAAACATACGATCTATGCAACTGAGTTATAAGACGTCTGTTACTTTGATAAAAGTAACTTTATTTATCAATCTAAAAATCACATTTTCAACATGTGTAAACGCTAGCTAGATATGATTTGAAAATAGACATCACCCCGTTGGATTAAAAGAGTAATTTTGACATCCAGAGAGATAATTAAGTATTTGGTGCATAAAACTAGTTCTCAACTTTTGAAGTCTGCAAATATGTGGTGGATTAACCAGTTGTATTTTTGTTCATCCAAGTCAACCACCCAAAGTAAACCAACGTTAAAATATAGACACAAATCTTTATCTCCAAAATTGTCCTAATTAATTAATCTGAACGGGTTTCCCTTCCACCATAACATGCCAATGAAAGCATTTAAAATCGAAAACTTAAAACAACAATCCTCCAGGTAACAACACAACTGAACCAACAGATAAACGAGTAATTAAGTGAAACTAAAAAGGGAACACACATTAAATTTGTCAATTAGAGAAGTCATCTAAATATCTGGTATTAAAGGGGATAATCCGAACCTTTTCCTGGTGATGATTAAAATTGAAGTACAATCCCACTGTTGCTTTTAGCGGCTGCTCTGGCCGTTATGCGAGGGACGACGTATAGTAGAGAGCTGTTGAATGACTACTGCAGCGGCCGGAGGCAGTTCAAATAGCATGTATAGTATAGCCTTTTAGGGGTTGTAATGCGGCTGGAGGCGCGGCTGTCGACGGCGGCGAGCCTTTTTCTATTCAGAACCGCAATTTTGGCCCATGAACTGGCATATAATATAATCGGGCTAAACTGGCCCAGCCAGCTAGGTTATTTCGGGCCAAATTTCTGTTAATGGGCTTTTTGGGCTAACCCACCAAAATTTATAAGTTTATCAACAAATTAGTAAATTTATTATTGTTATATTATACAAATTTCAAAGGTTTTATAGATTTTAGAATTTCTTTAGTGTCCAATAAGATTTAGAAATCTAATGTTAAATTAGACCGAAAAATTGTTGTTAACTCATTTCACATACAGCCCGTTATGATTGTCGGGAAATTAAAGTTGTCAAAGAATATAATTACGCAGAATATGATTTTAGGTAAAATGGTTTAAGCAATCATAGTTATCATGGCATATGATTACGAAGAGTATGTTTATACTTAGAAACACCCATCCAGTAAATCATATTACTTCCAGCATTAGAATCAGCGCAAACCAAACGAACTCATAATGTTTCACATACAAGAGAATCTGAGGGGATGGGTGGAGTTTGTACGATTTTTTTACTTTTATTTTTTTAAAGAAATTACTGCATCCGATCCACTTATAACGGAAGGAAAGGGATAGAGTATTATTTTGCATCTCAGTTCTCAAATTACAATTTTTTTCGACCTAATTATCAATCATGTATCTGGACATACGAACATAATCATTTTTATGGAAAAGTTGGTGAGATATCAATTTAATTATCATGTTTAAAAAAAAAGGAAAAGGAAGTTCAATATGAGTGCTCGCAAAATATCTACGTGCTTTTGTATATAAAAATATTGTAAGCACAATTTCCCATTTATATATAACTCATAAATCATTAACACTAATTAGCTCTTTTTTACTTAACTGATCCACGTCAATCATGGGAATCCATGACAATAGAATTAAGGAGCAAAAACTCTTAAGTTTGGGAAGAAGACGAATATGCAAGAGTGTAAATCATTATACTCCCTCTATTTCGTTATTATTGTCTTAGTTTTATTTTTTGGTTATTTCGCTATTCTTGTATTCGTCCAAAAAGAATAATTTGTGGACCACAATCAATTAAATTGTGGACCCCATCACTTCACCACACTTTCCATTGACTTTAAAATACATTCACATGCTTTCTTAAACTCCCTATCGGATATTACTAAGATAAGAATAGCGGGACAGAGAGAGTATAATTTTAAGGATTGAAGTGATATATCTTCAAGAATATATAAAAATAACAAATTATAACTTTCATTAACATTAATTTCTGCCTTCCCAACTATAAATTAATACTCCCAGCAATGCCAAAATTCTTGACCACTATACTATATTGGATTGTTCCAAAAATTTTGTCCGCTTTCCGTTTTTAGCCAAATTACACAATTTTTTGTAGGAACCATAATTTTACACAACTTTACATACAATTAACAACCATACTTAAAAAACTACGCCACCACCAAAATGGACAAGAACTTTGGGAAGGGGGACTAATATACAAAGTCTAATTATAACGTGTGTTTTTTAACTATCATATTCGGGGTGTGCACTAGCTCCACTGAAATACAAACTGAACTTCATAAATTCATTCATTTCCATTATATTGGTTTGTTTTTCTTTTTGAATTGTTTCATTATTATTAATTTTGTGAACTACAATCACTATAAATAAATAGATCTCATCACTTTAATAGATCCACCCACTTTTTAAAATCTTTGTTTATTGTTATTACTTTATGGACCATAATCGTTTTAAATAAATGAATTCTATCATTTTAAGAAATTTATTAATATTGGATCCAAAAGAAAAAAGCTAACAATAATGATGAGACATGAGGAGTATATTTCATATGTAGGTGTAGTGCGTGTATGATTTAGACGGCTGAGCTGATTTGTCAATTTTCTAGTTGACTCGACTTTAATTATTGCTACAGTTAAACCTCAATAAACTAATAATTTTGGGATTGTGAAAAAATATTTATTTAAATATATTATTACTATATCAAATTTTATTTTAATGTATTGATTCATATCGAGATCGAAAAAAATTATTATCTTAAGGAGATTATTACTTTATTCAGATTAAACTGTAATTTCAAAAAATTCAGAGAGAGGCAGTGCGCTAGAGCACAACGTAAGCGTACAAACATCACTCACTGCAGTCCCTAGCAGTACCATCCGAAGTCGCACTTGCACATCCTCACACCTAATATTGATTTGTTTTATGCTAGGGGTGGGAGCACAGCACCTCCCCCTCCTGAGTGTAAGTGTGAAATTAAACAACTACGGTGTGAGAGAGTTGAGTTGGGAGATGGATTTACACTTGTCAAAATCCGGGGGTGGGAGGTGCTGTGCTCCCACCCCTAGCATAAAAGGAACCCCTAATATTTTTGGGAAAGTGGAAGAATAGTCCAATCACAACAATTAATTGCAAAAATAATTAAATTTTATTATAAATGCAATAATAATCAAAAATATATTTTTATCTCTAAAAAATATATTTAGCTATTAATATTATATATATCATATAATCATTACTAATATTTATCCTTAAATTATTTACCTAATGTTATAAATAAATTAAGATATTTATAACATTTACGTAATGTTATAAATAAATTCTTAAATCAAGATATTGGAAAATTATATGTACATATTGATAAAAGTGATGTCATATAGGAGTATAATGTACTTAATCATTATTTTTGCCATTACAACATTAATTTTGACTCTTTTCACATTGCAGTCTATATTTTTTCGGGGACCAATTTGCTTCCATTTTCTCTCCAAAAATCCGGCAATGAGAATCGAGCACGGCGCCGTGATGGCGTCATCATCCTCGCCCTCGTGCTACTCTCGTTTCTGGTCGTCAGCGACTAGGTCCAAGCAAATTTATCCGGCGCCGGACGCCGCCGTCCGGGCGAGTTCCGGCGGGGCCGGCCTCGCTCGGCGGTTAGGCCTCTTTGATCTTATTCTAATTGGCATTGGCGCTTCCATCGGCGCCGGCATATTTGTTGTCACCGGCACCGTTGCCCGTGACGCCGGTCCTGGTCAGTAGATTCAGTTTACTCTAGTAGTTTCTAATCAATTGGGCGCAGGATGCTTTATGTTTTTTGCCTGCATTTAGAATTCAATACTTTTTTAAATCGAGATAGTTCCTTCAGAAATGAGTTGCCATTTTGGAACTTTTTCTTAATTGGTTCAGAATCTGAAGAATTCAGCGGACGATACTCGCGCTCTGCTAGTTGAGCAATTATGCTACTAAAATTTTAGTCTCCTGCGGTAGCTTATAAATATGATATGATTGGTAATTTTTTCTTTGTGTGGGCAAAAACTCATAAATTTGGGAAGAAGACGAATCTGCAAGAGTGTAAATCTTAATAATACCTATATTCCGTTATTCTTTTCTTATCTTAGTTTTATTTTTTGGCTTTTACGCTATTCGTCCAGAAAAAAAATAATGGTAGAATTTGGCAAAACGGTTTGTTGTAGGCAGAGCTAGATTATATTAAATGGTTTTTCTGTGTGCTTGCGTCTTTGTAGTTTTGTGTGTAGTATCTTTTGCAAGAACAAATTCAGAGAAACAGACCAATGCTTATGTTCTTGTTGAGAATAATCAATTGTAATGATTGGATGGGAAAAGTAATGCTCTTGAAAGCTAACCGAGCTTATTTCCCTAATTTTATGTATCCTATCATCCAATACATGAAATAGTGCAATCAGACTAAGCTTATTCTGTTTCAAATCAGTAAGTCCTCTTTTTTCTGTTGCAGGAGTTACAATTAGCTTCATCATTGCAGGAGCATCTTGTGTTCTAAATGCTCTCTGTTATGCTGAGCTAGCTTCTCGTTTACCCGCAGTTGTTGGTGGAGCATACATGTATACTTACTCAGCTTTCAATGAGCTCACAGCTTTTTTAGTGTTTACTCAGATGATGCTGGACTATCATATTGGTGCCGCTAGCATAGCCCGTAGCTTGGCTAGCTATTGGGTTTCTGTCTTGGAACTGATTCCATTCTTCAAAGAGAACATTCCAAGTTGGGTTGGGCATGGTGAACAAGTTATTGGAGCATTGTCTATTAACTTATTAGCTCCTATCCTCCTAGGCCTTCTGACAGTAGTGCTGTGTCGGGGTGTCGGAGAGTCTTCTCTATTGAACTCGATCATGACAGTGACAAAGGTTGCACCTTCTTCATACTTTCTGTTCTCTTTAATTTCTGGGCAGTTTTCGCCTTCCCTCTTCACTAACTCTAGTTGTCCATTAAGTGAACTTAGTTTAGCAGCTAATTATCATATGTTTAGTAGTGTTGAAAGGAAAAAAGAGAAATGCCATTAGTGTAGAATAGTGATTTCTTGGTACGCTGTTGCTCAAAATATTTCCCTTTTTCCTCTGGAAGTACTTCAGGCATACATCCTATATAACATTTAAATCCAGTATTGAAGAATATAGCAGGATCATGAGCCAAAATGTTTGACATAAGATGAATTTTTCTGCAGGTTATCATTGTTCTTATTGTCATCGTTGTTGGAGCTTTTAAAGTTGACGCCTCAAATTGGTCTCCATTTGCCCCAAATGGTACCAAGCCAATATTGACAGGAGCAACCGTGGTCTTCTTTGCATATGTAGGATTTGATGCTGTAGCTAATTCTGCTGAAGAATCCAAGAGACCCCAGGTATGACGAAGGCAGATTAAATGAAAATATTACACCTCAGCCACTGTATTAAGTTGGTACTGAGTGTCCTGAACTTTTTCAGAGAGATTTACCAATAGGCATAATTGGAAGCCTTTTGGTCTGTGTTGCATTGTATATTGCCATTTGCTTAGTAATTACTGGAATGGTTCCATACAAGCATCTTGGAGACGAAGCACCTTTAGCTAATGCTTTCACCTCCAAGGGCTTGAAATATGTCTCTGTGTTAATCAGCTGTGGTGCAATTGCTGGACTTACAACAACACTTTTAGTTGGGCTCTATGTTCAGGTAAATTTTGTTTATTTTATGTTTCAATCGGTGACTTTTCTGGCCTTACAGTTCCCAACAACTGACTGCTTGCATTTTCAAGTAGTCTCGGTTATATCTCGGACTTGGAAGGGATGGATTACTACCAGCTATATTTGCTAAAGTAGACCCAGTGAGGCAAACCCCAGTTCATTCACAAGTTTGGGTTGGTCTTATTGCCGGCATATTGGCAGGCCTTCTTAATGTTCGCGAGCTCTCACATTTTCTCTCAGTTGGATCCTTGGTAGGTTCTAGAAATTTAATTGCAACCTATCCAGAAATAAAAAAAATGGAAAGGTGTTGTTTCTCTAATTTGTTATCTGGGACACTTAGGAAGCAATGGATTTACTTATCATGGAAAATCACCTGATCATTGGAGATCACATTTTCAATAAGCTGAAACCTTTAATAATGTTATAAGCAAGGTGGGCAAAAATAATAAGGGTAAAATCGTTTTGTTTCAGACAGGTTATTCAGTTGTTTCAGCATGCGTGGTAACTCTGCGTTGGAAGGATAAGACCTCAAATATGGCTTCTACTAGGTGGATCTCTAATAGGGTCGAAGGCATCATTTGCCTAATTGCAATTGCATGTTGCGGTTTTGCTACTGGCATCCTCTTCCGATTTGGTGCTTCATTTATTCTCCTCGTTGTAGCTTCTGTTATTGCAATATTTGCTGCTGCAGCTCTCTATTTACGTCAAGTAAGTTAAAACATGTTGGAGGCACAACTTTGATAATTGATTATAGGAGATGCTGTTAGTTTTAGGCATCTCAAACCAAGTAACATTATCAAATATTTTATTTAAGATCACTTATTTCACTTTATTTGGCAGGCTTATACAGATCCACCAAGTTTTTCGTGTCCTGGAGTTCCAATACTTCCATCCATTAGCATTTTTGTGAATATCTTTTTATTCGCTCAGGTAACTCATATCCGTAGTCTTATTTCAGCATCACGGACAAGTCATAAAAATTAGATCCAGGAAACAATCCATTTCAACTTCTACTTCCTTTTGCAGCTCCACTATGAAGCATGGTATAGATTTGCCGTCCTCAGCATTGTCTCGCTTGGTATTTATGCATTTTATGGCCAGTTCCACGCCAATCCTGTAAGTCCAAATATGTCTATTATTTACCATAGGGCTCCTGCCGAAGAGATTCGTAGTTTTGAGCTTTGAAGTTAATCTGTGCTATCGTTTGCCTTGCCACTTTCTGTGGGAAGCTGATGCAATATTCGTAGCCAGTTTTTCTAGGTAGTCCGGAAACACCAGTTTTTTTTTTAAATATTTTTTCAGACATGACTTCATATTTGTATATAGTTAAGCTATTTTAGTTATACAAATCTTCACGTACTTTCAGCTGCTATTTTATAATACAAGAAAATTGTTTTTATTGGTTCACTATTTTATGCTTCTGAACTCCATTGATAATCACTTGTGATTTAACTTAGTGAATTATTATTATCACCTTGATCGCCCGTCTATTTATAGGGCTCTGCTGATGGAGTTTAAACTCGCAATGGCCAAAGCATGGCGACAGTCTACCGTTCATTGTAGGTAATCAGATGAATGCACATTACCCTATTGTAACATTATTATCAAGTATTGCATCATTGTTGATGATTATTGTTTTCTTGAGTAAATGAATTCCGAATCATGGTATTACTATCTTCACTCTTGGAACACTTTCCATTATCTGAAATTTGCCCTTAAATTATGGGGAAAAAATTAATCTAAGTCCAGAGAGAGAGAGAGAGGAGTTTATAGGAACTATAGTGGATGGTTATTATATGGATGAAAATGTCTGGGGTGGGTAACACAAGTCAACTTACTACACAAAAACACAGGACGACCCTCTGTGACTGTACACTTACCAAATCAACACTTGTTTGGCAATCATGCAAAAGGCTCAACACACTTAAGCAAAGCCATTACCATTGAAAAACCCCATCTTTATTCCCTCATTTTCCCCTTCTCAGTAAACATGGATATCAACGCCCACGCTCTCCATACGCTTGTTTCTCGACACCTTCTGCCCTGCATGGCAACGAAGCCACAAGCAGGATAGCCTTGACATAGCTGCTTGACTAGCAAACTGTACCCTGCAGGCAAGGTTTACTTCAGTCATACCTGTTAAGTCTGATTCAGGGTTTTCCTCGTATCCATCGAGGTCCGATTCAGTAATTAACACCAGAGAGTTGTCATCAAGTTCTTCCGTATCAGCTTTTTTCTGCAAGTATAGGGTTCTTTTTGGAGAATTAACCACACAACTCAGAATCTCAGGTTTACTCAAGCTATGGTAATAATCTTCAACAGCCTATATTTACATCAAGTCCAATTAATAGTTAGATATAGTCAATCATGCTTTGTGATAAAGATGAAATTCATCATACCTGCCGCTGGGAGGAGGCTAATAAAACCCTTGGCCTAATGGATCTAACATAATTGAAAGCAGCCACTGGTGTCATTTGCTTGTGTTTCACCTGTTATTTAAGGATAAAAGTGACAGAGATATAGATAGAGTGAGAACATTAAGCAAAATAGGATTTGGAATTTGTGATAATGTGATTTCTACATCGAATATACCAGGTAACAGAGAACAATTGTAGTGCTGCGTCCACGGCCAGCCTTACAGTGAACATATGTAGTTTTGCCTTGAAGTGCATTGCCTGAAAAAGATTCACAAGTCCATATAACAAGGCAGCAGACTAAAGTTGCTAATAAGACTGTTTACACTAAGAAACAACTCTGTTTACAATTAAAGAATCTAATTGCATCTTACTGTGGATAAATTTGACAGCTTGGCATATATCCCCATGTGAAGGAGCAAAAAGGTAATCCCTTGTAGGAATCAACAAGTGCTCAATGCCGTGATCCTGCAAACGGAAAATTAAGTTATTCAACATACAGAGTTGATTCGTAAACTCATTTTACTTATTCAAGTTCAACTAATAGATGCATCAGCAAGTATTTCGAACTTACATGATATAGTGAAGTAGGTACTAAAGTCTCATAGGGTTCATTTAGGGTAACAACCCCACCTACACCAAGAGCTTTCAAGTGCGGCACATCTGTGGGGAATGGAACAGCTCCTAGCAAAACATACTGGAAAAACACCCCCAAAAAAAAAGATCAATATGGGCATAAAAACAAGCACAACTAGTATGGTAACAACTCAATATCATAGGAGCAGATCGAAAAAACATAACAGATAAACAAATATGTCATTAACTGATAAGGATGCTAGCCAACAATTTTATGCTACTGAATGTAAAGTCATGATCAGTGGACAGGAAACCTTATATACATCCACATTGACAATTGCAAATACAACTAAAAGTCCTTAAATTAGTTCTTACATCCAATAACCCATGAAAAGACCTTTAGCCTAACAATTCAGTCGACCAACTTTTCATTTGTAAAAATCCCAAAACCAAATTTCCTACATCATTGAGGTTTTACTTAGATTTTCTTACTTAAAGAATCAATTGCTTTCTACAGACTTATCTTCCATTTTGTGGGTTCTTCAAATCCCTAAACTGAAGTAACTTAAGACAATCATAACATCAGAAGTTCCTAGAGGCTAGAATTTTGGTATCTTCTAAAGAACAATCTACATACAAGGTCTTTTTTCTCTCTTAAAGTAGTTGAATCATCTCCAGACCAAACAAAGTACAAGAACCTTTCATACCTATAAGCAATGAACATCAATTTCTAGGATCAAATAATACAAACAAGAAACAACATTATACTATCAAGCATAACTTGAATCAAACGCTATGTAAACGTATACCTCTTCAACCCTATCCCACCACCGGAAGTCGGACTGAATCTTATTCCTCAAAACATTGTAAAACAATGTGGGATAGAACAGAGCACGAGCCCCCGCTCCAACCAATAGCATTTTAGGGTTCCAAACAACAACACCACCCTCACAAGCATCACCACAGACTTGCAGTTCACCACTCTCACAATCACCCTCTTTCAGTTCCTCAATATACATCGTCTTCTCTACTGTAATTACAAACTCAACTACCCAGATTCAACAAAATCGATGAAAATCGAAACAACACACCTCCAACCAACACCAATTAAACACAACAATCGATGAATTCACATAAAACCAAACTTTCACCAAACGATCAGAACCCCCAAACTAAAACCTAATTTCAGAATCAACAAATTACACCAGCCTTTTTCACTTCGAACAACGACAACAAAACCTAATATTCCCCTTAATCCTACACCAACTTCGATAATACCGATAAAGAGAGTGCAAATCGGGATCAAGAATGAGCATGTTCTCGATCGCGACTCCGAACACACAAAATAACCCCGCGGAAACTCAAAGAAAACGGAAAACAAAGCGAATCGAATTGCTCAGAGGTGAAGAAAAGTAAAATTGGGAAGTATGCAAGGAGAGGCTACCAATTGTTGTTGGGTGTAGTTTTCTTGCAAAGTACCAAAAAACGCAATATAAGAGATGAGAGAGAGAGAGAGAGAAAGAGAAGAGAGAGAGAGGGTACAAGTTTCCGTTTTTCTCTCTCCACCTTTCCTTTTCCCTCAACAAATCCTGCTGAAAAACGTAAGCCGTTTAAAATTGTCATTAAATCTGCGCGATTCCGCATTTATAAATTAAATTATTTTTTGAGGTGATTAAGTATTTTTTTAAAATTTAATAGTACCTATTCCATTTTAATTTTCCGTTGAAATAAAATGTTCTATTTTTAACATCCGTAACGTTACATAATTATTAACGTTTTAAATTGGGAATTCCTTCTGACCGTTACTTATCCCTTTTGACCGTTACTCACATTGAGGTCGGGTGGGGACAGCCTCTCTCCACTTAATTAATTAGTGTCAAATCTTAATTTTATGTACAAATTTTTATAATTTATGGAAATGGTAGATTTCTTTATGTAATATTGAACGAGGTTTATAACAATTTCGATTTATTTCCTCAAGAAAAAAAGAGTAGTCATTTGTTTCTTTATGTGCAGCGGTTTTCTAATTAGCCGCATCCGGTTTGTTGTTATTTTATTATTATAGATGCGATTACGATAAGACCAGCAAAGCAAAGCAAAGCACTTATTTTTACATATGTCTACTCACATTGTTGCGTATTTATTATTATTGGTTAATGTTAATGCGATTAATAATTTATGTTTTCAGAACTCGTGAGTCGAATAATATAAGTTCAAATAGTATTTTTTTTAATGCCTCGTTTTTATGATATTGAATTTGTTTAATGTAGTTTAGTAGTAACTCTTACCATTTGATGAGAGAGAAACATGTTTTGAAAAAATTACATACACGGACGCATCACGTTTTTAATTGATCTCTTCTGTAGTGGTGGTGGTTGAAGTAGTAAGTGGTGATGGTGATTGAAGTTAGATGTTTATATAAATGAAATGAATAAATAAAAAACCAATCCGATTCTCTAAATTTACAAAATTCGATTTCTGATTTGGTCGAACCAGACCGAAAACCGGCTGTCTGAAAAGAAAAAATTTCAGCAAGTAAGGAATAAAGAAATTTGTCTCAAGATGCCAAAATTGTGCTCCAACCTCTGTTAAGAGAAACAGAACAAATAAAAACACTTAAATCGTTCAGTTAACCTATTCTTACAGTAAGGTTTCAATTCTTCTTTTAGTAAACCGAATTACCGGTTGACCATTTCGGTTTTTCGACCAAACCGGCCAATAAACACCTCTGTCCAAGAACACTTCCTAATATGCATACAAAGAGGTGTCAAGGCTACAACACCATTTGACACACACTGCAAGCCATACTCCATCACATAAAAAGTGTCTTCTTTTCTATTTTGACAAATTATTAAACACGTTTTATTTAAGGGACCCACAACTTTACTAACAACTAATAACTCTCTTTAATAACCGTGCCAAAAAGGAAGGAAATACTTTCTATGGAACATAATACAAAGAGTACAAGAACGACGTGAATGAAATTCAAACACAACTAGATCAACCTTGCCATAACGTTCATCCATCATCCCACCAATTTCATGCAAAGGAGTATGATTCCTAACCAACTACAACCACCATTGTGATCATAACTTGCAGTCAAGAAATCTTGAATGAGAATAATGCAATAATACAAGTACATTCAAATCATTAGCATTCTTGACTTGAAAGGAAACTCTTACTTACCATCATACAACTTCAATGCAGCCATCATCCTCTCTTTCTGATTAGCCTTCATTGATGCTTCACTTACCACCTCTCTTCAACTCAATCTAACTAATATTCAAGTAAACTAACAAGACTAGTAATTACCAGCAA
This sequence comes from Lavandula angustifolia, assembly GCA_028984105.1. Lineage (NCBI taxonomy): Eukaryota > Viridiplantae > Streptophyta > Magnoliopsida > Lamiales > Lamiaceae > Lavandula > Lavandula angustifolia. The sequence continues at coordinate 7,525,057 of CM054804.1, read as the reverse complement.
TAGATGAACATGGAATTGATAGTTAAACAAAGACATAAACCATTGAAGATGGAATTGATATTAAAAAACTCTCAAAATTAAAACATATGAAAGTTGGAAAAGTATATGTACCTGGAGCTTGTTCGAACTGGAGTGTACTTTAGCGGAGTTGATTTCAGTCATCACAGTAACTAATGGGAACTCCAAAAATTGCAAGATTTCGTCCGAACTGAAGTTTCCATCTATAAAGCCACAACCGTTGAGTCAGAAATTATTACACTAGAGTAACTAGAAACTCGAGAACAAAAGGGTCGAATAATTCCTTAAAAAACAAGATAATATATACTCTCTTTTAGAAGGATGAACTAAATAGACTCACCAAATGATGAGTAATGCTCTGGTTCGTTTTTCACGAGACCGAAGCAAGGTATAATTTGCTTTGCATTAGGGTACAATACTTTGGCAGCCTCCACAAATTGTATTTCATTATCAGCAACGGCAGCCTTTATGAATTCTCCGTGATGCGGTCCCTGAATATAACGAGGTTGAAGATACGAAAAAGAAATCAAGAACTATATATAGTTCAAGAGAATCGCGAGCCCTTTAACAAGTTCAACATATATTACTTCATCCGAAATAAATCTTCAAATCAAGTAGCAACTAGATTTGTTTTTCCTTTTAACTATTTTGGCTAACATTAACATATTTACTTTTAGAAAAAATACAATAAAACAATTCACTAAGGCCCCGTTTGGTTGTCAGGAAAGTAATGTTGTTAGGGAATATGATTCTGTGGAATATGATTGCGAGGAAAATGATTAAGGAAAGTAAAATTACTGAGAAATTTGATTCCTAGGAATATGATTCTGGGAGTAAAAGTAATCTTACTTTGTTTGGTTGATACTAAGAAATGTAAAATTATATTATCAATAATATGAATAAAATATATTTCTCATCAATTATTTGTTAATTATTATATAATTATTTCATAAATATATAAAATCACTCAAAAATATTACTATTGATATTTTTTTATTATATAATTTATAATAAAATATTCAAAATAATTAGTTAAAAATATATTTTTTAATATTATTAACATCTTTAATAATAATAATAATAATAATAATAATAATAATAATAATAATAATAATAATAATAATAAACCTATTAAAGTACTCACTTATTTTAATAATAATATTTTTTAGAATAATAACATGATTATTTAAGAAAAATAATTATTATTATATTGCTATTATTTTTCATAAATAAAAAATAATAAAAAGACAAATAAATTAAAATATTCAAATAATTTATAAAAATATATTAACTACAAATTAATAATATTATTAACTAATTATTATTCTATTTTTAATAATAATAATAATAATAATAATAATAATAAATAAATAAATAAATAAATAAATACTTTCCTTGAACCAAGGAAAAAGAATACCTATTCGGAACAAGGAAAAAGAATCCACAATTATTACACTATTTTTCTTATTTCTGAGGATTCCATTTACTTTCCTAATATTTTGTTAAAATTGAACCAAACACGGGATTTTAAAATCTTGGAATCAAATTACTTTTCGGTACTACCAAACACGGATTTAATAATTTGGAATCGGATTACTTTCCGGGGGGCAAATCTTTCTCCCCCCAAACCGCTAATCGTTATGTCATTCCGAGTTTACCGACTCTAATAATGAACTAGTTGGAAAAGTTGTTTACCCATATTAGCAAATATTTGATGTTTTTTATTCTCTTTAGGTAATTAGGGGTTAAGGGGATGGAAACCGTACATCTTAGATAGGTTCGCATTTTTTTCTTTAGAATTTTTATAAAATCTTAATCAGATGTCGATTAATTGTTGGTAGAATGAATTTTCCAATAATCAAACGTTACAATCTTTTATAGGTGTTTGGAAATAAGTCTATGAAAGATCTTGAAAGTGAGAAAAATAGTGTTTGGAAATCCTGGCGATGGCGTGCTTTATTTTAATTTTTTTAAATAAAATATCTATATTACCCCAAATGTTATTAAACAATTATAACTTATAATAAATAAATAAAATTGAGAAGTTATTTTACATTATATTTTTTTAAATAAAATATCTATATTTATTTTTTTCTTTCTCAATATTATGAAATATAAAATTAATTAATATATTAAATAAAATATTTAAATAAAATATTTAATTGTTATTTATATTATAATTTAATTTATATTAAAATATAATATTTTTTTATTAATTATGAAATTATAATTAAACTGTGTGAAAAAAGATTTTTTTTGAATAAAATAAGATTTTAAAGATAAATTTATTTAATAAATTTCATAAATTATAAATTATAAGCTGTAAGTTAAGGTGAGACGAACAATTTCTATAAAATATGGAAAAAAATAAAAAAACTTTATGAAAGCTAGTTTTCCAAACACAAAAAATATAGCTAAAACTATAAGAACAAACAGCAGAAGAAATCTTTCGGCCTAAAAATGGCAGAATTTGTGGAAGCAGACAACGCGGAAGCCATAATCGTCCGAATCGAGAACAAATCACGCAAGATCGAGAGCTTACTCAAGCAGTACGACTATCGCCACAATTCATTTCACAGATCTGTTTGTGAATGAAGAAAATCTAGAATTTTTTGGTGGTTGAGTTGCTAATGGTTCGAATTTCAGGTATAAACCAGTGGAAGCTTTGAAGACGGCTCTCGAAGGATCGCCTCCCCTGACCAAAGACGAGCGTTGCAAGGTCACAATTTGCCCTTCGATTTTACTCGGTCTACTTGTCTTTGATTTTTGAATTAATTTAGGTATTTGAATTTGATTATAGCTCCGTTGCTTTCCGATTGTAGTCTGCGAACTGGATTGTGGTACATAGGGCGATAATGGCGATAAAAGACGTTGATAGTTTGTTCTCGGCTCTTGATCCAGAATACTACGACGTTCTGATGAAGTAATTCTAACCCCCTATATGTGTGTGTTTTATGTTTTTCGGTGGTTTTTTTTGTTTAACTATATCTTGATATATCATCATGCATTTTATGCTAGGTTGATCCAATTTATCATTATTGTAAGTATTACTACTAATTTATGAGGAGTAGTTGTTGATACTTGATAGCACATACAGTCCTTCCTAGGTGTGTTTTGCTCAAGCATTGCTCACCTTTTGAGTACTTGTAAGATAGAAATATGTGATCTTGTTCTGTTTTAGTGTTAAGGGATTCTGATATTAGGGAAGTTGTCATCTTCACCTTTGAAATAGGCAAATAGTTTCTTGTTATTATTGTCTATATATTTGGAGGATATTTGTGGATATATATGACTCATCATCAATGATGTTTCTCGACTATAAACCTATTATGAAAAACGTGTTTGTTGCTACTCCATCATTCTCTCAAGCTGCAAGTATTAGCTCAATTTGTAGCAGATATCTGTTTGGTTTTAAGATTTTGGATAACTGGGAGTTCTGAAATGTGTGTGGATTCATTATCAATAATATGTCTTGACTATCAACCTATCGTGTAAAAACATGTTTGTTGCTACTCCATCATTCTCTCAAGGTCAAAGTATTAGCTCAATTGGGAGTTCTGAAAATGGGAGAATCTGTTTCATGGTTAAATGTAGTAACTGTTCTAGATTTTGGGGAGAGAACTTTGAGTCTCTGATGTCTAATCATGTCTGGAAAAGTAAATCTGCCTAGTTGAGATGGAAATGCATCAAGAAGGAGCAGAAACTGTTGATATCTAGATGTTGAGCACTTCTCACATGTATATCCATATCCAGACTTGATCTACTGGTTTATCATCTCTAGTGTTGGAACCCTCTTGTAACAATCTGATATTTTCTTAAGCTTTTCGCGGCCACCGGTTGTGTTGTGTGTTCTCTGTTCTTGCATGACAGAACCAAATCCTTAATTTTAATTAGGTTCTCTCATTATAAAGGAATCTTGTCTCTGTGTCTGAATAGGTACTTATACAGAGGCTTATCTACTGGAGATCGTCCCACTTGCGACCAATGCCTCAGAATTCATGAAAAACTTACAGAGAGAGCTGGACTGGGCTGCATACTGAGATGCCTAGCAGACAAAGTGAACACTGTTTAGTTCTATTCTGTTCGTATGTATAATAGTATGTGGTATCTCTCCTCCGAATTTAGTTCCAGAATTGGGTTTCGTTAGCAAAGCACTTTAGTAAACAAACACAAACATGAGCCCAAGATTTGCAGTTAACAGTCATGTCAAAAAAGGAGACTTCCCACACAAGAACCCATCTACAACATCTTTTCTTTTTTAACCTCTTTTTACAATCCTTTTGCTTTTCATCGGCCAAGGAAAGGAGACTTCCCCACAATCCCACTATTCCATCAACAAAATCTCACCGCCTCCTCTTCCATAACAAACTACGTTCTGGGGCGAGGTGGCGTAACTGCGGCCCACGGGAGTGGCCTCGCCCCCGTGGGGAGTGCTGATGAGGCGCTCGATGAAGATGAGGTGGCGACGCGCTCGCACTGCGGGCACATGGTCAGGGTGGTGGGAGGGCTCATGTTCATGTAGAACTGTGGGGACAGCTTTAACGTTCTCAGCTCGTTCACCTCCTTCTGTAACCGTCTATTCTCCTCCGTTAGATTCTCGCAGCATCGACGGAGATACTCGCAGTCGACCTCCGTCTGTTTCAACTTCGTCCTGCATAAAATTCATATAATGCTACTTACGCCTCGACATTTACACCATAAGCATTCTAAATAATCACTATTCTGTCCACTATCATCTTCAAATATAGCAAAAACACGGAAATTTCTATCCTAGACCCGATCATATAAATGTTATGGTACGTACATAATTGATTCCACGACATTACCAGAAATCTTTGAAATAGCGACGAAATAACCAATTTAGCGACGAAAACCAAATGACAAGAATCCCCTTGAATTGAGGGCGAAATTGTTAACCTTGCCCTTCTGTTCTGAAACCAGACCTCTACTTGCCTAGGCCTCAGATTTAGCTGCTTCGCCAACGCCATTTTTTGCTTCTGCAGAAAGAAAAAAGAAAAATCCATCAGAAAAAAATTACTAAACACCCTTCTATACATTTATGCGAAATGCCAATGAGACTCACCGGGTTGAGCGTGTTGTGTTCCTTGAAAGTCTCTTCGAGAACCACCGCCTGCTCCTTAGATAGGCGGAGCTTCTTCCTCGCCGCCGCGTCTCCGCCGTCGTCGTCCAGCTCCAGGCTCTCGCCGTCATTCTCTTCCCTCTCGCTCCTCTTCCCGCTCAAGCTCGACACCGTGCTGTTCGGAGACGAAACCATCACTTCCTCGTCGCAGTCTATCACCGTTACCGCCCTATTCACATCGATCCCTCGGAAGAACGACGCCGTTTCCGCACCGCGATCTGAAAATCCAACGCATATACTCTCTTAAGCATGCATAGATCTCGCTATTTAAATGTAAAATATAAGAAATTTACCAGAAAATTCATAAAATGCTTCAGCGGCGGAAGATTTATGCGGCTGTTGCTGCAAATTAGGCAAAGGCGACCGGAAGAAATTCAAAGGAAAAGAGGTTGACGGCGCCGCTCGCGGCGGCGGCAGCGGCGGCGGATGAGTAGGATCGTGATTGTTAACATTCTCCGGACATCGGAAGCTCAAACTCAACCCTAACCCCAATCCATCGTCTTTCTCGGCCATACTTCACTCTCTCTCTTTCTCTCTCTCTAATTGGGGGAGTTTATATAGAGAACATGGGGGGAACAGAATGAAGAGAAATGGGGTGGTCTTTTTCTTTGGCAGAGAGTTACAGCTTTTCCATTAGGCCTATTGAGAGGAAAGATAATGTAGGTGTGGACCTACGTATATTTACTGAGTTCTGTATGTATAGGTTGTATGTATATATATATATATATATATATATGTGTGTGTGTGTGATGATGATGATGTATTAGACACAATGCAGATGTTCAATGATGACTTGTGTCAGATGTAGCTACTGCCTCAATCATAGTGGTGGGATTTGGCTTTGGAGACCTCTGATTCTTTCCACTACCATTTTGCACTTGCATCGGACTTATCTAACCATGGTTAATTTTTCCTCAAACTAGGGTTTACACAAATTTACCTAAGTACTCCCTCCGTCCCATGAAACGGTGGCAAAACGGCTAGCAATAAGAAAAAAAAATGAAAAAAAAAAGAAAAAGTGCAAAAAAAAACTAATACCCCTGCTTTCCTACTGTGTCTTGGAGGGGGATAAAAGGGATAAAGGGGGTAAAAAAAAACAAAAGGCAAATTAAAAAAAAAAAAGAGAAAAGACAAAACGCGAAAAAAAAATAAAAAAGAAAAAAAAGGGTATGAGTGTAAAAAAAAAGAAAAAAGAGGGAAAAAAAAAAAAAAAAAAAAAAGCTTATTTAAAACTGAGGCCAAGAAAAAGGACAAGTATGAGGTAGGAAGCTAATATTCATAAAAATCCACAATTCTGATAGGTAGCTTAGTTAACATTTTTACTTGTGTAATTAGTAATGGCTTTAGGATTCAATCTCTTCCTCGTCCTTATTTGGGAAGATTTTAAATATATAACCATTAAAATGATTGTTAAAGTTTCTTTTTTTTAAAAAAAAAAATCACAAAGATATAGACAAAAAAAATTCGATTTCTATCATGTAATATGATTCATGTTCATTTTGGTTCTTTAGTGTGTTGGGTTTGTTTTTGCTCACATAATATGATTAGTTGTTTGTTTTAGTCTAGAGAGTTTATCCGTGTTTTACTTTATTCCGTCAATTGAATAATGTGTCGCATACATTGTATTGTCGGTAATGCTTTCAAGTTATTGATAGTACAAATAAATTAGTACAATGTGAAAAAAGCACATAAAAGATACTCTCATCGAAGAAACAAAATTTATTTATGTTTTTAAAATTTAAGATAAACGAGATAGACTATATGTTACAGTACGGAAGTTGAATTTTGAAAAATAAATTTAAATAGGGGAGACTTTTTTTATTTTAGCGTGTGCTTAGTTTTAAAAGTAATTTGGATCGTAGTTAAGTCAAATCGTGTTTCATCTTTCTTGTGTTCAAGTTTCAACTGTAACTCCTCATAAAGAGAGGGACTTTTGGAGGCGTTGACTGTTGACCCTTGGGGTGTGTGGCTTTTCTCGTGATTCCGAGCCCCACGCGCTCCAGCCTCGTGAATTGGAGAAAGCCGTTTTGGGCCCCGCTTCACGGAACAAGCGTGTGCTGCACGTGGATTTGCCTTTTAATATCCAATGCTGTCTTGTCTTTTTACGATTTTATGCCTTTCTTAATTAGGCCATTAATCCCAGGTTACTTCCGCTTACTTAGAGTGGGAATTAATTGAGTATATCAAAATTAGGAGTCCTACGATGTAACTTTGACTCGTATACTATCACGTTCCACTATAATTATCTTGTTGTTTCTCAGTACGCTTATTTTTTGCTTGTTTAAAATTGATTTGTATTGATACTGAATAAGTATAATGAGACGAATGGATTATTAAAATTGAGTCAATTAAGGTATCATTAGAAGAGAGGATTATTCAACGAAACTTTTACATGCCGTGTTAATTAGGATGCATGTAGTAATTATCATTGTTTAACTGTTACCGTTACTTCATTAAGACAGTTATGTATTACACGGAGTTATTAATGATACTAAAATTACGAAAAAATTGATGCTAGGCAGAAGAACTATGGTCCTCCTCTAAATATGAGATTAATTTCCATTTAAATTATTCATTACTACTCGTCGCTAATTTGAGATTAAAAACTAAAAGTCTATCTCTTGCAAAATTTGAACAAAGTTGATTAATAAGAATATTGAAGGCGAAATGGAAATGGAAAGGCGGCAGGTGGAGCCAGGTGGTAGCGCTCGTGTGTGACACCTTTGTTGCTCCCCTATCCGACACCCACTTGCCTACAATCATTTGATACTCTCTTCTTTTCTCTAATACATATGATAATATTCCACATTAATAATGAAATCCGTGCTAATTGATTTTAATATCGGTCACGAAATTGTTATTTTATTTACGTGCAAGTCTATGGCTAACCACACGAAGTTTCAAATAAATATCACATGTTGTATTTAGTTTATCGAGTGTTATACAAAGATAAAATTTACTATTAATGTAAAACACATCTCATATCCCATACCTAAAATAACCATCTTTTTATTTTCATGGTATGAAATAATATTTTTTATAATATCCATATATTTAACGAATCTTATTGTAAAAATATGGTATGATGATGATGTTGAAAGGGAAAGGGACAGAGAAGAAAGAAACAAAGGGGAGTAGTGTGGGGAGTGGGGACTATGGGGCAATGGTGGTCACGTGGGAATGCATTTCAGTTTAAATCACTACAAAACAAAGTAGAGACTCCGAGACTTCACGTGCGGTGGGACTTTTTCCTGTCGTTCTATTTTTTTATTTTTTTCCCTCGGAATAAATTAAATACGCGACTTTTTTCTTATTTCGCCCTCAAACCAATAATTGTTAATTTTAAAGAGAATGGTCCCCAATTTTTTTTTGTCTCCACGACACGCCCACAAATCCAATCTCTCTGCAATCATTGGATAATACTATATAATCAGTAACCACTCATTTTCCTTAGATGGATGAAATCGAACTTGTGAATTTTGGTATGGGAAAAACCATTAGGTAATCCTAATGAGATTATTTAGTATGCGAGATGAAAAGTAAATTCATTTGGTTTGAGCTAATAAGGGGCAAAGTTGGATTTTGAGATTGTTGGCGGCGAAACAACAGGCAGGGACGGAGCTATGTATGGGCAAGGGATGACAAATGCCATCCCTTATTTTTGTCCATGAAATACCTCCAATATCCTTAAGTTTTGAGTTTTGGATACCTAGTTTGGTAGAGTCAACTTATATAACTTGATGCAATTAATATACTATGTTTTTTGTTTGATGCAATTAATATACTATGTTTGTATTTTCTTTTTCTCGTACTTACCGATATAAAATTAAGAACATTTGAAGTATAAATAAACTATCATTTAAATACTTATTAATTCCTCAGTTAGATATTATTATTCTTCATAATTTCCTCTAACTAAATTTAGAGTGATGTCAAACTAGGATTGTGTACTTTATTTTTCGAATAAATATAAAAAATATATGAGCTTATTCATGAAAGTAAGAATATAATCCTTAAATAAGCCATAAAGTTAATAAATATAATTAGATTTAAGGAAAAAAATGTGCTAATTTTTTTTTTCGGGGGCTCCGCCACCGAACCCCGTACAAAGAAAACTCAATCCTTTGATTGTGCCCTCCCTTCGTATAAATCCTAGCTACGTCACTGACAACAGGTAATATGTTCATATTAAATTGAATTACGTGTGAGATCGTAAGTCTGAAGATGATATTTAACTTTTATGAAATTTGGTATCACTCAACATTAACGTTTAAGTTCTCATATTTTCATATTCATGAAATCAATGAAGATTCATGACTTTATAGAAAACTTGAATTTTTGATTGTAGCCACTGGGTTGATTCTCTAAAAAAATTACACATAATGATTTAATCTTCTTTTACCAGTGGTGGCAGACACCTCTAAGTGATGTTTGGAGTTACTGAAGTTTATTTATAAGTGTTGAAAGCAGCTGAAAGCTGCTGATTTAAGAATTTGTAGGTGTTTGGAAATAACTGCTCGAAGCTGCTCAAAGTGGGAAAATAACATTTCGAAAACTATTGATATCAGTAGCTTATTTTAAGTTTTTAAATAAAATATTCGTTTTATCCTCAATGTTATCAAATAATTATAATTTTTGATAAATAAATAAATATTAAAAATATTTATATTATATAAAATTTTAATATATCATATTAACACAAAAATGTCATACTATTATATTTTAATTATTATTTATTTGCTTAAAACCCATAATAATAATATTTTTATATAATTTAATAATTACGTAGCTAAGAAATAATTATCATTAAATGAAAATATAAAAAATATTAATTTAAAATTCAAAATTTACAGAACCCACTATTTTAATTAATATATTTTTTAATTTTAATAAAAATTATTTAAATTAAACTTGAAGAATTTATAAATAATTATAAAATAAATTTTATCAAATTACTAACTAATATATAAAAATATAATTATAATTAAATTTGTAACTAAGAAAAATATTAATTTTAAAATTAATGATTTTTTTAGAATTACGTAAATTTTTAAAAGATAACATAATCCAATAAATTAGATAAGTTCTAAGCTCGCTATAAACCTGCAATTAAAACCCGTTCCAAACACCACCTAAATATAATTAATATTGATAAGCATTATAAAAAAATATTAATAAGTAAATCTATTTAATACTATCTCAAATAAGTAAAATATCATTAGATGATGGATACCAATTTATTATACTTCATTCGTTCCACAATTATTATTCTATTTTCTTTCTCAAGCCATTTCACAATTCTTGTTTTAATTTTTAAAATAAAAAATTATTACAAATATTTTTTTTAAGAGTCACATCTCTAATCACAATTAATAACTCTCATAAAATATCATGTCTAAAAGAAATAGATAAAATATTATGGGAAAGAGGAAGTATATTTTAAAAACATGACCTAGATATAAAAATTGTCAAAATTTCGATATTACTAAAATGAAGTCCGGTCATTGAGAACTGATGACCGATTGACTTCAAATCTTAAATATAATTCTTGAAAACAAGTACTTATTCTGTTCAATAGAAATTATCTTATTTTTATGGGATAATGAATTTTAGAAAAAATAATTTTAGTGGGTAAAGATGGAGGCTCGTACAATTCTTGAAAACACGTACTTCTTTTTTAAAAATAAAATATTTTCTAGGGAATATTAAGATAAAGAAAATAAAAGACTTTTTATCGGAGAGAGTAAATGATACATGTAATGATTGCAATTTCTTTTATATTCGTGGTCCCTATCCGTATCCAACGGTCAATTCCAGCACTTAATTATTATCCCAACCTGTCCCTATTAATTGCTCACATCTCATTCACACCCAACTCATATCAATTCTTTCTCCTTTAATTTCATTTCACTTTAATTTATTACAGTAAATTAGTCATAAACTACTTCACCTCTCATTATTTCTTGCTAACTTTTCTTAAATGAATATTACATTATTATTTGACTCATTTCTCTATTTGATAAAATAATTATTATCATCTCTCTTACTTTATTATATTATTTTTCATATTTTTTCCTATTTTATCATTTTCGATTCTCTTACTTTATTATCTACTCTCATTTTTCTTCTTTCTCATATTTTATCAACATTTACTCTTTTAATTTATGTGCCGAAAAGAAATGAGTCAGAAATAATGAAATAAATATTGTATTATCGAAACTTGTATTTCCCTTTCGCAATTAAGAAATTAGTGTATTATTATATAGATTATTTGATTTTTTGTTAGCTAAATATATTACGTTTAATTTTAGTTATTTTAAAAAAAATGTGACTTTTAATGTGATATCCCAATAAGAAAAACATGTAACTCGAACCGAGTATCAAATGTTAGTGTGGGAAATATGCAGGTGATGAGAAGTGGGTCCCGCTGTTGTAGGATACTGGTGGGCCTACATATGATATGCAGTGGTCCAGCATCCATGATGGTAAGAAGTGGATCCTATTGTCCCGCTACGTAGAGGGGATGGCAGAGTGATTGAGGTGAGGTTTTTCGGGACCGAAGCGGTCGTAGGCTCAATCCTCATCGCTCATTCTTACGTGAAATTGCGTCACTGAGGGTGGTTTAATCTCCCTGTGTGGTTTGCGGTGCTATTGCACGCGAGTTGAGGTTTATCCGAGGCCGAAAGTAATGACGGCTCGCGGGTTCCTCAAATAAAAAAAAAAAAAGAAGTGGATCCTACTTTCTCAATGGAATGACGTAGCGGTTAAGGTGGGTGGCCGGGATCGATAGATTTTGGGTTCAATTCCCACCAAGATCGCTATGTGATTTATCTGTCACCCTGTCACATTAAGGGTGGTTGAACCATCATGTGTGGTTTGTGCTGCCTATCGCACAAACAACGTGATTTACACAATGCAGCCGAAAAGTAGGGCCGGATTCCAATGAATATAAAAAAAAAAGTGGATCCCACTATTGCAATAATAAATAATATTATAAAAATAGGAAGAAGAAGAATCCTTATTTTCTTATTTACAGAACAGTCCCATCGGTGCGCCCTACCTTAATCGTACCAAAATCCCAAATCTTTGCTGTCTTCACGTGATCCTGCCTCCCCACCCCTTCGGGATTCTCTCCATTAATACTATATTCACATTCCTATTCTTTTTACAATTTATAGTACTCCATTCGTCCCAAAATTCTTATCCAATTTACTTTTTGTACGGTTTTTAAGGAGAGTTGTTAGTTGTGTGTAGATTGGTATAAAGTTGTGGATCCCACAAAAAAGTTGTGTGTAATAATTTACTAAAAAAGGAAAGTGGACAAGAATTTTGGGACAACCCAAAATAGAATAGCGGACAAGAATTTTGGGACGGAGGGAGTAATATTTAATAAATTTGACTTTACATTTTATTTGAAAAATTCATCAAAGCTGGCGGATCCTTTATTGCAAAATCTCATTAGTAGAATAGGGACTGGAAATTTTGGAACAAGTAAATCCTATTCCGTCACCCGTGCAAAACACTTCCGAATTATTAATTGAATTATGATTTTTGTTAAATAATCTTTCATGTATGATGAATTGCTCCCTCCAACTAATTTGTCGAATAATCCATAAGGATAACTGACTAGGTTATGAAATATGATGTGCTGATTAAGTTAAATTATTCTTAAATTTGTTGATATGAAATGGATAATTGGTTGATAATTTTGTTATTCATTAATATCAGTCTTTAAAAAAAAATCTTTACCAAATATACTTACAAATTTCATTCTTACCCAGTTACCCTAGATTGGTAGTTGTCGATTATCTTTAACTAATATTTTGTATAATTAGTTTGAGCGACAATTTGCCTAATAAAAGAATAGTTATAAAAGATAAAAAACTAAATTTAATAGCACACGGAGTTTCTAACATGAGGCGATATCTCTTAGAATTTAACCTAATTTTTTCTACTATATTATTAGACTAGACATTGGATAGACTTTGGTGTCACACAATTATACTCCACTATATATCACCTCCACAAATCATTTGATACGTGGAATACATTTTAATTAAATAATCAAATCAAAATCAATTATGGTGGGTCACATATGTCACATGTCAACACCTTATAAAGTGTGACATACAAGGGAGTATATTGTGTGACACACAAGTCTTTTTGACTAGACATAGATTACCTGAATATTTATATATTTTTTATAAATAATAATTATATATATTGTGTTGCATAATTTCAAGTAATTTAGGCATAATTGTATAGTTGACCAAATATAGTACGGATCAAGAGTGCCCCTCTCCCTTTCTATTATCAAGTTTGCTTTTATTCTATTTCCTTCCATAGTAGGAGGACAAAAAATTTTGAAGAAAGAAAAGGTTTCCAGCACTTTCTAAATGGATACAAAATTATATCAAGAAAAGTGAAAAAAGAAAAAAGAAAAAGAAGAGAGATTGATGCATGGAATCTTGCTGAGGATAGCAGGTGGTTGACATTTCACTATTTGGAATAGCATTTCACGATGTCTTAAGATACACTGTCGGCCAAAAACATTATTTCAAATACATATATAGCCTTTCACTAAAAGAAAATACAATTTTAGTCATTGTTAACAATTTAGTCATTGATGTCAGATTCTGTTGAAAGACGTCAAAGGGCGGAAAGAAAATAATTTCCAATGTGACCAAACGAAGGCCGATGGAGGGCCGAAAGAAAATAATTTCCTTAAAAAAAACTGTATTTTTTATTCAAGGATCGAAACTCCTCGGCCCAACCATAGGCCCGCCCATCCTTCGGCACCTTCCATATATAGACCCTACATCGGTCATCCATCGGCCCTGAAATGCTGAAATATGAATATCATATCCGACTAGTCATTTCAAGCAGAAAAAAATTGAATGGAAACTGCACCTTCCATCGGCCCTTCTGCACTTTTGCAGTTAAAATAGAGGACCGATGGAGAACCTAAGGTATATTCCGCCCCCATCGGCCCCAGTAATTGCTTGTGCAGATTAAGTGGCTCGGCCGATGGACTTGTTCGACCTTAGTTTTTTTCTCTTGGCCGATGGAGGGCCGGTGGACAGCCTCCTTCGGCCCCTCCATTGGCCTTCTGCGTTTCAAACGAAAAAAAATATTGTTGGCACAAATTCTTACAACACAAATCATACAATGATTAGGGAATGTGAGTGAGGACAAAATGTCTACTTTTATGTTTATATTTAGTGTTAGGCTATAGTTGATTTATATTTAGTGTAGTAGGCTACTTTTAGAAATGCCTCTTTCACGCGATTCCCACTTTTCATTCACACCCAATTCCATATTTTTTTAACTTAATCAGAAAAATTAGTAGCCCTTATCTAAATTGCTTCATACACAAATAAGGGGATAATCCAAAAAAGATAATGATACATTGATAATGAAACTGAGGGAGTAATATATAATTTTTTCATAAGAACGTGATAAATGAATAAACTATCAAAAGCAAAAAAAGTTATTACTACAATTATTCAACTAAAGTTGATATACTATGATAGATTGAAGTAACAATCTTGGCCGGGTAGGCTACACTATCATGCATTGATGCATACAAGAGCGTTTTATTTCTCAACACCAGATTAAAAATTACAAAAAAGGGGTAGGCAGGCTTCAATTCTTACTTTTTTTTTCTCTTGAATTGGATCCTATCATATCAGGCCCAAAATAAATTAGGCTCGGAGTAAATAAGATTAACTTTAATGGATGAAATCTTTGGTTTCCAATTTTGATCCAACAACTACTTTATATATGTACATTTAATAGGTGTCGTTGAAAAATAATAACTGATATGTGACACGACTATTAGAATGAAGTGGAAATGTGCTCTGTTAGCCAAAATGAAAAAAAAGAACATATTTAGCCATCCTAAAAATAAAAACACAAATCTAGCCATTTTGTCTTCTTGTGGGTGCTGGCCGATGGAGGGCCGATGAGGGCCGATTAACATTCTGAGGGCCGATTGCGGCCGATTTTATATATAGAAAGGGCCGATCGTGATCGGCCGACCTATCGGCCCCAGTCGGACGAAAACAAGAAAAATGTCTATAATTGAAGGGCCGATTTTGATCGGCCCCTATTGAGCCGTGACATCGGCCCTCGGAAAATAATAAACTTAATTTACAAACATTTATTTTTAATAATTAAGTAAAAAAAATAAATATATGGCCGATCTATCGGCCCTTACTTATTCGGCCGAGATATCGGCCCTGACGCTTAAGTAGCCGTTATGTAACGGCCGAAATTTACTGAGGGCCGAAACCGTTTGTTTTAATTGAGGGCCGATACTCATCGGCCCCCCATCGGCCCAACCATCGGCCCCGAGTTTCAATAATGGAGGGCCGATAGATTAAAAACTGTAGACAAACAGTTTTTACAATTTCTCACCACTTCCTCCCTTTCGCCGCCGCTCGTTGCCGCCACTCGCTCCTGCCGCCGAAATCGACGCCAACGCCGTCGTCGCCGCCGTCGAACGATACATCCGCCGCTCTCAATGTCTTCCGGCGAAATTGAGGTTAGTAATTTATTGCATGATTTTGTTTGTTTTTCATTCATAGACGAAATTTAGGTTGAAATATGGTTGGGTTGACATTGTAATGTCCATGTATTGATGAAATTGTGGAGAATTTGGAGAGAATTGTAGTGTTTAATTTGTGCAAAATTCTTGAATCGGGGGTCGATTGGTGGGCCGATTTCGGGGCCGATGAAGAATAACTCCATCGGCCCTGACTATGGCGACTTGAATTCCCGCCCGTCTCCGGCCGATGAGAATTCGGCCCCGACTGGGTTTCGTGGCATAGGCTTCGGCCCCCGGCTGGCCGATCGGCCATTCGGCCCCGATCTATAATTGAACGGCCCCGATCGGCCATTCGGCCCCGATCGGCCGACTAAGCCATTCGATTCTATTCGGCCTCTCAGGAATCGGCCACGGCTGCACTTGGAGCCTTACGCTTCGGCCCCCGTCTGGCCGAATGAAATTCGGCCCTTAATGGCCGAACGCAGTGTGCCTCGATGCATCGGCCCGGCGGCCTTCGAGGCTTAGGCTTCGGCCCATTGGCGAATAAAATTCAGCCCGAATGGCTGAATAAAAGTAAAATCGGCCCCTACTTCGGCCCGAAGGTATACCTTCGGCCCTAAAACATTAATGCCGAATAAAAGTAAAATCGGCCCTGTCATCGGCCCTTAATTATTCCGTTTCGGTAATTCATTTGTTTTTCGGTAAATCTTGCAGCCCGCTTATATCCGACTATCGGTTAGACAAAAGAACCCAAAAGTCACGACATATTGGAGAGATGGTCTACCCGAACTAATAAAAAACGATCTTTCTAGACGGGGTACCGACCTAGTTCGTCAATTTATAGACGGACGGTTTGGACATTTGCTCTGTTGGAGGAAGTGGCAAGAGTTCGATCATAGCTTTGCATCGGTTGATGTGCTATGAGGTGCGTGCACCGCCCGGGAGGCCCGTTTTCACATATCCGGACGGGAGATTCGATTTTCACAAGATGCAGTATGCACTCGTAACCGGGTTATTTTTCGGCGCATCTACCTTCGATAGGACGGCGGCTCGTGCCCCGAAGAGTCCGGAGTGTACATGAGAGTCACAAAAGGGAATCCAAGAACGGGAGGCGAGCTATTAAATTTATGGAAAAATGACAAGCTCGGCAACCTCTCCGAAGACGATTATTTGAAGGTGGCCAATGTCTTGGCTCGATGTGCTTTTTCTTCGCACTGCCGACACGAAGAAGGTCGAGACACGGATGTGGGTTCTTGCCGACGATATAGACGCGTGGAACGATTTTCCATGGGGAGCATACACGTACAATGCTCTCTTGCATTACATGAGCTTTGTACCGAAGGAAGTCGAAGTCCGTAAAATCGAAGTATAATATTTATGGTCCAAGTTTGGGCTCTTCGGTACAAATTTTGGATTTTATAATTCTTTTTTTTATTTTATATTTTATAGTTGTACCGATCTTTAATCATATTGTAGATGCGGGCATATGAGGCGATACCGGATTTGGGACCGTGCATGTGTACGCCTTATTAATGACGGTGGTATGCCCCGATGTGTGAAATGGGTATTCGTCACGCCACCGGATACGGAATGGATTACTTTCTTTGCCTTGCCGGTAAGTAACATTTTAAATATTTATGAACTTTTATGAAACGTATTATAACCTATTTTTTAAAATTTTTGAACGAGATGGACACACCGCCATTTGAGACTCTTACGCCCACTCCCCGAGGAGCACGCTATCGGAATACCGGAGACGGGTGATTGGAGAGAACCCTATCGGTGTGGAGTTTCCTAGACCGACCACCGTACATCGGAGACGGGTGATTGGAGAGAATCCTATTCATGAAGAGGGCAAGCAGTGTCGGATCCTCCGCCTGGTAGCACGTAAGAAAAAATCGAAGAAGAAACGTGCACCGGCGGAGGGTCACTCATCCGGGCCTCGGAGAGATGAAGATTGGAGTTTGCCCACTTATGAAGGAATGATCCGATCGATAGATGAACGGTTTCAAAGTAGCGAGACCGAGTTATTAGAAAAAAGTGGATCGGCCTGGAAGGAGAATGAGGAAAAGTTCTTCAAAAAAGTGGGGAAATTGATAAAAAGTATCTTCGGGGGCAAGGGCAAGGACAAGAGTAAAGGCATACGATCCAGTTCTTCGTGGGATGTCGAGGAAATTAGTAATGAATTGGATGAGGAGACATCCGCACCATCGGAGCCACCACGGGGGAGGATGGTTAATGTACATGAGTGGCCCAATTTGGAATGAAGTAGGCGAACAACCACGAGAGAGATGTGGAAGATACGACAAGTGGCGATGCAAATCCGTGGGATGTGGCCGCTCGAATGGGTAATCGTCGCGTTGATATGGGGCGGCATAGCATGTACGAGGACCGAAATGTTTGGGTCCCAAGACGTTGGGAGCCACTCCCTTATACGGCTCCACCGGTCCCCACCGCTTGTACGGGTTTCGTTCTATTCAAATTAAGTCGGTCGTTTTATATTTTTTATTTCATTTGACCATGATTTTTTGTCCAAAATGCAAGCAACATGAGTCGGTCGTGGATGACTTATTTGATACGCAGCATGTACAACAGTGTATATCATAGCCAACCGTCTGAAAGGCACAATTGTACAAAGCGATGAGGTACAAACATTTTTTTGAAGTTATATAATTTAGGATTTTTTTTAATACAATGTTATTTGCAGCCCATCTTGGAGCGTCTCCCAAATCCTAGTGGAGCTCCACGAATGTTTGATCCGAGCAGACGCACCGAGGAGAGATTTTGAGAAGTTCATGGGAATGAAAATTTCGACCCAATGTCACTGTTTCCCAAAGATAACCTCTCCCACGGCTTTTTCAAGAACTTATTGGATCCTAAGTACGACATGGGTCACGCAATGATCGATTTGTACATATGCTATCTCCGGCAGAGGCTTCATTTCAAAGAACGTGACGTGTTGTGTACACCCGGGCAATCGGACTCCTGACGCATCCGGGCATTCGGACTTTGGTAGGCTACTAATTTGGACAATGAACAAGTACCATCTGACGCATCCGGGCATTCGGACTCCTGAGTTGGTATTGATGCCGCAAAAGGAGCAGTTCAAGCAAGAGGATTCGCATAGTTGTGGTCCATATACGTGTATGGCAATTGAACGGCTCATAACTGGATACCCTACTCCGAAATGGGGTAATTTGAAATCAAACGTCAGAGTCTATCGGGAGTGGATGGCTTGGAAATGTTTCGAGCAGTGCCATTACGGAGATTTTGGATCTAGCTCTCCCAATGAGTAGTGTATTCAGTGACATTTTGAAACATTTTGTAAATTTAATTTTATAACATTTTGTAACATTTTGTAATATTTTGTAACATTTTGGAAATTTTCGTAACATTTTTTTTGGAGATTCTATACCTCTCGGCCGAGGCCGAGAAAATCATGTATCGGCCCTCAGGCCGATACACAGCCGATTAGTTATTGGCCCCAATCCGATCGGCCCCGAGCTATGCATGGCCTCGGCCGAGATTAAATACCTCTCTGCCGAGGCCGAGAAAATCATGTATCGGCCCTGAGGCCGATACACAGCCGATTAGTTATCGGCCCGATCGGCCCCGAGCTATGCATGGCCTCGGCCAAGATTCTATACCTCTCGGTCGAGGCCGAGAAAATCATGTATCGGCCCTGAGGCCGATACACAGCCGATTAGTTATCGGCTCGATCGGCCCTGAGCTATGCATGGCCTCGGCCAAGATTCTATACCTCTACCGAGGCCGAGAAAATCATGTATCGGCCCTGAGGCCGATACATGGCCGATTAGTTATCGGCCCCAACCCGATCGGCCCCGAGGCCGACAAAATCATGTATCTGCTGGGGCCGATACAGCCGAGCCGTGGCTATTGGCCCCCGAAGGGTTTCGGCCCCGACGGGTTTCGGCCCAGGCCGATGGAGGGCCGATGGGTTTACCACCATCGGCCTTTTAGGGTTTCGGCCTTTATTTTTATTTTTTTCAGAAAATAAAATTTTAATAGATCATCAATGAACCCTAAATAATTAAAACTATCGTTGACAATAAAATTTAATCGTTTGTTGTCGTTCTAGATAAAGGGCATCTCCGCCTTGTGTGACCTTCTTCTCCACAGTTACCACATTTTTTGCTACGGCGCGTACCAGATGTACTAGCTTCTGCTCCTGAAGGACGACGGCTTTTTCTCGGGCGTCCGGCTTGCCGCATAATAATTGGTGGAAGAACAACAATGTCCTCTATTTCCGGTGGGACACCCCACTCATTTCGAGGAGGCAAGGGATTAACCACTCCGACATATATTGCCTTCCACGTCGCCGTCGTATAATAATCATTAATATGATTGTACAAATTTTCCCGGCGATGATACAAAACGGCGACAACGTGACTACACGGTAACAAGTCAATTTGCCAGACTCCGCATTCACACATTTCGTCTACAAGATTGAGCCCTCCACCGGCGCTCACCGCGTCGACCTTGTATTTGTGGTTAGTGACCTGCGTAACTGTAAACCTTCGAGCCAGTTCTACTTCATTCCGCATCCTCAACTCAGAAGCCTCCGTCAACGGATTGTTTCTAGAACTTGCTTTTACCCGTCGTGTATCGAACCACGACTCTATCATATGACGGATTGCCTCGAGCATAGCTAGAATGGGTAGTCGTCTAGCCTCCAACAGTCGAGAATTTATTGACTCGGCAGCATTCGATGTCGCAGAACCGTATCGACGACCTTTACTAAAAAGTCGGGACCACTTCTCCGATCCGATTTCCATGAGCTTTTCAGTAAATAGCGGGTTTTCCATGACGGATGGCGTTCATGGCGTCATGGAATTCTCGTTGCCCGATAAGCATAAGTCGCTCGATAAAATGACCGGATAACCCACTCACCGTGCCTAGCAAGCTTATTCGATAAATGGTAGTAACAAAGTCCATGTTGTGCATCAGGGAAAACCACTCTTACCGCATTCGCTATGCTTTTATGTTGATCTGAAACAATCACTAAACTGTCATCCGTTGGAAATGCGGCTCTCAGTCGCATCATAAACCACGTCCAGGAAACATCATTTTCAATAGGACCTACACCAAAAGCGAGAGGGAAAATTTGCTCATTCGCATCACAAGTAGCTGCGACGAATAATATTCCCCTATTTCTCCCTTTTAAATGGGTACCATCCACCACAATTACCTTCCGGAGGTTGCCTAACCAAGGGGCTCGCGATACACCAAGCGCAATAAATAAATGTCGGAAACGACCCTCCTCACCGACATCAAGATCCGTATATGTTCCCGGATTTGTTTGTTCCAACAAATGCAGATATTTTGGCGGTTCTTTGAACGAATCTGCATGTCCACCGTAAATCATCGATATAGCTGCGTTGCGCGCTCGGAGGGCAACACCGTAGGTTGCTTCTATTCCAAATTTATCCAACAGATCGGCCTGAATATCAGCCAGTTTCATTAACTTGCTTTGATGACGCATTTTACGGGCTATATAAGCAGCGACAACCTTCGACCTCATATTTCGTTCGCCAAGTCCGGATAAATCAGTTGTACAGTTGTGGTCCGCAACCCATCTAACAACCTCCCAACACGTCTGACCTCTACAGTATGCCCGTAGCTGGAATGGACAATCAACACTTCTTCTGCACAAATATTCCAAACGGGAAGCACTAGAACGTTGCACTCTGAAATCCGCACCGTTTTCCAAATGGAATAGAGCTACAACAAAGATAAACTTCGTCTTTCGAGCTCAACATCAATCCTACTTGCGGACTTCCGTCTACAACAAGAATCGTGTTCCGCAACGCTACCGAATCGGATACATCAAAGGGAACAACAGAAGTAGCCGGTTGCATGCGCTTCCGTGTTGTCGTGTATGGTCTCGTCATTTGTTCGAGAACGATTGACCGGAACTAGCAAAGACATAAGTTCACTTACGCCACCCTCCCTCCGAATCCATGCAGCAAAATCTTGTAACGAACAATTAGTCAAGGCAGAAGGAATTTATTCATCCTCATCATCATCAGATGATGAGTCCAAGTCCGCCTCACCATCTGAATCCGTCTCCACACGAACATTCCTTTGGGGACCCCGTGCGCCATTATTACTTCTACTTCCTTGCCCACGTAAAGCAATTAGGACCCCGAAATTATAATTATCTTCGGAAATTGATTCGGATTCGGAACACCAAATTGAGGATTTTGCACTTCAGGATACACAACAAAAACAACCGGCTCTACGTCTATAGAGCACAATCGCAGAAGATCAGTATCATGGCCCATAATGGCCTTCATCATCCAGCCGGTTCGTCGGGAAGTAGCAGTATAATAAATGAAGTAGTTGAAAGGAAGGGATAAGCAGCGAGCCACCGATCAATGTTTTGTCGAAGATATTCGAGAGAAATATTGTTTGAAGGAATGTAAACAATGAACTCATGCCCCCCGATATAATTCGACTCTGCATCGAATTGGCCGTTCAATTTCACAATAATTGATCGAAAATCTGTCATTTCTATCAACCAAATTTTGTTTGAGAAGATTGGAAGTGGAATGACGAAAATTTGGTGTGAATCAACCAAATCGGCTATCCTACGTCTTATAAGGAATTGTTCTGACAAATTTTCACGTGAAATATCAATCGGGCCGATCGGCCCCCATCGGCCCCGCCATCGGCCCTCTGCTTCGTGCATGTGCAAGCAATATTCGACTAGTCAAATCTGCAGATAAAGCTGATTTGCAGCAAAAAGTCAGGGATCGGCCCTCATCGGCCCCCGTCGGCCCTCAATCGGCCCCTATTGGAAATTTGCAGCAAAAGTCTTGCAGTGTCTTGTCCAATAATGTCTCGAAGGATGGGCTTAGGGCCGATGTAGGGCCGACATACACCCTTAATCGGCCTCTTTTCGGCCCTTCTTCGGCCGATAGCTTGTTCGGCCGTCGCCCATTTCTTTTCGGCCGATGGGGATCTTTTCGGCCATTTCTTTTCGGCCGATGGGTAGGGCCGATGCGTAGGGCCGATGGACAACAACAATTCGGACATCCATCGGCCGATGGGGATATTTCGCCTGTAATCATCAGGGCCGATTAAGGGCCGATTGACTCCCACATCGGCCCCCCATCGGCCCACCGCCGTATAAGGACAAAATGGCTAGATTTGTGTTTTGTTTTAGTGGTTGACTACATTTGCTTTTCAATTGGTACTATTTGGCCTCTGCTGCAAATGCCCCTAGAATGAAATCCTTTAATAATTAAGTAAAATAATAAAAAACACGGTGCCTTCCAATTCTAAAGAACGTCCCCCTCTTTGTCCAATGAAGCGATTTTAAATCTGTAGAAAACAAGTGCATTCGAAAACAATGAAACTCCAACGGAGGTTGGGGCCGAGAGTACTGGTGATGCTGGTTCAGGCGGGGCCCAGGGATCCTTTCTTGAAAAAGAAAGAGGAGAGAAGAATGTTAATCGATAGTTGAGAGGGGTAATTAACCAAATTTGATAGCTGATACGCTAATAGTTTGGAGGATTGGGTGAAATGTTTCCCTATTTGTTAATGTGATGATTGCGATATATTCCATCTAAAAATTATCGTGAGATTCAAACACGATATTAGATAGCTAACTCGTTCATTTCACAACTAGATCGCCTTATTTATTTTAGCTTCTTTATTGGATTTTAGGAAATTAATTAGTGTAAAGGCACAACATCAGTCTACTACTTCAATTGATCCACTGACAGGTAAACCACAAGAATTAGGACAGCTACCTAATTCACTCATTTCACTCCTAAATTGCGTAATTTATTGTAACTTATTTATTTGTTGGATTTTAGGAAAGTATTAAGAACATACTACTTCAATTGATGCACAACAGGTAAACTACAAGATTTAAGACTATCGATGCACACGTTGCAATCGTATAGTTGGCACTACTTCACCCTGACAGTCCGACACGTAGATATATATATGTAAACGACAAGAATTAAGATTATCGAACCACACGTTATAAATTTGCAATCCTAAACTTGATACGTACATAGACAGGTAAACGACAAAAACTAACAAAGATAACCATGAGAGAAAACACAAGTATATGAATATGGATAATGCATCATTGTGTATTTTGTTTGACATCATATCGTTTATTCTTTCAACAAATAGCATACATGTTTTACTCGAGAAATATCCTAACCATATAATGCAAAAAAAAAAAGAAATTAAAAATACACATATATCGCGATTGTTCTCCGCCGCCACCTCGATTTCCGCCTCTGATCCGCGAGAATTCAGCGCCGCCGCAACCGTGTTCCAGCCGGAAACGTACCGCAACTATACGGCGCCTCCGCCTCCGCCTCCGCTGCCGCGTCATCAGTCTCCGATTCACGGTGATACTCCTCCAAAAATCCGATTGGCGATCGCGAGGAATCGAATCAATCGGCGATTGACAACGAGTTCGAACGACTCTCATTGCTCCGGGAGGAATCTCTGAGAAATTACCGCGGCCGCGATTGGTGGTCGGAATCTTCCGATAAAGGAAAAGCTCCGGTGATTGCTTACCGAAGAAACCCCCTAAGAAAATCTGGCTTTTCTCGGCCGGTGAATGTCTCCTCCTCCATCTCCCAAGCCGCCGAACTTCCGAAAAAACCTGAATCCGACGGCGGAGAAGACATTGATGTGTGCGGTCGAAATCCTCTTCAAAAACCTTCAATTTCCTCTTGTCCGGCGAATCTCCCGGCAAACTCCGAAAAACCCTAATTCCGATGCCTGAGGCGGAGAAGTTGATATGTGCGGCCGAAACCCTCACAAAAAACCTTCATCTTCATCTTCTTCTCCGACGAGTCTGAAAGAGGGCAACAAAAGACCCAAGGCGGAGGAAGTTGATCCAAACCCTAAAAATCCAATCATCAAGAAATCAGCCGCCTTCCCTTCTCCGGCGAAGAACAACAAAATTTTGTTACAAAAATATACGAATTCGTAATCTGCCGAACACCAAAACCCGTAAAATGGAAATGGAAAATAAGAACTTGAACAAGAAATAAAATAGAATCAAATACAAAGCCGAGTCAAGATAGGCTCTCTATCCGCAAGAGACAAACGCCCCGTAGTGCTCTCGGTTTAGGCGTGGTCTTCCCAAAGATAAAACGGTTTTCACCGCAATACAACAAGTTCCGGCGAATTAGGACGAATGGCGAGGACAAAGCTTCGGACTAAGAACAATGCTAAAAGATGATATGAATAATTCTTGTGTGTGTAATATGCCATGCTTCCTATGTCTATTTATAAGGGCTCTTCCAGAGATTAATGAGAATTCATCATCATAATCATATGAAATTAGTGTATGAAAGTTACACATTCATGGACTTTAATAGCCACCATTACACAACATGAATGAAGAGTTTGAATTCCTTTCAAATTCAAAACATAAATTTTTTCCACTTTGTGCACCAAATTTCGAGAAACTATTTCTCACTCACCGAAAATCGGAATTGAGAAACAGTACATACTACAATCATCTACTTGAAACGTAGTTTGACATTGTATATTTTAATTCGAAAAACTAACAACTCTAGGTGCACGAAATTGTGGTCAAAGACGTTGTTGTGCAACTCCTCTAGACTGCAATTAAGTGCAGATTTTCGGGAAAAAATCATTTGTGGCCCGTTATCTTGGCGCCCGATTCACTTTGATCCTTTATTTTTGTCACAGCCCGATTTTTGAGAAAGGGGGCGTGTGACAGGGTGTGGTGAATACGGATAATTAAAAGAGCATTTATAATCAAGAGATAACACAGAATAATTCAAGAAATTAAATTCAGGGAAATTCTAATGTCGAGATTCATCATTACCAAAGAAGTGTCTGAGCACATAGAAGAAATTGGGTTCAATAATCATAAAGACAAATTTAAAATGACAAGTAGCAAAAGCAATTACATCTCCCGGAATAGACCAAAGATCGATGAAGCACAATGGGAATTAGTGTATCCGACAACAATCCTCGCCCTCGGCTCCACCCGTCTGCAGTGGCCGCTCAACCTGAAAATATTTTTGGAAAAATTTTGGGCTGAGTACACTAGTCTGCATTTGATAAAACATTTTTATAAAACTTGCGGTTATCCAAAGCATAACGTATAACTTAAGAGGTTTTAAAACGAAAAGAACTCTTAAGCATACAAAACATTTATTACTTTGCGCGCGCTTGCAGCGTTCTTTTAGTTACTCTTGTGATCCCGGAACGAATCCACGTCAGAGCCTTTTCATTGGAGTCTCGAGCCATTACTCAGAGTACTCATTTAAAATAGGATATCAGACCTTTCTCCAGACAATCCTTTTCATTGGAGTCTCGAGCCATTACTCAGAGTACTCTCACATATATAGGATATCAGACCTTTCTATAGATAATCCTTTCCGTAGCCGTAGAGTTAGCGCACAGTGGAAATCAAACCACTGTACGACTAACGGGGGTGTACACAATCCTTGAATTGACGTGTTAGGTCAAAACAAGAATCTCGATCGACCAATACAAGAGCATTAAACTTAATCGAACGCGCATAAAAACATTTCAATGGATAACAACATTTGCATATAATTTATGAACTTAATAACTCAAAATATTTTTAGAGGAAAAATAGAACCCACCTCGTGGTGTTGTCTTATCATAGCTGCAATTATCGGGCCATCGCCCTTCCTCGGGTCCTACAAGAGAGACCCTAACTTTAGTCGTACTTCAATCTAATCGTCTTAAAACTTTGACTCCTAATGCACACAATTTGGCGAGAAAAGGGGTTTACAATCATTTCAATCGGCTCTGGAATCGCTTGATTTTATTGACCGTAAGTTTGCCTTAATTTAAATGTGCTCAGATATGCCTTTTGCATGTATTTCGATATTAGTCATTTTCGTTTGACGATTACAGTAGCGTCGGCATTATTCCAGTGTTTGAGGGTACTTAAGGGTATTAACTAAATTAAAGTAATGTTTCGAATAATTTCCGCAGCAACTTCCTGTCTCAATTTCGGACGATCCGACCGTCAAATTTTGGTTTCGAACACATTGTTAAGTCCTACTCTGGAAGAGGTACAACCCGTAGAATTTATTCCCCGATCGAGTACCATTTAAATATGGAAAATAGTGTCCGAACTTGCATTGGCGGATTCGCGGCAGTTCTGCCAATGGTGCTTCAGGGACTTGTATCTTTCGCGTTCGAACTCCATTTCGCGAACCGAGGGTGTCGTTAGAAAGCCAACGAACGTAGCTTTCAAACGATATGGTTTTTGATGGTTCAAAGTTGGTGAGAACGAGCAGACTTCGCGCCGAAGTCCACTGTTCAGCGTAGAGGTGCTGTTTCGGCGGCTCAACTTTGGCGGTTCGTATCTCCTCGACCCGGGCTCTGAAAAAATACGCGAGACGTGTTTTTGGAAAGCTTAAAGAAAGGGTTTTTCAATAGTATAGGTTCCGTTAGGTTTAAGTTACTGGAGAAAAACAGATTTTCGTATCAATACTGCTGCTCCGTCATGTGCGCAGTTCAAACAGCTCAACTTTCGAGCTTCGTATCTCTTTGGTACGAGCTCCGTTTAACGAACGGGAAGTGGCGTTGGAAAGCTAACGAGAAGAGCTTTCAAACAATATATGGCTCGCTGAATTTAGACAAGGAACGAAGCTTGTAGGCCACTTTAAAGTTGACTTATCTGTTCAGCCGAGAAAATAGGGCGTTTCCACTGTGCATTTTCTCCGCTGCATAATTCCGCGATATGAACTCCAAATGACGAACGGTAAGTGTTTACGGATAATCCGAGTGACAAGGTTCAAGATGATATAGGCCTCATAGCCAATGGATTGAAGGGTAGTTCAAAAATCAAGCTGCAAGTCGGCTGGTCGCAAAGCCATTTGGGTAAATAAATCTCTCATTTATTTTAGTGTGTAAAGAGTGATTTTTGTCGGGTTATTTCTCATCGATTGGAACTCCATTTTACGAACGGGGAGATGTTCTGGAAAGCTTGTTATATGAGCTTTGTTGTGGAATGAGTTTTGTAGGTTTTGGTTTCGTACATTTATCACAATTCGAGTCATAAAGTGTTGTCCTGCACAACCTCGCCAGCTTGGCAGTTTCAAGAGGGCGTTTTCCGGGACGCGTAACTACCTGCCACGAACTCCCATTGACGAACGGTCGACGGTCATGGAAACACAGGACTACAAGGATCATGAGGGTCTTCTATTTGGGATTTTTGGCCCAGTAGGTTGCCCGGAAAGTTCATCGGAAAGTTGCTGTTTCGTTGATCGATAAGCAGGGGCTGGTTCGGCGGGCATTTTCATCGCGGCATAACTTCTCGATCGGGGTCCGTTTCACGAACCGTGAGATATGTTGGGAAGCCAGCGAAGACATCTTCCTAATGACAACTAACTCGCTAACTTTCGTTCTCTAGAGAGTCCTGGAAATCAAGTCTAATATGTACGTCTGAAATGGATGAATATGGTGTATTGGCGGCAGTGATTTTCAAAGGCCTATATCTTTTCAGTCCGGAGTTTGTTTTGCAAACGGAAAGTTGCTCTGGAAAGCCAGAGGAAAGAGCTTTCCAGTGGTGTATAATTTGGGAACTTTATATAATGGGAAGGGTCCAGAAAATGAGTCAGATCACAGGCCTATGAGAATAAGTGCAACATGTCGGTTTCGCGAGCTACTTCGTGTTTTCGTTTCCAAGCTCGAACTCTCAACGAAAAAGCCAGGGGTTCACAGCGGAATCGTTATTTAGACGAGATAAAGATATTTCTCGAAGCCTTGTGCGAAAGTTTAAACGTATACCAATATAAATTTGGTTGTGATATTTTATCGAACACTTGACGAGCATTAACTTATTTCTTAAGGTTACAGTTTTCCATGTTTTCACTACAACAATGACAAAGTCCCATTCCAATAAAATAATCCAAACTAGAAGAAATATAGGGAGAGAGATCACATAGGTGGGAAAAACAACAAGCTATATATCATTCAAGTCCCATTATTAGCTTGCGAAGGTAGGATATTGATTTTTCCTAAATCTGCAACTCACAAATCTCTCTCAAGAAAGAATAACTTGCAATAATCCATTACAAAAACTGTTACAGCTTGAAGAAGGGAAGGTAAGCAAAGGAAGCTTACCCTAATTTCTTCGAGACCAGCGAGAAGTAGTGATCGTCGTTGCCTGGGTGTTCGTTCCAAAATTCGCCGGTGTTAAGGTAAGAATATGAAGTCTTCTTTGAGCAAGCTATATCAGTTTCTCTCCCATATGGAGCAGAGGGTTTCGAGAGCATGAGAGGTATTGGAGAGAGCTTGAGAGGTGAATGAGAGTATGGTGATTTGAAAGAAAACTTAAGAGTGTGTGCTTCTCCAACTTTGCACTCCATGATCATGTCTATTGATTTTTTTTTTTTTTTACGAGGAACCCGCAGCCGCTACTTTTGGTTCGCACAGGATAAACCTCGCTCCTGTGCAACAGGATGCAAACTACACAGAAGAGTTAAATCACCTTAATGTCCAGCATGCAAACCACACAGAAGAGTTAAACACACAGAAGAGTTAAACCACCCTTAATGTCCAGCATGCAAACCACACAGAAGAGTTAAACACACAGAAGAGTTAAACCACCCTTAATGTGACAGGGTGACAGACTCACACATAGCGTGTTCAGTGGAAATTGAACCCATGACCTATCGGTCCCGGGCCACCCACCTTCACCGCTATGCCATCCAAGGGGACAGCATGTCAATTGATCTTGTGAAAATACTCACTGTTAGCCAAAATGAAAAAAAAAATATAAATGTAGCCCACTACTAAAACAAAACACAAAAATAGTCATTTTGTCTTTATCCGGCGGAGGGCCGATGGGGGGCCGACGAGGGAGTCCGTAGGCCCTCCATCAGCGGAGGGCCGATGGGAGAGCCGATGGGGGGCCGATGGGGGAGTCCATAGGCCCTCCATGAATTCCTTCATTTTTTATTATTATTATTTTTTTTAACTGAGGGCCGATGCCCTTTTTCAAATTTTTTTTTTTTTTTAACTGAGGGCCTATGCCCTTCTTCCATTTTTTTCTTTTCTTCACTGAAGGGGCCGATGTCCTCCTTCATATATATATATTTTTTTTAATAATTGAGGGCCTATGCATTTCTTCCATTTTTTTCTTTCTTCACTGACGATGCCCTCCTTCATGTTTTTTTTTTTTTTTAAATAATTGAGAGCCTATGCCCTTCTTCCATTTTTTTTCTTTCTTCACTGAAGGGGCCGATGCCCTCCTTCAATCTTCAAATTTTTTTTTTGCTTTCTTCACTGAGGGCCGATGCCTTCATCGGCCCAGCGCCGTATAAGGACAAAATGACTATATTTGTGTTTTGTTTTAATCGAAGGCTATAATTGTTTTTCAATTTTTACAATTTGGCTACTGTTGCCAAAGCCTCATTGATCTTCTTTCTGCTGATGGTGTTGACAAGAAAAGGGGCTGTCTTCTCTCCGCCAACGAACTCGCCAATGGAGGTGCAGGGCCGGCCCCGTTGAATAGCCCGAGGGGCACGGGCCTAGGCTCCCAAATTCTAGGGCTCCCAAATTATTAATCCCAATACTTTAGTCTTTAGTCCAACATCCCTTTTCTTTTACTTTAGTCTTTAGCCCACCCCAACATCTCTTTTCTGAGCAGCCCAACGTCTCTTTTCTTTACTACATTTGGTACAACTATAACGTCTCTTTAATCTTTTCTTTACAGAATGTCCTTGGCTCTCTCCTTCTCAATTCTCATCTTTTGTTCTATTCTTCAACGACAACGTCCAACGACAACAATCAAGGCACTCGAACTCGGGTAGAATAAAATTATATTGTGGTTTTCTCTCTGTCAACACTTGATACACTCCCCCCCTTCTTCAAATCAAATTTTCTCGTTTCAATTTGTATTAATTTTTCATCAAATTAGGTTTCGTCTTTACAATTTGTGCTAATTTTTTAGAAGATGATTTTGTTTTGATGATTTTATTGATGATTTTGCTTCTCAATATGATAGAAGATCTAAATTATTTCAATAATTATTCGATCCTTGTATTTTTCTTAACTTGTAGTACTTTACGGTTTCTATTTTTAAAATTATTTGTAGGCATACAAGCATGAAAGTATGTCTATGTCTATGTTTAGCTAGCAAGATGATTCACGAAGCATCAATAAGGGGCCCCGTTTTTTGTCTTCGCCTAGGGCCTCCGAAATGTCAGGGCCGGCCCTCTGGAGGTGAGGGAATCATAATCATTTCGTTTCTCTCTACACGTTAGGAACTAATACTCTCCTTCCCGTTGCATGCCGTATCCTAGTGGCAGGGAGAGGAATATTTTGATTGCTTATCTATCTTAGATTTTCATAATTATATCTATGAGTATGAGCGTGAACAAGAGAGAGAGATGATGTGGCAAGGGTGAATCTATCTTACATAATAGCACCATATTCTTATTTTATGGAATGTATATATAATATATATATATATGTATATATATATATATAATAATAAATTCCTATATGTATATAATGTATATATATATATATATCCGCATTATATATATAATCCCGTAATTATCCGAAAATCTCGCGGGATAAAATATCTCTTAAATACTTTGAATTCGTCCAAGGATAGAAAATAATTTAATGACACGGAATTTCATTTTCGGAGTGGATTTTATCGGAATTAAATTCCTAATATTTATTTAGATTTTTCAGGGATATTACAATTTTGGTCGAGTCCAATTTTAGTCCGTTAATTTGACAAATTGTCCATTTTTAGCCCGTTTCACAAAATTGACCAAATTTGTCCAATTTTGGTCCGTTATATATTTAAAAAAAATTAAAAATCATATTTTTAATATTATTCTCCCTTTGTCCCGCTATTTCTGTCCTACTTGCCTAATCGGGTTGTCCCGCTATTTCTGTCATCTTTCTTAAAATAGTAAAAATTACTTTTAAACATAAAATGAAGTGGGTCCCCCTTACTCACTACTCAACCCCCAGATTCTTATACTCTCTCTCTCTTCAAAAATCTATCTCTCACTCGATTATATTCCGCTCCGAACTCAGAAAATTATGATTTTTATCTTTTTGAAAACTTTAGATTATTTCTTCAAATACAATATAAAAAAATTATAAAAAATAAAAATCGATTGCCTTTCACTAGCCTTGCAAAAAATTGGATAATTCTCATTTCTTTCCACCAACAACTCCTCGAAAACTGTGTCATTTTCTTTATACAATTAAAACTCATAAAATACACACTAAATTAAAATTTCTTAATCTCCGTGCCGAAGTCAACTGGGACGTTTTTAGCGGGACGGAGGGAGTAATATATTTGTAATATCAATTTTCATCTCTTTATAGTAT
This sequence comes from Lavandula angustifolia, assembly GCA_028984105.1. Lineage (NCBI taxonomy): Eukaryota > Viridiplantae > Streptophyta > Magnoliopsida > Lamiales > Lamiaceae > Lavandula > Lavandula angustifolia. The sequence goes on along the minus strand of CM054804.1, from coordinate 7,492,970 downwards.
AAATGTCAACTTTAACCTATTATGTTTAAAAAAGATCCAAAAATGAGGTTGATTATTTTTCTTAATATGTATTTTTAAGATTTTCTTAATTATTCGGGTCTATCTTCGGACCGAATTTTCTATTTTGCTTATGCTATTTGTCGAATAATTTTAGAAAATCATGCTCGAAGATAGACTCGAATAATTACAAAAAACTCTAAAATAATAAATATAAAAAAAAGAATCAACCCTTTTTTTTAACATAATGGTTAAAACTGGACATTTATAATATAAAAAAGATGAAAATTGATATTACAAATGTATTCTAATATTAAAAATCTATTTTTAAATTTTTTGTATTAATTCAGCGGACCAAAATTGGACAAATTTGGTCAATTTTGTAAAACGGACTAAAAAAGGATAATTTACCAAATTAACGAACTGAAATTGGACTCAATCAAAATAACGGATCAAAGTGAATCGGATGCCAATATAATGGGCCAAAAATGATTTTCTCCCCAGATTTTCTAACAAATTTCAACAAAATCCAAAGAACCAGAAGCTGATCCAACTCCAACAATCCCTGCCAAGACGGAGCAAGAGAGCAAAAGCTGGATCCAAGAAATCCCCAGCGACGATAAAAACCGGAGGCAAGAAGAACAACGAAAACCCTAAGAAAGCGCCTCTGAAGACCATTGATGAAGAGGTAAATTCCAGCAAGAAGCAAAAGGAGAAGAAGATCGATGACGAACTCGAAGAAATCAAGGTGTGGAATTTGAGGCGACGCAACGTGAAGAACAAGCCTCAAGCAAATGCCTACTTCTGCTTCCGATAAGAACAAAAGCCAGGCCCAACCCAAGGGCGGCGGCAGAGGGAAGAATGAGAAGAAGAAGCTGAGCATTAATATTTCTCTAACTAATCAAGGAGGAAATTGAGGAGGATATTTTTGCTCTCACCTGAGCAAAGCCGTCGCGCCGCCCTAAGAAGCACCCCAAGAACGTGTAGAAGCAGCTTGATGTGAGAATTGATTGAATTAATTAAACATTTGTTTGATTAATTTCTTAAACTAATATTTACAGTCGTTTTTTTGATGAACTGCAGGCTGTTTTTCCCGGGTTATGGTTATTGTCGATAACTCCGGATTCCTACAAGTTGTCGGAAAGTTCTCTAAAGGTATGCATTTTTGTCTCCTTGTATTTACTAATTAACCGTTTTGTGATGATGATAAGAATTCATTCATATATGGCTGCAATTATTTGCAGAACTAATCGTAGAGAAGCAGAAGGTGATGATGCGCTGATTTGATGGTATAATCTGCTCTCTATGATTTTATGTAAAATGTGTGAACCAATTAGGTCTATAAGTTTATTTTCTTTGGTTTTTTACTCGGGACAAGTAATTTATCGGCTGTGTAGCTGATGTAATTATAGATCTTTAATTCATTTAGAGTTTTATGTTTTATTTTATATAGATCGTGTTGTGTCACAACATTATAACCTAAATCGAGCTGGCACAATTTTATCGCAAAATAGATCACATTATCTTGCAATATATCTGTCATTCTTAAAAACAGTACAATTGTATTAACATGATGTAAAATTTATAAATCATTGTGCTTTTAAAGAAAGGAGGCATTGCTAGAATTAAAAGGAAAATAGACTTGAAATAACATTCTAAAGGTGGCAAAAAGCAATAACTCTACATTTCAAATTATCAAGAAAATCTACATTTAATTACTCCAACCTACCGTGTAATCATAACGAATACGTGTAGTAGTGTTGACCTAATAAAGCATTATAATGCAATATTACAAATATAATTCTATAATGAAGAGACCTTATATAGAAAATGAAATTTACGGTGGCAACTTCGAATTTCTCAAGTCCATAAATATATTAGTACTTGGTAAATGGCAACCATGTACTCAAAAACTTATCTACAGTATCTAGCTAATTGGTATTACTATACTTTGTATTTTTTTCTTCTTCCTTTCTGTCTCCTTAATTTTCACTCCCGCTCAAATTATTCGACACTTATGAATAAATCTAATTCAAAATCATCATATCCTAAACCTGAAATTTTCATTGTGTGCGTATACGTTTTGCCTACACGAAAACTCATTCCGCCAAAATTAATAGTGTGCGCATTTTAATCGCAAGGGTGTGCGTGCAATTTTATCGCATGAGTGTGCGTGCATTTTAATCGCAACAGTGTGCATAATTGCGCAAGATTTTTTATTTTTCGGAGATGTGTCAAAAATTCCAAATCACATATTATATGATTTGGATTATACTAAAAATTTGCAATTAAATTTGTTAATTCTCGATAACTAAAAGTAAATGTATTAATTCACCTGAACACATTTTTTTTTTTTGCGCTTTCGATTTGGTCATATATTCCCTTGTTTTCATCTTTCATTTTCTGTCTTTTTATGCATAAATGCAATTTCATACACACATGCATACTTTACACACACATATTGTATTGAGAATACATTCAAGAGTAAAATATTAACTACATCTTGTAGTGGTTGTGAGTTTCTATCACTGATAAAAAGAAGGCAGCCGATGTTACTAAGGCTGGGAAGTGGTGGTTGCAACTGAGGATCCAATTAGTGTTTATATATATGGGGTCTACCGCACGCTTTAAATTATAAAATTCTATCTCATCTATATTTCTTTTTAGAAATTTTACTGTTTCACCCTCAAAGGTGGCATGCAAGTAAAGACCCTAAAATTATAATTCCTCATTTTATTACATGAAACAAAAAATAAAAGCGATGACTGTAAATTAAATTAAGAACATAAAAATATAACAATTATATAGATTCAAACATACAGAGTTAAACTCATTAGAATTTCTGAACAAAAGCTACATCTTGATATCGAAGCAATAAATCGAGATATACTTGTGCGAAATCGAGATATACTTAGTGCACATCTCGTCTCGAGCAACGACTATTGAATCGCTCTGCGCTGGCTTCGGGGCACATACTTCTTAAGCCAAATGGGCTTCTTATTCACCCATATCTTCACCACCTCTCTATCCACCATAATCATACCTGACAAAACAGGAGTAGTGAATGTAATTTTCCCAAACTCCAGATCTCTCCTCTTCCAATGGTGCACGTACACCCGCTCCACGATTTTCCCTAACCCTCTGTCCCTACAAAAATAAATAACATCTATTTTTTTTACACAAACAAACATATATATATATATATATATTATATATATATATATATATATATATATATATCTTGTGGAGAATTGAATTTACCTCGTAAAATATGTAAAGATCTCTTCTCTCGTAAGAGGTGAACCACTAGAGAAAGTCATGAACAAACACCTCTCGTGATTCTCGTCGTTTCCAGGGTCTTGTCGGTTTGCATGGTGGCTAGCTTGCCTTCTCGCCGCCACAAATGGCTGAGCATTTGCATTTAGTCTGCTTGTGCTGGCGGCGGAGGTGGCGGAGCGTGAGACGAACGGCTGAGCATTTGCGTTTAGGTTGCTCATGGTGGTGGTGGTGATTGGTGAGGGCGGAGTGTGGAGAGATTTAATTTTGTGTGCGTGTGTGTGTTTTGGTAAATTGGTGGATGTGAGAAAGTGGGGTTTTCTTTGGCTCTTATTTATAGAGAATTTGGTGAAGGGTATTATTACTATTATAGTATTTAAATTTTGAATAATAATTTTGTGTTTAAACTGGATTATTAAAATGTTGAGATTTTTTGCTTAATTTCATCTGAATAGTTGGTGACTTAAAAAAAACCAATTTGACGAAACATATCTATTGCAGATTCTGCATTTAATGACATTAATGGACAAGTGAGCATCCATTAGATTAGGCCAAAATATATTTGGTCAGTTACAACATTTTACAATTTCAAATTTTATTTATTTTTTAGAGCCTGCAGTGATAGAGCTCGAAATTTTCGTTTCAGGAGGGAAATTTTTGTTTGCTAGGTTGAATTTATTTAAGAGATAAATATTACAGTTCCTATTATTTTTAAAAAAATTGGAATTAACTACCCCGGGATTATAATTAGTGATATTGATGTTTTATTTATGATGTGGTAATGATTTACGGTCATTAATACTTTATGGAAATTTAATTTATTAATTTATGATATGGGATCAGATCACATGTTTTGCCTCTGTTCAATTACTGTCCAAATCAAAACGGTTATTCTACTTCATCTCTCTCAATTACAACTACAAATTAATTCTAATTTTATCCTCGCTGCCGTCCCGCTAACATTCCTTTCCTAAAATCATAACATGATCCATTCCTTTCTCTCCGTCAAATTGCTTGGAGCCGCGCTGGAGATGATTAAGAAAAAGACCTCTGCGGTTGTTGGGAGTCAACGTCTCTCCCGTCGCCGGAGTCGATCAATTTCTTGAGTTGTGGGAATTAACAATTCACAATTTATATAGTTGGAAATTAATAGAAATCATTGAAAAGCTACTGGATGCTTAATAAAAATATCAAAACAAATGAAAGAAGGGAGAGCTGCACGGCGCAAAAGCAAGTTTTGGCTGGTGGTGGAGAAAGGCGAGGCTGAGAGAGTTTCAGATAAGATAATAATTGTGTGTAATTAAAAAAGATAAGTGAAGTATAAACCAAAACTACGTAATTTTAATTTGGACACTAATTGAATAGAGGCTTATTGGATAAGTGATCTCATCCATAATGATAAATTAATAATCGTATACCAATGATTATATATCCATGAAAAATAGTAATATCGATTTAACGATTTTTAACTCTACGACAAAAATGTCGGTTCATTAAATTTTGAGATCGAGATTGATGCTTTTGTAAATGTTATAATGTACTAACGGTATTACATCCGTAAATAACTAATTTATAACTCCACGACAAAGTTTTAGTTCATTAATTTTTGACTTTGGGATTAATTAATGCTTATGTAAAGGTCATAATTTAGCAAAAAACTAATAATGATCTAATGATTATTAACGCCGCGACAAAGTTTCAATTCATCACGTGCATGTTAGATTATGAATCAAAGTCTATAGCAAAAATTCTGTCTAGCCCAAATGCTATGTTCGACGAGGAAACTATCAATAGTGAGATTGACTATATTATGCAGAATCATAAATTGGAGTTAACTGATCTCCCAAAAGGTTGTAAACCCTTTAGGATGCAAGTGGATCCTAAAAAAGAAAGTTTAAAGCTGATGGACTATTGATAAGTACAAAACTCGTCTAGTAGCTAAAGGCTTTAGGCAGAGAGAGGAAGATACTCACCTGTGACTAGGATCACGTCTATTCGAGTGCTTCTTTCGACATTCGCCTTACACAATCTTGAGATCCATCAAAACGGATGTGAATACCTACTCACCTGTGACTAGGATCACGTCTATTCGAGTGTTTCTCTCAATTGTTGCCTTGCACAATCTTGATGTAAAAGCCTACCTAAATGGTGAGCTAGAGAAAGAAATTTACATGGATCAATCCGAAGGGTTTGTGGCACCTGAGCAGAAGAGCAAGATGTGCGATCGATTCGGTCGTTGTATGGTATAAAGCAAGCACCGAAGCAATGGCATGTGAAGTTCGATAACACGATGTTATCAAATTGTTTCAAAATCAACTAGCGTGACAAATGTGTTTACGTTAAAAGCATTGCTGATGCGTTTGTCATAGTCTGCCTTTATGTAGACGATATGTTGATAATGAGAAGTAGTCGTCAACTCATTGTTGATACGAAAGGCATGTTGAAGAGAAAATGTTAAGCATTAAAATGTAAATAAAGTAGTTAGAGATTATAGTTTATTGTTATATATAAGTGAATACATATATTCTATATATGACAACTTTCTTCTTAAAGAAAGTTGTTAAACTTAACTAGTTTTGATATAGGATATATTTCATCCCAAAATACAATTTGTTTTGCTGTAAAGAAAAACAGAATTGTAATAGTTCTATGAAATAATTATCATTTTTTTTAACATATTTTTATTTATACACTATAATAATTATCTTGTTTTTTTTTTCCGACTCATTAATTAAAAAAGAATTGAATTTGAATTTTCATCGTAAGTTTTTCACCGACTCATTAACAATTTAACATCACAAAAAGCACAAATCTAAATAAAATCATGAGAGTAGATTGAAATTATAAAACAAAATAAATTTGTCTTCCCAAACTTTGGATCCCCGGTTTGCTGATCATGGACATACACTTGCTCCACACATCTTCCATATAAACTGTCACAAAAAAAAATTAAAAAAGTAAAATTTACTCACCATAACTAATTAAAAAAAAAAAAAAAACTTACCTTGTAAAAAAATGTGAAATTTCGTCATTGACGAGGGGTGAGCCGTTTGAGAAGGTCATGAAGAGAGACCTCTTGTCGCCGCCTAGTTCTTGCATTGCGACGGCGGCCGGAGTGAATGGTGCGGCGTAGGGGTTGAGTTTGGCCATGGCCGGAAAATATTTTGATTTTGTTTTTGTAGATATGAAGTTTTTTCTTCCTTTCTCTACAGTGATTTGAAATAGAACAAAGTTTTTAGGACTTATTTATAATGGGTTTAATAAAGAGGACTTTTTTTTTAAAGGGAATCTTGTTCGGGCAATGAAGAAATGGAGATTGTGTAATAAATTGAGTGGGTCCGGTGTGGGTGATTTTGAACCTTAAACGTTTCGAAGTGAATAATGAGGGATGTTGGATTTATTCAACCTAACTCTTAAAGATGCTTGGATTTTCTTCTTTTTTTACGTTCGAATCATCGTTGACTAATAATAGTATAGTAATAATAATAATAACACGTTACAACTTGGAAGGTTCGTAATTGTGCAATCTCGTTAGAGATAAAAATTTAAAAGTAGGCCCAATTTGAGACTGCAGTTAGAGAGAGTCCGAATTGAAAGCCCATTACAAGTGGGACTATCGCATTGAAAGAAAAGGCCCAGCAAGAAATTTAATTTTTATATATCGAGGTTTATATTAATTATCAAGGGAAAGCCCATTATGAATGGACTCCTTATTGTCGGCTTATCCGTCAGCATTCAACGAAGAGGCTCGCCAAGAAATTCAATTTATATATATAATGGTTGGAATTAATATCTTAGATAATTGATTAATTACAGAGACATTTTTCATATTAAAAAGGGAGGTTCGGAAATCGGAAATAGTAATATAAATATTAATGGACATAAAAATGAAATTCTGAACGCATTTTTGTTGGGCCAATAATAGATAATTGTAACAAAATTAATATATTCCCACCTAAGAAAGAAGATTAAGATGTTTGTACTTTTTGATTCTTCTAGTAAATAAAAAATTTCCAACTATGCTAATTATTATATAATATAATAATAAAATGTGGTTATACAAATAATGTACTATTTAAAATCTCAACCTTCCTCCCACATGATTAGGATGGCTGCATTCAATTCCTAAAAACGTCAATAACATTCTCTCTCCATTTTTCATATGCTCAATTCGTTTCTCTCTCATCAATATATCTACCCACGTATTTATCAGCATGTTTTTTCATGTCTATTTGCTCCAACTTAACTACCTTAATTAGTCTTAAATAATTACGATTAGTTGGGATATTGGATTCTTCTTATATGTAAAAACATTCAATTGAACTTCTTTTCCCTTCAAATATTTGAATAGAAACAACTAATTTTGAGATTAGATGAAATCGTCATCTTTTATTATCTTTTCTATAAGTGCAAAAATAAAATTTGTTCATCTATAAACTAGATATACATATAGGCAAGGGCGTAGCCAGATACAGTTCAATCGATTGAATGCCACCCTGGGTATATATATACATATATATATATGATTTTCAGATATTTCTTATGCAAATTGCTAAATGTAAACTATAAATTTTCGAATGCAATAACGTTTTTAATTCATAAAGTTATTAATAGTTGATTTCCCGAATCAAGAGTCTGGCTTCGTCGTACGTAGATTGGCTACACGTAACTCAAAAGAAGTCTCGTCCATAAGTTGGTGATGTCTATACTTCAACAAATTTTACATTTAATCAATTAATATAGTGTCACATTAATGATACTATACGGTAGAATTTAAATTTATTAAATTACAGATTATGGTCAGAAGTGATAAATAACAAAATTAAAGCCAAATTTCCAGCAAGGTTGGGCTGGACCCACTTGGTTGAACAGTTTGGACCCACTGGCATGTGACCCATGTGTCACATAGTTAAATATTTTAACGTAATCAGTCCATTTTCCCGGATCCACCCATTAATTTTTATTCGATTAATTATTTCCACAGATTTGAGTAAAATCTGGACCGTAGAAAATAGAAATTATCACGCTAGGAAATTAGTTTAGTCATGTGTCTTGATGTTAGCAGCATTGTCTTCACGACCCAACAAAGTCCACATGTTTATTTCTGTATAGAAACGTTAAAAAATATTTATTTGTTTTGATTAATTAATTATTTATTATTCCTTCTAATTTGGCCGTAATTCAGTCAAATTCAAATTTGTCTAATCGCTGTTATGTTATTTGAACAAAAATTTCAACGTACTCGGTGTCTCGTTGGTAATACGATATACATGATAATGATATTGTATTGACTTAAATATGTCGCGTCGAACTTTTAACTAGGGACATTTCCGTCACTTCACTAGCTAAGTCGTTCCGTGAATATCATAAAATTTATATAGTATCGTCATTTTTATCATTATTTGAATAGTCTTATGTGTTATGATAAATATTGGAGTCTTAGTTTGAGTTTAATGCTTTAATTAGACTCAAGGGTATCTCAGGGGTATTAAAGTAAAATGGGTCATTTTATCGGGGCTAAATCTTTGATGTACTCCTTGGTTGATAAAATCTCATGTACTATATAGTTCTATATTGTATGTATACTTACTATTAAAATTAGTACTTGAGCAAGTAGCTTAGATCATAATGAATCATTATCATATGTAGCATACTTAATTAATGTGCATAAATAATGTTAAATTAGAACGATAATTACGTGATCATTATTATCGACGTAGCTTATTTTAAAAGAAAATTCGAGAAATTGAAATATAGCGATGGTTGAACGACGTGGCAATAAATGAAGGCGGCCAAGGGTAGCAAAGAAGTCGTCGATCATTGAAGATGTAGTTTTGAATGATTTAATGGAAATCCTTGTTAATAACCCTACAATGCAGGGGCCCCTACCCCATCCAATTCCAAATTCATGGAAGATAACAATTTTAGAAATAATGGAAGATGCCATTTCAGAAAAATAATATTATTTGCCTCATAAATTGCAAATTCAGCCGGTTTCTTTATTATAAATTTCGCTCCGCAATTTTTAATTTTGAATCCGCCTTTCTTTGTGTGTACACATAATTGCTTGTCATCAAATCATCATTATTTTCGGCAAGATTACGGGCTTGTAGACATGCATGATTAACCTATAATTGATCAAGAAATAAAATTACTTAAAGGCAAATTGACAAAAATAGTCCTCAAACTTTCATTTTTGCGAATTTTGTCCTCAAACAATTTTTTTTTGTTTTTTTGACCCTCAACTCATTGTTTTTGCGATTTTAGTCCTACCGTTAGATTTTCCGTCAATTTTAACGGTAATTCAATTTTAATTTTAAAAAATAAAAAATTAAAAGGGCAAAATCGGAATTTTTATTTATATGGACCAAAATTGCAAATGAAAAATTATTTGGTACCTATTTAGCAAAATTAAATAGTTTAAGGACTGATTTCAGAAGTTTTAAACAAATAAGCTAATTGCTTCGTATCGACGAGATTTTGCATTAAATTTTTGATTTTTCATATAACTTTATTGCTTCGTATCAAATATAAGTTAACGAAGACTTCGTACCAATATAAACAACATTTAATTCGAAATGCAAAATATTAATGTGAATTAACCATTAAAAAATAAAGCTATTATCACCCAAATTTTCTTACTTCAAAATAACAATTTAGAGCATAATATTTACTTCAAAATAACATGAATACGAGGAAAATATGTGTCAGTTCGTATTTTACGATGAATAATATGTTATAAAAAACATTTAATTCGTAATTTTTCATGAATAATAGAATACGAGGAAAATATGTATCAATTCGTAAATAACATAAAATATTAGTTTTATTTGCAAATACTATAATAAGCCAAAAAAACTACTGCAAACAAGGTTAGTCTCGTATTCACATTCTCTGCATAGAACTGCCATGACGAATCCCCAACACCACCACCCGCCATTGAAGGCCGTAACCATAACTCACGTCCGCTACCAGCGCGATGATCAGCTCGGCCATTTCCTCACCTGGATCTACCTCGTCCTCATGTTCATCAGCTTCGGCGGATTCGTCTCCCACTTCCTCTTCCGCTGCGAGCTCCAGCGAATGTTCTTCGCCGTCGGCCTCCTTCGCAATTCGTCAGCGAGCGCATCAATTGCGGATTCGCAATTCTCCTCGTATTCTAGTTATTTTGAAGTAAATATTATGCACTAAATGGTTATTTTGAAGTAAAATTTTTGGGTGATAATAACTTTGTTTTTTAATGATTAATTCACAATATATATTTTGCATTTCGAATTAAATGTTGTTTATATTGATACGAAATCTTCGTTAGCTTATATTTGATACGAAGCAATAAAGTTATATGAAAAATCGAAAATTTAATGCAAAATCTCGTCGATACGAAGCAATTAGCTTATTTGTCTAAAATTTGTGAAATCAGTCCTTAAACTGTTTTATTTTGCTAAATAGGTCCCAAATCATTTTTTATTTGCAATTTTGGTCCGTGCAAATAAAAATTCCGATTTTGCCCTTTTGATTTTTCATTTTTTAAAAAAATAAATTGAATTAATGGTTAAATTGACGGAAAATCTAACGGTAGGACTAAAATCGCAAAAACAAGGAGTTGAGGGTCAAAAAAAAAAAAAAAAAAAAGAAGTTTGAGGACAAAATTCGCAAAAACGCGAAGTTTGAGGACTATTTTTGCCAATTTGCCTTAAATTATCATCTTATAGTTATTAAAATATTCTACATATATGTGCGTGTAGTCTATTGGCCATCTTTTTGTTTGTATAAATTAATCCGATTTGTGGAAGAATCTTATAATATTCCCAACTTCCCCCTACTTCATGTAGCAGCATACACATTCTTCCTAGCTGCTACCTTACAAGGTATGGAACAAAACATCCTCTTCGACAATACAGCCGAACACCAACTTTCCACCTCCGTCGCCGTCGCCACCACCTCCTCCGCCACCTCCACTTCCTCCTCCTGCTCCAATGAGACACAAAGCTCGGCGAGCCTAAGCGAGAGCGAGAAGATCGTTAAAATAAAATCTCAAGGCAAGAAGAGCGGCAACGAGGCGGCGAAGCGGCGGAAGACGGCAGCCGGAGACAGGCATCCGACGTACCGCGGCGTGCGGAAGCGGAATTGGGGGCGGTGGGTGTGCGAAATCCGGGAGCCGAGGAAGAAATCGAGGATATGGCTCGGGACGTATCCCACGGCGGAGATGGCGGCGCGAGCGCATGACGTGGCGGCGCTGGCCATCAGGGGCCAATCGGCGTACCTCAATTTCCCTCACTTGGCTCAGTTTCTCCCCCGCCCGGCCTCCACTTCGCCAAAAGACATCCAAGCCGCCGCCGCGAAAGCGGCGGTAGCGACATTTCCCGACGACATAATTCGGCACGGCGCTGGAGCCGATACCAGCAGGAGCCACTCATCCACAGATTTGGCATCGGACGGCATGCAGGAGTCGACTAACTCGGCTTCGACGGCTCATGATGACGACACATTTTTCGACTTGCCGGATCTGTCCCTCAGTAGTACGGATATTCACGGGGAGGGGTATCGTTACTATGTTTCGTCGTGGCCGGTCGCCGGAAACGTCGTCGGATTCCGCCTTGAAGATCCCTTTTTGTGGGAGTGCAGCTAGCTAGGAAGTATTTTATTTTATATTAATTTATAATGTTAAATTCATTTCTCATTTTAATTTTTCTTGTTTGGCGATCGAGTTTGTAATAATGAAATCGCCAACGAACATTTTGATCATGTGATAGAAAGTGAATGTATTTAGTTATAATTTGGACCACAATCAAATAAGGGCGTTAGTCTCATGAGCCACTAATTTTGTGGAATAGTCCTTTATTCGCTTTCATTATGGAACACTTACAAATTTACCATTCAAAAATACGAATTGAAGGGACGATTTAAAATTACTATTAAATTTAAAGTCATATATGTTATATAATACAAAACTAAACATACAAAATTGAGAAAGTGCTTGGCCATAATATTAAAAAATCATATATAGTAAATATTATAAATTAATTAAGAAAGCCAAATGGGAGACACAATCTACATGATTGGTCGGCGGCATCGACGACTGCTCGACTAGCATCATGTGTGAGGTTAGTGGTCATTAATTACATTGTCAAACAGCGTCCAATATCTCAATTAATCATGTGTTAATTAATATTAATCGTCCGATTACCTACATTCCTGTTATTTATGCAAGACATTACGAAAATTAATTATATTGCTCAAGACTTGAAGTAGAATACTGTAAAATGCTTTATTTCTTCGACAATCATTATTTTAAAATAGATACTTCCAAATTCAACAATCATCACGAGCCAATAGCGAGAAGTTGACATATATATAGTAATATATAAAAATAATATATATATATATATATATACATATATTTTATGTTCAGTATGTATTGATTATTTCAAATTGACCAGTTAGGAGAAGGTGGTTGGCTAATCACACTCTGCTCCTCAAAATACACCATGTGACTTTTCTATACAATACGTTATCGTTTTTTCTTTGAAACACTTCACGTTGTACTTTATATTTTTGATTTCAATAATCCCGTATTCTGCTATTACAACGTCCAAATTACCTCGTAAAGTCGGATTTGTTCGCAAGTTAAGAAGTTAAGATAGAAGATATATTTCCGCTCGTTTGACTTGTCTTTTTTTTTTTTTTTTTTTTTTTTTTTACATAAAATTAATATGAATGGTTAGTTGTGCGTAAATGAGTAACTTCCATAAAGAAAAGTGAGAGTATTTGTAGTACTTGTTTTTTATTTTAAGAAACGGGACAAGTCAAACATAACGGTTCAAAAAAAAAAGGCAAAGTCAAACGAGATGGAGGAAGTATATGTTACGAGAAGCTATTTGCTTCAATTACCTAGACACCTAGTATTAATTACATAAAATATTAATTAAGAATTAAGATCGAACTAAACTACTCTTAACTATAATAATTAAAATTGTACTCCATTAAAGATACGAGTTAGTGGTAAAACTTAAAAAATAAAAGTACATTAGAGTACAATATTATAATTTGATAGAGAATTGAATCCATCAAACCAAACAACATATTAATAATTAAATGCATAATAATAGATATTTCAATACATCTAAATATGTATACTATCAACATTATATTCTTATCCATGCTGTCTACCACACGTTACCTCGTACATTCATATTGGAACTTACAGAACACTCCCAAGCAGGGACGGAGGGAGGGGTGGGGCAGGGGGGTTACTGGGCCCCCTGTAAGTTCAAAACCGAAGTCAATAAGCGATTGTCTTGGTTTTGGCCCATTAGGTGGAGTGGTGGAATGTTTAGACATTTTTCTTAGAGGTAGCGCGTTCAAATGTTCGTTCCAACATCATATTCTATTTTTTTTTTTTAAATTCTTCTATGTATTCTCCGGTTCTCCCTCTTCTGTTTTTTTTCTTTTCTTCTTCTCATTCCCCCTCTCAGAATTTTTTCCTTTCCTTAATCTAACTTTTTCCTCTAGTTTTTTTTCTCTAAATTTTTCCTTATAATAAAAACTTCTTCACTGCTCATGATAGACCTGTTACGATTAATTGACCCCCCCTAAGCAAAACTTCTAGCTCCGTCCCTGCTCCCAAGTCCCATGTATGAAGCAGAATATGTAATGACTCTAAAATCTAAACCTTAGTCCGAAAATTAACATCGTAATTCTTATTCATTGTATTGTTTTATAACAGAAAAACTCAAAACTGCTATCGTATAAAATGCAAACGGCACTACTAAAAATATATATGTATGACAGACTTGATTTAAAAGGCTTAAAACGTGTTTTAATCTCCTTAGTAGTACCGGCAAAGCTTGTGTACGAAGATAAGGCGAGAGCGAGCTACCTTCAAAATGAAGTGGTCCTGACTATTACAATTCGAAACTCAAATTAGCAATAGTCGGGCTAATTTTAAAAACGTAATTAATTAATAAAAAACACGAATGCCCTTTGCAAGGCATCAAATAAATAAATTAAAATCGGCAAAAATTAAATGAAAAATGAACAAAAATAAAAATAAACTGGAATAAAGAAAGAAAATGAAGAACTCCAATTGCTTTCCCACAAACAGTGTGACTAGCTGTAACGCTTCTTTTCTGCATATTATAATCTTTAAAGCTTTTTTACAAAAAATAATATCGTTATTATATCCTTCATTAAAGTGGGTTATAATTGAAAGATGTTACAATTGGAATCTGCTAAATACTCTCTGTTATAATATTATAAATATCCTTTTTCTTTCAAGAAAATGATATTTTGTGATGTTTATTATTTATTTTTCACTAATTATTTTTCAAAAAATAACTCTTTTGATGAGATAATTGAATGGGAAAAAAATTAAACTTACAATGGAACATAGAGAGTATTATTTATTGCATTCAACTAAAGACTAATTTTTTTAAAAAAAATTAAAGCAACTTTCCTGACTCGGTGATTTAACGTTATGATTCCATTTGCTTCGCTTTCGGCAGCGTCGACCTCTACTTATTTTTAAGTGATTTCACTTTGTCCCTTTTGCTACTTTAAAAAAAATAATTATGCATGTAAAACACAAATTTTTGACGAATTTTGATTTTAAATATAATTTTAAAAATACTAGAGTAAATTTATAAACTTCAAATTTATTAAAATTTGTACATTAGCAAAACTTAAACTTCAAATGCATGTACATACCAAACTATCTTACATTGTTTGCTACGTATATAATAGACATCATTTTTATGCAAAACGATATCTCATCTTCAATAATTAAACCACCAAAATTTTCTAACAATGTGCAAATTTAAACAAATTAAAAAAATCGTATACACAACATTTTTAAAGTAAAATTAAAATCCACCCAAAGTTCGTTTATTTTCGGATGAATAATCCTTCTATACAAATAATTACAAATGAGATTTTCTAAAGTGCTCTAAAACATTACCTCCCTTTCCTTTTCGAGCGGTCATCTTTCCTACTTTGGCAAATTATTATTTACACTTTATTTGAAGAAGCCACAATTTTACACAATTTTACTACAACTATTCGCCTAAATAACCGTGCCGAAAAAAAAGACACTGATACAAATGGAGTATTATCAAATTATTCATATAATTACAAGGTTGTTTTGGTCTCTAAAATCCAAACTTCATAATTGCAGATATATTACAAGGAAAGCATTAATCCGAGGTTACCTATCCTACATGCCAAGATTCCAGACAAAGACTAGAAATGATGATCACAAATCACACCTACAAGCTTATAAATACCACATAGGCCTGACTAAATGAGATCGGGATTTGCCGAATATCGAATACCGCACCGATCCCAACGGGATTGGGATACCGAAATACTGACAATGCGGTATTTGGTAGTTACGCAGTATTGGCGTTGGTGTCTTTTGCGGTATTCGGAAATCCCAATACTAATGTGGTATAATACCTCAATACCGAACTGATTTTACTATTATTTATTTAATTTCTATTTTACTTATTTACTAATGTTAAATACTTAAATGTATAATAATAATACTATTAGACTAATAATAAATAAAAATTAAAGAGGGAGCGAAGAATAGAAATTATTTCAGCACTTGAGCCTTTAGTCGACGACGGAGGACCCACCCATCCTATTCCTCTCCTCCAAGTGGACCTAGCTGCCGCCGCCAGCGCCGAATCGCCCACCACCGCCAGCGCGCCGCCACCGCCCAGTCGGCCAATCGGCCGCCATTGCCTCCCGTGCACCAGCGCACGGCTCCTCCCCTCCTCCACCCAAGCTGCCACCACCTCTCTCCACCTTCCTTGACTCCTTAAATTAACTTCGAGATTTTCGATAATCCCAAATACCAATCCCGCAATACCGTCCCAAATCTCGCATCCCGAATACCGAATTGCGATTGGCTTTGGGATGGGATTTCTAACCTTTTCGGGATCGAGATACCGATAATTCTGGATCGGGATCCTGATCCCACACAGTCCGACAACCCTAATCCCACATGGGACTTTGTCTCATGGAAACAAGAATCCTATGTTTTGTCCAACTTTACAGACGAGAGAATCAACTCACCTCAGCCACACAATCTAAACAAACTATATTTTGCTACTCCAGATATTTATCCCACCTTAAAATATCAACGATAAAATCTCGATAGCCTATCGACGGTCCAGAAATCACATAGCCCAGAACGGAAGAGGGGGGTCTCGCCCCTCTATTACTAGTTACTACGCATTCGCCAAATGGAACGAAGAAAAATTTCATCAATTTTTATTTAGAAAATAAAACATGTAAATGCATCACATCAAACTAAGGCCAGTTATCAGCTCATTTATGTAAGCCGTATGGTCGGGGAACGACACCGCACAGAAAGGAAAGCCGTGGGATTATCGTTACCATGCAGTCTTCAACTATAATGTGAGAGAGAGAGAGAGAGAGAGAGAGAGAGAGAAGAGTACATTCAACTTAATAAGCATTCAAATGGTCCCAGGCTCAAATAAAGACAGATAGCAACCACAACAGAACTACCCAAAAAATGACACATACAGATACTGTTAAAGTAAAATGTGTGACGGAGAGTACGAAATACCGTTCAAGAATTTTGGGGAAAATGCATTTCTACAAATGTTAAGGCATAATACGAAAAAGATAATGATAACAAGTGTAACAATCTAACTACTATAGAATGCAAATACGGCAAAATTCAACATTTTTCCACACAAGTTGGATCCGACCGGGACTCAAGAAAATTCAGACAGCCTCGTTATATGGGTCTTTTCATTTTCACTCAATCTTGGATAAGTATTCAAGTTAATTCTCACTTAGCAGGAACAATCATAGTTCATTGTCCTAACAACATGACTTGACTATAATTGGAGGAAATCCTATTCTTGGAAGTAATGATCAAGGGATATTAGGAGGCCTATCTATATATAAGCTTCTTATAGCAATACTCAAAGAAACAATCAAGAAATAATCAAGAAAATCTAGTCGGTACACGATCTTGCACTACTATATGAATATAATCTGTATCTTTATAAGTTTCTTGACGAACAAAATATAAGATGGAAATAATGACAATCAAAGTTAAAACAGCATACCTTCAACTAATGAGGCTTCACGACTTCGGGATAGCCCAGAGGATCCACTTCACCTAACAAGTAGCCAAAAGTAAATCGATAAACGATGAATTGAAAACATCATGGGCCACAATATTGACAAACCACAGAACTGGAGCAAAACTAACCAAAGAGAAATGTTGAGAATAAACCTACTATTTAGATACATAAGATGCGTAGTTTGTTTCCTTGATACGTGTGAAAGTCTACATTGATACTTTAGCCATTTCTCCTATAGCAACTCAAATTGAAGATAAGAAACAAAAATGAGGATACAAAATCTGTAAACAGAAGCATAGAACAAAGTCATATGAAGCTGAAAATTCCGTACACTTGAAAACCACAAGGCTTCAGATCATTAATTTATTTACACCCAAAACTTCCAAATGGAGATGAAATGATTTCAATCTGCAAGCATTATGTTAACCCAGAAGAGGGGGGAATCATTAACACTATCCAAAATAAATGAAAAAGAAAAGTTTCGAGCATCTAAAGCCCAGAAACAGCAAACCTAAGCTACACTGCAATTTCCGGAAATGAACCTCTATTTATTCCGGTGTGGCCTTTTCTTGGATTTCAGCAGAACAATATAACATAATATAGTACATGTGAAACATCTCCTCAGAAGCATGCTTCTAAAATTTCTGATCAGATGTATATAGGTTTGACATCATTAACCCCAAAACTTGCCGCACAAACAGGACACTTGCGGTGGCGTGTTTTAATAATTCGCTGGAGGCAAGGATTGCAAAATAGATGATAACATTTAGTGATCACCACCTGACAAAAGGTACCTTGTTAGCTCCTCTTAGCTACACCAATACGAAACTGAATATATGATCCACAACCAAAAATATATTTGCAAATCAATGAAAAAGATTCAAAGACCAAAACTAGCCTTATAAACCAACAGCAGGAAACGAATCTAAGTCCACCAAATTCAAATTGAGTAGTCTCCTCTATTGGTGAATATCTTTCTCTGCCACAATTATAGGTTTCTTTTAAATTGAAGTGTGTTTAGTAGAAGACAATGTTACCTCCATTTCCCGCAAATAAAGACGAAAAGAAGGAAAGATTAAAATGAATTTACCATCCAAATGAATTTAGTAGTCTCCTATAGTTTCAAAATTCTCTTTTGCCTGAATCATAATCATAGGGTTTCTTTTAAATTGAAGTGTGTCGTAAAGAAGACCTTGTTAACTCTATTTCCCACAATAAAGCCGAAAAGAAGGAAAGATTCAAAAAAAGTGAAATAGCATCTTGAGCATATTGCAACCACTAAAAAGATAATGCCAGCTTTATTCATTTTCCCATGCATCCTGAAATGAGAATGTACCTCTTTCCTTCTGTCAAGGCAGACACTGCACTTGAGAATTTCATTGTACTCCCTAAGCTCTTGCTGGAGCTTTTGGACTGCAGTGTCGCTCTCGGCTTGTGCTTTTAGTTGTTGACTCTTTCTCCTCAGATTCTCCAAATCTTCTTCAACCCTTTTCCTCTCAAACCTAATTAGGAGAAGTCGTCACAAGAAGTAAGAGAATAGTTTTCCCATGCATCTGAAATAAGGATTGTGTCAATTCTAAACACCTTTCTTTCTCTAGTTCTATTTGCATCTGACAAAGACATGCTCGACTTCCATCTGCCTGGGCTTGCGCTTCTTCGACTGTTCCCATCAGCTGGTGAGAAGACTTCCTCACATCTAACAGCCTTCTTTGAGTGCTTTCTACTGCAACAGCATTGTGGGCTCTATCTTCTGCAATTCGCTCTCTTTGATCTGAGTATGTCTTCAACTGCAGCCAAAAGATTATTAATACAACCAACTCTACGGGAATTGACACTATGAATGCTACCCAGACTACCTGATCTTCAATTCGGCTGGCCTTGAAGTCATAAAAATCAACAGTTTTCTTGGTATTATGTACAGATTTCTCCAACATACTCTTTTGCATAAGCAGAGCATCTCCCATCTGTCTTGAACACACACCTTCCAAAACAAGCTGAAAAATAAAGCAAAATGGAAGCAATTCATTAACACAAAGACCAAGATTATTCTGAGCCGAAAATTGAACATATAAGCCAGCCCAGTCCTTTTCCCAAATTTATTATGACCAATTATTCTTTATATCAGTGGGGAGAATCAATTCAAAGAGTGAGGGATATAATCTCAGAGTGATAATTCATTCCTCGGAGCCGCAATATTTCACAGAATGCATTGAACCATGACAAAAGTTCCGTAAACCACATTATGTAATAAGTAATTACAATATCTCTATTCCGTAATCTTCCTTCAATGATAACCTAAGATTCTCAATATCGTAGCTATATTTCTGAGAACTTCAAAAGAGAAGCATGATTACCATATGATCCATATCTTGTTGAGGCAAGAAATTATCAACAATAAGAAACATGTCCACTAAACAACCCAATTGCGCATGTTCAGTGAGAAACATTAGAAAAATTAAGGCCAGACTTGCACTAGGACTTTCATAAAATTCAGCATAGCAGAAGCATGATTTGGGTCTAAGGGGAAAGTGAAGAGACTGGTGTGAATTCAATTACCAAATTAATTTTGAACAAAGTTAAGTGGAAAATAGAAATACTGGCCAACGACTTCTACAGAGTGCGTATACTGTATTATGGGCATATGTGATAGCAAAACATTCACTTCTTTTTTAGTCCCAAGAACATTTTCCACTTTCTGTACTATGGCAAACACGAAGGAGTTATAACCTTTATGTTATAATCATCTCTCTCAGCTATTTGCTGCAAAAGCTGCTGGTTTTGACTCTGCATGTCATCATAAGCCTGCCCAATAGTCTGTAGCAAATATAGGTCAAACTCTTAGTCTATTTTAGGAAGAATGATAGAACAATAAGCATCTTTAGAAAGTAGGCAGCACAGCCATTATCCAATTATCATCTAACATATATGATAGAGAGCTACAAATGGTTGAATACAAACCTCTATCTCTGATAGGTAGGCCTCAGTTTCTTCATGCTTGAATTTCAACACATCAGAAAGTCTTGTTTTGTCCCTGCAGTAGGAGCGGAAGAAACTATTAGAATAGTCTAGTACAGATTTTTGGCACACATTCAAATTGCAGCCATCAATCACTACAAATTATGGATAAAGTATACTTTCTAATCAGCCTTAGCGACCTTGATCAATTTGTACCTAACCTAGTGAAGAACACTGACTGGACAAGAATTAAACCATAAAATGGCAAAAAGCATTAGCATGCCCGACTTCTTATTGGAAAATAAATAAATAGTTGACGATGAAAGGACCTTTTAGAAGCCTCTAATTTCTTCCTCAGCTCAGCAATCTCAGCCTCCGAGGCAGCTAATTTCTGCTGGGATGTTGCTTCAGCTTCAATCGCGACTTTGACTCGCAACTCCAGATTGCGCTCATCAAGAGAGGACTTAAGGCTCTGAACATGAGCCCATGCCTTGATCTCAGTACTTTTAGCTGCACTTTTATCCCTGCATACAGCACATTGAATCACAAGCAGAGGAGGGAGGTAGATTCATAGAGTCAACTACAAAGATTGATCTCAGATCTAATTAAAAAGAATGTGCAATTAAGATAGGTATATCATCAATATGGTGCTAGCAATATCTTCAACTTTTATGTAAGTCCTTAAATTAAGGAGAAGTTGGTAAAAAGTAGTTTATTAGAGAACTTGCGGGGTGTTTGCAAATACTACTTAAAAGTTGATAAAATAGTGTTTGCAAATATTCAGAATCTAGTAGCTTATTTTGACATTTGGAATCAAAATACCCATTTCACCTCTAAGTCTAAAATAAACTTGCTACATGATTTACATTATTTCTAATCTTTTATTTCTTGAATTGATAGATTTTATTTTAGAACTAAATAAGGTACTATATATGATTTATAATTTAAAATATTAAATACATTTGTAAATTAAGATATTCTAATTTAAAATACATTTGGAACCAATTTCAATATTAACATAAAGTTTAAGCTTGATAAAAGAATTATTTAAAGAAATTAATAACTAACTAACTAAGGGGTAATTTTGGGTTATACATTTTTTACTAGGGGTTGGATTGTTAAATAGCAACTTCTACAAAATTACCGAAACGACAATCTCCTTAAGTTGGGTTGAACCAACTTATGAAACTTACCCTTTTTTAGATTAAATTTAGAGATTATTTGGGATTTTAATCTTACCAAACACTCATTTTTGGACTTCTCCTTAATGCTATAAGTTGGAAACTGTAAGTGGTTGCAAACACCCACTCGCCCTCTCATAAGCTTTTTCAAAATTAGATGGATTGTTAGGGTGTTACCAGTAATAACTAAATTGCAAAATGATACAAAGTTACTTAAGGTGGGCATTTAAACTAGCCAAAATCCTACCTGAAACAAGAACATAACCAATAGAAGTTTGACAAGAAAAACACTGAAGAATGCTACCTTGAATCAACTGATTGGTGCTCATACATTTCCAGAAAGAGCTTCAAGTCCGTTTCAGTCACCTTTAAATCACTGATCTGCACCCACAAACCAAATTTTAGTCATTCTAAATCAGATCCTTGTATAGGCTAAAGTAAATCTGCAAAAAGCACTAAACACACCACTGTTGAAGAGAGATTTGCATGTTTTTCCTTATGTGAAGTCTATAACGTAAGAAATCAGCCTAGTAAAAAACCTATAAGCCTCAAGGTGAGGCTCGCTATGTAAACCGCCTCTCCTACATTCATTTAGGCTTATGCCTCAGCCATGTGAGGCTTGTGCCTCAAGGTTACCTGTCCTTTTTTAGCGTTTTAAGGATCGCAGTAGTTTTTCTTAGTTTTAAACTGTTTTATGGGCAACTTAACCTATTATTACAAATCCCCAAAAATTACAATTTCTACAAGTACTCGCAAGTTTGAATAGACAAGGCTCTCATTTCATTCTCTTAATCATGACAGCAGCACCTAGTGAACACCACTCACATCTCCATCTTTCATCTCTTACTATGTATATAAGTTAGTGATGATGTGTTGTCTACCTCTCTAACATTTGTATATACATGATAAGTCTGTAATTCTTCTATAACCACACATATAAACTTAGCTAGAGTAAGCCAGTGTTTTTAGTTGTTGAGTTTCATTTCGAGTTAGGTAGCATTTTGGAGCAGAACTGTTGAGATTGCTGTGAACTAGCCACTAGGATCTAGATTATTCACATTGTTAAGGCTTGCCCATGTTCGCCTCGAAGCTTGACCCTTGAGCTGCTCTAGGGAAACGCTCGAGGCATAAATAAGCTACAATTAAATTCAAGAATGAAATACTGAAAGCAGTGTCGGACAGTAAGTAAAACTTAGCTAATATGTACGCAATTTAAGGAAAAGTTCATACCACAGCTTGCAATTTCTGAATTTCAGCATTTTGAAGCGCTGATCTGAAAGTTAAAGTCTCCAATTCCTTAGCCTGTTCATGGTATACACGCAGGTACACAATGATGTGTACATACGTGTAAGTTGAGCAACTAAAAACAATGAGCTAAAAATGAATGGAGAGTTTTAAGTTTATCAATTTTCACCTTGCGGTTGAGAATATTAGTCAACGACTCAACATCAGCTCGCAAATTGTGAATCTCTGCAGCTATCTCCTTGTGTTTAGCTAACTGATTTTGCATGCCAACCATCTTCTCAGGAAATGATGAAACCAAAGCTTTGAACTGTGCAATAATTTCTTTCCTACCTGCAATTAACAAATTAAAGCAGCTGCGACAAATCTACAGTAGGAAAATCAAGTCTATTATCCATACCAGGTTCTTTAGATGCATGTTCCAGTTTGACCTCAATTAGATCTTTTTCTTTGCTGTATCTTTCTATCTCTACTTCTAAATCGCTTAATCTGGAGTCAGCAACAGCTGATGCTCGTTGATGAACATCAACTAACTCGTTTTTCACGAGACTTTCTTTCTCTCGCCAGTAAAGCCTTTCTTTTTCTACCTGAATCACAAGAGTGGATAAGCAAGCCAACTGAAATTGTTCCATTTTACTCTAAAAGAATAAATAAAACTGAAGTCAAAAGGGAAAAAATCAACCAAAACCTGTAATTTCTCATAAAGGGCTTGATATTGAACTACATCTGCTTTAGCCTTCGCCAATTGATCTTTCAGCAAGAGGTATGCTTGGGATGAACAAATGCAATGAATATTCTTTAAGTTGCTCTGCCAACATAATTTTCACAGGCTAAGAAGAAAATTAAGAGCCAATGTACAAAAACGAGTAGTGGAAAGAACTGAGAACACAGAGAAGCTATAAGGAAAATAATTAACCTGCAAACTTGATAAATTCCTTAACGTGTTTAGCCTATCTTCATGGAGACTCTTGAGCTCATCTAATCGAGATGTAGATTGGTTCTGTGAATAAAAACCATCTCCATGAGCTAACTTTATGCAGAGCAAACTTATCATCCAAACTAGAAGAATTGAAAAAAAAAAACATTTAATACCAATAGCTCCTTCAGGTTGGACTCCATATCTTGCAAGTCTCTTTCCTTGTCCCTTGCTTTATCAGTAATTACCAGCTTATTTCCTCCATTTGGACTAAGGAAAGATGGCCCCTTCACCACATCTCTTTTAGCTTTTAAAACTGCCAACTTATGGTTGCTTTCTTCCAGTTCAAAAATTTTACTCTCTAGTTCTCCTTTAAATGGAAAAGCAAAAGAATGCTGTAACATATTGGAAATATATTGAAAATCGTTCATTCGGAAAAAGATGAAGGTGCAGGCTGCTTCTGGAAATTTTGTACATATGGGAGAGAGCTCATATTTAACCTATTGGATTAGGACCCTCATTTTCAAATTCTCAGAATCGAAAGTGTCTACCACACAAGAACAAGGAATAAATAACTTGAGTTTATGAGCTAATTATAATCTAGATAAGTTTAAATAGCCTGAAGTATTAATCATGATAAAATAGTAAGTATTTTAGATAAACTAAAGGATGGACACTTTTTCACTGGTTAGTACCTCTGGAGAGAAACAAACAATACATGTTCTTCAGCTACATATGGTATACACTGAAGCCAACCAAGCCAGACCAGAAAGCAAAATACCTAATGGTGTGTGGACAAAAACTTTATACAGTGCACTAATACCTGATAAGTAATTCTATTGAGGAGAAACAAAAAGGCTAATACCTTTCAAACGCTTCAGATCAGCTTTGTTCTTAGCATCAGTGTCTCTATGCCGGTGGAGTTCACCAGCTAGTGATTTATGTTTCATGTGAAGCTTCAGGACTGCCACTCTCAAATTTCTAACCTCAGCTAGCGAATCAGAAGAAACCGCCTTCTGGCTCTGTCCTACAGTGGGGTGCAGAAAAGTAAACAAGTGAAGTGACTTGACAGATACACACAGATTAATAAAAATAACAGTACTGAGAAAAGAGGAGGATAGGCAATGACTACAATATTTTGCAAGAACTTGATGAGCTACATTAAAAAACTAAAGTGTATGCAAGCCATCAATGGTTTTACCATTAGAAGAGAGTGCCTTCAGAGATGCACTGTACAATATACTCTTCAAATTATTCAAATCATCAAAAGAAGCTAAGATATTCTTGAGTATGGTCTCTAACTTCGCAGTCATTTCACCATTTGTTGTTCTATCGCCAGCCGTTGGATTGACCAGTGTGCTAGCTGAGCTACTTTCAGTAGCACCTGTTTCTATGAGTCGGCTAAGTAAGGCATCCTCTAGTGGTGAATCACCATCTGACAAGGCAATTGCTAACTTTATCAGCAAAAGCTCCAAAAAAATACAGTTAAGAATAAGTATTACTCAAACTGGAAAATGCATGGCATGCCTTTGTTCATTGCCGGCTAAAAGCTAAATCAAGTAGTTGCAATATCTAACAAATAAAGAAGTATAATGCGGTCAAGTTTCCACATAGTGAAAAGAAGCCAAACATAAGGATCTAATATTTATCAGTTAGTATGTATTATGGTTCAAAAAACTGAGTAAAAAGCACAAAACCCAACATATATGTTGACTTGGTTACTGGAAATAACATGCATTGTGAGTATTGTTGACTTGTGAGAATCACAAAATACACAATAGATTCATGAATTCCTAGCCATTAAATTGGACTGCAACATGCTTATGAAGTTGAATACCGACAAAATAGGAGAGTCTGGAGAGGGTAAAAGCAAAGCAAAGGTAATCCATCCGGGATTCCCCATTTTCTGACTCAAAAGAATATGCGAATTTTTTTAAGAGGAATTCATGTACGCGTGGAGATAAATTGAGAGGGAAGAGGCCGATCAGATACAAGGAAAATTGCACAAGATGTGCAGAACAGAAGAAATATATGTAAAGAAGAAAAAGCAAGGCGTATGGATTTTATCAGACCCGTCCAGAATCCACCATGAATTCCTTGGCACACATGAAAGCAAATTTCCTTAAACGTCAGTTAAAACAAACATATAAACGAAGAAAGAAAATTAGAAGGCAAGAGGACATAGGAAATGCAAGTCTGAGGAATACATCCAAAACCAGTACTTTTGCACAATTACGAGGTAACAGATTTCAAGGTATGCCAAGACTTCTTCAACATATCACTAATATCCAGAAGGGGGAAAGAAAAGTATATACAAAAACATCTCTAACAGGCATCACTAACCTTCTTTTGCTAGGCGGCGTCCAAAACCCCGGACATCTTCTGTACTTTCAAGTGAGCAATTAGAATGTGATTCCAAGTGATCAACAAGCTGGTAAAACATTGGAGCCATTTCAAAATAAGTAGGAGAACAATTTGCAGATACCAGATAATCTATGTAGTTGTGTTTACAACCAGCTTCACATATCACCAGCTGAATGGATGCATCAGGATATCCTACTTCCTTGTAGATATTGTCAATGCCATTAACATCAAACTAATAGAAGTGATTCTTTATACTAAGAAAAATGAGTATGAAGGCCTCTAGCATAAAAATTTACATGCATTTATCATCCCTTCACCAATTATAAATATATTTGATTACAAAAGATTTCCTATATCCACAAATCACCACTGAAACGTAATGCTATGAAGATAGAGGATGGTATCAATAGTGATAATGAAGATACCATTACTTGTTCATGATTTCCAATTATAATTTCCAAGTTGAAGACCCCTTTGAATAGATGCTACAAATCAAAACTAAATCTAGCCAGTGAGTCAACAAATAGTAATAATAGCATCATACATACCTCTTTCCATGAATCATCGACCACAGTTAAGGTTTTCTCATATGGATGTTTATTTCTCAACTGGCACAATCTGTCATCAAGGGCCTTAATCTCAACCTTCTGAGTTTCCAACTTCTGTAAGAGTTTTTGATTTTGAAATCGGAGCACTGCTGCATCAAGCTAGAGTAATTGGAAAAGTTTGACTATTAGTTGTCTCTACGGAAACGGACATAACTCTCATTGGAAAATGTGGAATCACAACTTGTCACGATTTAATTCAAAGATAGCAATCAGGTTTGAGACTACCACATGATCAGTGAATAGCAAAATCTGCAGCACATCCGGCTTAGATAAATGAAAAAAAATGAAAATTAAATTTCTTTCGTTTATCGAAAGCATTGATTCAGCCCACAGTGACGGTTAAATCAGTGAGCCCTCTTTGATTCCCTAATCATTGCTGCCATCATGAAATTATTGATTTTTACGAGCAAATACAATTTCTACAGAAATGCACAAAAAACAGGATACATGGCAAAAGACGTGTAACTTGATTTCATTACATAAATAATGAATCACAGATAGTTTCACAGAAAGTAATATCAAACCAGGGGTGCTGATCACGTTGCAGGAAAAAGTATAGAGCAAGTAAGCAGAGAAAGACACACTGCTTTTCTTGCAACAGGCAAACGTTGCATTTGGAATGACACTTATGCCCCAAAGTTTTAGCCATGCAGAGTATCAGAAGTAAAACAAATACCAAAAGTCCACATATAAGATAAATGGTGGCTCTGAGGGTAAATGTTTACTCTTTAAATATCACTATCGTAAAGGAAAAACAATCTTTTCGAAAAGCAAAAACAAATCAATGTAATAAAAGAAAATAAAAAACATGGGAACAGAAATGCTAGAAAATTAAAAGAAAGTGAATTGTCTTGAGGTGCAACTTTTAGAATCCATTACTAAAAATAGATTGCAAACAATATCTTTTTAGAGAGAAAAACCTTCCATACAAGTCATTTCACCAAAAAAAACCAGGACCAAGACAAGGTGTCAACATAAAGTTTCCGAAATCCAGAAAACTCCCTTGGGTTCAGAATGGAAATGCGCAGCCTACTTATAGCTTTATAACATCACAGCTCATGGGAATAACTTGTGGTACATAAAAACTATGATTGGACTATAAGTATTTAATAATAATGAAAAAAGCCTTTCCAAATTTGTTAGTCTAGCATAAACATAATACGTGCTCAAGCATTCACAAAATCCTAAAACCAGAACTCATCAACACAAAGCACAGTATATAGATCAACTGGCTGAAGGTTTCAGATGGAAGCATAGTAACTAATATTGCAATTAGATTAATAACATCCAAGAGGAAATGCAACATCAATTTAACAAAAACAAAGCAAAGAACATGGTAAATCCCAATAGAGAAGCTAGTCTAAAGTTTGCCACCGTATTTCGTGTGTACACCCAATACCCAATATCCGATGAGAGCAAACACATTTCATGTAAATAGTTGCTCGAAAAAAAAAATCTACCAAATGAGATAGCTTCTTGAATCTTGGTCTAATAAAGTTATCATCTTGCAAATTTAAACAAAAGAGAAGAAAGTGGCCTAACCTTTTTCTCCTCGGAGAGCGGCGCAAAAGGCTGCTTCTTGCCCGTGGCGCCGGTGGGCGATATAGAGCTAACATGGCGCCTTTTCTTGTCAGCTTCACCTGTGCTACCCATCACAAACCCACCTCTCAAAACCCAATAATCATCACTTCCCCTTTATTAAACCCTTAAAAATAAAATTCTCATAAATATTTCAGAAAATCGCCGGACTATTCAACACTTAGAGAGATGCCAAGAAAACATGCATGGATTGAAAATCCAATCTTGGCACAAATTGGAAACCCTAATTCTTTAAACGACAGAGCTTACAGAAATAAAAGGTATGTAAATTGCTCCAATTACACGAACCCTAGGCTACAAAGAAACAAAGATTGCTCAACTTCAAGTTGCAAAGAGAATTAACGGTCGTTTTTCTCTTCTTGAATCCAATTTATTGCCTCTTCAACTCTTCTGTATATAAGAACTAACTACGAGAAAGTGTAAACACAGAGTCATACAGAACTTCTGAACAACAATGTGGGGAAGAGAGAGAGAGAGAGACACTAAATACTATTGGAGAAGCAGCAAGGGGATTTTCTCAGGGGTAAATAAGTTATTTCACAGCGCTTGGAGAAATCGTGTGTCAACAATCTGGCTGACGTGGCCGGTAACGGGTTCATCGCTTTGAATGAGAAGACGCTCACAAGGAAATATCCAAATAGGGCTTCGATACACGAGCGAGCGGAAGACGGTGGATGACTTCTCGTCGTACTGGATAATCACCTTCTATGACCTTAGAAGGAAATATTTCCTTCCAAAACAAAAAAGATACTATAAATAAAATATTAATTGAGCGTAATGGGCTACAACAAACTAGTGACTGTCCTTATTTAGACCGGAACAGTTGGAAAGGCCAACGGATAAATGCACAAGGTTTTACTATTAAATCACTAACAATCCAAAGAAATCTCTATGTATTATGTCAAATAAGACCGGAGTTGGGTTGGCTTCATGTATCACAGCCCGATAAGATGCTATATGAATTTGGACAGCTCGAAAAACTGACTTGACCAGATAGGCCCGGGATGGGCTGGTGGCCAGCCCACCTATTTTGCCATCTTTAATTATGAATCGTCAATCTAGTTAGTGATAACGGTAACAATGGACACATTGTCACAAACACACGATTGCTTTTATATGTATGTATCTGTAAATATATAATATAGTTGTTGTGTTGCAACGCTTGATTAATCGACAAACGAAAATCGGTACTTATAATGGTAAGAAAATCAATGCATGCATAATTTGATATTTTGAAGTGTTAATAACAATGTATAGTTGACAATAAACTATTTGATTAAAGTACTAAGATTTGATTGTATACATCTATCAACATTATGTCATAAGTTTTTTTGTTTTTTTTTTCCTTCTGAAAAACTGATGTGCCTCTGCCTCGTATGGTCCAAATTCAAAATAGTAAATATAGAATAATGAGGGGTGCAAATTGCAAATAAAAAGATTCAAGATGGCGTAGTGGTGAAGGTGGGTGGTCCGGGACCGAAAGATCATGAGTTCAATTCTCACTGGACACGCTATGTGTGTCTGTCACACCTTAGGGTGGTTTAATTCTCCTGTGTGGTTTGCAGGCTATTGCACAGGAGCGAGGTTTACCTGTGCGCACCAAAGGTAGCGGCTGCGGGTTCCTCGTTATAAAAAAAAGTGGGAATACCCACTGTTAGCCAAAACGAAAAAAAACACAAATATGGCCTATAACTAAAACAAAACACAAAAGTAATCATTTTGTCTTTATCCGGCGGAGGGTCGATGGAGGGCCGATGGGGGGAGTCCATTGGCCCTCCATCGATAGAGGGCCGATGGGGGGCCGATGGCCGATGTTGTTCAGCAGGGACTATGGCCCTCCATTAGGGCCGATGGCCGATGTTGTTCATTCAGCATGGACTATGGCCGATGGCCTTCAAAAATTTTCAGGGACTATGGCCGATGAGCGATGTTGTTCAGCAAGCCAACATTTGATAATTTTTTTTTTTACACTTGGGGGCTGATGCCCTTTTAACCATTTTTTTTTCTTTTTTAACTTCAGGGCCATCGGCCCTCTTTAATTTTAATTTAATTTTTTTTATATATATTACTCTTGAGGCCGATAGCTTGTTTCATTTTTTTCTTTTTTTTTAAATTTGAGGGCCATCGGCCACTCTTTAACCTTTTTTTTTTTTTTCAGGGCTGATGGAGGGCCTATGGACTCCATCGGCCCTCCCATCGGCCCTGCGCCGTATAAAGACAAAATGGTTATATTTGTGTTTTATTTTAGTGGTGAGATATAAATGTATATATATTTATACTGTTTGGCTACTATTAAAAATGCCTCAAAAAAAATCAAAATAGTAAATATAGAATAAGTAGGGGTGCAAATTGCAAATAAAAAAGATCCAACTCTCTCGAGCTTCATATTCAAATAGCCACCCGCATGCCGCAGCACCTTGGTCGGCGGCGAGTTCTCTCCCTCCTATTCCCTAACCACTCTCTAAAATTACACCATGATGAAACTCATCCGCAATTGGATGCAAGATGGCGTCTGGATCCCTCGTATTCGAGCGTTGCGTTGTATTCCACCCAACAGCCCACCGCCTCTTCAAACCGTCTGTATCAAAAACTTCAGAGATGTAACGAGGAGAGGGCTTCCGTAGTTCCAGTTCTCGAAGAATGGGCTAAGACTCGACAATTGCATCTCCCCGAACTCCAAAGATTCATCAAGACATTCAGAACCTTCAATCGAGTCAAACCCGCGCTCGAGGTATTTATACCTATGATTGTATATGTATCTACTTTCTGCTTTTAGTTTCTATTTTGCACTTAATCTGCATTTGAAATTTTGTATCCAGTGGAAATTTCACAGAATTTAGTTTCTATTTTGCACTTAATCTGCATTTGAAATTTTGTATCCAGTGGAAATTTCACAGAATTTATTGTATTGAGGGTTGGGGATTTACCTTGTTTGAAATTTGAATGATGCTCGTGTTTCTGGTAACTGATAATGATTATTGGATCACTTCCGATTCTGCAGTTGTTATTGAATGTGTATGCTTGAAGTAATTCCAATTACTTTCACAAATTTCAATATTTTAATGGCAGATTGCTGAATGGATGAGTATGTAGCATTAAGAATTTCACAAATACCCCAGGGCATGTGTAACAAACCGGCCGGAATCCGCCGGTTTGTTAAACATAATTGAGTGCAGATCGTATGATTGAGAAGGAATAATTTCCTGGTTGTTTCGATTGAAGAAGCTTGATTGAGAGAAAAAAAGGATTGTTGATTGAGAGTATTGATTGAGGGAGAGAGATGAACGAGAGATTGAGAAATGAGAGATAATTGAAAGTAAAGAGATTGGAGAGAGAATAGTAAGAGATAATTAACTTTCGATACCAACTCAATAAGTAGTAGCGGATATATATAAGTATCCGACTAAGACCTAATTTAATTAAACCCTAGCAACTTAACCAAATATAACTAAAGAAATTAATAAGGAAATTAATACGAAAAATAGATACTAATACGATACTACGGAATCGCGTAGCGAACGGGGCGTGACAATACTCCCCTCTTTAAAGAGTCTTGTCCCCAAGACTCGGATCTTTGACGAGGGAAGCAAACAGTCGTACAATAAAGGGGCGTCTTCTCCCTTCAATTTCTTGCGAGGTGGGCGAGCCTTGTCAACATGGATAGGGTTCCCACCAACCACGGCCATATTATGAGCCAATGATGCTTGTGCAGACTCCTCTGTTTTGAACACAATATAAGCATTGACACTATTTCCATTCTCATTGATTTGCTTCTTGATTACAGCGTCCTTTCTCGGAATTTTCCCACCGACAATAGGGACGGATCGAAACCTAACAGACTCAACTTCATCAAACTGACCAAATTCCTCAGTTTTCTCAGCTTCAGTAGCCGGAGCATCCTCTTCTGCAGCAGGGGTTTCCTCCGCTTCTGGCTCTTTCTCTCCCACAGCTTCTTCTGTTGTTTCAGTCTCGGCCTTCGTCTCTTCAGCTGCCACGTCCTTCGTCTCGACTTCAACAACTGTTGGTTCTTCCACTGCAGCGGTTTCTTCTACGACTTGTTTCTCAAGCTCGGCTTCAGCGGCGGCTGGCTCCTCCGCTTGAGCTGATTCTTCGACAACTTCTTTCTCCTTGGAGAGAGATTTATTTTCAATCAAGATGGCTGCCGGAGAGCTTGAAACGATCCCGACCAAATCCGGAATCTCGGCAGCAGTAGGTGTTGCATCCACTTCAAAATCTAAGTAAATTGGTTGAATAGTTGGGAGTGGAGAGATTTCAGAATACCAGTTACCGTTTGCACGTCGGCGAGCCTCCGATCTACGATTGTAATAATCAAACACTTTATTCATCTCCTTAACACAACGAGCAGTTTCTCGCTCGAAGGCCGCCGCAATCGATTGTTCGATCGCCGTCAATTGACGATTCGATTATCCAGCTCAATCGCCTTCTGCCGGAGTAGCCCATAGTCGCAGAAACGTTGCTCTGATACCACTGTAACAAACCGGCCGGAATCCGCCGGTTTGTTAAACATAATTGAGTGCAGATCGTATGATTGAGAATGAATAATTTCCTGGTTGTTTCGATTGAAGAAGCTTGATTGAGAGAAAAAAAGGATTGTTGATTGAGAGTATTGATTGAGGGAGAGAGATGAACGAGAGATTGAGAAATGAGAGATAATTGAAAGTAAAGAGATTGGAGAGAGAATAGTAAGAGATAATTAACTTTCGATACCAACTCAATAAGTAGTAGCGGATATATATAAGTATCCGACTAAGACCTAATTTAATTAAACCCTAGCAACTTAACCAAATATAACTAAAGAAATTAATAAGGAAACTAATACGAAAAATAGATACTAATACGATACTACGGAATCGCGCAGCGAACGGGGTGTGACAGCATGTTGCTATTCAGCTAGACCTAATATCAAAGGTTCATGGAGTAGAAGAAGCCGTGAGCTTCTTCAATGGCCTTGAAGATGGTTTGAAAGTCTTCCCCACTTACTCGCTTTACTTGAACCGCCTTGCTAGAGCAAAACTCCTGGACAAAGCGGAGGCGGCCATGGAAAAGGTTAAGGCGTTTGACTCGAATAGTAACCTCTCCTACAATACAATGTTGAGCCTTTACTACAAGATGGGTATATACGATAAGCTAGATTTGTTGATGGAGGAGATGAAAAGCAAGGGCATTGGTTTTAGCGTTGTTACTTACAATATTAGGTTGAATTTGTATGCTGATTCGGATTTGGAGGGAATGGAGGAGTTTTTCACAAAGATGCAAGAGGATCCTCTCTTCTCCGGTAACTTGTACGGTCATAGTATAGCTGCCAAAGGATATATCAGATTTGGTGCTTTAGAGAAAGCTTATGATGTACGAAGAAAGCTGAAGGTCTAATTGAGCATGGTCGGAGAAGGTTTGAATACGACCCTTTAATGAGTATGTACGCCACTTTGCGGAAAAAAGGAAGATGTTTATCGGCTATGGAATTTGCTTGGACATTGTGGGAAGTTGCAATATGAATCCTATATTTACATTTTTACCGCTTTGGAGAAGCTGGATGATCTTGATGGTGCCAAGAAGATCTTGGAGGAGTGGGAAGGAAAGAGTGGAAGCTCGATATTCGGATTCCAAACTTGGTTATTGGTGCATACCTGCAGAAAGGTGATGTGGGAGAGGCTGAGGTTATCCTAAAGAGACAAGTAGATAGTGGGAAGAAGCCATGTTCGGAGACATGGAGTCATATGGCATTTGGATACCACAAAAATGGCCGGATGGAAGAGGCGATGGAGATGATGAAGAAGGCTTTCTTGGCTCGCTTTTCCGGCTGGAAACCGGATCGCACCACAAAGAATCGCCTGTGTAGAGTACTTGAGAAAGAAAGGAGATGAGAAGGAAGCACAAGAAATGTTGATGTTGTTTGAGAAGTAATCCAGTGTTTCAACGAGTTTAGGCTATGCTTTGAAGCTAGAGGGTGTTGGTCCGGAGACGAAAAGTCGGGTGTAGAGGGGGGGTGAATACACTCGAGCTCGTTTCTTTTTCTCGGTGAAGGTCACTGAAGCCGATGTTTGCAATCGATGAAAAAGTGCCAAGTAAGCCTTCGATCACTGGGGTCAAAGTGAGTCGGCTTCGAGCTCTTCTACCGACCGATGTCAAGATACGAAACTCCCGAGATCGGAGGCGTAGTGCGGATAAGTGTTAGGCCCGAGTCGTCTCTTTTGAAAACGCGTTTTTGCAAATTAAATCTTTTAGCTGTGCACTTTATAAAATACGTTTTATGCAAACTTATGATTTTCAAGTCAGTTGAATGCAATGCAATAAAACAGTAAATGAACACAAGCGATTTAACGTGGTTCGGATACGCAAGATCCTACGTCCACGGTCCCGAACAAGGCAGGGAGAACTTGTTGATTATTCGAACAAGCCTCGCAGGGATATCGCAGACCTTTGGGACAGTTCCCTCTAAGTTATAGTCCTTAGCGACTTTACAATCCAAACCTAAGTTTAGAAGGGAGGGAATATTCTCCAACTGAGAAGGAGTTCTTACAACAAGAACAATTCACTAAATGTGAACTCCTTCGGATCTAAGCTATGAATCTAGCAATGAGCTTAGTCTAGAGAAGATAGGGATCAAAGTGCTCTAGAGAGATGAACTACAAGAAGTGTTCTATGAAAACTAGTTCGTCTCTGGATAAGCTTGAAGGTTCTAGAGCGTTGTGAGTTTGAATGATTTCCCTTAATTTCGCGTATATTCCTCTTGCCGAAATCTTCAAATCCTTCTCTATTTATAGTTGTGAGTTGTGACATATGTCCGTTGGAGACGACGATGCCACGTGTCACAAGCGCCCAAAGAAAACGGCCACTATTCAACTTTGTTGCAGCAGGGCAGTTAATGCACTGTTCATGAGAGCAGCTTTTTCGTGTAGAGTAGGTAAGCGTTGTCGGCTTCTCATTGGTCGAGGTTTGTAGTTGGTGAGTGTCGAGTTGACCGTTCAAACTACCTCGTATGTCTTCTTGCCGAACATTTGAAGGGACTTTTAGGCTTTGGGTCGCTTTCTATCGGATACGATTACTTGAAAGTCTGTCTTCTTGGTACGAGTCGTCCGACCGATAAAGTGAGCTTCGATAGTCGGTTGGTCGATGCGAAGGTATACGCTTGCATTGGTTCTTCTACCGATGACCATCGCCTTGTAGAGAATGCTTCTCTCGAGGTCCGGTCGCCGATGCGGGATCTTCAACTGAGTTTGATATCAGCTGCTGACGAAGAATGCAAGCGATTACACTGATGACGTGGGGTTCTGAAAAGTATCTTCAGCAGAAGATCAGTTCAACAACTACCCCGTACAGGACTTAGACAAAAATAATAAGCATTACATCAAGTCTAACCTATACATCAGCTAATCCTATCGACACACTAATCTACTGATATCAGCTCGGTTTTGGGATCTTCAATTCCATAGTACTACTATGATTTCCCCAATTTCTTTTAATCTTAGAACATTGAGTATCAATCTATCGACTCATATCCAACAATTTCCCCTAATTGATGATGCCAAAACCTCTATACTCTAATATCTATCAAGGATACTGTCCTACTGACAACAATTTCCCCCTTTAAACTTCTGAGGAAAAAACTGATAATCATAAACGAACTTCAGCAGGCGAGAGCATGGCAAGATCAGAGAAACTGATGTGAGTGTGTGTCAGATCACTTAGTGATCAGTTGTGTAAACACAAAGACAAAGGCTGAAAGACAATGAGTAATTGTCTAGCAAGCAGAGGAACTGATATATATATCAAGAATTACAGAGTTCCTATGCTATTACAAAAGATGAGAAGGAGAAAATCACTGCTCGCCGCTTCTTGAACTTCGCGTTTTCTTCTTGAAGTTAGTGGATTTTTCCTCGGGAGGATCCGGGGTAATAGTATTTATACACTCTAGCTCGAATCTCCTGGATCTCCAAGTTATCATCCGGCCTTTACGGGAGCGAAGCTCGGGACCGTAGGTGGCTTCCTCCACTTCTCTTTCTATGTCCTTAGTGCTCGCAGATCCATTAGCAAGTCTCGGCGGTGGAATACGTCGGAAAGTGGGGCACGGAAGGTTATATTCTCGTGATTCCATGACTTGCTTCACCGTTCACCGAATTCAACATCAAATCTCGTAATCAACTCCTCAAAGAGCCGATCGGTGGCCGAAAGCAAGTGGGTAAATGCGCCATACGTAGTAGCCTTTGATAAAAACTTCTTTCAATCTCTCCCAATGTTCATTCATATCGCCCGGCACCCACTTATCCACATCTTTGAATCGGTTGTTGCTTGATGTGGGGGCCCTCGATGAACTTAGATCCTCTCGGGATCCGCCTTCTCGGATCGGCCGCCGGTTTATCGATAGGCTTTTCATTCTTGTCGGTCGCCCATCCTTTTCTTCTCACGGAGAGCGGCCGCTTCTAGTGTCTCCTCGTCTCGAGACTCGATCCTTGCAGCGTCGCCTCCCGTGTCGTTTGATCTTCCGCTATCCGCTCGAGTGTAAGAGTAGATATGGGAATACTACGAGCAAGTAGCTTTGATTTCGATCGGAAGAGCCTTAGCAAATTCTTCTTGGGCTTTCTTCTTTTGCTCTTCGACCGTATTAATGACCTTTCTCTTTCCTTTGCCCCGATGACTTTGCCCTTAGGCTTTTTTCACGCCACGTGCCTCCTCTAGCCGACGCTCCCTGGTCCGGCTTGTCTTGCGGCTCTTGGGCTATTCTCGAGGTCGAATGCCTCTTGCTCCGCTTTTGATTTAAACTTCTTGATCGGGGAGGAAGGAGTAGTGGATTCAAGTAGCGATTTCCTTCCCCAGACCTCTGCGGGCACTGTTGAGACTCTTCTTCTTCGCTGGCTCTTCAAGGAATTGAGCGATTTCGTCTATGTGCACGATGAAGAGGAGATGGGGGTGGCTTGTAGTGGGAAATCAAGGAGAAGGACCTCGTAGATGTACCTTTCGAGTAGGTGGTCCCGCCTCCGGAGCCTGTTCCCCCACGAATCTCTGCGGTGAGGGCTCTGCCTGCCGAGGAGGGTCCCGCCTCCCGAGCCTGTCCCTCGAGGATCCGGACGTCGGTGTATCTCGTATCGAGTTCATCTTTCACAATATCTTCCCCCTTTTTGGCATCGCAATGTTCGCCGGGGAGGTGCGGATAGCTTTTACGTCCCTGCTCCAGATTGTGCACAAAATCTTTGATCGGGTAACCGTGTCATCAAAATCACCGACCAAGTTACGGTAGTTTTCCCAGTCTTTCTCCCTGATCGCCTCTAGATTTCTTCAATCGAGCGGCCGACTCCTGACGGAGTTTCAAAGCAGAGCTTGATCATTTGATTCTGTCATTTCTTCTCGAATGGCTTTTAAGGCCTCCACTGTTGCTTGATGGCCGTTTG
Source organism: Lavandula angustifolia (assembly GCA_028984105.1). Taxonomy (NCBI): domain Eukaryota; kingdom Viridiplantae; phylum Streptophyta; class Magnoliopsida; order Lamiales; family Lamiaceae; genus Lavandula; species Lavandula angustifolia. The sequence continues at coordinate 7,455,302 of CM054804.1, read as the reverse complement.
AAGAGAGGTGGTTGCTATCTTGTTTCTCTCATCTATGAAGCCTTGAAGCTGTTTTCATGGCCTCGAGTCATTTGCTCCGAGAAAGTTTTATGCTTCGAGCGGCAAGCAGTGCCGACGACTCGTGCCGATAAATCGGCCTTTTGAGCACTTAGGGCTCGCTCAACTATCTCCTTGAAATCCGGGCCGAGAAGCCTCTTTAGGAGTTGAGATGTCGCGGCCAACTTACTTAGAGCTTCGTTACGAGCCTTGGTGTACTTCTCCCATTTGAAATGAACATCTTTGGCTAGGAGTCGATTTTTCTCACCTTGGCGTTTGATAGCCCCGTTGACGTAACGTGAGGACACGGAACCGATGGGTTGTATCGATAAGAGCCGGTTCCGAGCCTCTGCTCGGAGAACGAGATCAACCGCTCCCTCATGTATCGGAGCGGTTGTAGCCTCACCGATGGGATTATGGGTGGTGTTGGGCTCTTCTCTTGGGGAGTTTGTCCCTCTCTTGATTCTCCCCGATCCGCTTCCTTGGGTTTGTCATCCATCTCCTCATCTTGATCATCATTATCGCCTTTATCGGAAGGTGGAGATGGGGGCGGAGTCGCTTTTGATCGGAGCTCTCAAGCTCGGTAAATAGAGCATTGCAGCTCTCAAATCTTCGAAAGACGCCACATCGGTGGCTCTCCGAATCCAATCTTGGCTTGGAGCTCTTGCTCCTCCGTCGCAGCTCATCCGGCGACCGCTGGGATTTGGCAAAGTCAATAAGAATGTCCCAGTGCAGAAACCTTAAGAGCATCTCGAGCTCTTGTCCTTCTTGCTATTTCAACCGGATCTGCGTGCTCGGCAATTTACGGTATCTCTGTCTTAATCTCATTTGCAGCACCTGATCGGGTGGTGTCGGTTGTTGTCCACTCAGCGAGTAGGTTCGGGTGACGGTTCCCTCTTGTCGGACTCTGTTTCCTCGTAGCCGATCACTTGGACTTTGTCCTTGATCGTCGCTCCCTCGATTCCAGGATCTCGAATCGAGTAGTTGCTCCTCTTGAGTAGAAGGAGGAGCCGGCTCAATAATGGTAAGTGGCCGAGCCACCTGTGACCTCAGCGAGTCGAGTCTTAGCCAACCTCCTCTTCTTTGGTACTTGGATAGATGGGGGCGGAGCGAGACGCGACTCTCTTAGGCTCGGGCGGCCCCTTGCTACATGGATTTCTCGGCTCCGACTTTCGTCCGGAATTTGATAGACTTCTTGTCAAAGTACTTGGAGTCCTCAAAGGCCGAGTTCTCAACAGTGAAGTTCCTACGAACTATGCATTCTATCGAACAGTACATCTTTGTTCCGAATAGAAGTTTACCCACACCGGCTATCCTCCTCTCGCCGAGTGGGTAATGTGGTGAACTTCCGAGCCTGTGCCTTCATCTGAGTAGTATAATACTCGGCCCAGTTCACTTCAACCCCATCGTCTATTGCCATCATCAGCTAGGTTTGGACAGTTGATCATATGATCCAGCTGAGCTTGTCAGAATGTGCGATACCACGTAAGCTAGACCTCGCATCGAGGTAGCAACATATTCCTCGGTAAAGCTGTTTTGAACGCCACATCCTTGCGTCCACAGAATTTCTGCACATATGCGTTGATCTCCTTCTCCTTGTATCCAATCGGAGAAATGTCGGAGTTGGGAAGATCGAATGAGAGAGCTAGAGCATCTTGAATATCGAAGGTAAGAACAATTGAATCCCACTCATCTTGATCGACTTCCTTCGATAAGAGAAGGACGATTCCTCTCCCCCGACGCTAGAGATTTCCGGTTGAAATAAACCTTGGCGAATTGCCGAGGGAGATAAGCACGGGGTGCTTCGAAACCCAGCATCTCCAACCCCGAACGCTCCAAAGCGTCAAACACGGGTTCAAGGAAAGAGATCTCCACTTGGCGGAAGGCCAAAGTAGGTTCAAACGGAATCCCGGAGGCTACAATCTCCTCAATGTTGTCCGGAGTTTGAACGTTCGCCATTGAAATCGCAAAACAACATATTAGCACTTGAAAATAGAGTAAGTTAGTAGTTGCTAGCGGTACATCCGATACATTACCGTGTATAAGAGCTTTAAGAGATGCGAAAGCAAAGTTGTTTAGGAGATTTGGATAAGAAAACAAAGTTGCGAGATAAGCTCTTTGAGAAAATGAAGAATGGCGAAAAATGAGGAGATGATAGAAGATGAAAGATTTTGTATATTACGTTTGATCTTCAGTTTGAATCGCACGGTTCAAATTTAATCTTTCAAAATCAAGGGGCGGCTAAGATTAAATGTTATAAAAGAATGATTACAATAGCCGCCAAAAATATAGATATACGTAATAAAGCTAATGGAGAAGACATCATTAAATGCGCGACGCAGAGCATTAATTACGCATGCGAGGAGTCCTGCCGACCTTTCCTCAAACCTTAAACATAATAAATGGTAAGGAATAAATGCTCCTAAGCAATCGAATGCAAGCGGCCCGATGCATTAAACGCGGCATGCTTCCGAACAAATTAAGTAACGATACTACGCAAACCTCTTCGATGAACTTATCACGTGGTTACCATCATTTATCGGGAGGATGGTTGTGCGATGACCATGTCCCCCTTGCTGCTACGGTGTGCATCTCCCAACCGAGTCAACTGTACTAAGTTTTTCGACTTGTCGTGCCGATTCCATACCGATACAAATTGTTGCTAAGTATATTATTATCGGTAGTCGGCTTCTCTACCGACTTGTCTCGGTAGGATCTAGCGAGACCTAGCTCAACCGATAGTTCTCTCGAACTTTGTTCTCGGCTAGTGGTTTGGTCAAGGTATATCGCCCTTTGCTTGTCGGTATGGATTTTCTCCATCCTCGATGTCCTTCTTTTCGACATGGTCTCCGATGAAGTGGTGTCGGATGTCCACGTGCTTGCATCCGGTATGTAGAACCGGGTTCGAGTTATAGCTATTGACCTTGGTGGAGTCACGGTAGATGGGCACTTCATCCCGAGTTATACCATAATCTCTCAATTCGTTGTCGAAGCCAAAGGATCCGGGCACAGCAACTTCCTGCGGCCATGTACTCGGCTTCGGTGAGTGGACGTAGCTAACGAGTGCTTCGTTTCTTTGAAAACCACGATATCGCCTTGCCGCCTAGGAACCGACATGTTCCGGAAGTTGATTTTCGATCTATCCCGCATCCCGCATAATCGCATCGGAATAACTTCGTCGGCATTAGATTATCATCGGCAGGATACCATAACCTGACCTCGGGTGTTCCTCTTAGATATCCCGGAATCTTCTTCGCCGAGTCTAGATGACTTCGCTTGGGATTCGCCTCGAAATCTTGCGCATACACCTACAAAGATAAGTTATGTCGGTCGGCTATTTGTTAAATAAAGTAAAGAACAAATAATAGCTCTATAATCGGTAGAGTTAACGAAGCTCCCTCTTTGTCTAGATCGATTTTAAAGTTCGTATTCATGGGGATCTTGACCGGTTTGTGGAATCACGTACCGAATCTTTTGAGAAGATCTCGAGTGTATTTGGCTTGATTGATGAAGATTCCTTCGCTGATTGTTTTACTTGAAATCCAAGGAAATAATTCATCTCTCCCATCATGGACATCTCGAATTTCTCCTTCATCATCTTCTCGAACCGCCGACATATGACTTCGTTTCGCAGCCGAAAATGATGTCGTCCACGTAGATTTGCACCGTAGAATGTCATCTTCGACTTTATGCTTGAATAGGGTGCGATCTACCGTCCCCTTTTGAAAACCTTTACGAAGTAGAAAGTCCGATAGGGTATCATACCAAGCCCCGGGTGCTTGTTTTAACCCATACTGAGCTTTCCTAAGTCTATACACCCGATGTCCTCTTTGAAAGTCGGGCGGTTGTTCCACGTAGACTTCTTCCTTCGCACGCCGTTCGAAAAAGCCGACTTCACATCCATCTCGATATACCTTAAATCTCGATGTGTTGCATAAGCTAGGAAAAGACGAATGGCTTCCAATCGGCGACCGGAGCAAATGTTTCATCAAAGTCAATTCCCTCCGCCTGATTGTATCCTTTAGCAACTAGTCGAGCTTTATTTCGACAATGACGTTGTTTTCATCTCGCTTGTTCTTGAAGACCCACTTAGTTCCAATCACGTGTTGATGTACAGTGCGTCGACAAGCTCCCAAACTTCATTTTCGACGAACCGGTTCGACTCTTCTTGCATAGCAATGACCCGGGCCAAGCATCTTTAAGTGCGTCCTCTATCGATCGAGGTTCTTCGTAGACGAGAAAACAAGACTAAAGTGAGCTTTCTCCTTGATTTAATCTTGATCTCGTCCTTATAGTTGCCGATGGATCTCCAATGATAAGATCGAAGAATGAGCATCGAGCCACGAACGCCCGAGTCGGGCTTCTTCTTCGATACCACTTCGACACGCCGTAGGTGTATTAGGCATTTCGGTAGTCTTGTTTTGTGACCGTAGTAATTCGGTAAGAAGGTTAGGATCTACCGAGTTTCCGGGTTCGGGGCATTTAGCTCGGGAACATTAATCGTTCCCCACGAGTTTATATTCTCGGTAGAGGTCTCGGTTACCACAGGGGCTTCCTCATCGACCGAAGTTACCCGTTGTTGATTCGTTCGATAGAATCAACTAGGTTAGCTACATTGCTTGTTGGGCGAGTCCGAATTTCTTCATCTTCGACTCATCATCCCAACAATGCTCGGATCTTTTCGACTTTGTCATTTAGTTCGAGATCCCGTAGCTTGCTGCCGACATCCTCGGTGCTTGACTTTGTATCTTTCCCGTTCTCGGTAACAAATTCATCAAAAACAACATGAGGGCTTTCCTCCACGCAAAGAGTTCGATAGTTAAAAACTCGAAGGCTTTATCGACTCGGGAGTATCCTAAGAATACTCCTTGATCGATTTGCTATCAAAGACCTTCAACCGATCTTTCCCATTGTTGTGGATAAAGCAAGGACGTAGAAAACATGAAAATGAGAAATAGAAGGAATTCTCCCTTTCCACGGTTCGTAAGGCGTCTTCATGTGTTCTTTGTGTTAGTAGTGATCGATTCGAGTGTAACGGGCGGTGTCAGTAGCATCGGCCCAAAACTTTGAGGGTAGTCCGAGAATCTGCGAGGAGCGTTCTTGCCGCTTCTTTGAGTGTTCTGTTCTTACGTTCAGCAAGTCCGTTCTGGCTGAGGGGTGCGCGCACTGATGTCTCGTCTTTGAATTCCCTCTTTATCGCAAGTATGTCTTAACTACCGAGTTTAGAAACTCTGTTCCTCCGTCCGAGCGTATCTTCTTAATCTTGATGTTCTTTTCCACACCGAGTTTCTTCAAGTAGATTAGGTAACTCGGTCGAACATCGATTTGTTGGCGATGAAGATGACCCAAGTATATCTCGAGTAGTCGTCTATGCGACGACGGGGCATATTTCTTGCCTCTTATAGTCACTGGAGAGACGGCCCGAATAAGTCCATGTGAAGCGGTGAAGGATTCCATCGGTGGAAGGTGACGGAATAGGTGGATTGCTACTCTTTGTTTGCTTTCCCTTTAGGCACGCTTCACAATTTACGTCTTTGATAAACGATTCGTTGGGCAGTCCTCGACTTTAGAGTTCTTGACAAGCTTGTTCATGGTTTTGAAGTTCAAAGTGGCCGAGTCTCTTGTGCCATAGCCGCCGACTTGTTACCCGATTTAGTCACGTGCGAGCAAGCAAGCCTCGGGTTCCGCGGTATTCCGGTTGCAACATAGATGTTCTTCCTCCGCGAACCCGATAACACTTGTTTTCCCTGTAGATTTGTCAACAATATCACGTAAAACCAGGCTCAAAGATTACTCGTTAAGATTATCACGGAATTGATCGTCGAAAGGAGATTATGTTGAAGTCCTTCAACATATGTTACTCTTGGAACCGTGGCGGTCCCAATGTTCGGCGTTCCGTATCCCCTTGTGTAGCCTTTGGAATTGTCACCGAATTCACTGCGGGACCATCTTCTTGTACGTAGTTGGTCGGCGAGCTCTTCACGGTAAGTCATGTGTCTCGAGCGAGTGCCGTCCACTATCCACGGGTCCTTATGCACTGCAAAACAGAGGCATTTTTAGGTACCCTTTGGTTCGATTGGGTCCTTACGGGTTAGTGGGTGATTTCGGAACCCGGATCTGTCTCGGGACCTTAGAAGTTCCAAACTTCTTCTTCCGAACCTTATCGCCTTTCTTCTCCACAGGACTTGGAGATACCGACTTTCTGCTGATAATTTTGAGTTCGGGAGCTTTCTTCTTCGAGTCTTAGCGCTTCTCCCGACCCCCGGGCTCATAGTAGTACGAGCCGCACCGAGCCGGTGCTCATACTGATGGCTCCTTGTACCGTTTCGCCCATCCGACCTTCTTGATTCCTCCCGAATTTGATCGCGGTGTCCCGGGGCTGGAACCTTTGGTCACTGCTTGTTGCTACTCGGTGAGGTGTAATTATTTTCTCGTTTGTTTTTCGCCCGAGGTGTGGTGTCGCGCAGCTTGCACCTTTCCTCGATGAACCTATCGCCCGGGGTTGCTTGAGCTTTTGGAGGTAGAAGCTTCGTGTGTATAGCCTAGACCTTCTTTCACGAGAAGTTGACCGTTGTGCTCTAAGCATGCTTTCAAGCTTCTCCTTCGCTCCTAGGTATTGTTCGATCATCAATCCTCTCCGGACTTCGTCACTCCTTCCGAGTAAGTCATAGTCGTTCCCGCACGTGCGTGAGCTTCGATCGAGCTTGGCTATTTCGGTCTCTTTCTCGAAGTGTCCTTGGTCGAACCGAGATCTCGAGTCTCTTGAAGCCGAGACTTAGTCATGAGAGATTCAATCTCTTCCTTGAGTCTCGCAACTAGATCCACCGACTCAAGTAGAGACCCGACAATCGAAGAAAGTCTCGATTCTCGGCCTTTACTGTTCAAGTTCCCCTGGATGGTTCTGCTTGAACTCTCTGCTCAGTTGAATACTGTTCCTCTAGCGAGATCATCGTAGGCTTGTACCACATCTAGAGGATCATACGTGACCGAGCACGTGTCTTGTGTGTTGTGTGAAGAAGAGGTAATAATGCGTTTAGAATTTACCTCGGCCTCTTCTCCGGCCATCGGACGGTATTCGGCCGACTCATCGAGAACTGTCTCTGCGACCTCAACTCGCGACTGAACGCGGCTTCATCTTGCGAAGAATACATGAATGTATCCTCCTCAATTGAGTTGTCGGATATCTCTCCGGCTATATGAGCTGCCGTCTCTCGGCGAATTTCTTTCTCCCGGCTCGCCGTTTCGCTCTTTGAGCGGTGAGAGTTCGGGACAATCGTATCGATAGTGTCCCTCCTTCTTGCGCTTGTAGCAGGTAGATGTTCTGCTTCGCTCTTACCAGTGAGTCTTTAGACGGTGCGGGCGCAGACTCCGATTTCCCGCATTCGGTAGAAGGATTAGATTCTTCTTTCTTATGATAGTCTTTCTTACCCGAGGAAGAATCTCGGTTGTATTTCCTCGCCTTTCGACTCTCTCCTTTTCCCTCGATATTTGAGAGCCATCGGTGCTAGCCGGTCGGGGCACTGAAGTCTCGGAAGACTTTGCTACTCGATGTGGCCACGGCTTTGCTTGAGGAAATAGGCTTGGCTCCGGTATTGCTTGACCGTTGCCTTGAAGGCGTGGTCGAACCGTGTGTCACTGGAGCGCTTAAGCACTTTTGGGGTAGGCTATGCTCGAATTCCTCCGATTTTAATTACGAAAATATAACATCGGGAGTTAGAGCATTTAGATCGGAGCGACGTAAATAAGTAGCAAATGGAAGCCACTTCCGTCTGGGCAACGCTCTCAAGATCTTGGTGTTCATCTCCTTATTGGTGAACGACCTCCCCGGCCCATTGATGACATTGACTTGATTGGTGAATCGACACTCGGCTCGTCAATGGTTTCGAGTAGCTCCATTCTGCAAAGGCGTCGAACTTCGAAGCTCTAGCTCGAGCTTGTTTTCTTTGATCTGAGGGGTTCCATGGCTCAGTATAGCCAAGGCGTCCCATAGCTCTTTCGCCGTTTTGCAATCTTGTACCCTTCCGAGGTGTGAGTCACTGAGCGTAGTCAGTATGGCATTACGTGCAACTCGGTCAAGGTTGTGCAACTTCTTTTCTTCAGGCGTGAAGGCAGATTTGTCTTTGGGAACCTTAGCACCAGTTTGTGCTCCCACGCCTCCTCCAGCAGCAAATACTATGCTGTCGATCATAGGAATGATCGGTCCTGACTCTAGGACATCGACATGCGTCGTCGTGGAGTGACGTTAGGTGTGCCTCCATACGTACGCGCCATACCGTGTAGTTCTCTATTGAGAACATCGGCACCATCCTAATACCTGACATATCAGACATTGTAAGAGTAAGAGTATAAGGATGCTGAAAAGATGCTTATGCAGTGAAAACGGTTTTCAGGATCAGTTCGAGAGGACCCAAGATTTTGTAACCCGCGATCGGTTGAACACCGTGTGCTCGATACCAATTGTTGGTCCGGAGACGAAAAGTCGGTGTAGAGGGGGGGGGTGAATACACCGAGCTCGTTTCTTTTTCTCGGTGAAGGTCACCGAAGCCGATGTTTGCAACCGATGAACACGATGCCAAGTAAGCCTTCGATCAATGGGGTCAAAGTGAGTCGGCTTCGAGCTCTTCTACCGGACCGATGTCGGCATTACGAAACTCGATCGGAGGCGTAGTGCGGATAAGTGTTAGGCCCGAGTCGTCTCTTTTGAAAACGCGTTTTTGCAAGTTAAATCTTTTAGCTGTGCACTTTATAAAATACGTTGTATGCAAACTTATGATTTTCAAGTCAGTTGAATGCAATGCAATAAAACAGTAAATGAACACAAGCGATTTAACGTGGTTCGGATATGCAAGATCCTACGTCCACGGTCCCGAACAAGGCGGGAGAACTTGTTGATTATTCTCGAACAAGCCTCGGCAGGGGATCGTTGCGCTGGACGGTTCCCTCTAAGTTATAGTCCTTAGCGACTTTACAATCCAAACCTAAGTTTAGAAGGGAGGGAATATTCTCCAACTGAGAAGGAGTTCTTACAACAAGAACAATTCACTAAATGTGAACTCCTTCGGATCTAAGCTATGAATCTAGCAATGAGCTTAGTCTAGAGAAGATAGGGATCAAAGTGCTCTAGAGAGATGAACTACAAGAAGTGTTCTATGAAAACTAGTTCATCTCTGGATAAGCTTGAAGGTTCTAGAGCGTTGTGAGTTTGAATGATTTCCCTTAATTTCGCGTATATTCCTCTTGCCGAAATCTTCAAATCCTTCTCTATTTATAGTTGTGAGTTGTGACATATGTCCGTTGGAGACGACGATGCCACGTGTCACAAGCGTCCAAAGAAAACGGCCACTATTCAACTTTGTTGCAAAGCGGGCGTTAATGACCGATCATGAGAGCAGCTTTACTTGTGTAGAGTAGGTAAGCGTTGTCGGCTTCTCATTGGTCGAGGTTTGTAGTTGGTGAGTGTCGAGTTGACCGTTCAAACTACCTCGTATGTCTTCTGCCGAACATTTGAAGGGACTTTTAGTCTTTGGGTCGCTTTCTATCGGATACAGATACTTGAAAGTCTCGTCTTCTTCGGTGAGTCGTCGGACCGATAAAGTGAGCTTCGATAGTCGGTTGGTCGATTCGCGAAGGTATACTTGCTTACCTTGGTTCTTCTCCCGATGACCATCGGCTTGTAGAGAATGCTTCTCCGAGGTCCGGTCGGTGATGCGGGATCTTCAACCGAGTTTGATATCGGTGGCGACGAAGAATGCAAGCGATTACACCGATGACGTGGGGTTCGAAAAGTATCTTCGCAGAAGATCGGTTCAACAACTACCCCGTACAGGACTTAGACAAAAATAATAAGCATTACATCAAGTCTAACCTATACATCAGCTAATCCTATCGACACACTAATCTACTGATATCAGCTCGGTTTTGGGATCTTCAATTCCATAGTACTACTATGATTTCCCCCAATTTCTTTTAACCTTAGAACAGCTGAGTATCAATCTACTGACTCATATCCAACAGAGGGTCATGGCTGCCGTTCCCTCTAGCTCTAATCGCGATGCAGAATCCAAGAACCACGTGTTTTCTAGAAGTTTCTGCAACGAATGGTGGATGAATGAGCAGTGAACAGAAGCCCTCTGCATAGCAGCACCAGTAAGGGAGAGGGCACCATTTTGCAGTCAGGTGTAAATCAGAAAGCCCTAGTTCTTCATGCAAGTTGGAAATGAACATTTATGCCAAAGTATTTCACTTTCATCTTCAACAATTGACATTATTTTGCAGATTCCAGATTTTTGAATGTTGGAATCAGCATACTTGATTTTGATAGTTCTTTTGTTTCTTGCTACTCAATAACATTTAGATTCCCACTGAAATTATACACCAACACAACCGTTATCCAAGATACCCATCGATGAAATCGGACGCAGACTACACGGAAGATGTAAATGCACTATACTTTTAAATAGATTCTAAAAGGAGAAAGAACCCATGTTTAACTATCAAATTAATTTTGAAATGGATTGATTCTCTTTGAATAAAAAATTAAATAAATCATAAGCAGTAGAACTCGCATTTTTCGACCCAGCCCGGGCGATCTTCATCCCTCCCAAGTATTAAAACAGCCATCTCAACGTATTCAAGAAAATCATCAGCAAAATGATGAAATTTATGGAGAAGTTTTCGAATCAATTTACGAGAGAGAGGCTCTCGATTAGGGATTTTGCATTGTATTCCACCAAAATCAGGATGAACGGCCCATCTCTCTGAACCGGATACTCGACCGATGTAAGGAACAGCGCGTTTCGGCAATTCCCGCCCTCGGATATGATGAGTCTTTACGCTCGGATGGGGATGCACGAGAAGCTAGATTCGTTTATGCAGGAGATGGAGAGTAAGCGCATTACATTCCGCGCATCCATACACAATATTAGGGTAGCTGCATATGCTGATTCTGATTTGGAGGGGATGGAGAAGTTTCTGATGAAGTTAGAAGCTGATCCTATGGCTTTTATTGGCTTTCGTAGCTACGCCATAGCAGCCAAAGCATATATAAGAGCTGGTGCTCTGGAAAAAGCTTCAGCGGCAATAAAGAATGATGAGCCTCTGATTAGAAGTGATCATAGAAGTAACTCATATGGGACTTTGATGACTCTTTACGCCAACAAACACAGAAGAGAAGAAGTATATCGATTGTGGAGCTTTCTTGAGAACTCCGGGATGCTACATTACTGGTCATATATCCAGATTGTAAATGCATTTCAGATTTTGGGCGAGCTAGATGGTGCCAAGAAAATCGTGGTGGAATTGATGGAAAATGATGCAGACTTTGACATTCGGATTCCAAACCTTGTGATTGGTGCTTACTGTAAAAAAGATCTGCCAGAAGAGGCGGAGTTTATTTTGAATAGACTGGTAGAGAAGGGGTAGGAGCCCATTGGAACGATTTGGGGTCATATGGCACTCGGATATTACAAAAGTGGTCGGATGGCAGAAGCAGTAGAGGTGACGATTGACGAAGATGGCTTTCCTGGGCCCTGATCCAGTCTGGAAACCCGACCTCACCGTGGTAGTACCCTGTTTAGAGTACTCGAATAAGAAAGGAGATGAGAAGGAAACAGAGGAACTACTAGTGTTGCTGGAGAAATCTGGCTGTATTTCTGCAGATGTTTGTGAGAAAATCAGAAGATTCTTGAGCAAGAGGAAGCCAAAGCCTAAGGCACTAGAGAGTAGGATGTATTAACTCTCTATGCAGGTTAGAAAATGCATGTTCAATATATTTGCAACATTTTTATATAGAAATATGGAACATAATCCTCATTTTGGAGCTTGATTGACATGCAAATCCAAGCATGAATGATCATTAGCATCTGTATGATGTGGTTTTGGCTTGAGTTTATCTATCGAGTGAAGAATACTAGGTGCCATTTTGGAAGTAAAGATGTTAGGTCTACTCATATTATGTGTGTTGTATTTTCATTAATTAGGCTTCAAATGATCCTATTGTTCATCAATTGAGCTGGAATCATCCACGCATTAATTTTCTTGTTATTTTATCTTATCTTATATCGTTTGCATGTATGATTGGTGTTTTATATCTTTAGGTGATGTTCAAGTATGGCACCAAGAAAATCTTGGAGTTGGAAGAACTTGATTGTTGGAATTGGGTAACTCTCAATGCTGCTAGAGAAGACCATGTCAGCCGTTCCCTACCCTAATCGCGCTGCCAAATCCAAGAACTGCGCATTTTCTGGAGGTTTATGCTTCAAACGGATCATCATTGAACGATGAATAAGCAGTGAAGCAGAAGCTCTCTACTCAACGGCATCACTAAGGGAGGGCAAGAGTATACACCATTTTCCAATCCATGTGTAACTCAGTAAGGCCAAATTGCCCATTTGTAAGTTGCAAATGAAGGCACATTTTTGTCTAAGTATTTCAGCTTTTTATCTTCAAGAATGGACATTATTATGCAGATTCATGATTTTTGAATGTTGGAACCACAACCACCATACTTGATTTAGATTTTTTTTTTTTGGTGTTAAAGACAAAAATCATAGAGAGGTCCAATTAATCCAAGTAATCTAGTCATGGCTTATGTCACGGGTTGTGTGTTCAAAAGGGGCTATAGGATCATTTGTAAACGGTCACTTAATAGGCAATGTAATTCTTACAAAACCAAAATTTCCATATCATGTAAAAATCAATCATATATTTATATCAGTAACAAAAACAAAAATAAGTTGAAATTGAAGATCAGTAACAAAAAAAAAGTTTGAAGTTCAAGATTTAACCTTTTTTTTTTATGACGAGGAACCCGTAGCCCTCGTGCGCACAGGGTAAACCTTGCTCTTGTGCAATAGCATGCAAACCACACATGAGAGTTAAATCACCCTTAATGTGACAGGGTGACAGACTCACACATATGTTTCCAGTGACATTTGAACACATGACCTATCGATCCCGGATCACTGTGATAGGGTGGCAGACTCACACATAGTATTTTCAGTGAGATTTGAACACATGATCTATCGATCCCGGACCACCACCTTGACCGCTATGCCATCCAATGGGACAAAATCTATTATTTCTTAATTTTTTATTTTCTTTATTATTAATTATTTTTTTATTTTGCTTTAGTTTCCGCAACCCATTCTCCATCAACATTCCACTCTTTCTCCACCGGCGCGCTCCTTTTCCTTTCTTACATCAACCAAGGACGGATCCATCAAATTAAGAAGAACGTATCCATTTTGATCGAATCGCTTCCAAGATGATAGGCGGTTCACCATCAACATTCTCGATGTCGGCGTCTCTTTTGGCGATCTTCCTCCTCCTGGTAATTCCAATCGCTTCTTTTTTCTCAGATTCAACTATTGTTGCTGCTGCGCATTTGTCTGATGCCAATACTTTCCATGAAATTTTTCTGTTCTGTGTTGGTTTCCTGATTGTTAAGATCGAACTGTTAATTACACACACACGCACAATTATGTGTATGTATGTAAGAGCGTTTTACTTCCTGAAACAGTGCGTTGCGAGATCTCTCACTTCGCAAAACTTGATTCTCTGTTTGTGTTGAATTTGGGATGCGAAACAAATTTGCTGCACTTCATCATCTACTAGTAGGGATACCTTTTTGTATTATGTTTTAATGCTTTGCTCGCTTTAGCTTGATTGGAACTTAATTTAACATTTAAATTTCAGTTTTCGTTCTGAGGCAAGGGTGGGGATTAGACTAATTCCTTTATTGAGCCTCGTATGGTCCCCTCTATATATACTACTTAGGTGAAATGTCTAAGCTAACAATCCAATTTATGCCGATGTTTGGCGTAAACTATACAATTTAAGTTTCCTTGGAAAAAAATTACTGTCTATTGGACCTCACATCACATATTAATGCAGGATATGAGCATTGTATTGCCGGTCAGAGCAGAGGTTCAACGTGCTTCTGCATTGTAAGATTCTAAACAGTTAGTATGTCTGCTTGTGGTTGATCGTATTTATGGTTAAAAGATTCATGACATGATTTATTGCATCCCATTTCCATTTTTCCTCCTTTGTCAGCCAAAGGCAAAGCAAAATGTATGTCCCATTGTATGACTGTGCAAAATGTATGGAAAGAGAGGTAAAAATCTCATTTCATTTCTAGTCCAATTGAATAGCCCTTCATCTTTATTTTTAGTTTTCTCAAATTATCCTGATAATTATTCCTCATTAGTGAATCTGTTTATCGTCAGTTTCTTGGTTGTAATTGGAGCTTGGGTAGAGATTAATGCAGCTTGGGCTTAGTCTATATGGAATATAATCTAAACCTGTAGAGTTAGCTAATTTAATTTATGCCTCGTTTGCTTGTTCATGGTTAAAAAACTAAGCACGTGAATGGGTTTTGCTAGGATGTTCAAGAGTCTAAACTCTTAGAATTACACCTGTTTTGCTGGAACATTGAACGTCTACTTTTATTGGACTAAAACAACACAAAAAACTGATGCTCATCTGGTTGGATTGAACAATGGTTTAACAGGATCAAGACAACATCAGTTCCACTATTCATCCTGATGGGAAGGTAGCAACTTACTTTTTCTATTCATGAGCGCAATCTGAATAGTGATGTGAGTTTGTTTGACCATTTCATGCAGGAATTTGACATAATTGTAACATACTCTGACCCTTCTGGAGCAGTTCGAGTCAGGAGTGTCAGATCCAGAGACCTATCTTCTTCGTGGGTATGGAGAAACCCTAAGGAGGAGAAACATGATCAGACAAGAAATTCGCTGGTGATGCTATACTACTATATCTTCATTTTTGGTCCTCTTGATCCGATCCTCTGAAATCCATTTTGGATACGTTCTATGTTACTTACTCCTCTATCAATTGTCTCGGATAGTACAGGAACCGCTTCCAACTAAATTGAACTATGAGAACAGTCGAAAAAGTTGGAGCGACAATCACCAACCTGAAGGTACAACCCCACGAACACAAGCATATCTGATGCATCCAGTGAAACTCAAGAGACAGGTCAAATGTTCAATGCACATAGAACGGATGATATATTTCTTAGACGCTCCAATGTATTAACTTCTACTCCGACTTCAGATGCTACGAAGGGAAAGGAGGGAGAGAAGAACTGCTGATCTGATCAAACAAGATAAAGAGATCGAAAATCAAATGAATGAAGCAGCCATCAAAAAAGCTAGGGAGCTCGACACCAGTATCAAGGGAAAATACAGCATATGGAGGAAAGAGTATGAAAACCCAAACTCTGATTCCACAGTAAAACTTATGAGAGATCAGGTCATAATGGCGAAGGCTTATGCAACGATTTCCAAGGCTAAGAATGAGACTGTGCTTTATAATTCTCTGATTAAACAGTCTAGCGAAAGTCAACTTGCAATAGGAGAAGCAACAAATGATGCTGAGCTTCATCCGAGGTCTTTTGCCTTTAATCTAAATTTATTGATGTTAGCTTTAGTCTAAAAATCTTTTTTCCCTTCTTCTTATCATCAGTGCACTTGATCAAGCGAAAGCCATGGGTCACATTCTAGCTACAGCAAAGGACCAGTTATATGATTGTGTTCAAATGGCAAGAAAGTTGAGATTAATGCTTCAATCCAGTGAGACTAATGTAAATTCATTGAAGAAGAAGAGCACATTTCTGATACAGCTAGCTGCAAAGACTGTTCCTCGGCCACTGCATTGCATTCCCTTAGTTCTCACCACGGATTATCACCTAAACAATTATGGTGAAAAGGTTTTTCCTAACAAAGAAAAACTCGAAGATCCATCCCTATTCCACTATGCCATCTTTTCTGATAATGTACTTGCAACATCTGTAGTTGTGAACTCAACAGCAGTGCATGCAAAAGAACCTGAACGGCATGTTTTTCATATAGTCACAGATAAGCTGAATTTTGCAGCTATGAGAATGTGGTTTCTAGTTAATGCTCCCGTTGGTGTGACAATTGAAGTTAAGAATGTGGATGACTTCACTTGGCTCAATTCTTCATACTGTCCTGTCCTCCATCAGCTTGAATCTGCACGGATGATAGAATACTATTTCAAGGCACATCAATCATCATCCCTGACTGCCGGAGCGGACAATCTTAAATACAGGAATCCAAAATACTTGTCAATGCTTAATCATCTCAGATTTTACCTTCCTGAAGTTTATCCGAAGCTGGATAAGATATTGTTCCTGGACGATGACATTGTTGTTCAGAAGGATTTAACACCTTTATGGTCTGTTAATCTACATGGGATGGTGAATGGTGCTGTTGAAACCTGCAAGGAGAGCTTCCATAGGTTTGACAAGTATCTCAACTTTTCGAATCCAAAGATATCTGAGAATTTTGATCCAAATGCTTGTGGCTGGGCGTTTGGCATGAATATCTTTGATTTGAGAGAATGGAAGAAACGCGACATTACAGGAATATATCATTACTGGCAAGAAAGGGTATGTTCTATTTTCCTCTTATCTGGTGCTTTTTGCTAAATCTTTGACACTAATATATTGAAAAGGCTGCTTGCTGCTTATATAACACACTCTGATTTTCTACAGTATACTCTTGTAGCATCATGCATGTTTTCATCGTCTTAGGGGTCTTCCTATCAGTGTGAAAGGATTTATAGCAGATAAGTAAACCAGGAAACTTCTAGAATGTTTGTTTTACCTTCCAATGTCACTTAAAACAATCCTATACCCTATAGGTAAAGGCTTTTCTTAGAGAACCAAATGCTAATACTTTTTTCTTTGCAGTCATCATCATCATTGTGTTCTCTCTCCTATTACTTTCTATTTGATTGTATACTGCTTCATAATTTGGTGGTACAGAATGAGGAGAGGACGCTTTGGAAACTTGGGACTCTGCCTCCGGGGCTGATAACGTTCTACAACTTGACCTACCCTCTGGAGCGCAGCTGGCACGTACTGGGGCTTGGCTACGATCCTGCTCTTAACCAGACAGAGATCGAGAATGGTGCAGTCGTGCATTATAATGGTAACTATAAACCATGGTTGGATCTTGCCGTAGCAAAGTACAAATCTTACTGGTCCAAATATGTCATGTATGATAACTTATATTTACAACTCTGCAAACTCAACGAATGATCTTTCTAGTATGAATACTCATATGCACAGCAGTTTTGATACGTCATGATGCATAAGTTTCTCAATTAGGGTGGTGAACGTAAAAGGTCAACTTTATAGTTTTGTTATATAATCGTTTAAAATCTAAAAACTTTTTAACATATTTCTTTCTAATCATATTATTTACTAAACTAATGTTTAGATGGGTCTCACTAAAATCTACACAATTAAAATGCACACATAATTATATCAATCCCATAAATAGGTCCCACCACATAAGAAAAAGTCATGTTCTAATTGAATAAGTTGGAACAACTTTTCCAACTTATAAAACAATTAAAAGTTGAAACACAACTTTTTACAATTTTAGAAGTTGATTAAGGCCCATTTGTATAAGCACTTAAATTTAATAAGTTAATTGTGTTTGAATATATATAAGAATAATAATTTATATAGGCAAAAAAATAAAATTAATAAAAATATAGTTGTTGGGATTTGATATGTGAACCTCCTTAAAAGTTACTTATAAGTTATCATAAGTTAATAATATTAACTTATGAAAATAGGTTAAAAGTAACTTATTATTTAGAATAAGTTATTTTGATAAGTTCTCTCAAACGCGCATAAAATGACTTATTATTTAGAATAAATTAAAATAAGTTATTTATAAGCTCTTTCAAAAGGGGCCTAAAAATATTTTTATTATCATTTATGTCCCCCAAATTATTATTCTATGGTTAGATTTTGAAGACGCGCTTAATAATTTGAAGGAAATAAAATTTTATATATATATAATTATGATGAATTTGTAAATCATCTGTATACAACAAAAATATCAAAGTACATGGGAAGAGATTTTATTTCCTTGCGTAGCTAAGTGGCGTAGAGTACCCCCATTAATCATTATTGCTTCCTAAAACCCCTATAAATATACAAGTTTTTCAAATAATTGAGAAGAAATTAGGGACGAGACGTGGAGAAAGTAGACCTGAAATTGATAGTTATTATTTTTATATCTTCAGCGCTAGAGTATGTTTTTTACATCCTCTTATGTGACGAAAGTAAAGGGAGCATATTATATTTTTATCGTTCTTGCCGAAATTGTTTCAATATTTTATCTATGTTATTTGGTTACTCTACTTTGTATTGGTGGTGGAGATAGAGCTCGTGATTGGGGAAGGAATCATATAAATGAGTTTTTATTTTTGTCCCTGCTTGTGCTTCAACAAGTATCTATCTAGCCAAAGCTTGTCGCTTCATGTTGACTTCTATAATTATCCTTTAATTATGAATTCTAATAAAAACAACTGGTTCAGAAGTGATTACTCTAAAAACAAACACAAGAAAAATTACAATATCATAATCTTGGAGTATGATATTATGATCAAATAAGGATCCAGCGACTTTGTTTAATTAATGTAAAACTATGCAACATATACATATGTTAATAATAAATTATGTCGGACTTATAACAATTACTATTAAAGTCTCTTATGTATACAACGGCTGCATATCGTAAATAAGTAAAATAATAGTAAAAAAGTTTTAATACTATATGTTAATAATAAATTATGTATGCATGAAACTAATTTATAGATAAAAAGATAATTACTTAAAAAATAGTTAAAACATAGAGAAATATATATTTGGGCCTAGGCCCAATATGATTTGCTGTTATACGTTTGTACAATAGCAAGTTTTAGTTTAAATTTGACTAATATATATGGGAAGAGAGGTTTTATTCCCTTTCCTAATTGCTTAGGCTAAAACCCCTATAAATATAGAGGCCATCACATCACTATGAGAAATTCACGAAAAAAAAACAGACATTATGACATGGGAGAGCTACTTACTTTTCATATCTTTCTATTCATTATTTATATTCGATGATGATGTATTACTTTTCATATCTTTTTATTCATTAGTTTTGTATGTCAGCAATTTTCTAAACTAAATGTACATAACAACTTCGTATCCTATTTGGTCAATAACGGACTCGAAAAAATAACAACTCAAAATATTTTGGAAGTGACTACTCTAAAAAGAAAAATAATTAAAATATCATCAATTTTGATAACTCATGGGTCGGTTTATTCTAACCAAAGACTACAAAGTCGGATGGCAACCAATTGTATATGATAGTATGATGAAGATCAAAACTTATAAAAGTGCCTGGCCTCAATTACTTACAAGTGACATTACTTATAGTATGAGATTTTATTCGTGAATCCATAATTGAGTACTAAAATTAGTAATTTGATGATTTATTATTCATTAGGCTCAGCGACTTTGTTTAATACGAATCTATGCTATAAATCAATGCAAAACATAATTAATGGTGTGTACCTATGGGACTTGTACCAATTATTAAAGTCTCTAAAGCATACCTCAAGAAATTATTGTAATAATCATCAATTTATGAAAAAGTGTATATTTATTGTTGTCTCATTAATTTTGAACACATAAATAATTTGGTGAAAATTTTGAAAGGATTCTCTTATTTAAATTAATTTTAGTTTATAACTTTTATTCATTTTAGAAATATAATAATAATAATAATATCCATTAATTAATGGACGCCGTTCATCCTATTTTTTCATATTTTAATTTTTCTTGAGTTGGAAAACAAAAAAAAAATAGTTTTTAGAATTGTATATTCAACAATTCACTAACCATAATCAAATCTCAAATCATAATATATTATCTATATTCTAGATTAGAATATTCTATTCTAGAATATAATTCTAATAGAAGAAAAAAAAAATAATAATAATAATACAATCCAATCCAAAAAGGAGAAAAATATTAGTGAGACTGAGGAATATAATTTTTTAACATAATTTTTTATAATGTTAATGATTTTTATTGAATTAGATATCAATTTCTGACGTGGATTAACGGTATTCAGACGTACTCAACTTTCTTGCTTTCACACACGCACACGTGTTAGTTCATAAATCATAAACCAAACCTTAAACAAAACTCTTATAACCACTGCCCAAATCTCACAGGCTTCGTAGAAGAATCCCTTCAAACGTAATCCCCGGCCCGAACGCCAACGCCACTCCCCACTCCTCCCCATTATCTCTCCTCGCCATCTCCTCTCTCATATACTCCAGCACATAAAAGATAGTGTTGCTGCTCACATTCCCAAAATCCATCAACGCCCTTCTACTGCACTCCAGCTTCCCACTCTCCAACCCCAACGTACTCTCCAGCCGGTTCAAGATAGCCGGCCCGCCTGGATGAACCGCCCAGAACAGCTCGTTGTAGTCCTTCAAACCGGCTTTCGCCATTAGTTTCTTGCAGAACTCTTCAATGTTTTCATCGATCTTCTGCGGTAGATCCCTCCCTAGCTTGAAGTATATTCCCTCTTCGGAGATCCGGCCGTCGATGACGTGGCTGGTCCCGGGCAGAAACTGCTGCACTGCATAGTTAAGCTCCATGAAAGTAGACTCCAAACCAGTTACAGGATCGGCGCCGATCACAACTGCCGCAGCTCCGTCGCCGAAAAGGGCGGCGCCGATGAGGTCGTAGGGGCGAGCCTTGTTTGGCGGGCGGTAGCCGAGGATGGTCGTCTCAGAGGTCGTGAGGAGGACACGGCTGCCGGGGTTGTTCTCGGCTATGTCCTTGGCGACACGTAGGCCGGTGACGCCTCCATAGCAGCCGAGGAAGTAGAGCATGACTCGTCCGACGTCGTTTCGGAGGTTGAGTTCGGTGGCGAGGTAGAGGTCGCCGCCCGGTAGGCGTATCTCGCTCGAGGAGACGTAGACGATGTGTGTGATGTCTTGAGCCGGCCTGTTCCACTCCTTGAGGCATAATAAGCTTGCTTCCTTGGCCATCTCTAGGATGGCCGGGTGGGCGATGTCGAGCCTCTGCTTGATCGTCGGAGAGCCCTCCGTTGCTAGCTCCGGGTACTGATCGAGTACCTCCTTAAACATGAATGTGTATCTTGTCTTAACAGTAGTAGTTTTGCCTACCAATGAAGGGAGAAATATGTAAAGATAAAACAATCAAGAAAGTGTGAATAGTTATGAGATTTAGTTATGGAGCTTCTCCTTGATGGCGGGATCATCGCAGCTGGTGTCGCGGGTGTAGCCCTCGACTAGCAGATCCTGAAGGACGAGTTTGCGGGGGAAGGCCTTGCCGACGGCGAGGATGGTGGCTTTCCCCGGAGTGAGGGAGCGGCGCTGGTGGTGGTGGCCGGAGTTGATGAGAGACATGGCGGTGGGGAGTGGAGGTGGATTTAGGGAGAAGTATAAATGGGGATTTTAGCATGTTTGGAGAGGTGGGTGCTGAGGAATACCTGCATGACAGGTTAAACAATCTTTGAATGGTTTTTGTGTGATTGGATTGCAACAATCTTTCTCTTTCTTTCACCAGGCATGCCTAATTATTCTACCATTCACAAATCACAAATACCACCACCAGGGAAGTGTGATCTAACAAGAGATACCAAAACTCAGAAGAGAACATGATCTAACAAAACGAAACGAACTTTGAAACAAACTTAACCAAAATAGCACTATATTTTAAGACGACCCAAAATTAACCACTTAAATATGGATAACCAAATTGGTTCATTCTAAGACTTGTTGTATTGAACCTCATTTTCAGCTAAGACTTGTATTGAACCTCAATATCGAGCTATCTTCAAGCTTCAAAGTCTATACATGGAACTAAAATTTAATAGTTAATTCTCCACTCTATTTCAATAGTATTATTTAATAATAAGTTTAGCAATAATAAAAGATATATACACGAGATAAAATATTACTCTACATTCTAAAACCCAATATCATCAATTCATCATCTTACGTTTCAATTGATAGACACACAGTACAAATCCTACTATTACAAAATTTAGAATTATAGTTGAATGACAGAGACATTAACAAGTTTACCTGGTTAAGTAAGATTTTTTAAATTGTAGTACATTCCCAGATTCTCCAAGATTTTGTGCTTCGACCTCCATTTGTCCGCTTCAATCCCATCACTAGGAATTTCGTGTCCATAATGTCATGACTGATAAATAATTAAACAAACATAACAAACATTTAATGCAATTATGTAATAAGATTATCAGAGGCTCCCCAAATCATATCTAGGCCCTATTTAATAAATTAATCTGGGTCATTAACTAATTTAGCAAAACTACCCCTGATACCAAGTATGCCTTTTTTTTTTTAACGAGAAAAATCCACAACTATTATTCATATTAGATAGATAGACTTAACTTAACTATGCATGACAAGATCTCACATAACGGCGTTTGTAGGATTCAAATGTATATTCTTTATTCACAAATTAATCACCTCAAACTCCTATGTTATGCAAGGGGATGAAAGCTCCCATTGGTTGGCTGCAAGGTCTCCCATTCGTGGACCACATACGCAGATATCAATACAACCATATAATATTCCGTTCAAAGACAAAACTTCATCAATCGATTTTAATACAAAACATATACCATTTGGAACACTTGAATTGGTCAGACAGCGGTGACATAAAACAAACAAAAAGACATAATCCACGTAATTTTGTGGACCACCAAATTGAAATTTAAATACACAATATTGGTTGATCCTTTCAAATTCAAAATTTAAACTCTCAAAAATACCAGGAGTACTTATTTGCTCGTAATCGTACAACCAGATTTTCTCATACTATATAAGAATTAGTTAGTTTGTATCAATCAATCAATTTATTTCACATCTTCCAGGAAATGTTAGCCCCCCAAATCCGTGACCACACGCTTTAAAACAAATAAATACTAAGAAAAATCTAACACCTTTTATTTTAATTATTTCATACATCACATCTCATTAACTTGCCAGATGCCAATTAAGCTACTAAGCAACCAAAAATTAATTAGCATTATTATTTTGACGGATCATATTCATATATATCCTATAATCATACTATTAATAAACTATTTGAACTTAGCCCATCTATACTTACGACCATTCTTCTAAACAAATAGATACTACTGATCAAATCTTAGACTTCAACATTTTTATTACTTGACACATCACATCTTAGACTTCCATAACATGCCAATTTGCTACCATCCCACCCAATTTAAAACATTATTTTGTAGGATGGACCATATCTACATTGTCCAATTATCAAGATGGTCCATCAATAAAGGTTATATTTAATATTCATGTCAATGTCATAAACACTCTAACTTCGTTATTAAGCACTTCTATACGTAACAACCAATATATTTTTATCTAATCCAAACGCATACAATATCAACTCAAAAAACGAAAAACTAACCAAAATGCAATATATATATGACACGCATTTACGTACCTTCTCACCAGCAAAACATCATCAAAACATTGAAAGAATTTTCATGGAAAGATCCCAGGAACTTCCCAAAATCCCAATCTTTGATCTTTCCTCAAAAAACTTGACTCCTAGGTCAAGTTCATGGCTTCCAACTTGCAAGAACGTGCAACAAGCTCTTGAAGAGTTTGGATTCTTCCTGGCATATTACGAAAATGTTTCACCTCAACTAGACAAGCAAGTGTTTGATGTACTGGAAGAAGTATTCAGTCTGCCTCTTGAAACCAAAACTAGAAACACTTCTGACTTGGTTTTCTATGGCTATGTGGGCCAACTACCTCATGCTCCACTACACGAAAGCATGGGAATCCCAGAAGCAAATACTCTAGATGCTGTCCAAAACTTCACAAAACTCATGTGGCCTTCAGGGAACAAGAAATTCTGGTAAGTCGGACATGCAAAAGGATATACAAGTTTAAAATTCATTTTACTTCTTGTCATGCCTTATAATGCCTATTCATGTGTGTGTGTGTGTTCATGTCTCTTCATGCAGCGAAAACATACTACGCTATGCAAGGTTAGTTTCAGAGATGGAGCAACTAGTAGATAGGATGGTGTTTGAAAGCTATGCGGCAGAAAGACACTATGACTCTCATGTTGGGTCGACAAGTTACCTGCTAAGGATGATAAAATATTCGGTTCCAGAAGTTGATGCAGAAAGCAATAATGTTGGAACAAATGTCCACACAGACAAAAGCTTCCTGTCCATACTCCACCAGAATCAGGTTAATGGCCTGCAGATACAACTGAAGAATGGGGAATGGTTTGATCTCGATGTACCACCTGGATCATTTGTCGTCATGGCTGGCGATGCTTATGAAGTATAGCATTTAACAAATTTGAGTACGATAAGCACTGCTATTTCTGCTTCACTCCAGGCTGATTTTTGTTTTGTCTGTATGAAAAATATTTGAAAATAGGCATGGAGCAATGGACGGATATATGCAGCAAAGCATCAAGTCATAATGAAAGCTGACAAGCCTAGATACTGCATGGCATTATTTTCATTCAACAATGGCACAACCAACATACCTGAGGAGCTGGTGGACTCAGACCATCCCTTGCAGTATAAGCCTTTTGATAATTTCGGGTTGGCCCGGTTTTACCTCAGTGGTGCTACCCCGATGACAGAGAGTACTGCTAAGGCATTCTGTGGTATTATTGTGTAAAAATATGACTAGTAGAACAACAGTGTGTCGCGTGCCTGGCTGATGAGTGTGTGTGTGCGGGTGTGAAATGCATAGTTTGAAATATGTAAAAATATATATCTTTTATAAATATTACAAGTTTTACAAGGAAATAGCAGTAGGCACAGCTGAAATATCCAACCAGACACAAAACATTGCATCTCAAAATGTTTTCAACACCACCTAGATTCTACTATAGCAACATAATCCATCAAAGAGACATGTACAGCAGGGTAAGCCTCAGTTCAAGTCTAAATTTCAAAGGTGGAGTTCCAGATAGTACCACAATGTCGGATGCCTCATTCAGCACGTCGATAATAATATCTCGCACAAACGAGATGATACTTCCACGAGAATCAAAATATAGTAATACAACCTGATGGGGTTAACATATACGAGTAGGACCATCAAATCCTACAAATTAGAGCAATGCAAATACGTATACAGCAGGGTATTCAGTCTGATGACTACAAGAAAATCTGCTGAATTGGGAGACTTGAGATATCACACCATTGAGAAAACAGGAGCTTAGATAAAAATTTGAGAAAAAGATGGGAACTAATATTGTGGAGCGCGCACCATTGCAACACAGAACAAACTCCAAACAAGCAAAGAGAAAAAAGAAACAGAACAAGACTTGTATACAGAAAAAACTTACACATAAATACTTATGCCATACATTCCTGCATATTTTCGTAGAAGGCGTTCAACAGTATACCACTCTGAGCGATTGCTGCCATGCTGATAATTAATCCGGGGCATGTGAATTGAAGCTGCCAAGTTTTTTTAGAAAAAGAAAGAGTATGTCAACACATGTTTGTAGATACCCTGTTGATTGGATTAGTGAGACTTGAAGCCGAAAATAATGGAATATCTCAAAGAAAACTAAGAGAAATCACTGGGAATGATAAACAGTTTGAAATATTTGACTGTGACATATCAGGAGTTTTGTGATTAATTTGTGTAACAGGGAGTCGGAGGTCAGCATAAAGCCATGTTTGAGATTCCAATCAAAGTAACAAACCTAAATCCAGTAAATACAAGTGAAAGCTGGCAGCAGTTGCAGTGAAGATGTGAAAACATTAAAAAAAAACTTCTATTTTTATTTTAAGTGTCCAAATGCAAAGCCAAGAAAAAATGGAAGAGTTCCGTGATGCAGTCATGCTTGAATTGCCCAAGTGTCAAAGAGAGGGAGAGCCTGGAGGTGTAGACATGTACACAACCATCAGTTCAATGGCCACCTTCATGGTCCAGCAGTAAGGAACCTGATCCAAAAATAGTCAGAAAGAAACCAGCACTTTACCTGAATACTGTGCGGCTGAAAATGATGCTTTTGCAAGGCAGACTTCCAAATCATCCATAGATATATCACTTCGAGGGACTTTACGCCTCTGATTATATGATTGCACTACAGCTAAACCAACCCATTGATGAGGATCCCTATGAGTGCTCAGCTCACCTTTGTCCTCTGCAGAAAATCAGTAGGAAGCTAAAATTACTAAATGAAGTCTACAGAAAGTGATTAACAAAGATGATTGACAATGTTCTTTGCTACTTGGAATAACATAATCACTTTCCCACATAGTGAGTAAGTGGGAAATAACCTTGGAACTTTAAAAGGGAAGATTAAAAGCGGCTAAGAAGACAAGGTTTCTTATATGAAAAGCAAGGCTAGTCAACAGTTCGTACATCTGGGCAGTCAGCATGGTAACATACAATATTACAGTATGAAGGTTGTTCTCAAGTATGTAAAGAAAAGTTGAGAAACAGAATGGACCAATCTATACCGAAATTTATGGTCATTTAAACAGCAGCAATCAAAAGAACCTCTAAGGAAACAAAAGTGCAGTAGAATAAAGAGCTGAACAAACCAGTAATTTCTATTAGATGTAAATCACCCAGATGGAGATCTCCGAATTCTGAAGCCCGCTGATATGCATCCGGAATAGATGTTGACAGCCTAGCCAGCGCATCAAACAGACCCCCATGCCCCCAGTTTCCAGAACTATCAACACAACTGTTAAAACAATCTCAACCGTTCAAACAAAAATGGCATAAGAAAATCAAAAGAATATTAGCCCAAACAGAATAAAATCAAAATAAGTCTTAGATTATAAGAAATTGTTTAGTGTTAGCATATAATGATGGGAAAATCCTCCACTTATATTGTATCCAATGATAGAAGCAACTTAGGAAAATACAAAATCATATATAACTTCATCTACGGTAATACACTAATACTGATCATCCCTAAGTGATGAGAATGATTGTATGAGTGAGAATAACCTCATCATTAGCTTCTTATATGACCACATTGCAATTTAAACACATAAAAATGAAGTCCCTGTGTATTCCCAATAGTTCAAAATGCATTTCCTAGTATTTCGAATAGTATGAACTTCAAAATGTCTAATAGCGCATTATACATCTTATAAGCTCTTTGTCTCTAATGAATTCTTCTTGAAGAACATAAGCCAAGCCAAGTTGCTAGTACATAAAATAATATTCAACAAACTAGTATCTCTACGTTTTGGGATTCTACCATCTGAATAAAATACTTGAGCAAACCAGTATTGGTTATAGAAACAACAATAGAAAGGATGCTTTATTGGCTAACAGAACAAACCATTGCTGGACATAACTAGAAAACCAAATCGACGATCAGATAGTGAAGTACTCCCATCAAGCATGCATCAAATCAAAATACATTGAAGAAGCTAGATATAAATTATATTTGATGACAATTAGATATATACCTGAAAATTATTGTGGACTCGGAAGGAGACACTGCTGAAGCAGTTGTGCAGTCTCCATAAACAAAATTAACTGAGTCAGCATCTGACATCAAATCCTGATTGGTTGGGCTAACGGGATTCGACGGATAGTGAGTGGTATCCAAGTTTTTCCCATTTGGAATTTTTTTTCTCTGCTGCAGCTTTAAGGTACTTCTCATTAGTTGAGCGTCTTTTATTTTCTAATTCCAGTATGTCAGTGGCCTGTTCTGGAGATGGTTGCTTGAATTTCTCAAACCACGACATATATGAAGCTTCATCAAGGCCAGGATCGAAGTCTTGAGACTCTGAACCCTCTTGCATGACTAGATCTTGATCGTTCATCCGATCCATTGAATTGATCTCAAACTTTTTGCCACCTACATCTGATTGTAACTCATGCCGATACACAATGATCTTTTCAGCTAAATCTTGCAGATCTTTCTTATCTAGTTGATTATCTGATTTTTCTGAATTTATCTCAATGGGATCGAAGATGTGCAAACCAAACATCACAGATTTTAAATCACCAGCATCAGTTGCCCCAATACTTCCCTCATGATCCAGCATTTCATCTCCTATAACGCTATGGCTGAGTTGTAACTTCCGTTTTGCTCTTCGCATAATAACCTAAATTGTTCCTCGTCAGATTCTGAGAATTATGATTGCAAGAAAAAAAATGTAACTTTACCTCCTCAATTGTACGCCCAGTAACCAGATTAATAGACAATACATGACTGCTTTGGCCAATTCTGTGTGCACGCTGCAAAGCCTGCTTATCCACCTGGGGATTCCAATCTTGCTCATAAAATACAACCTGCAAAACATAGTCAAATTTAGTTAATATATGTTCGATATTAATAGATATAAATGAGGGGCCTCGTAGCCCATTTTTAATAGTTTGAGAAATTGACTACGAGGACAATAGTTATGGGACCTGAAAAGGATTGGATGCAGAAAACAAAACACAAGTTTTAAACTGACAGAGACATGATTTTCTCTTTTAGCTAACAAGTGGTATTTTTGTTCTCTCTCATTAACTATGCAAGAAAAAACAAAGAAGGAGATAACATCACCAACTCTTCTCCATTACTCTTTATACAAACCCAGATTTAAAGCGCATCTCACGTAACACTTTGAATATTTACATGTAATAAAGCGAAATAAATTCCAAACTTCTAGCAAAGGTGTCGAAATCCAAAAATGTTTTCCACGACTCAACGAGTTTGTTATGCAAAGTTGACTATCACATGACAAGATAAATTTCGGGTTAGGAAATATGAAAATCCCGGAAAGTAAAATCCAACTTACCGTATCAGCGGCGACAAGATTTAGTCCCGCTCCCCCCGGCTCGTGTAGATATTAAAAAGATAAATGGAGTGCTCGGCGAGCATCAACGTTAGCATTTGATTTTTGGTGAAATTTCTAATTGCAAAGCAAAACGGCTCCCTCCTGCTCGAATTGAACCATCAAGACGCTCATAAGTATATTTCCTCATTTCTAAGAAGTCCCGCAAAGATTACACATATCATGGAAGGCACAAAGGAATAATATATGTCGACAAATGGTGTTGAACCTTACTAATATATAATTGCAAGACAAAACTCACTTGTAATATGTCGAGTGTATGAGTCATTTGAGCAAACAATAGAACACGATGCCCCGAGTCGTGCGGCAACGCAGATAGATGGTCTAAAATTAGAAGTTTACCGCTAGCCTGATACCACAT
Source organism: Lavandula angustifolia (assembly GCA_028984105.1). Classification (NCBI taxonomy): domain Eukaryota; kingdom Viridiplantae; phylum Streptophyta; class Magnoliopsida; order Lamiales; family Lamiaceae; genus Lavandula; species Lavandula angustifolia. Next base: position 7,426,151 of record CM054804.1, on the reverse strand, counting down.
GAATTGGGCATAAAAAATATCTTCATCATATCCAACAGCGAATGACAAACAAAATAGAAAAGAAGAAGAAAAAAGAATTGTAGGAACCAAATTAATATGAAGATTGAAATGAATGAAAAATTCTATGTTTTTACTTTATTTCAATTTGTTCGCACTGTTAACTGTTGTGGTGAGGCTTTAAAACATTATCTGCAACCGTAAACTTTGGATAGTTCGATTACCTGAACTAGGTGCTCACCCTCCTGATACGGCTCTGGCTCAATACCTGGGAAAAGATATGGGTGGCTACAAGCTTTGCGTAGCTGAATTACCTGAAGAATATTGGAGTTTAACAGTATAAGGTTGCACATGAATGTCACTTTAATGCTGAGTAAAAATAATGTCAACCAACAACAATAGAATAACTCGCACTCAAATACAAATATGCTTACAATATTGTGCAAGGATTGAGAATTTGTTCCTCCAGAAGCAAGTGCAAGCAGCTTTGGCAAGTTCCTTTCGAGTATTGACATATAAACCTCTTTCGTAGAGGAGACAAAGGTGCCATCCCGCCATAAACTTCAAATTATTCCCAGCAAATACATAATATGACAATAACCAAAATTCAGACAAAAATTAAGAACATAAATAATACGATAACTCGGATGCGAAGCTCCACCTGACTAATAATGCTAGCTTTAGGGCTTTATTGGTTAAACGTCCTAACATTAAAGCTCGAAAGAAATATGAATTAGCTTCATTAAGAAACTAACACGGTTATTTACGCAACGGGAGGTAGCAAGCGAGTTCCGGACTCCATAAGCTTAGATTTAGTCCTTCGAAGCATGAATGCACCCAGCACATATTTTAAGATCTTAAACTGTTCCTTCGCTTTTTGTGCACCTTGGCCTGCTAAAGACAAACATAAGAAGTGCCACCCATAACTTCGATAATGCAAATGCTTGATTCACAAGATTTTAGCAACCAATTTACCGATCGTTAGCATACCAAATGAGAGCACTTATCTATTTTGAAAATGATAAACATAATACGTAAATATATGCAGATAATTTACATGAAGGATCTCCAGCTTCCTTGAAATCAAGCAGAAACTGCTCCAGTGTCCCAAAGATTAAAGGCATACAGAAGTGCATCAAACTCCAAAGTTCAGTAAGATTATTTTGAATTGGCGTTCCAGTCATAAGCAATTTCCTTGGCATGACAAACCGCTCTCTCAAAACATTATATAAGACCTGTTATAATTTTCCAGAAAAGACTGTAATAGAAGTGAAAAAGACCTAAAGAAATAACTTGTGAGATAAAAACACTCGATCCAAGGTAATAAATATGAGACAGCTAACGTATTATGCAGCATGTAGGAAAAAATACATGATTCTTGAAAAATTAGTTCCGCGACAATGGAGGTAGAAACCAATTACTTTTATCTTCTGTGATAACAAAGATCAACAAGTTGTATCAACCTAATATCCAAAAAAACCCATGCTGACAGGGGGGATAATTTCATTGGCTTGATGTACTAGACAATATAGAATCCATCATGGCCACTGAGTTGTGAAAGATATAGTTCACAAAATCAACATGGCATACATGGAGAGATAAATCTCTTTAGAATTCTGCATGTGCAAAGATAATATGCTTAAAATTAAACATTCTCAAGGAAGACTCACGTAGGAAATAATTTAAGCATACAAGCATATATTGTTTAATCTAGTGAGAGCCCCACAAATACGTTGACAGCTAAAAGGAAAACAACATCTAGATCCAAATAAATATAAGAACCTGCATGGGTTGCAGAACTTAGAACAGATTCTACAAATAGATAAATTGTAAACTTAACATACGCTGGAAGGGTTTTTGAGCCTCTGTGCTTCATCAATTATTGCATAGTGCCAAGGGAATTGGGATAGAAAATCCTGATCAATCAACGCTATTTCATAAGTTGTCAATAGCACATCAAATGGCAATGGTGGAACCTGCAACAAACAACAAATTGATAGTGATTAAAATATATTACCTCAACTGTTGTATCTAGCTTTACATTAAGAATCAGAAAACAAGTAAAGAATTACTTACATGAAACGACGCTGAATCTTCTTTTATGTGATCACTCATTTCCTCGCGTAATTTGCATCTATGTTCTTTTTCTCCAACATAACGAAGCAATCTCAGATTAGGAGCAAAATTTACCACTTCAGAGATCCAACCATCAGTGACACTTAGAGGGCACAAGACCACTGCAGGTTGCACTCAATATCATACAGTGAAGATTATGACTAAGACATTTCCCAGAACATGAAATTCCACTATAAACATATGATAAAGGTAAAATCTTTTAACTCACAGAACGGCCCAGGAGACTTCTGGCATATTTTCATGTAACTCATAAGGGTGACAGCCTGCAAAGTCTTCCCCAGTCCCATCTACAAAATTATTAGCAGAATGAAAATCATTATGAACTTTGCATAAAGGGGTCCAGTTTTACTTGCTAGATGAACTTTTCAAACTATGATTTAGCAGTTAGAACTATTAAAATTAGGAAAAACTATAATATTTAAATTTCATGTTATATCCAAGTTGCCATATGTATCTATAAAGGTCCATCTTGACAGCCTTGACTTGCCTCAGAAGATGTACTTCCTAATGGTTCAATCTACAGAAGTGGAACATTTAGATGATAAAGGAATACTCTATAATATGTTATTTTACATGATATGAAGTCTAAATCATTGAATTCAACACGAGATTACTCCTTCCCAAAGGACCATCTCACCCCTTTTTCAGCATTGAAGAGCAAAACTGGATGTTGCAGAATCAAACTCGTAAGTAGATTACTCTAAAACACAAGAGATGTCCTCAGGGACTTATATTCATGATTGGAAAACCCAACACTCACAAAGGCAGTGGTAACTTTCATTCCAACTTGAAGCTAAAACTTCCCGGGTCCAGTCCATGTGAATTACATGAATGCACTATCACCGGACTCTGGAATACTCAATAACTTACCCTGACCCTCTCAACAATAATTCTAGACATAGACAGTTCAATGACAGTGATTAATTCAGTAATTCACAAACGCCGCTAACAACATCAATCTGAAAATTCAAACGCAGTCAAGTCTAGATTCCAAGTCTAGATTCAGATTATAAAAAAAAAAAAAAAAAAACATAACATAATCAAACAATAACGGAACATTATACTGATTTCCACTCGAGCCAGGCCACTATCTCACCTCGTCCCCTGCAAAAGAAACATAGTCATTAATCGAACTCAATCAATACTCTAGTAAAACTTTCGAGGATAGTTAATAACAAAACGAATTCATTCCATAACAATACCAAGTATGACGTTGACGCCTTGATGGTACCGTCGGATGAGCCACGCCACACCTTCAACTTGGTGCGGTTTGAGCGTCGCCTGTATTCCATAGTCCGAATAATCGAGTCGCGCATACTCGGCGGCGCGTGATTCTCCGTCGTACACGCACTTCGCCGCCAAAAGTAGCCTCTGCTTGTACTCCATGATTCCGCCGGAACGGTGCCTATTTAATGGCGGTGCTGTGGTTTTAAATCTGGGATAGTAATTGAGTCGAATGCCTAATTTATAATTTGACGACGCAACGGAAAGTTTAACAGGTGGCGGGAGGCGGTTCCGCGTGATAATTGAATTTGGCTCTCCGGGATTTAGATGCCAAAATTAAAAGTAAAAATATTCCTAATTTATAATACGACCGTTGATGGTAAATCTAGTTACCATACTGAGAACACTAGCAGTATTTATTATTCAATTTTCTGGATATCAAACAAATAAGCATATGCCTATATGGTAGTAACAATTTGAGCTGGGCATAGGATTCATATTTTTTTAATACTAACATTGACATGTAGCGTACTCGATACGTAATGTCATTTTAATTTTTACATTATGTTAGTCTACAAATTATGAAAGGTAATCTACTTTGAGGAGTTTATTAAAAGTTTATTTCAATTTATTTTATAAAAAATGCTTATACATACATTTGAAATTACTTGTTAAAATAGTTATTTTAAAATAATAAGTTATTTTTCGCTTATTAATAACTTATGAATAAGTATTTATATATAAATGTAGTCAAACACAGTTAACTTATTCAACTTAAATTTACACACATAAACATTTATACTATAAAAACACTGTTTATATAACAAATATACTTATTTAAGTTGTTTTGCCAAATAGAATGGGAGTCTCATATAATCTTAATTATATGCTTCATCTACATACTATTTTTTGTATAGGTATATTAAAAAATTAAATTGGTTTGTTTTCTATTTGTTTTTTCCAATAAAACATTTCTTTTTAAGTACCACTACTACAAAAAAGCTAATAGACAACGGTTTTTACCCGTTGTCTATGACAAAATGTACCGTTGTTGTAGGTCCCGTCGTCGTAGGGTCTCGCTCATAGACAATGGTTTTTTAACCGTTGTCTTTAATCTTTTCGACAACATATTTTAACCGTTGTCGTTTAGTTCTTTTCTTTGTTGTCGTAAATACGTCATATATGTTCCGAGAACGTTGTCGTAGAGAGTTTCCACAACGGTTTATAACCATTGTCGTAAACATTTTTAAGCGTTGATTTAAATATTTTTGTCAACGGTTTAAAGACTATTGTCGTAATTTTTTCTGACCGTTGTGGTATTTATTTTTTACAACAGTTGAAACCGTTGTAGTAAGATTTTCTACCGTTGTTAAAAATTACGTTGTCGTATAAATAGCTGATAAGACAACAATTTTTATCTGTTGTCGTTTTTGCTTAAAACAAAAGATTTTTGCAAAAAGAAAACGTTTACATTAATTCATCAATAAAGCTAATAAAAAACTGTAGACGAAGCAAAATATAATATTTCTCATTGAATCCTTGTCGAGAAGCTCCATACCATTCAAATAAAAACTAAAATCTGGAGTGTATTCAAAGTTCAATATGAAAATCACTAGGAAATTCAAAAGACGAGCACAAATGGAAAATAAACCTACAATACATTAATTTGGTGACTGCTCAATGCATCCCTCACTCACTGAGGACTTGAAGGCTCCTCAACAATCGAAGTTACCCCACATCCAAACACCCTTATCTGCAACATATTGAAATGCACTATCAAAGCATTAGAAGACACATCTCACAATCACCAATCACGAGCAAAACATAAGAAGACAATCACCAATCACAAGCAAGGCATAAGAAGACAATCACCAATCCAATATCATATATATTATGTTATTTTAAGTTGTGTACAACATCCTGACGTCCTTCAATTAGCCCAAGATTATCATGGAGATTCACTGTTTGCAATTCCATAAAAGTTTGAATATAGAGGATTCGATTAATAATATTACAACAAGGCAAGGAACAATGCATTTATGTGTAATATATATTAGTTGAAGTTGTGGAAATACAGTACCAAGGTCACGGTTATTGATGCCAACCAGTTCAATGCCCTCGATTGCCAATACACGATCCATCTCTCTCTCATCATGTACCTATAGCCTACGCAGTATATCAGACACATAAATCGTGCAAACACATGTTGTTAGAGAAAAACAGAAAAATATGAACGAGTGCAGGGCAATATCCTTAACAATTGAAGATGAAAGTCTTGTATCTGTTACACATAATCAACTACATAAGGTTTATTTGCATACATAATCATGGAGATGTAAGTAATTGTTCATATACAAATATACAAAAACAATATAGCCTAATTCAAAAGCATGTAGCCGGGCAATATTCTTAACAATCGAAGATGAAAGTATTGTATATATTATACATAATCAACGACAGCAGGTATATTTGCATACATAACCATGGAGATATAAATTGTACATATACAAGTATACAAAAACAATATAGCCTAATTCAAAGCATGTAGCCATAAAACCATAAACTGATATACCGTATAATTATAGTTTAACAGAAGACACAACTGATAATTATAGTATAAGACCATAAACTGATATACTGTATAATTATAGTAAAACCATAAACTGATATACCGTATAATTATAGTTTAAAATTTGAAACAGAAGACACAACTACAGGAGAACAAAATGTAAATTATAGTTTCTCTAAATAATTATGTAATAATGTGTTATACGGCTCGATGATTTATACTCAAAATCAATTATTTTGGTTTAAGTGATATACTTGTTTAATTCTACAGTGGAACATGAATATCTAGAGAGAGAGTTTACCAATCTGCTTTCTCATTCACCTCATCTTTAGTACCTGTAGACCATTCTGCACCACCTCGAAACTTAGATCATAACTTGGATTCATCTGCAATCAACACTTTCCAAATCAAGCCAAAAACTGAATTATGAGTAGAGAACCTACTAAACCAGTCTTTAGATATTCCATATAGAAGAGGACAAATCTTTCATTATATTCAAAACTAAATCTATAAACCACCATTTGACGAGGTTGAAGTATGCCAAGTGGAGTAGTGGAGTATGAAAATGTATATAGACAAGCAAGCTCAAAGAACAACATAAACAGAGTTTCCCTCTGAGACACTAAAATTATTCTCTCAGGCCACTACAAAACAAAGATATAACCCAAAATCACATGGGCATAACTAATGAAATGTCAATACCGACGTACTTCCATGAATCCAATAAAAGCAAAGCAACTCATACAAGGTCAGTGTTATTACTATACTTTTCCAACCAACGTATGATAATAATAGGCTCAGAATGCAGTATAGTACTGAAGAAAGAAAGAAAACTCAAGTTACAAAAAATGATCCAATACCTTAGGGTTTTTCTGAAAAAGTTTCAAAAGAAGAGTTATTGATAGAGAAGTAGTACCTAATTACTCCGCGATGGTAAGAATAGAGAAAATTTCTAGCGGTGATAGTATATAGATGTTAATGGTCAAATTGTCATTACCTTTTTATTGAAAATATATCTGGCCAAATCACGGGGGATCAAATTCTCAAGCTCCAAGAAAATGCCTCTAATTACTTCCCCTAATCTCTTCCTGACAGCTAGGGCTTCATTCCTCAATGATGAACACTTCTCATCGGAAAAAAAGCAATTCAAATTCCGGCGTTAAATCCCTCGCCGCCTCATACACGTCGAGTACTTTGAACAATCGCTCCGGCGAGCGGCTGCTGATCGCCATCGCGTCGGCAAAATTGAGGAGGTGAGTAGCAGGAGATTTGCAGAGCTCTGCAAAAGAAAGGCCGGAGAAGACGCGGTCGCAGAGGCGGTGGAAGTGGACTCTTCATCTTGATGGCTGCAGAGGCTGTGGAAGTGGAACAGTAAGCGAGAAAAAATCGAAATTGGTCCTCTAATGTGGCCTCTGTCCGATTTTGGTCCTTTATTGTGGCGCCGTCCGATTTTGGTCCTCTAACTTTCATATGTGTCCGATTTTGGTCCTATGACCGAGATTCAAGACGGAAAATAGCGCGTGTGTTTCACTCACTGACGGAGGACCAAAATCGGACAATGTTTAAAGTTACAGAACCAAAATTGGACACTATTCACAATTACAGGACCAAAATCGGTCAGTGTTTAACATTACAGGACCAAAATCAGACAGCTACAATAAAGGACCAAAATTGGACAGAAGCTACAATTAAAGGACTAAAAATGGACAAAGTCGGAATTAAAGGACTAAAAATAATAAAAATCGTTTTTTCTTAAAACCGAGATCTACAACATTCAATTGACATATATTCGAGTAAAAATATTCTATTTATTAATATTAATTAAATTTGTGATCTAATTAAATTAAATTTTGAACCTTTAATATATTGTCCGTATCAATAAATTAAATTTTGAACCTTAAATTTCAAACCACAAATTGCATAAATAACAATAAATGACGAAATTACAAGGAAAATGAGAAGTGCAAATGCCAATATATAGATGATAAATGAATACATAGCCGCTAAGATAATCTAAATCATAACACCTAAAGATAAAGATAATTAAGCATATTGGATATTGCTGCACTCAACATTTAAGACATAGCTAACTACAATTATGTGGTCCTAATGAATATTGATGTTAAAAAAAATCATAAATTACAGATACCTTAACCACAAGTCTCGACTTTATAGATGAACATAACTACATAATCTTCACGCTTGAAATGTAAGGTTTAGTTTCTCTATGATTCCATTTTTGCTTTTGTTGTGGGCTTGAGGGGACTCGCCATAAATGAGCTGCAAAGAAAGGTTCAATGGTGGAAACAAGGCAATTCCAAGAAACAGATACAAACCCGTGAGCATAATCAGCCATAATGTATACTAGATTAGAAATGAGTCGAGTCTAGCAGCAATCAGGCCTATCAAACCATCTTCAATGGCCATACCACATAAAAATTTTCGAAAGCTAAAATTATAATAGAAAACATTTTAACAAGAAATATGAATAAACGAAAGCAAATGTTACATAGTAATCACTGTACCTGTCGCTTCCCGCCACTACTACTCTTCCTCCATTATCATGATCTTCACAACATGGTCTAACCTAATCAAGTTCCGACCAAAATTGAAGCTTCAATTGTCAAACAATATAAAAAACCAGCAATTCGATTTATAAGACGACAGCTAAAAATGATGAACTGCAGGAAGATAAACAAAAGAGCGGCTCATATTCGACTTACAGGAATAAACGGCGCCGTAGTGCTGTCGCTGTTATCGGTGGAATGGCGAATTGGAAATCGGAATTATTCACACGAGATTTAAGGCTAATCGTGCTGGATTGAGGTCGCCGGTTAGGAAATTAGGGATTTACGTTTGAAATATAGATGGGGAAGAAATTATATTGTTTGATTATTTTAGTTATTGAAGAATTTAAATAATATTTAAGTAATTCAATTAAAAAAAAAAAAAAAGAAGGCGCGTGAGTTTGGTAGTGGGATTTAAGCGGTGTGCGTCACTCTCCGACGGAGGACTAAAATCGGACACGTATGAAAGTTGGAGGACCAAAATTGAACGGTGATCAAAATCGGACAGTGGCCACATTAAATGATCAATTTCGATTTTTTTCTCAACAGTAAGCCCTCATATTACCCTTATATATAAGGGCAATTATTAAATACTATAAATATAAAGTATTATATATATATATATAAGTGTTAAGTGTTACTAAAAAATATATAAGTATAAATTTTTTAATTTTTATATAATAAAATATTTTTAAATTATATGTTAAAATGTGTATTTATAGATTTTTATAAAAAAGAATTTTATTTAATTTTTATTATGATTTTTTAAAATATAAAAATTATAATTAATTAACATATATATATATATAAAGTATTTTTAAATTATATGTTAAAATGTGTATTTATAATTTTTTATAAAAAAGAATTTTATTTAATTTTTATTATGATTTTTAAAAATATAATAATTTTTAATTAATTAACATATATACATATTTAGGTAAAAGACAACCTATAAACAACAACGGTTATTAACATCGTTGTCTATCGTGCATATGACAACATACAAACGACAACGGTGATAACCGTTGTCTATGGCGCTTATTTGCATATACGACAACGGGTCAACGACAACGGCGATAAAAACCGTTGTTTATGAGCGCATCTATATACTACGACAACGCTTAAATGACAACGGTAGGCACTACCGTTGTCATGATGGCGTCTTTTTTGACATACGACAACGGATCAATGACAACAGTAGGGGTGTGCGTGGGTGGGTTCGGGCGGGTTTGAACATAAAAATTAACCGATTTACACATAGGCGGTTTCATGAATTTACAAACCGTGGCGGTTTTATTTTTTCCCAAACCGTTGCGGGTCGGGTGGGGAGGTTTGCGGACGGTTGCGGGCGGTTTTGCGGGTCAAATAATTAGATATCCTAACTACTTAATTCTTTATTATCTATAGCGACTTTATTATCTATAGCGACTTTGATGAATTTTGTAAGTTGATTTAGTTATAATGAACAAAACCTACTACCGGAAGACAATTATTTGTTTTAAATAGGAAGTACGAGACAACACTTTGGTGTACCACACAAAAAAAGTCTAAATCAAACAATGTATATAACTTCAAATGAAATGAGCGTGATAGTATATTCTAAGATTCACGGCACTATGACACATTCATATGGAAAAATAATTTTTGAAATGTCACTTTGTTGAGTCATGTTGTATCTATAATCTGGTTTTTAAAGCTTTTAATTTAGACTAGTTAAGACTAACATTAGAAAAGAAAAAAAATTAGGACGCCGGGCGGGTTGGTTAACCGCCACCAGCAAACCGCGACCCACCCGATTAATAGCGGTTTGCGAAAAAATTGAACCGCGGTTAATTTTAAGAAAAATTAACCGGCGGTTACGGTTTCCAACGGGCGGGTCAAGCGGGCGGAGGCGGTTCGACGGTTTTTATGCACACCCCTAGACAACAGTAGTAAAAAACCGTTGTCTATGAGCGCACTTTTGATATAAAAGACAGCGGTTTTAGCTACGAGAACGCAGTTTTTAGCTACGACAACGGTTTTACACAAAAAAACGTTGTCTTTCAAGTGTTGTCGTAGGCCAAATTTTTACTAGTGTACGGTGTAGGAAACCGCCGGTTTTTATGCACACCCCTAGACAACAGTAATAAAAAACCGTTGTCTATGAGCGCACTTTTGATATAAAAGACAGCGGTTTTAGCTACGAGAACAGTTTTTTGAGCTACGACAACGGTTTTACACAAAAAAACGTTGTCTTTCAAGTGTTGTCGTAGGCCAAATTTTTACTAGTGTACGGTGTAGGAAAGGGAACGTTCAAAATTCAAAAAAAAAAAAATGTGTAACACTGTAAAAAAAAATATTAATATATAAACTAGTAGTATAATATTAAGGATTTATAAGATACTTCCCCAACACAAAATGAATTAAAATGTAAACCAATCATTCAAAATCGTCATTCGTAATTACATGCAACAACATAAAAAAACATACAGAAACACATCAAGAAACTTGAAAATAAAAATAGATAAAATACACTACTGAATAGTACTCCTTCCGTCCTGCTTTAAGTGACTTTTTTTTCATTTCGGATGTCACATATCAAGTGACCCGTTTCAAAAAATATAAATAACTTTAAAAAAAAAAACACAAATTATCTCATATTTTATTATTTTTTTCTTCTACTTTAATCTTTTATTTTATTTACTTTATTATTTATCTTTCCTACTTTATCATTTACTATCTCACTACTATTCTCTCTCTTACTTTATCATCTAATCCTCTATCATACTTTATCACCAATTTTCTTAATTCACACGCCAAAAATAAACGAGTTACTTGGAACGGGGACAGAGGAAGTACTAATTAGGTTCAAACTTCAAAACCATTACTTAAAATCACTAGCGTTAATATAAGAAAATATGTAAAAATTACTAATAAATGAATTTTTTTTAGTTTTTTAGAAGACTGGTTTTGGTTACGTTTTCGCAAAATCAATTGAGAAATCAATATCTAATCAAATTTTAAAAATCCGAAAGGTCATTTCACTACTAGCCCTATACACTCTGTGAAAAGCAAATATAGTCTTAACATTAAAATAAAACTTTTAGTCATTTAGGTTATTTTTTGTCCTCCATCACATCTCTCCAATCATTGAATGATTTGTGTTGTACGAATTTGTGCCAACATTATTTTTTTCGTTTGAAATACAAAGGGCCGAAGGGGGCCGAATGAGGCCGTCCATCGACCCTCTATCGGCCGAGCCACTTGCAAGAGCACGAGCAATTACTAGGGTCGATGGGTGGGCCTAAGGAGGGCCGATGGCCATCAACCATGCAATAAGTTGACGTGTTCTCTCTCGGTCGAAAGAAGGGGGTACATTACAAAAATTAGGATATCGAAGAGGGCGATGGGTGGGCCTAAGGGTGACCGATGACTAGGAGTGTGCAAAAAAAAAAAACGGGTTCCCGCACCCGTACTCGTACCGTTCGGGTATTTCCCGTTTGGGTCAGGAAAAATGGGTACGGAACGGGAATGGGTACTAGCCGGCCAAACCCGTTCCCGAACAGGTACCCGCCGCAAAGAATTTTTTTTTAAGTCAAACCCGTTACTTACTCGGTTACTGCCCTAATCTAAATCATAATTCTACTCCACTGCACCCTACCCCTCCGCCCAAAGCCTACAGGCACAGCCACCCCACCCCTCGTCCTCACCACCAGTCACCGACTCACCACCACTGAACCACAACTTCAAATTGCCACCCCGCCACGGCGCCACCGGTCATCTCCACTTGTAGTATTTTCATGCACCAGAACCCTCCGCTTGCGTTCTCTCTCAGAAGTAACAGTTTGAAAATTCTTACGCGAGCTCATTATTTCCTCATAAGGTCAGCCCATTAATTCTCTGGTTTCCGCGAGCTCATTCTTTCCTCAAGTTTGAATCTTTGTTTCTTTTGATTCATTACATTTCAAGTTCAATTTTGAGCATAAAATTATGTACTTGAAGTGAGAATTCGAGCTTGAATTCTCAATTGAGGGAGTGGCATTTGGGTTGTGGTGGAATTTTCAGAACACTGTTGATTTACGGTTGTTTGATTAGAGTTGCAGGGAGGTATCTTAATTTTGTTTTAGGGATTTAGTTCAATAAAGGGTTTCTTCGTATGATTCTACACATTTTGGTTTACGGCTAAAGAGTTTGAAATATCTAGAATTTGGCCTTTTGGAGGGAGAGTTGGTTTTATTGAAAATTGAGATCTCATGGTATGAACTCGCCCTCCAATTATCCCTGTATATAATGTTGAGGCCGTGGAGATGGATTGTGGATTTAGATTGTTTCGGTTGTTATTGGAATGGTATATGTTGTTTATAAATGTTTTTTTACTTTTTATTATTATGTCACACAGGATATATGGAAGGGGGGTCTTCTAGTGCAGCAGATTTAAGTGGGAATACTTGGAATTCATCATCTTGCTTTGAATTTGTATGGACTTGGAATTCTTGTATCCTCTATTATGTCTTTCCTGCATTTTGTATTTTCTGCATTCTGTACTTCGTTTTTTGTTTAGCAAGAAATTGTATGATGTTGATGGTGCTATATGATGATGTTGAGTTTATGGTTGAAATACACACCTGATTTTCTGTATAGTACACTTGGTAGCTGTATATTTTATATAGATGTGTATGATATATGATAGACTGTGACAGAATGGTAAATGATACCAGCTTGGGTGTGGGAGTTGAAGATGGATTGGTTGATGAGAGAGAAGTCACATATTACACTTGGGTATTCCCGCTCCCGCTCCCGTACCCGCGCGGGTATCCGCGTGCGGGTACCCGCTCTATGCGGGTCGGGTAACGGGTAGTATAATTCATTTCCCGCAGGCGCGGGTACCCGTCCCGCGCCCAGCCCTACCGATGACTACCGGCCCTGCAATAATTGAACCTTCTCTGATTAGACAAGAAAAGCAGACAAAAAAATTGGTTGAAGACAAAAAATAGGTTACAATGACTATATTGTGTTTTAGTATAATAGAAGACTAAAATTATTTTTGTTTTATGATTTTTGGCTAACGGTATATATTAACACAATCAGAAAAATAGAAGATGGAACGAGTCTGCATCAAACTCAATTGATTTGATATGGCCGAACTATAATTGCTTATCGTCAAAAAAAAGTTAATCGTTAAATATATCACAATATTTAATATATTTTGTAAATGAGTACAAGCAATGATTGTGAAAGTTTATCAACAACTTATCAAGTTTATAAAATAACTAAATAAACACTTTATTTAAGTTGTTTCTTAAACGGAAGCTTTACAACTTTTCGACTATAGTAAATCCAATCTTTCGAACTTTATAAAGTTATAGTTGGAATATTTTTAAAATCGGGTTGAATTTGTAAAACCAGTCAAATATAATTATTTTTATTATAATTTTAGAAAACAAAATATCAAAACAAACATTCTTTGTAGATTGTCACAATGGACTGATCCATCTCAAACCGAGAAATATATAATATGCCCAACGAACCACCATTCCCCCTTCCCTCATTTCCGATCCCACTTCCGGCGCCCCCACCCCCCCATCACCCCCACCCTCCCTATTTGAATAAAAAAATATTTTAATTATAAAATATGGCCCGCCCCCCGCCGCCCCAGGCGATTGGCGTACCCCAGAGGGGACAGATGATGCTGGGCGCAACGGAACCGCCAGTAAAAACAGTTGATACATTAGGAGGATTTTGTATTTTGGTTACCAAAAAAATAAATATATATACACAACTCGTGTATCTAAACCTCATTGTAAATATAATTAGATTTCCCCCAAATTTCAAAACCCTCATTCCCCCTCGTACAAATCGCATCCGCGCCACATCTGCATAGGTTTCACGGCAACGCCGCCTCCGCCCATCGCAATGGCAGGCACCGGCTCCTCCGCGTCATCTTCTCCATTCTCATTCGGCTTCTCCAACCCTACCTCCGCCTCCTCCGCGCCTTCTTTTGGCTCTGCGGCCTCCACTGCCTCCCCTGCCTTCGGCTTTGGCTCCGGAATGTCGTCGACCTCCTCATCCGCACCGAATTTCGGATTCGGCTCAAAACATAGCTCCGCCTCCTCCGCGCCTTCTCTAGGCTTTGGTTCGGGAGCGGCGGCGTCTGGCTCCTCCCCCGTTCGGCGGTTCCTTATTCGGCTCATCCTCGTCCGCTGCAAGTGCTACTCCCTCCGCTAATTTATTTGGATCCGGGTCGACTCCTGGATCCGGCATGTTCGGATCAACTTCCGGTGGAGCTCCGACTTCTACCCTTTTCGGATCCTCGTCTTCAGGCACTGCCCAAACTACTAACCTATTCGGTTCTACTGCTTCGAACCCGGCGCCATCAACTCCACCTCCTTCATCAACGCTTTTTGGATCACCTGCTCCCGGATCCTCGAACTTGTTCGGGTCGGCTGCTCCTACTCCAAGTCTGTTTGGCAGTTCTTCGACAGCTGCTGCTAGTAATACTACCACACCTCTATTTGGTTCTGTGGCGAGTACAACGCCTAATCTTTTTGGATCAACCGCATCAGCACCAAAGCCAACCGCAGGCTTATTTGGATCCTCAACGGCAGCTTCTACCGGAGGTGCAACATCTTCATTGTTTGGAGCAAGTTCTGTATCAACTCCGGGTCTTTTCGGGTCGTCCTCGGCTTCTCCGCTAAGTCTGACGCCATCCACCGCTTCTTCAAGCTCGGCTTCTCCTGCTCCTGGATTTTCATTTCCCAGTTCCGCTACTTCGACTCCAGCATTCTCCGTTTCGAGTTCAGCGGCTTCAGCACCTGGTTTCTCCTTCCCAAGTGCTTCTGCTCCAGTTTCTTCAGCCCCTGCGTTTTCACTTCCGACGTCATCAGCCGCTCCTACTCCGGCATTTTCATTTTCCCAAGCTTCTAGCTCGACCGCTTCTTCTGGTTTTCCTCTTTCAAGCACTTCGGCTTCAACAAATCAGTTAGGTTTGTTTTCAACTGTTACCACTGCTAGCACAACCAGTGCCTTGACTCCGGCTCCAGCAAGTGCGTCTTCTGCTGGTACCAGTGCTAGTTCTGGTTTGACATTTCCAACATTGACAACGTCTGCGCCTCAGGGGACCAGTACAACCGCTCCATCTTCAGGGTTTACTGGTTTCGGCATGACTAGTACTCCTGCATCATCCTCCGGCAGCACCAGTTCTCTCTCGCTATCTTTCAAACCAGCCGCAACTGCATCACATACATCAACCGTGCCGTCTTCTTTTGGTGGGATTTTCTTTCTCCTACACCATTCACTATTTATATAGTTGATGCACTTCCTTAAGATCGAGCTTATTTATCCTCCCAAATAAATTGAATGGATTGTCAACTTTTCCTTGATTTTTATCATGATATACACACATTCATATAGCTTCTGCTAACTCTGGCTTTTCTCGTTTTGTTGTATATTAGGTAATGGGCCAATTTACTAGATAACTTATACACTAAGTGTGTTTTCCCTTCCATTTTATAACAGTGTCTTTGGTTGTCTGATGTCAAATGTATTATGTATGTAGGTGTCACAGCCGCAAGCTCAACATCTGCAGTGACCTCAAGTACGAGCTCTGCTGCTCAAACATCATCCACGCTGGTTGCAGCTTCCACTAGTGGGTATGTAAAGCTCCCTTTGTTCATGCACATCCTGCTTTGTCATTTCAATTCAAAGAAACTCGTTCAATGGCCTGAACTGGTAGTGTGTGGAGAAAATGTTATTTATCATATAATTTACACAAGTGTTGCTTGTAACCTGCATGCACTGCCCTATCTCCCCCTCCATGCACTGCACGGGTCAAATTTAAGTGCTCTTCTAATCATTCATTGGTGTGATACGTTGATCGATGATTAAAAAGTTCACAGTAGTGCTTTGTATCTCGCGAAATGATAACTTCTTTTAAAATGAGAATCATCACATGGCCAAGTTTTTTAAAGAGGAATTTGGTCTAGTTTGTCACGGTTTCACTCTTGTATTTTGGCATTATGAGTGTAACAGACAAACATAACATCAATAACTTTCTATGCAGATAAAACTCAACTTGCTTTTTACGCTTGATAAACATTCAAAGTTTGTCGTTCTGATTTTTGTGTGGTAATGCTTGTCCTGTAGGACTACTCCAGCCACCAGTAATGCAACAGCTTCTGCACCAAAGCTACCATCTGAAATCACTGGGAAAACAGTTGAGGAGGTAATGATTTTCGTTCTACTTTTGTTTCTTGTAGTTTATGCTTATAAATATATACTGCATATAGACTTAAAGATACTCAGGGCCACAAGGCACTGTCCAAACATTCCTTCCACCCGCTACTGAGGAATGTTTTTAACTGTGTAGTTTTCTTCATTTGTTATACTCCCTCCGTCCCAATAATCAAGTCCGACATTCCTTTTCGGACCGTCCCATTATTTATATCTCATTCCAAATAAGGAAATAAATGAGCGGACCACAATCAATCTAAACAAGTGGAACCCACCACTTTATGTATTTACACCACTACTTTATTCCTTTCCACCAATTTCCTTAAATTTCGTATATCGGCCTTGAATACTGGGGGCGGAGGGAGTACTGCCTGCCTTTGGAGTTTAACACTCTTCATTTGTTTTGAGATAAGAAATGGCCATTTGATTCTCTATATACTCCTCTACTGTTACCGTGCTCTTATTTATTGTCCTGTCCTCCAATTCTCTTGTTGAGTGCTGCAGATCATTAAAGAATGGAATGCAGAACTGCAAGAGCGTACCGGGAAGTTTAGGAAACAAGCTAATGCTGTAGCTGAGTGGGATCGCAGGATTCTGCAAAATCGTGATATTCTTCTTGGGATTGAGGTATTTTAAGACTCGTCATGCTTGAAAACATGCTGTACTCGTGACTGGTTTTAAACTTTCAAATTAATCATTTTTTTGATAGTTTATCTACTTGGATGACATGTTACTTGACATAATCATTTACAGTTCTATTTTCATCTGTAAACTATGGTACTCCACTTACAAATAGGATTTAGTTGTTCCGATGCTTAAAGTTCAAAATTTCATTTCATGGATTTTGTGCTGTATAGAAATCTTAATTATTGGTTCCTTAGATTTTTGGTGTTCTCGCCAGTGACTATTTTTCTTAAAATTCACTCAGACTGAAGTTGCAAAAGTTGTTGAAACACAAGGTAGGTTGGACCGGCAGCTGGAGCTAATTGAAACTCATCAAGATGAGGTATCTAATTATTTTCTTCTGTATAGTGTAATAATGGAAACTGCATCTTCCAGCTCATGTTGTATCTTATTTGAAAACCCTTAAGGTATAAGATAGGTCCCTTAACATTGGTAGGTTTTGGGTTAGATAAGTGTACATTCGGGTTTAAACACATTCTTTAGTCGATAAGTTTGCCATAGTTTATGGGTAAAAAAAAGGAGAAGCTATTAGTAATGTAATCTTCATTTTGGATGACATATTTTGTTTTATAAAATGCTCAGGGCCGGATATTGTAGCTCTGTAAGAAAGGTTTAGTTATGTCAATTTCTGTCTTAGAATGGAATAGTGGGGTTCATGTCTAATAAAGTCTCAACTCTTAGCATCCATGTTAAGTTGGGATTCTAGTTGAGCTCCATGAAGAAATTTACGGGTTCTTGCATGTTTTTTAGGTTGACAAGGCTCTGCAAAGCATTGAGTCGGAAGCAGAGAGACATTATAGAGAAGAGCGTGGTTTGCTTCTTGATGATGATGCTGCATCGACAAGAGATGCAATGTAAGCCTGGATTTTCTTATGCCGACATTTTTGGTGTCACTTTGTTGTGTTATTCTCTGTCTGTTTGAGGACTTCCAGTGAAAATTTTGGGTTTAGTTTTATTTAGCAGTTGTGGCAGTTGGTCTGATTTTGCTAATGAGTCAAATATTTACCAATTAGCACGACTCCCTGTTAGTGTCTTAAGTTCTTGTAGCTGGTAGCCTTACATGGGCTTACAAGATGGGGTTTTTGAATCTATTCTACGATTTCAGGTATGAGCAGTCGGAAGTGGTAGAGCGTGAGCTGGAGCAGATGACAGAACATATCAAATCAATTATAAACCGTCTTAATGCTAGTCAAGTAGGGGCCTTTGTTTTATCTTCCTTTTAATCTTTCAAATAACATAGGAGTTAATAATTAATTATTCTGAATTAGGGTGGGGCGCTTGAGGCAGCCGATGGAATGACTCCCATGGATGCTGTTGTCCGAATTCTCAACAATCAACTGAGTTCATTGATGTGGATCGATGAGAAGGTCAGCCTCTCGTTTAAGTTCTTCCCTTGCTTCACTATTTTTGACGTTTCTCTAGGGATTCTTTAATTATTTTTTTTTTATTACACTACATGCTGTATTGTTAGATGGGGTTCTTGATGAAAGTTGTCTACTTGGTAGTGTGTGTATATTTGATCAATTGGGATTACCTTAAATATCAATGTTGTTATGGTTGGTGAACGTAAAGTTTTGTGTACCCCATACATATTCTATATTTGTGACACATAAGAGTACAAATTGTGTTATAAAAAACTTTTCGGGACTGCGGGTATCAATAACAATATATGCCACTTTTTGCTCATTGATAGGCGGAGGAATTCAATTTGCGCATTCAGAAGCTTGCCGGCAATGGTTCTGCTTCAGATCGCGAACAGAGTGGCCCAAAGCATTGGTTGATCTGAGAGGCTAGAATGGTGAATAAAACTATAGCAGTGATATTGAAAATTTATTGCCATAAAATGCTTTCACATGCATATATTTTTGAGATATCGTTTGCTCTTTGATTTTCAAAGGATTCGCGATGCTTTTTTTTTTTTTTGACAAAAAACTATCAACTACGGAGTACTATATTACTCCTTTAGTCCTATTATTAATATTATTATTATTTTCTTTCTTTTCGATTAGGAAATAGGAAAAAGAGCTACCAACTATTGAGTGGGTAGATATATTTTAAAGTTGTGAGGTCAGTTTATTTAAATTTATTGTGGTTTATAAATTATTTTTTATTTTGAAAACAAGACAATAATAATTAAAAAAAGAAGGCAAATTAATAATAATTAGATGGAGAGAGTATTTTATTTATGAGCTCCATATTAAGTGTAAAGTCTATCATATAAAAAAGTATTTATTATTAAATATTTCTAATATTAATATTAAATTTAATATATAATATTTTCAATAGTAATTCGTATGCTTACAAAAAAAATATCCTTCTCGAGCCAAAGCATTATAAAGAGAAATATGGAACTATTTTGTGGATTTGGAATTCATAAACATCAATTATAAACTTAACACATCAAACAACTATACTGTAATACTATATGGACCACTTTCTATTATGAAAAATGGGGTTGACTATGAGAATTGTATAAACTTAATTGTCAATTATACAATATTTGATGAGGGATTTGCAGCAGTAGCCAAACAGTTGAATTCGAAAAACAAATGCCACCACTAAAACAAAACACAAATATAGTCATTTTGTCCTTATACGGCGCTGGGCCGATGGGGGAGTCAATCAGCCCTCCATCGGCCTTGAGGAAAAAAGCCGAACTCTCCCCATCGACCGAGCCACTTAACCTGATTATTAGAAATTATAGGCTCTGAGGGCCGATGGGTGGCCGAATTGGAGGTGTCCATCGGCCCTATCCGCCATCGGCCGATAGAAAAAAGGCCGATGGCCGAACATCCAATAGGCCGATCCAGTATCATCGGCTAAAGAAAAAAAGGCTGTGAAGGCCGATGGAGGGCCGAAGGTGGGTATCCATCGGCCCTCCTTCGGCCCTAAGCCCTTCCTTCGAGACGGGATTGGACAAGACACTGTAAGACTTTTTCTGTAAACGTGCAGTAGGGCCGATGGAGGGCCGACGGGGGCCGACGGAGGGCCGATCTAAGGCATGTGTGAGGTACAATTTAAAATCAGCTTTATCTGCTGAATTGACTAGTCGGATATGACATACACATGCACGTTAATTAGGGCCGATGGGGGGGCCGATGGGGGGCGATGGTGAAATGGGTAATAGAGTTCGATGTTTCACGTGAAAATTTGCAGAGATTTTTCCTATAAGACGTAGAATGACCGATTTGGTTGAATCACTGAAAATTTTCCTCATTTCACTTCGACTCTTCTCAATTCTTCAAACTAAATTTGACGGAAATGACCGATTTTCGATCAATTATTGTGAAATTGAACGGTCAATTCGATGCAGAGTCGAGTTATGTCGGTGGACATGAGTTCATGGTTTACATTCCTCAAACAATATTTCTCTCGAATATCTTCGACAAAACATTGATCGGTGGCTCACTGCTTATTCCCTTCCGTTCAACTACTTCATTTATTATACTGCTGCTTCCCGACGAACCGGCAGGATGGTGAAGGCCATTCTGGGCCATGATACTGATCTTATGCGGCTTTGCTCTATCGACGTAGAGCCGGTTGTGTTTGTTGTGTATCCTGAAGTGCAAAATCCTCAATTTGGTGTTCCGAACCCGAATCAATTTCCTGAAGATAATTCTAATTTCGGGGGTCCTAATTGGTTTACGAGGCAAGGAAGTAGAAGTAATGATGGCGGACGGGCTCCCCCAAAGGAATGTTCGTGTGGAGACGAATTCGGATGATGAGGCGGACTTGGACTCATCGATGATGATGATGAGGATGAAGATATTCCTTCCGCCTTGATTAATTGTTCGTTACAAGATTTTGCTGCATGGATTCGGAGGGAGGGTGGCGTAAGTCAACTTATGTCTTTGCTAGTTCCAATCAATCGTTCTCGAACAAATGACGAGACTGTATACGACAACACAGAAGCAGCAAGCAACTGACTACTTCCTGTTGTTCCCCTTGATATATCCGATTCGATGAGCGACGCAGAACTTGATTTCTTGTTGTAGACGGAAGTACGCAAGCATGATTGATGTTTAGCTCGAAAGACGAACTTTATGCTGCTGTCGCTCTATTCCATTTGGAAAATGGTGCGGATTTTAGAGTGCAACGTTCCAGTGCTTCCCGTTTGGAATATTTGTGCAGAAGAAGTGTTGATTGTCCATTCGAGCTACGAGCATACTGAGGTTGTTAAATGGGTTGCGGACCACAACTGTACAACTGATTTATCCGGACTTGGCGAACGAAATGTGAGGTCGAAGGCTGTCGCTGCTTATATAGCCCGTAAAATGCGTCGTCAAAGCAAGTTAATGAAACCGGCTGATATTCAGGCCGATCTGTTGGATAAATTTGGAATTCAAGCAACGTACGGTGTGGCCCTCCGAGCGCGCAACACAGCTATATCGATGATTTACGGCGGACATGCTGATTCTTTTAGCAAACTGCCAAAATATCTGCATTTGCTGGAACAATCAAATCCGAGAACTTATACGGATCTTGATGTTGGTGAGGATGGTCATTTTCGACATTTATTTATGGCGCTTGGCGTATCGCGAGCCCCTTGGTTAGGCAACCTCCGGAAGGTTATTGTGGTGGATGGTACCCATTTAAAAGGGAGAAACAAGGGAATATTATTCGTCGCAGCCACTTTTGATGCGAACGAGCAAATATTCCCACTCGCTTTGGTGTAGGTCCCATTGAAAATGATGTTTCCTGGACGTGGTTTATGATGCGACTGAGAGCCGCATTTTGGACGGATGACAGTTTAGTGATTGTTTCAGACCAACATAAAAGCATAGCGAATGCGGTAAGAGTGGTTTTCCCAGATGCACAACACGGACTTTGTTACTACCATTTATCGAATAAGCTTGCTAGGTACGGTGAGTGGGTTATCCGATCATTTTATCGAGCAACTTATGCTTATCGGGCAACAAAATTCCATGTCGCCATGAATGCCATCCGTCGGGAAAACCTGCTATTTACGAAAAGTTGATGGAAATCGGATCGGAGAAGTGGTCCAGACTTTTCAGTAAAGGTCGTCGTTACGATCATCGACATCAAATGCTGCCGAGTCAATAAATTCTCGACTGATGGAGGCTAAACGACTACCAATTCTAGCTATGCTCGAGGCAATCCGTCATATGATAAAGTCGTGGTTCGATACACGACGGGTAAAAGCAAGTTCCAGAAACAATCCGTTGATAGAGGCTTCTGAGTTGAGGATGCGGAACAAAGTAGAACTGGCTTGAAGGTTTACGGTTACGCAGGTGACTACTGACAAATACAAGGTCGACGCATGAGAGCGACAGTGGAGGGTGAATCTTCAAGACGAAATGTGAGAATGCGGCGTCTGGCAAATTGACCTGTTGCCGTGTAGTCATGTTGTCGCCGTTTTGTATCATCGTCGGGAAAATGCGTACAATCATATTAATGATTATTATACGACGGCGACGTGGAAGGAAATTTATCTTTGGTGTGGTTAATCCCTTGCCTCCTTGAAATGAGTGGGGTGTCCCACCAGAAATAGAGGACATTGTTGTTCGTCCACCAATTATTATGCGGCAAGCCGGACGCCCGAGAAACAACCGTCGTCCTTCCGGAGCAGAAGCTAGTACATCTGGTATGCGTCGTCGGAAAAAATGTGGTAATTGTGGAGAAGAAGGTCACACAAGGCGGAGATGCCCCGTATCTGGAACGACAATTAGCGGTTAAGGCTTTTTATTTGTCACTTATCGGTTCTTTAATTTTTTGACACTTTCCTTTTTATTAGTTTTTTGTCACTCATCGAGTTATTAGCTAGAAAAAATAAAAAAAAAACAAAAAATTTATAGGGCCGAAACCCTTGAGGGCCGATGGGGATTAATCCATCGGCCTTAGCCGAAACCCTACGGGGCCGAGGGAGTTTTCTCGGCCGGCAAGGTCTTTGCAATGCATGGGGCCGATACCGATGGGGGCCGATACCAATTCGGCCCTCCATCGGCCCTCATCCGATAGATAGGCCGAGGCCGATAAAATAAATAAATTACGAAATGTTTGAATATTTTGAATTCCATAAAATAAAATTAAATAATAAGTGTTTGAATTCCATAAAAAAAAAATATACACTACAAGTCGGGCTACTCATTGGGAACTAGAACCAAAATCTCCGTAATAGCACTGCTCGAAACATTTCCAAGCCATCCACTCCCGATAGACTCTGATGTTTGATTTCATATTACCCCATTTCGGAGTAGGAAATCCAGTTATGAGCCGCTCAATTGTCATACACGTATATGGACCACAACTATTGGAATCCTCTTGCTTGAACTGCTCCTTTTGCGGCATCAAGACAAACTCCGGAGTCCGCGTGCCTGGATGCGGCAGATTGAACTTGTTCATCGTCCAGTAATTAGTAGCCTAACCAAAAACATTAAAAATAATTACTAGCCTAACAAAAAACCCATAAAATATTAAAATACATACATCTAGTAAGCGGCCGATCAGTTTGCGGAGTGGCCGCAAATTCTGTTTTCTCAACTCAAATATCTTCCGGTCTCCACGGCCGTTCAGTGAGTCATACAGCTCCAACTCCCAGGACTCGATACACAATCTGACTGTCACCCAATGGGAGGCGGCCAACACCGGGAAAATGATCTATTAATTAATGCAAATTAGTAAAAAATAATAATAAATAAAAAAGAGAATTTAGTAAATAATAATAATAATAATAATAATGCAAATTAGTAAAAAATAATAACTTACGAATTTGGCATCGAACCACGGAATCTTCGCGACGCCAAATCCCGTATCGTCTCCAAAAACGGCATTTATTAAATCCTGTACATGGATCCATTCATTATAGTTCAACTCGTACCGTTCATGAAACTCGTTATCGGGTTCAAATATTTTCGAAGTCCAAGCACCGGCTAAAGACGTCTGTCATAAAATATACACATTAGCAAAAGAATTAGTATAAACAAACACATTATATCTTAAAAAATATAAATATATACTTACGAACATTGACGAAGCCGCTATGACGGTATAGCGTGTATCGGGTGTAGACAACACGTCACGGTCTGGCTCTTGAAGCCTCCGCCGGAGGTAGCATAAGTACAAATCAAGCATTGTGTGGCCCATGTCGTAGTGTGTGTAACGCCCGACCCCCACGAAGGATCACCGAGGTCGAGTCGCTACGGAAAAATAAATAAAAAAAAATATTTTCATGCCTTTTATCAAAAATCCGAATATTTTCTATTTTTAAAGAAATACGTCAATTAATGCAACTCACAAGCGTAAGATCGGATTGGTTTTTAAGCATTTCATATATGTATATACGGAAGCATACTGAGTCTCAAAATTTATCTAAAGCATAAATATCTATTTACAATCTTTCAAGAGTCGCAAAAGACCATACGTCAACCCCTCCTCAGCCCTTTCTCCGTCGCCCCTGCCACTCAACCTGAAAATATTTTGAAAACAATTTGGGGCTGAGTACTAGTGTACTCGGTGGGTAAAAGCGGCTTGAAAAACGTTTAAAACAGTTTATCCATGCATGAGGTATGATTTGGAGGGTTTTAAAAAGGAAACTGCTCCAAACATACAAAACATTTATCATTGGGTGCGCACATCTGTATCACATTTCCTGTTACTTCTACCATTTCATTTTCATATCTTGGGCCTTGACCCTCGAGTCAAAACTCGAGGGGTCCCTCATAACTTGTTAGCACTTGGTACACGAAGATGATCAATCTTTGTGCTACTAACAACATACGTGTACACACTTTCTTATTAACCCTCATCTAGCGTATTAGGCCAGATGAGAGCCTCGATCGATCTATCACGTAAAAGCATTAAACAGGTAAATGCACAAAAACTTTCATGGATAAACATAGTTCATAGAGCTCAATAACTCAAAGATAATTTTAGGAAAATATTACCCACCTCGATATTCACCGAATTGATCTATGCGAAATCTCGTCACCGAGGTTAGGTCCTACAACAATGTTCTAAGCTTTAACGTCCGGATCTAGAAAAAGTGCACAATTGTGATCTATAGGTAATACCTAGGAGGTAATAGGTTAGACTAGGTCATGGTGTTATTCTGACAAACCTGTGAAAAAGGTCCTATTTGCATGAATTCTACAGATCACGTTCTCGTATCATAAATTCTAATATTTTAACTATGCATTCCTTTATGAGTCTAGGTTATTTAGAAATTGGTCTCATGACAAAATAATAAGCCATTTAGGAGTTATTATCAAAATAGTGCTCGCTGCTCAAACAGGGGCAGTTTCTGCCCTACTATAGTCTAGCTAACAATTGTGGGGTCAACCGTACTCCAAAAATTATGAGATTCAACAATAGCTTAGGGGACATGCATGCCTATCTCATATAAAAATTTCACTCAAGCTTGATAAGCGACGGATTCAGAAAAGACAGAGAAATTTCCACCTAAATCCTCGGTGTCAAAAACATGTTTAAAATGACAAGTGAATGTTTAATAATAAACTGATTTTATATACATGGTTGAAAAATACAAATTAATTATTTTCAAAAGGATATACGTGTATAAGACATTTAGAAAAATGAATCAAATTAAAATCATTTTTGTGAAGTGAGCTAAAAAATGTTTTACTAAACCTTATCCTGCATGCAAAATCCTTCGGCCGTGAGAAATAATAAATTTATTTAAAATATGAAAACATGTCCAAAAATTACCAAATTTTACAGAGATCTTACCAACGTCCTAAAGTTTGTCTCTAATATTTGTGGAATTTTCAAGTGTCAAAAGGGTGCAGTTTTGGTCAAGCAAACTCACGGCGTAGCAGGGGACATCAAGACAGTTACTATCCTAATACAAACTTGCCAAATCGTGCATGCAGTCAATCCAGGACATCTCAGATTTCTAATTTGAAGCAATTCCTATTCTAAGGATAGCATAATATTGATTTAAGTCTTTGCATGTGACATGCAATCATAATAACATGCCCTTATGCATCCGAATACCCCTCGACTTGAACCTTTACGAGAAATAAGGTCGATTAGATAGAGCCGCCGAGACATGCAAGCGGAACTCTCTAATCTAAAACAATGTCCGATTCGGATCTGCGATAAGGTAAGAAGAGAAACCTCCACAGTTCCAAGTTCTTACCCAAGACGCGCACGAAGCCTTAAGAGTATGGTTTCAGATCTTCGCCCTGCTTTAGTGGCCAGAAGACGGAGGTGTTCGTGGTTCTTCCTTGCGGCTGACTATGCGGCGAGTACTCCGGCGAGGATTCCACTAGTCGGCTGTTACAAAACACGGGGTGGAAGCAGGGTTACGAGAGCGAGATGAAGAGCGCGAGAATCGTTAGAGTCTCGAGGCAGGAAGCATGATAGATGCACTCGCTTTTAATCAACAGAAAAGGAACTTCCTTACCTTATATCTTTCGGAGGTTAGGCAAAAATTTTGGAGCTATATCTGGAGTTCTATGGTTTAAAGATACCGGCATGCGTAGAGTTTGAAAGGCTTTACTCCGGGAAGATGGTGGCGAAGGGAAAAAGTATATACATAAATATCTATAGGTGATGGGGAGTTTCTGATTTGCATGCTCGAGTCAATTGAGCTTCCTTCGTTGTTTAAGTAGAGAAGTTACCTCCCAAGCGTGTAAGATTTGAAGCTCCAGGTGGCCGTCTCTTTCATTTCCAAGGAGGGTTGATGATTATGCTCATTAATCCTTCACGTGGCCAAGGAGGGAGTAGTTGAAAGCTTGGATACCACTAACTCCTCATAATTTAACCAATGAAATTAAATTTCCATGATTATGATCTTTGTCGGATGCAAACGAAGATTTGTCCTATATTTCCGTCAAGAGTTGAGAATCTAAGTATACACTAGCTTATTCTATACTTTCGATTTGTTAAGTGGTGAAATACAGATGCAAAGGATTTTCAAATAATAAAAAAAATAATTGCGTAAATACGGACTAAGTACTTACTAATAGTAATAATAATAATAATAATAATAATAATAATAATAATAATAATAATAATAATAATAATAATACTAAAATCACCTTAATAATAATATTAATACTCGTAAATCGTTCTAGGGTCAAGATATGGAAATACGGGTTATTACAGTGTGTATCCAAAAGGTTCTTGAAAAAGCCGTGCGAGAGCTGATGCTGCGAAACCGTCACATTTGCAGAAATTTCCATTTTCATGAAATTCTCAAAATTTCTTCTCAATACGTCCGCGGGATCAAACATGTGTGGAGCTCTAGTAGGATTGGGTCGTCGGCTCACTATGGGCTTCAAATAACATTTTTATTTAAATAATGTAATTGAATATATACATTTAAATCATGTTTGTACCTCAGTGCTTTGTATAATTTGCTGCTCCGGCGGTTGGCTATCATACAGCCGTTGTACATGCTGCGTATCAAATAAGTCCATGACCACCGACTCATGTTGCTGCATCTTGGACAAAAACTCATGGTCAAATTAAAAAAAAACAAATTTTTTTTGCATAGTTATGGTACCTGTACAGGTGGTGGGGACCGTGGAGCCGTATAAGGGAGTGACTCCCAACGTTTCGGGACCCAGACATCTCTTTCCTCGTACATGCTATGCCGCCCCTGATCATAGCCCCGAGTAGCCCTTCTAGCAGCCATTGCCCAGGGATCTGCATTGACACTCGTCATATCTTCCACTTCTACTTGTGGCTGTTCGGCAACTTCATTCCAACTGGGCCACTCATGTACAGTGACAAACCTCCCCCGTGCTGGCTCACATGGTGTAGATGACTCCTCGGACGAGTCATTCAGAATTTGCTCCACGTCCCACTTTGAACTGGATCCTATCCCTTTACCATT
This sequence comes from Lavandula angustifolia, assembly GCA_028984105.1. Lineage (NCBI taxonomy): Eukaryota > Viridiplantae > Streptophyta > Magnoliopsida > Lamiales > Lamiaceae > Lavandula > Lavandula angustifolia. The sequence continues at coordinate 7,397,944 of CM054804.1, read as the reverse complement.
GCCCTTGCCCTTGCCGGCTCCGAACACATTTTTTAACAACTTCCCCACTTTTTTGAAGAACCGATCCTCGTTCTCCTTCCAGCGCTTATCCACTTTTTCTAACAACTCAGTCTCGCGCTGCTGGAACCGTTCATCTATGGACCGGATCATTCCGTTAGAAGTGGGCAAAGTCCAATCTTCATCCCTCCGAGGCCTAGATGACTGACCCTCCACCGGTGCACGTTTCTTCTTCGATTTTTTCTTCTGTGCTATCGAGGGAGGATCCCGTACACTACCCTCGTCATCAACTCGTCTCGGCTGTACGGGGGTCGGTCTAGGTAAAGATACACCGATCGAATTCTCTCCAATCACCCGTCTCCAGTATTCTGATAGCTCCTCCTCGAGAGTGGGCGTAAGCGTCTGATGGGGCGGTGTCTCCATCTGTTCGAAAAGTTTAAAAAATAGGTTATAATACGTTCCGTATCTGTTCATAAATATTTAAAATGTTACTTACCAAGCAAGGCAAAGAAAGTAATCCATTTACGTATACGGTGGCGTGACAAATACCCATTTCACACATCGAGGTATACCACCGTCATTCATAAGGCGTACACACAGACGGGCCAAATCTGGTATCGCCTCATATGCCCAGATTTACAATACGATTAAAGATCAGTACAAGTATAAAATATAAAATTAGAAAAAATTAAATTATAAGATAAAAATTTATACCTGAAGAGCCCAAACTGACCCATAGATGTTATACTTCGATTTTACTGCATCGAGTCGCTTCGGTACAAAACTCATGTAGTGCAGGAGGGCATTGTACGTGTATGATCCCCATGGAAAATCGTTCCACGCGTCTAGATCATCAGCAAGAACCCACATCCAGGTCTCGACGTTCTTCGTGTCGGCAGGTGCGAAGAAAAACACATCAGGGCCAACACATTGGCCACCTTCAAATAATCGTCTTCTTAGAGGTCGCCGAGCTTGTCATTTTTCCATAAATTTAGCAGCTCACCTCCTGTTACTGGCTTCCCGTTTGTGAGTCTCATGTATACTCCAGACTCTACAGGGGCACGAGCTGCCGTCGTATTGAAAGTAGAAGCGCCGAAAAATAAGCCAATTACGAGTGCATACTCGTATTGCGAAAATCTAATCTCCCGTCCGGATATGTGAAAACGGGCCTCCCCGGGCGGTGCCTCAACCTCATAGCACATGAGCTGATGCAAAGCTATGATCGAACTCTTGCCCTTCCTCCAACTCAACAAATGTCCGAACTGTCCGTCTCTAAAGCGACGGACTAGGTCACTACCCCCCGTCTAGCAAGAATGCTTTTTAATAGTTCGGGTAGACCATCTCTCCAATATGTCGTGATTTTTGTGGTCTTTTGTCTAACCGGTAGTCGGATATAAGCGGGCTGCAAGATTTACAAAAAAATGAATTAATTATCCAAACCAAATAAATAAGGGCAGAACGAGGGCCTATGGAAGGGTCGAAAGAGGGCCGATGGAAGGGCCGAACGAGGGCCGATTTCTCTAAGGCGAGCCGGGGCCGAGGCTCGAAGGCCAGGCGGGGCGAAGCCTCCATGGCCAGCCGGGGCCGAATGCGTCTCGGCCAGCAGGGCCGAAGGCTATTAGGCCAGCCTGGGCCGATGGCCTATTGAACGAGTTCGGCGAGGCGGGGGGCCGATGGAGTGTATCTCCATCGGCCCTCCCATCGGCCCTGTTTCATAAATTTCCGATAAATTATCCTCTCCAAATTCTCAACAATTTCATCATAAATTGGACATTTCAATGTGAACCCAACCCAATTTCAACATAAATTACCTCTATCAATGAAATTCAATCACAATTCATGCCATAAATCGACAATTCAAAAAAAGGCACTTCTACATTTTAACATGAATTCGCATAGATCGACAATTTAATTCACTCAACGTGGTTTCTAACATGAATTTGAATAGTTTATAACATGGAAGGGCTAAGGAATCGGAATTACGAACCTCAATTTCGCCGAAAGACATGGCGTTTGAAAGGGGATCGCGCGGCCGTGTTCGGCGGCGGATTTCGCGGCGGTTTTCGGTGACTAAATGGGCGGCGAAGCGGCGGCGCGAGCAAGACGGATTCCCGGTGGCCGGCGATCGGGTTGGAGAAAAGGGGTTAATTTTCGCAGATAAAAATCGTAAAATGAAAGTTATTTTCGGCTAATCGGTTACTTTCAATCGGCCCTCCATTATTGCGACTCGGGGACCGATGGTAGGGCCGATGGTGGGGCCGATGGTTATCGGCCCTCGTTTAATAAACGGTTTAATTTTTTTCGGCCCTTCGGTAAATTTCGGCCGTTACATGTAACGGCTTCTAAATAATCAGGGCCGATGGCCCGGCCGAATAGGGGCCGATGTCCTCGGCTATTTTTTTTTTTTATATTAAAAAAATATTTTCTTTATTTTAGGTCTACCGAAGGGATTTATTTTTCTCGGTATCGGCCGAATGGGAGCCGATAGGTCGGCCGATCTCGATCGGCCCTCGGATCGGCCACCATCGGCCCTCAGAAATGTCCATCGGCCCCCATCGGCCCTCGCCCACAAGAAGACAAAATGACTAGATTTGTGTTTTTTTTAAGAGGATGGCCAAAGTTGATTTTTTTTTTTTAACTTTATATTTCCACATATTTGATTTGGCAAGTAATCCATGGCACACCTTTTCATAAATTCTTTGAATACTTTAATTACAAGATTATCCCTCACAATTTAATAGTAGTATAATTTACACTTTGAGATCCGGAGAGCAAACGAGCGCTTGTGAAGTCTAAAGACGTGCGGCATTTTTAACACGCAATCTGGCGTTCAAAGATTTGGAAGCCTGAATCTATATCGGTTTGAACTCTCACCGGTCTGCATTCGCACTCAATTCGCGTGATTGTGTTTATACACATTTGTATGATCTACATTTTGCTAATAATCTCAAAGAACGGTGATCGATATTAATTGACCGTGAAAATTTTAAGGTAAATGTGAGCGGTTCGGAGATGGAGGAGGGGACGTACGTGAAGCTGACCAAAGAACAGAACTCTTTGCAGGAAATCACCCCCGGCGAACTCAACCAGCCGATTGATGTTGCGGCGGTATATTCATGCAAATTCCGTTTCTTCATTCAATTTTACGAAATTCGTTTGTGATTTTGGAAATATACATTTAGGAATTTAGGTTATTCGATTGTTAGTTCGCTGATCCGTGAATTTATTTGTTGCAATTCTTACATTAGGCCTTCTCAATCAATTGCCTTGTTGCGTTGTAGTTGTGAACTTGTGATGATCTCTCGGAGAGATTTATTTCAGTACCTAATTCTTCCAGTTTAGGATTATTTCAGTTCCATCTGTTGGTTATGTTTTCCCCTCACAGATAAATGCTCCTAGATGTGAGCAATGTGGACAAACTTTACCAGCGAGCTACACTCCCCCTGCTGATGAAGACTGGGCAACTGGAATTTTTGGTTGCAACGAAGATCGCGACAGTTGTAAGTCTTGCTTAATTATTAATTTTCTCTTAGCATATCAATTTGTAGAAGGGCACATTATTGTTGTTGTTGTTCATTAGTCATTACACTACTAATGCAGACAAAATGAGGTGATTCTAAAGAATCACAGGGCATGGCATGATTCAAACAATGATGATTTTGTATTAGAAATCTTTTCTATTTGTTTAGTTTATGGATGCATTTAGAATGTACTTGCACCAGATGCCTTTCTTGTTTGATACACTTTAAGCATTTGGTCTGTGATATGAAATTCCATAAACATCCAATTTGATCTTATTGAGGAAAACACATGGTGATGATCTTCTCTGAGTATAGGCCTAACTGGATTGTTCTGCCCCTGTGTACTATTCGGGCGCAATGTTGCAACCTTGAACGAAGACCTCCCTGAGAGGCATGCCTGCGTTAGTCATGCAGTATGCATTGAAGGTGGCATTGCTCTTGCCATCGTTACAGCATCCTGCAATGCTATAGATCCAGATACCGCCTGCCTTCTCACCGAAGGCTTGCTATTTGCCTGGTGGGTCTGTGGCATCTACACTGGCATGGGTAGACAACTCTTGCAGAGAAAATATCACCTCAAGGTAACTACATCCTCAATCCCTTGCTTCTTCTTGATCTTAAACACAACACTTATAATATAGTTAATATATATATCAAGAAAATCGACTAAAACATTGTGTTTTGTGGTGGATTTGAAGGATTCACCTTGTGATCCATGTATGGTGCACTGCTGCCTCCACTGGTGTGCCATATGCCAGGAGCATAGGGAGATGAGGAGCCATCTGGCCGACGGACTTGCTTCGGAAGCCACCGTGATAAACCCGCCACCACCTCAAGAGATGAAAGCTGATGGTGAGAAGCAGGAGAGGGGATCAAGTTCTCAGCGAGGTGGGGAACAGAATAACCTGCAGTTGCAACCTGTCTGAAAGTCTTTAGCCGGATATCATCATAATATACTACATTCTTTGCCTAAATAAAGAGAAAATGAAGCATGGTTTCAGTATACTTTTATATACTACTTTTGATAGTCTATCTGTTAATTTTGTGCTGAAAGTAGCCCAAAATTATACTCTACTTTCTTTGTATTGTGGCAAAAACATTATAGAAACCAAATTTTAGACTTTGCATATAATGAAACTTGAATGTTGATGTTTGTACGTGTGTCTCTTCAGTTGTACTCCCTCCATCCCATTAGTAGTGCCTTGTATTTTCGAAAGAGTGTCCCACTAGTAATGTCTTGTTTCTAAAAAGGTAAAGAATTTGTGACCACAAATTACCCAAAAGAAAAGGGAGGGAGTATCAAACCTTTCAAAAGTTGGAGGAATCAAGTTTGGATTAGGTCAATCGGAATCAAGTTTGGATTAAGCGTTTGGATTAGGTCAATCGGAATCAAGTTTGTGGTATAATAACAAAAAAAATTGAGTTTCTCAAACTCTAGTAACTCGGTGGAAAGAACTCGAAAGAAAACATTGTGCATGGGGTTTAATAAAAAATTACAAAAAAGACCCTGACGAATACTAAAGAATCTACGTTACTGCTTATCGTTGTTAAGGAAAATAGCAGCCCGCTCCCGATCCTCTGCGACGCGCCTGCTATACTCCATCTGTACGACCTCCATCAGCCATGGCCCCCACACCTGTAGAACTGCTCTGCTCACTGCGAATTTCCACCTTCTCCGGTGGCAGCGCTGCCTCCCGCGCGCGTGAGGGATGAGAAGGAGGCCTGGTGGAAGGAATCTCTGCAAAATCGGGATTTCGGCTCACATGGATTCGGGTTAAACGACGCTCACGGAGCGAGTATTGTAGTATACGGGTAGGATCCACGAGATTCACGAGGTGCGGGCGGGGGAAGGATGGAGTTGGCGCGAAGATGGACTCAATGGATTTGGAGAGAGAGAAAGGGATTATCAGTTTTATGTTCATTTGATCCCCATTCCCCTGCTTTGGCTTTATCTTGATTTGAGTTTTTGGTATAAAATTGCTTGTGATGTTGTCTTCTTCTTTTATGTACTCAAGAGCACTTCGTTGAATGACTCAGGTGAAGCTATTGATTTCAGTTGGATATTTGGAACATTCACAAGGCTTCAAAATCAGGAGAGTAGATGGATCTACTGCGAACTATTCGGTTCCGAGTTACGTGTGCCATTTTTCAATTATATATATATTTGTTATTGATGATCATTGCGTGACATTTCAAGCCAACTGAGAAAACTGCAGTGATCAGAACAAACGAGTCTTGATTTTCAATTTCTATGCCAGAAAATTAGTGACAAAATGCTGCAAACAGACAAGCCCACAGAATGTTGCAAGAACAGATATGTTATCTTCTTTCTGATTAACCCTACTGTTCTATGCTTATTTCACCAATTGGTTTAGATAAACGCTTCCCGCTGCTTCGTAGGCAGTTTGAGTTCAGGCTCGAACGCAGAGAGAGGAGTGAAGTATTGATCAACCATGTCTTGAGATACGTTTTCCAAGCTTGGAGGATCCCACTGCATTTATTTGTATATATTAGTAGTAGTTAAAGTATTAGAGAAGTTTAATGATCCAAAGTGTTGGGAAGAAAATATTAGTTTTACCTTGGGAGAGAAATCTTTGTCAACCACCTTTGCCCTAACACCCTAAAGGGGAAAAAAGATAATTGGCTTCATGATAAAAACAAGTTTGTTTAAGTAAGTGTAATATTGAAAGATCATACCTCACTAAAATCGCGCGTTATCTGGCCACAGATTCCTTGTAGGGACATTCTATACTCACGAATAAGGCACTGGTCAAGAGTTTGAAACCTACCTTCGCGTATCTGGGAAGGAAGGAGTTGGGATAGATTGAGGAAGGAGGGCAGATATGTTTCTGAAACAAGTGAGAATGTCTTAATTGGACTTACAGATCTTAATGAAACCTTCAAGCTTAAGGGCGCGGCTTCTTTAAGTTTCTTCAGAGTTGAGATGCACCATGCATCTTCTGTTCTAGAAGCCTCCATTTCCTGGGGAAATTCAAGCTCGCAATGAATACAGTTTTTGCATGATCCTCTACCACAGTCCCATTAGGAGTACTAACTGTAATAATGCAGACAATTACTACTTAAGCTTACCAAACTTTCAATGATTTCTTCAACTGTGTCATGGCTGAAACATTTGTCAAGTGTTTTAATCCTGAGTAAAATGAATCAAATAATCAGCTTACATTATCACAACAGAGAAATACTAGTAAATGAAAATCTTAACGGTAGGATTCTATATCGAAGCAGAATAGTGATGATCCGTGGTTACAAGCGAAAACTCAAACATTCATCATCAAGACATTCAAGGAGAATACTGGTAAATGCATGTAGAATCAATCTAGAGGGACTTTCACCAGCCACATTAGACGATTTTTGCCTACTAGAGGCGATTAAGTAGTTTTCTCATATGGATAGAAAGAGAGAAGCAAAGTTTGATATTTCATTGAGTCTCTTTAAATCAGAGATGAATAGACTTTCCAAATTACAATTAACTTCAACAATTATACTGTTTTAATCTTAAAACGTGGAGGGTTATCTTAAACCATACACAATTAATTTCTTCAATTATGGAGTGACTTATTCACTTTGAGTAAATGCAAGCACCAAGTAGATGTAGAGAGAAAATATGGAACTTAGAAACTCATCAAGGTCTATTGAGCTAGCATATATGTGTAAGGGAAATAGTAGTCATAATAAAGAGAGGAACAAATACCAAATTAAGTACTAAGTATATCACTAATTTATGGAACTCTTCAAAAGTATCGGCAACTTACCGACCAGAGTAAAAGAAGTGTACCTGTGAATAACACTGGTCTGATCTGGAAGGACCGCATCTCCCTGGTTTCCCAACGAATTCTCAATGACACAGGGATCATCAGAGATTACCTTTCCTAGTTGTTCTTCGACCAAAGGAAGTTTCTGCAGGAAATGATGAGATGAAATTGCAAAACGGGAGGTGCATCAGGTAATGGAAAAGAAAGCGCGTTAGTCGGAGTAAATAAAGAAAATGGTCAGTAGGAAGGACCGCAAATGGGGCAAAGTGAGTAGCAAGCCCACATGATAACATTTCCGCTCCGTTCAGCTTCTCTCCGGTTAAAGCAAGGTACTCACCTAGAACAGAAGATAGATTTAGCTACTTGTACGGTCACACGTAAAAAAAATCATGATAAAGTGGGGTGTGAAAAGATATAAAACACACAAAACAATTACCCATATAGCCAGGTAGATGGGAGAGATGAAACGATGCCCCTGCATCTGGGTGGAAACCAATTAACGTCTCTGGCGTGGCAAATATCTGCAACAGTATGTTTTGAATCTATAACTGAATAAAAACATTATAAAATAAGTGTAACTTAATTGATCCTGGAATATTTCTTGAAAGAGCAATGGTGATGAGAAGCAACTAAACCATTCAATATGTATATCTATCTCGTACAGTTTTATCAGTTGCAACCCGAAATGTGCCAGGTATCGAAATTCCTGCTCCGCCACCCATCGTTATCCCATTCAAGAGAGCCACCTGAAAGAAGTACATGTAATAAAGTCACTTGGAGCAGGTATCGAAATTCCTGCTCCGCCACCCATCGTTACACATGTAATAAAGTCACTTGAAGCAAATTTGGAAGCTGATGTTAGGTCATTATTATTGCATCGTCTACGAAATATTTGACCAAAGAAGTACAAGTGCATTAATATTGCATCATCAAATGGCAATAGTTTATGCTGCAGAACGATTAGAAGAAGACAAGTTAAGGAACACAGAAGACATCAAAAGCATGCAGTAAGAGATACTCACATGTGGCTTCATATAAGTACCAAGAAAGTATATAAAGCTGTATATAGTCCAAAAGAATTGCTTACACTCTTCTAAATTCCCTGCATCAATCAAAATAAAACATATAATATTTTCATAAAAAAAGAAGATAACATTAAGGAGAAATATAAGACAGTTTCAACATGCAGCATTACTTAAGCAACTGAAGGTGGCTCATATCTAACACAGTAACACTACCTTCCTTTATCAGATTATAGAGAGCAACGATATCTCCTCCAGCCGAAAATGCCCTGCCCCCACCCTTCAAAATTTCAAACCACATTTGAGCTTCATACTTTTTTGTGTTGCAATTTTTTTGGATGGAGGAGGAGGAATACCTTTACAGCAACAAACCCAACACTAGGGTCCTCTTCCCAATTTTTATATAACTTGTGAAGCCGCGAAACCTACATTTCACAATGTACCAAAATTTATATAAAGCAGAGACAAAACAAACAAGCAAAAACAGTCACTTTGATCTACTTGATCCTGCTTAGCATTGGAAGCTTTGTATACTAAAAGGGATTTTAGGCAAGAATATTCTCAAAAGAATCAAGCAATATCTAAGCAAATAATGACACCAAATTCCCACCAGATCTTAATAATCTTCGGAACGATATAGAATTCATTCAACTATGTGTCTTGCCTGGCATGACAAACCATATAAGCTCTACAAATAGAGTTATTCACAACTGAATCAATGCAAATATTAGAACAATGATCCCTTTAGGTTAAGTTACAGAATAGCATATGCAGAACTGCAGATAACTTCAATCCAATCTAGCCAAGGGCAATTCATGCAAAGCACAGAGATATCACACGTTAAAGAGAAAACGACAGCGTTTTAAACATAGCTACACTCACCATAGATGTATTGAGAGCATTGAGAGATGAGGGTCTGTTCAGAATTGCTGTTCTTGAACTTGCTTTGCCCTCAACAACTACCTGATAGATAGAGAATCCACCAATCAAACGAGTACTTTCACAAGAGAGAGAGAGAGAGAGAGCACTGACTAAATTATCAGAATCATCAATAAGGGGATTGCTGGAGAGAGAGGCAAAGCGTCTGGAGCCATGACTAATCTTCTCGCCGGACATAACCCATCGGAGAACCCATGCAGATTTACAGAGTCGCATAATTTTCCGGTGAATTTCAGCGGAGCAGAACGCCTAATTTGGAACAACTTTCCTTAATGAGATTTCTTGATCTCTACTATCTGAAATAATGTTTAGAATATGTTATTTTCTCAAGAATACTACCTAGCAATCATTCTCATCAATTAATTGCCAGTAAGCACCCTAAAATAATTAAATTCCCAGTTCTGCCGAATTTTTAGGTATTTTGATTTCCCAAACGTTCTTCCAGTTCGTAATTGCATCTCGATACGAACTTGGACTGTCTTTTGCCATTTAGCCCGATTAATCCGGGCCAAGCCCATACCCCGTCTTTAAGTAGCCCATCCCCACTTCAGAATTTAAAAGCCTCCGCCTGCAGCGAATGCGTCCACCTCCTTTTGTCAGCGCCGCCGCCGCCAACAATAATCACCTTCAGTCGGCTATACGTTCCCTCCCAACCACCGCCCAGAGCAGCCCCTTCGAATTAACATAGTTATTGTAATCCTCACCGAATAAGTTGAACTAAACAGGTTCGTTTATTCTTTGATTGTAAATCTACATTTCCATTTAGATTTTCAAATTTGTGATTCCGTTTATCGTCTTCAATGACAAATTCAATTCGATCGTGTTGTTAACTAGAGGTTAATTGTTTTAGTTTTTGCATTTTACTGATTTCGTTATAGTTTACTTAATTTACTTCCTGGAGATTCTGGAGATAAACTACACTGCTTATGTTTTTATTGTGTATTTTGATATGCACATACAATTCGCGCTTAGGGTTCCTGATCAGATTCTCAAATTACATTATATCCAGCACTTTCAATTGTGGGACGATGGACGAAATGGTGCAGCAACTCCTGGAAAAACAAATTGATGTTGAGATTGAAGGCGAGAATTTCTTATTGGCACGCCATGAGGTAAAATGGAGTTGATTTTGTGAGCTTGCAGTTTCTATCGTTTTCTTCATTATTGATGTGTTTGTATTCGTGACTGCAGTTGGTCGAAACAGATAAAATGAGAAATGCGAACAGGGAAGCTTTAACGGCCCTAAGAAAGAGGGCTAAAACAACAAAAACCAGTGTCCCCTCTCCTTTTGAAGCACTAATGAGGGATATTGATCCTAAGCCACTGGTGAAAGAGATCTGTGCAACATGTGGCCATCATAACGCGAGAGAGAACACGTTGTTAATGTTTCCTGGAACCGACACTTTTGCAACTATACCATTTCATGCTGCTCACACCATTTTAGAAGAAGGTAGCCTTTTTCTCTTCTTTTTTTTTTTTTAAACTGGAAAAAGGGTTTTCCTGCAGTAAGTGAAAGCATCCTATCCATAAGATGAAGAAAATAGTGCTGCATATAAACTTTTCTTGGTTGCGAATAAGATGATTGGCCTTATCAACTTGATCCTTAATGTCAAGAGTGTCAATAATATATTTCAAATGTCAATAGAGATTCCAGTCAAATGATTAGACATGAAACTACATTTGGCAATGTAAGTTTGATAAAATGGATTTTGTGAAGTGTTTTATCACATGGGGTCAATTGTTTGGTGAAATATGTACCTTAGGAAGAGTGTAAAAACACAATTTCCAGAAGTCAATTCGTACCACTTCCCTGAAATAGACTTCTGTTTGTTTGATTGATTATCTTCTATTTGAGATTCCGTGTGAAAGTAATTTAACAATTTAACCCTCCAATTAGATGCCTCTTCAACATTTCCCTTTCACTTTGGAGCTTCATTAATAACTCGTTTTAGATACTACTTTGAGGGTTAGTAGTTTAGCTTGATGCATCCTATGCTTCAAGATCAATTTCACCTGATGCCATGGGGTAGTATATCTAATTTGACGGTGTCAATTGTGTTGTCTGTTTGATGATATGGAGGATTAGCTTCAAGCTGTCCCTCTTATATGTTTTGGTTTGCATTGGTTTCACTTATGATTTCTTTTCATTGCTTATTGCAGATCAAACACGCCTTGATTTTGATTCCAAGAAGCTCCAGAGCCATGTAAAAGAGATAACACTATCGCTTTCAGGAAAAGGTGCTCTTGCTTACAAGATTAGTCCCGGTGTGCTAAGATCTCTGGTTACCTTAACTGACAAACTAAAGTAATAATTTAGCTTCATAAAAAATCTTTTCAGTATCTCGGTCTCCCCTTTTTGTCTAAGAAATTATACTCATCTGTCGATTCTTTGTCCGTTCAGGATTGAGGAGAAAGATTGACGCCCTATTGCAGTTATGGAATGGAGTTATTGTTGATAGGGTATACTAGTACAACTTTTATGTATGTGTTCTTTTTGCTGTTCCTCTGTTTTCGTAGATCTAGGAATGGGAGGGGTTTATCATTAAAGACCGCTCACGGAAAAGTATTGTGATTTTATCTAATCTTCTAAAATATTAATTTCCTTGTACATTTCTACATCCCTCATTGATAATTTATTTAATATAGTTATTCTTCCCTAATCCCTGGTTAGCCATTTTAAAACACACACATACACTTCCGTTTTTCTTCATTGTACATTCCTCTTTTATATCCTTTTTCTTACATCAGTATTTGAATAAAAAGAAAATGAAAGGGAAAAGTTAAAATGCGACTTCTATATCTTTCTTGAATGGTAAATAGCTAAAGCTTAAAGGTAAGTAGGGGAAATGCCCTTTTTTAGACAGAGAAATGAATGAAAATACTTTCCTTCGATCCGTTTCATGTTATCCTAACCAAATGATGCCAGTAAATTATTTGTGACAGCCATCTTTCTATTTGAAATCCTAGCTTGGATTGTAGGGATTTCTGTGTTCATACCTTTGTTGTCCTTGCACTTTTGTCCCTCTACTAGTAAATGATAAGAAAGTTGAAATTCATTTTTCCATATTCTTCTTAGGCACAGATAATTCCCAACTTTTGCCAAATTGTAATAAGTTCTCCGAAGCTTAATATAGTTTTCACTGTTCAGTAGCTGGGCCTTTAGGGAGATGTTGGATTTACAGCAATCTTGCTTAAAGTTCATCAAAAGTATGAAACATCCGCCGATTCATGTGTTATATAGATTGATATTTTCTTTTAAGCTTTTCATCTCTTGCTATGTGTGGAGTTTCTGGTCCCCTCAGCATTTGTTTCCTCCCTTCTATCCCAGTCTGCCACACTTAAGAAACAATGTTAAGACATTTTATCATTTATGTATCTGAAAGCAATTGCCTGACCATATCTTTAATGAGCCTTTAATGGTATCTTAACAAGCGTGACTAAATTGTTTCTTTCAGCTATAGATGTTTGATTTTGAAGGCCAAACAAGCACCACAGTATGAACGACAGCGACTGAAGAAGCTCCCTTCTGATGCTGATTGAGGTCAACTTTCATCAATCAAGCACAAAATTGTAGGCCTAAGTGAGAGGAGTTAGTGTTGTCTTAATTACGATAGAATGTCACTCTTTGCCTAACTGGATATGGTGGATGATTTCAGTTGCCTCTTCCGTACCTTACTATTGCTCGAATCTTGTGATGGCTTGTTATGATATCGAGCTTTTTTTAGCCGCCTTCTCAAATAAGACTCGGTTTATGCCTTTCTTTCAACTGTATTTAGCAGGGTGAGTGAAATAGCTTCATGCTGAAGCTATAAAAAGATCGCATAAGCACCTGAAACTCTTGGAATGGACAGGTGAGCGTAAAGGTTCCATAGATGTTTATGCACATGATGCAGAAAGTGAAAAAGAAAAGGCAGAGGGAGCAGAGTTTTGGGACCCAACAAAGTTGGCTTTATATAAGGTGCATATGCTGTCTTTGAACCTTGTTGAAAACTATGTTTGCATAAATTCTTCTGATCTCTCTTGCATAATCTTGTGCATTCAATTAATGTTTGGAGTTGGTATTGATTGTTGGCATCAAAGATGGTAAATTTGTGGATGTGATTCATGTTTGGGAACAAGATTGAAGAATTGAAGGTGGGGGCAGGGGAGGGGTGTTTGATCTCATAATCCAAAATCAATGTATCTTCGCACTGTGTATTATTGCTGTCATTAGTTACATGATTAGAGTTTAGTGATGTTGACTGGGCACAAATGCTATAGTTGTTGCTAAGCACGAGTCTACATTAATTATTGTTAACAAGGAATCTCATTGCCGTGCAATTTGGCATTTTGCTGCCATTATTTGCAGGGGATGTCTATTTAGTGTAAATTCTTTAGGTTTACTGTGGAAGAGGTAAAAAGTTTGGATTCTATGAGTGTTAATACTTTTAAGTTTTGTGATTTCGTATTATATATTTATATGTAGTTGAGACCACCGGCTGATGCAGGGGGTGCGCGTGGAGCCACTACACCTAAATTTTTAAAAACTGTATTGTTTTTACCTGTTTTTTTTTTTTTGTCAAATTACTATTCTGCCTCTTAGAAATGTATATTTGCTCCCCTGAGAATTATATATCCTAAATCTCATCCGCGGATCATAGATTTTGGATCCGGCACAGATTAGTGTGCCTTCAACCAGTGGTGTATATTAAAAATGTCTTGTAGTTCAGTCCAAAGTAATTTTTAAAAGTTGGTTGAGCCAACTTGACTCTCAAATTTTGGATCCGTCTTTGCGTTCAATGCATGCGTTTTCGGTATAAATGGTAAATATTGTCCATGATGAACTTCTTTAGATGGAAAAGATGATCATTTGTACTTGCAGGTCTTATCCTTGCTGGGAATTCATTAGACTCAAAAAGGGGAAATCTTGAATTCATCAACATGGTATTCAAACAATTGTGTCTGAACAAAACTCCACAACAATTTCAATGGCCAATTTAAGATCAAAATCTCCACACAGTTGTGGGGGTAAATTAGAAACTAAAGATTTTGAGTTTTCAATTGCAATAACTACAATGTAAGAAGAGGTGGTAATTTTTTTTTTTTTTTCTCCCCCCCTATCCCCCCCTTGCCCTTGCACCCGTCCCCCGCCCCTGCCTTTTCCTTTCTCCCCCCATTTCCCTTGCCATTCCAGGGGACAAAGAGGTGGTAATTTTATTACAGCTAGTTGTTGGGTATTGCAGGAAGAAATTAGGGCAGTGAGGGTGAATATGACTTGTCAGAGGTGTTGCATGTGGCATAGTTTAAATGCAATAAATGTTTGAGAAAAAGGGAGTGTAATTATTGGAGAAGCTCCAACATGATTGTGCCCAAAACTAATAAGCAACATGTGCAATAAGTTGCTTTCATCTGGCAAATTGATCACAACTCTTATGCTTTGTTGTAACTTTTGTTTGCATTTCTGAATCTTCATTTTCAACAAATAGTAGTTACCGCCTTCTCTCTCTCTCTCTCATGTTGCTAATACTCCCTCTGTCCCATTATTAATATCCCACTTGCCTTTTTTGGTTGTCCCATTATTTATGTCTCATACCAAATAAGGAAATAAATGAGTGGACAACAATAAATCTAAGCAAGTGGATCCACCCCTTTATACTTTTACACCACAACTTTACACTTTTACCTCCACTATCTTAATTACCGTGCCCATGAAACATAAATAATGGGATGAAGAGAGTATTAAAGTACCTAATATTTGGATCTGGATCATCTACATGCAAATTTATGAAGTGGGGCAATGTTACATTTTAAAATGCACGCAAGAATACCTGTTTTTGAAACCCGACCTGGCCGGTTCAACTGGTTAACCTAGGATCGGTGTAGTAAATCGGAGCTGGGTACAAGAGAGCCCGTTTTGAGGGGTTGACCCGGTTATTTTTTTTAAATTCTTTTACCATTTATAATTAAAAATAACATAAAATTTAAATCCTAAAATTTATTGTCGTTGATAATGTATTTTCATGTTTTTATTAATTTTTATTTCTAAATTGCCTTTAATCATTATTAATCTTCCAATTTGAACTATCGTAGATTATTAAATTTGAATTTGTTCCTTAGATAGAATTGCGGATTTCAAGATTTAAGTTGTGATTGTAGTAAAAGTTGCGGTTTGTGTTTAATTTAGTAATTTTAATTATTATATTATATACTTTTAGATATTGTGTCAAATTTCATGTGCATTATTAATTAAATATACTAAGTTTTAAAGCATTATTAATTGGTTAGTTTATTTTATAATTATTACATATTTATACACAAAAATTTATATGTCACACTTTTTTAATTTCTTGTATATCACAATCTATAAATGTGTTGACATGTGTTTCAAATTGTCCACATAGTTGATTTTTAACTTCTTATTACTCCCTCCGTCCCATAAAAAAATGTATCTCTTTCATTTTCGGGGTGTCCTAAAGAAAGTGTCTCATTTCCTAAAAAGGAAGTGGTCCCTACATCTTTACCAACTCAAATAAATTCAAAACAATTAATTAATTGTATGAGTCTCACTCTCTACCTAACAACCCAATTTAAATAATTTATTAATTGTATGTGATCCACATCTTTACCAACTAAAATAACTCACCTAAAATTCCGTGCCCCATAGAAAGGAGACACTTTCTATGGGACGGAGGTAGTATTTAACTATAATAGATGCCACATGTCGAAATATCAGTAAAGGTGACATAGAAGAAAATAAGATTGTGGAATACAAAAGTCCGTTTGATATTTATAATGTAATTCCATGTCGGTCCATTTGTTCAACAGACTAAACCATTAAACCTTGAGTTTTTTCGGGTGGACGATCGGGCTGGGTTTGAAACACTGAAGAAGACATGGTAATGATGTTAATAGTGTGTGTTTGTCTGTTAAGGTCAGTTTTGGGTTTTTGCACAGAACTCGATTAAAAATAAACGAAATAAAATTTAATTAAATATTTGTGTCAAAGTATGAGCCACGATAGTGTGCCTTCCTTTTCCAATTACATCAGCTTACCAACAGACAGTCAGTCCCGTTCCTGCCCCGGCCCTTTTCATTTATTACTTTTCAATCCCTTCATTTTGATCGTGACACAAATAACCACATACAATTAAACACATTATATGTTATTGAATAAAATAATTGTGATTGATTTGTTACCATCCCTTGAAAGTTAATTGCCATTCATTTTAATAGCAATTGAAACATTGGTAAAACGAAATTAACCTAATTCATTTCTTGAAAAGGATGTGTGTCTAAATTGCGGTTCTTAAAAAACTAATTTCAATTTCAACTATGCTTTTAAAAATTATTATCTCATCATTGACTTTATATATTCACATCTTTCGTAATTAGAATTTCTAAATTTCGTCTCGAATTATTAATTTCAGAAATGTTCCATATCTCGCAATGATTATGTTAGAAGAAGAATGATTAGGTATGAATTATGAATCCTTAAACATAGACATGTCTAATAAATTAAGAATTCTAAGATTTGTGGCAAATATTAAAAGAACAAACATATGGACAAAATTCCTGTCTGACTTGGTGTGGATTCCGTACACAATATAGTCAACGTCTATGTCAGCTTTTCTCTACCAAATGCCACTGCACTTTGCAGTCCCCTCCCCCACGTACCCAATCTTCCACGCGCATACACTCGCCGTCATGACTATCGATTATTCACCGTATGCGGTGGCGCGTGGCATCTCCAAGCATTAAGCAACGAACATAGATTTTCCTGAGTTCACAAAATTACATGTCGGTGGTAGGTTATGTGCATGATAGAATTTGACGCTCCAGCTGCGCGCGTGGAGAAGTTGATAGCGAAAGAGCCAAAGTAATTCACAGAATTGTCTGCTTGGTCACCCGATTGGGAAGTTACAATTCCACTCGTTAAGGGCTCGCACTCTCACGCCTTTAATTCATTTTTCGAAAATTATGATTATATTCTAGATCGAGTTACAACTTTTTAAAAAATATAAAAAAGACTTTGAACAATTGTGTTAGATTACGCAAGTTCATCGAATTTATTTGTAAGTAATCAACAAAAATTATTGATGGCTCGAGAGGCCGGCGGCGGCTGCTACCCCTAAAATCAGTCATAATTTTTAAAAGATATATATTTAATCATTATTTTATTTCTTCATTGCGAAATCACAAATTTTATTATTCATATTTCTCATCTTGAATCCGTGTTCGACTAAACCATAGGATGCATATATATTGATAAGCAAACAAAAAAGGGAGGGGCATAAGTGCAAATTGTAAAATTAGGGTGGATAAAACAGCAAGTACATAAAGTTTAGAGCATATCCAACCCACACTATAATGGTATTTGGACTAGAAAAATCATCATCAACCCAATTCTATTTTCAACAATAAAATAACAATTTACCAATTTTATCTCTCCTAGTACACCATAAATGGTGATTACTATTCACCACACCATTTCACTTTTTCAAGTTTAATCATAGTTTTTATATAATACAGTTATACCAATAATAATAGAAAATAATGAAATATGAAATACAATAATATATTAAAAACATTAACAATAATAGCAAAATACTAGGAAATGCACAAATAATTTATTTATTTTTTATTTATATAATAAAAAATATTTTATATATAATTGCTGATTAAAATTATTGTGAGTTTAATGTATAATATTGAGAAATATATAGATATTATTGTAAAAGTAAAAATATAATATATTATGAGTCTGTATAATATTGAGAATATTATTTTTGAGGATGAATTTAATATTGTGGGTTGATAGATAGAAATTGTAAAATAATGTTAAAAATAAGTATTTTGATTGGAGATGCTTAGACAAACTCTCTCTCTCTGAGCAAACCGCCTCACTCAAGTCAGCAGGTTCTGAACACACTTAGAGAGAAACCCACACACCATTATTGATACGAGAGATGCCAATTCTAGAGAGAGAAACACTACTTTGTTGCCAATATTAATAGCAAAACACTAGCTAGCCCCTATATTTACAACTTAAGCCTTTTCATTTCAAACCCTTCTATCTCTCTTTCTCTCTCAAACATCCGACAACCGATATCTTCCTTAATTCCACTCAAAACTAGCACAAATTATAATCAAAAAGCAAATCTTGTTTTAAGTAAAATCCCACAAACACACAATTGAAGCTGGGAAAAAAAAAGATAAAAGTCTTTACAGCCTTTCCCATTACTGCCCACAATCTTCCCCTTTAAAGCTGACAGATTTCCTTCTCTCTATACAAAGCTCTCTCTTGATTTCAGATAATGTGCAGTTTCAACTTTCTTTAAATATATTCACTATTAATCTCTCTTCTGTTACAGTGAGTTTTTTTGAATTAGCCCTTCGCAACACTGGAGTGATGGGGTTTTAAAGTTAGAGAGAGAAAGTGCGGCGGCGATGTTGGACTACGGATGGGGCAACCCATCGCAGATCATGCTCTCCGGAGAAGAAACCGGTCAGGATTCCGAACCGAATCAGCCGGTTTTCGACCCTTACTCCTCTCACAACTTCTCTGACGCCGCCAATTTCGCTAACGCGGAAAACCACTTCGCCGCCGTCGCCGCTACGCACCACCACCAACACCACCACCTCCCATTTCACAACAACCAAACGCAAAACTCCAACACCCATTACACTGACTTCTGCGACTCACGCGTCTACAGCGCCTCCGCCTCTTCATATCCCCACCCTCAACCGCCGCCCGGCTCAATGCTGACGCTCGACCCGGCCGGCTCGGCCGGGTTCGTTGTGGTTCCTAAAAGCGAGCCGATGGTTGGTGGGGTCGAGTTCAGCTCCGAGTTCAACCGAAGAATCGGTCTGAACCTCGGCGGAAGGACTTACTTCGCTTCGTCGGAGGACGACTTTGTGAACCGCCTCTACCGCCGGTCCAGAATCCTCGAACCCGGTTCGGTCAACTTGACGAGGTGCCAAGCTGAAGGCTGCAACGCCGACCTCACCCACGCTAAGCACTACCACCGCCGCCATAAAGTGTGCGAGTTCCACTCGAAAGCCTCCACCGTCATCGCCTCCGGGTTGACTCAGCGATTCTGCCAACAATGCAGCAGGTTGGGCTCGTTCAAAATTGACTCTTTTTTCATTCTAGGCCCAACCATGGATACATAACTGAACTTGAAATCGGAGAAAACTTGGAGCTTGCAAAAGGACTAAACTGCCTTCCAGACATGCTAATGATTGTGGAAGCTAATCTTCACTTGGCCTTCGAACATGGGGCGATCCCGAGGGCAATTGCGTCTTTATAATTAATATTTTCCATTTTCGTATATATACATATTCTGTTCATAATTCTTGATTCCTTCTATTGCGGCTTCGTATTGGATAACGTACGACGAATCATGATTTGTACTAAACTTTCCAATACAGATTCCACATGCTGTCGGAATTCGACAATGGGAAGAGAAGTTGCCGTAAACGGCTAGCCGACCACAACCGCAGACGGCGGAAGTCTCAGCAGACCAATCAGGACACCGCCACCAAATCCCACGCCGACACCTCCGCCGCCGTCACTTCTTCATCTGAAACCCTAGCAAGTAAATAATTAATAATCTTAATTTACATTCCCTACCCTAATCTTCTCATATTTCAAAATTTAATAATTAATCCTCTCGATTCGCAGGATCACCGCCGTACTCCGGCCCTAATTCCTCCTCCGTGACGCTCGCGATATCTCCGCCGCGAATCTCCCTCGATTGCTTCCGCCACCGCTCGTACACCGGCGGCACCACCTCATCAACCGCGTCAACGAGCTCCCTCTTCTACTCCAACGGGTAAATTAATCAATTCACCTGCGGCACTAGCTAGCTAGCTATTAGCAATAACATAGTTGCAAAAAACCTCGGCTTTAATTTAGTTCGGTTTCATCTTCGATTAATGTTAACCCTCTTCTTAATCAAGTTCATTATTTATGATTAATTACGTGTACCGTACGAGCAAGCCATATATGAGCAATGTACCTTCATGGTGTAGCGAATTGAATTCCATGGCCAGTTTGCATGCCGAACTCCTGCTTTAACCGTTTTTGAAAAAAGGAAAACAAAAAGTATCGAGAAATTCCTTCTGCATTCAAGAGTGATTTCCATTTGGGTAAAAGGGTTGGGGTTGGCAGAGGAGGAATCATGCAGCCTCTTACTATTTCAAGTTACTGCATTTTTTTCCTTTTGTCTGTTGCTCTTTCAGATATTTTTGAAGCGGTAAAATTAAGGAAGAGAGGTAAAATTTTGAAGGTGGTAAAAAAATTATTTACTTGGTGGATAAGATGGCAGTAAGTAGAGCTGTCTCCTGCGTGGATGGAGGCTGTTTTGAGGTGAAAGTTTAAGTATGGTGGGCCATGTTTTTATATCACTCACCATTATATTAAATATTAATATTAAAGAATTAGAATAACGTGGGGAGATTAAAGATTATACTCCTATAAATAATACTAGTAGTTGAGTTTTTGAAGTTAGATAGTTTGAAGAATTTAAGTGTTTTACTCACTTCCAATTCATTTCATTCATCTAGTTTTCTTTTTTCTTTTGTGGACCGTCTCATTATATTAGTTAATAGTATTCTTTTTTTAACTTAAATTAATAATCTAATACTCTCTCAGTCCTATTGAACTTGTCTCCTTTTTTTCGGAACGATTATTAAGAAAATTAAAAGTTATGTCTAAATGAATAGGTTCCACAAAAGAAAAGTGGGTAATTATGTGTAAATAAATTGTTATTTTTGAAAGATGATAAGATGAATTGGACAACTCGAAAAGAAAATAAAAAAATGACTAGGATGGAGGGAGTATAGTTTACTGGATTCTACTACTTTACACACAACCATCAACTTTATTAATCTCTGTGTCGGAAAGAAATTGAATTAATGAAGTGGATGGAGAAAACATTTGAAACGTCTCCGAAATCAAGAATTTATGTAAGCAGAAATATTAATTGGTGTCCACGAATTTTCTGAACCAAAGTCGTTGCGAGTAATGAAATATGAATGTAGAAAGTAAAGTCAGTGTAGTAGTATATTATTGGATCTTTACCCGGCAAATTTTACTGTTTGAGCCGCTTGAAACATTAAATCATGATTGGGACAGCATTCGTTTTTTTACTTTTAATGTATTGTTTATGTGGGTGGATTTATAATTTAAAATTAGGGAACAAAAATATTAAATTTCAAAATTATAAAATTAATGAATAAATTTTCACAGTTTAAGGGATCTTGCAAGTTGCAACCGCCAATGCATAAATATTCTCAAGTTTGAATCTCACAATTCCATTAGATATAAGAATGATATTTACTGATAACATGTATTTTAGTTGGTAATAATAATTAATGCACGAAGTTGATCTAGTGTTCAACTTCTTTTAACTTATATTAAAAATTGAATTATTAATGGGGCGTTTTCTTAAATACTCAAATCGGAAATCGAAAAGACAATTTTACACAAAGCTTATAATTGATGCATAAAATACCAAACTTTACATAAATATCCCCACTTTTCAGACTTGTCAGCCTGTAAAACCGTTATTTTGCTTCGTTTCATACGCAAATGATTAACGCAGAATCCCGCTCACGTACTAACCGAATCCCGCTCGGCCACGTGGAATCCCGCTCGGCCGCTCGACCACGTGGAATCCCGCTCGGCCACGTGGAATCCTGCTCGTGACGTGGAATCCCGCTGGCGGGATCCCACTCGAGCTTGGCCAGTACCGCTCGCGGGATCCCACCCGGCTACCCAATCCCGCTCGCGGGGAGCAGAATCCCGCTCGACTTTTTTGACTTGGCAGGCCGTGCAGAATCCCGCTCACTGAATCCCGCTCGGCCGTTTCTAGTCCCGCTCGTTCCAAAATCGTGATTTTATCTATTAATGCCGTGATTGAAGTCCAAAATCGAACACACTCACTCCTCTTTCATTTCATTTTCAACTACAAATTATTTCTGTAGAATTTTGCTTCCTCGATTCATAAAAAAAATGGATAGTTGGTATAATATTATTGTTCATTTTAACGGGCAATTTAACAATTTGTCCGAGTATATTGGCGGTGAAGTTAGAGTTATCTGCATTCCTGGGAACAGTGTTTGTATCTCTATTTTACGACAGTTCATTCAATACAATCTTAATCCCTTTTCACTTTCGTCAAATTATGAAATTTATTACACCTACGTTTCTCGTCATGGTATCACGCTTAGGTCCATTCTCGCGACCGATATGGACCTAATTCGTCTTTGTACTACACAAATCGAGCCGACTTTATTTCTCGAGCACTCTAATGCTCAATCTTATCATACACCCGATGTTGTTGAACAATTTGGTTCAAGGTTCAATTTTGAAGATCAAGCGGGTGGTAGCAATCGGGCAGAGAATTTTCGCGAATAGGAAACTTTTTTTCACGAAGAGGATACACATGTTGTATCCGACAGTGATGAAGAAAATATTTTGGATAGTTCATCCGAAGAAGAATACGATGAGGTGCCTGGTGCATTAAATCAATGTACGTTTGGCGACTTTGCGGCATGGATCCGACGTGAGGGTGGTGTGAATCAACTGATATCTACGCTCATGCCGGACAACCGTGCCCTTCCAAGCAACGAAATAATATATGCTAGCATCGAAGAAGTAAATGACGGTTTACTTCCACTCGTTCCTCTCGATGCATCGGATTCACCTATGGTTCGAGATCTGGATCACGTTGTGGACTATCCACTCCGTGAAGGTGCGACATTTTGGGAGAAGGCGGATTTGTTTGCTGATGTTGCACTTCGGCACATGAAACAATGTCTCGATTTTAGGGTGGCTCGTTCTGAAAGTGGTCGGGTTGAGTATAATTGCAGACGGAGTCGTGACCGCCCATTTTTTCTACGGGCATCGTTTCGCATAGATGTGTTGTGGATTGTAAACTGCTTGCATGCCAAACACACATGTAATCGAGATTTTTCACAGACTGGTCCAAGAAGGATTCGTGCAAAGGCCCTCGCTGCTTATGTTGCTCGGCGAATGCGCCGTCAAAAATCTGTCCTAAAACCGAAAGAAATTATGGCAGCTATCCAAGGTGAATTCGGCTTTCAAGCAAGCTATAGTGTTGCTCCACGAGCCAGTAATTGTGTTGTGACGATAATTTATGGCGGCCACTCAGATTCGTTCAAGATGCTTCCTCGTTACCTCCACGTACTGAAAACAACGAATCCAGGTACAATAACTGATCTCGAAGTCGATTCAGAAGGTCGTTTCCAACAATTATTCGTTGCTATTAATATTTCTCGTGCCCCGTGGGTATTTAACCTCCGAGATCTGATTGTGGTCGACGCGACTCATTTGAAAGGAAGGAATAAAAGAGTGTTATTTGTGGCTGCTACGATAGACGGCAACGACCAAATATTTCCACTAGCCTTCCGGTTCGGCCGAGCGATATTTCGATATTTTTTCGATCGGAAATCACCCATTCATGCTCCAAAAATCATAAAATCATACTCCAAAAATTCAGAAAAATTCATTCTACGAAAATCATAAAACATGCTCCAAAAATTCAGAAAAATTCATGCTCCTAAAATGATAAAATCATGCTCCAATTCAACATAATTCATGCTCAAATTTGAATAATCTCAGAAAATTTAACGAATTAAACAATATTATTCATGCCTAAATTCGAATAATTCTATAAAATTCAACTAATTAAACAAAATTCATGCTCAAATTCAAATAATTCTCAAAAAACACATGAACATCAAATAATTAAGATTCGCGCCAAATTAACGGATAAAATTCGAGCGGGACCATAGAATTAGAACGGGACTAACCTGGTAGGCCATTCTTGTGTTTTGGAATCGAATTCAACTACGAAATCGTATTCTCGAGCGGGATTCGGCGACGGAGAGGAGAGAAAATTTCAGAAGTGAATGGAAGAGAGGAGACGAGCGAGATTAGATATAGACTATGGTGTAAATCCCGCTCCTAAAATCCCGCTCGGCGAGCGGGATTTACTGTCGGCCGAGCGGGATTCGGCGACGTGGTGGCTCTGGACGGCGGGACGGTACGGCGGGATGAGCGGGATTCTACCGGCGGGACGAGCGGGTAACTGCCGAGCGGGATTCGGCCGGTGCTCGAGCGGGATTCGTCTCTCGTTCGAGCAGGATTCGGGTGTTCGCAGCCTTATTTTCGAGCGGGATTTGAATTTAAGTGAGCGGGACTAAGCGGGACTTGAGCGGGATTTAAGTCTCGAATTAATTCGTTTTGAATTCATGTGTTTTTTTGTTTGTTTCTTCAATTAATTCGTCTCGAATTCAAGTAAACACCTGAAAATGATTGGTGTCAGTCAATTTTTTGAAAAAGTAAGGATAATGTAAGTAAAGTTGGGTATTTTGTATAGTAAATATAAGGATTGAATATTTTTTATTTTTGTTATACGAAAATGGGTAATAGGCAATAATACCACATTATTAATTATAATAACCTAAAGTAATTTAGGTCTTCTATGTGGTATTCAACTTATGATGCACGAGTAATGTAAGTATATACCTAATGACACTTTAATAGGGACATATATTTCCCTCATTATATAAAAGATAAATTATACACTCCGTCCTATTGATAATGACATTTTTTTTTCGGATTGTCCCATTTAAAATGACTCATTTTCCAAAAAAAAAAAAAAAAATACTACGTTCTCTCATATTTTATTATTTCTTTATCATATTTTATCATCCACTCTCTCACTATCTCACTCATATTCTCTCTCTTACTTTATCAATTATTTTACTTTCTTAAATTCTGTGCCGGAAAGCCAAGGAGCCACTATTAGTAGGACGGAGAGAGTACATAACATAAAACTTAAAGTCCTTAAATTTAAAAATTTCTCTGTAATGAAAAAAAAATAGTGCAAATGAATCGGATTGATGACTACCACCTAAATTCAGTTTAAATTTTACTCGTGTGAAAAAATTGTATTCATCAGAAATGCCCAAATTCAAGTCGAATTTATAGTAGGCCCAAAATCAATAATCCGAATATCTATCCGAATTTAAAGAATAAATCATAGTCACCGAATAAAATAGATAAAATTAATCTAAAGTGAAAGACTAGAATTAAAATGTAAAAGATATAGAGTATCCACAATTAATCATAGGATTTTTATTTTTAAAAAGAGCTAAAAATGCAGGTTTAATTAATTAATAATACGAAATCAGTAACCCCCGGGGAGATTCCAAAACTCAGCGCAATCTCCATCACCGTCTTCTTCCGACAACCTACGATCCTGGCCCGGCCCAAAGACCGATTCCTGACCCTGCATGAGGTCCAGCGTGACGTGGGCCCGATTCTCGACAGGCCAACTGGGCCGTAATCTGTAAGTGTTGAAGTTCCCGGCCGAAGCCCGATTCTCGGCGATGAGCTCGCGGAGCGCGGCGCTGCAACTCATCGAAAGATCATACGACGTCGTAGCGGCGTGGTAGGGGCTGTAGTTCGTCGGTGACAGAGGAGAGAGAGCACACGCGGCGTTGCTCAATAAGTGCGGCGGCGGGTGTCCGCCGGCAACCATCAATTTTATATCTGCCGCGAAAATCAACAAGATTTTTAGATAAATAAATTAATTAAATAAATAAAGTAAGGGGTTAATTAAGAAATTAATTGCCATGATAATGTTTCCTAGCAATAGAGTTTTGCCCTTGAGAACTTTTTCTCCTTCTCTCGTTGTGGCCTGCCAATCTCCTTCTGCAACTCCTCTTCGCTTCATCAAACTCCGCCACCGCATGAAACCTAAATTATTCGCCCCAAAATTATAGACTTGACATCCTTTTCTCCCCAGAAATTCCGCGGCCCTCTCTCATAATACTCGATGAAATGAGTGCGAAAGTATTATATATAGTATTATATACCTGCTACATTGTTGGCAGAAGCGTTGGTCGATTCCAAGAAGCACCACTTTGGGAGCTTTGGCGTGCATTTCACATACTTTATGTCGCCGGTGATAATCCTTTGCATTCACAAGGAGGGACCCACATCCCTCCACCTGACACTTCGGTGTTGCGGCATCTCCGCCGGTGGGTGCATTCACGTGTGGCTTACTTTGCTTGGTCACAGAGAAGGGCGGCGGCGGAGGAATCATATCCTCGAAGTATTGCCGCTTCCCGAGCTTCAAGCAAGTCAAATGTTGGTCGGGGTTGCAGTAAGTGGTTGGGGGGGAGCAAGAATGCAGCATCGTCGCGGCGGCGGATTGGGGCGGGTAAGGGGATGTACTAGTAGAAGTGGGGTGGTTCCATGCAGGAGGGTGGCTGAAATTACCGTTTTGACCTCGGACAATATTGTTATTATTACTACTGCCATTACTGTTGTTGAACAGAGTCCAATATTCCATATCCTTCTCCAAACTTTCACTCTGTATTAGAGAAATAAGGAAATAATGGTGCAGAAAAACTTGAAGATCTGGTTTGTTTTTGTTGCAAAAGAAGAGGAAAAAATGGGAAATAGTAGTGGAAGTGAGATTGGATTGACGTGTGAGAAGTGCTCCACTTGTAGGTATGGGTATGGTGGGAACTCAGACCTACTCCACTAGGGTTGTGTACTTATAATCTTATCGAGAGACAATCCGATTCCTCTGGCCCATTTCCCGTGTCCCATTCGGTGGCCCACCAATCACACCGTCCGCGCACGCTGTATTGCTTAATCTTAATAAAAATATTATTTTAATTATAAAAGGGTGGCCACCAATGCACGCGTGGCGGGGCGTAATTGATGGGCCACCGAATCGGATACAAAATGTTGGGACAGAGGATTTCTAGCGATCGAGAGAGAAACAAGCTCCACTACCTTTCCAACTTGAAGATTTGCTTTGAGAAAAAAAAAAAATTAAAAAGTCTTGCATATATACACTACCTCCACACTGTTATTAGTTGTTCATTTTTTTTTCGAGAATTAAAAGAATACATAATAAATTATAAAAAATAGATAGATAATAAAATAGGAAGAAAAAATGAGTGAAATAATAAAAGAATAAATAATAAAATAAGAAATTATTAATTTTTTGACAAATTTGATAATCATTTTTAGTGGAAATGAGATGAAATAATGAGGGGGAAACTTAATAAATAAGAGGGGGGAGTGTTCTTTCGGGGGGAAATATTAATTTTTTGACAAATTTGATAAATCGATTTTCCCCCCCCCCCCTGAGTGGAACTTATCAATAGAAGAAATGAGCTGATTTTAACATGACGGGTGTCATTTGATTAAAATGGTCAGATCAGAGTTCAGAAGTGAGGGACAAGTAACAGAGGGAACCACCCAATAAAAATAATATTAATAAAAAAAAAAGTATTGATGGGCCTGGAGAAAATAGTGTGCAGAAACATGAACAAGATAGAGAATGAGAGAGTGGGAGTATTCCCAAATGACAAACTATGTGTGATCCTGTCACCCTGTCATATTAAGGGTGGTTTAACTCTTCTGTGTGGTTTGCAGGCTATTGCACAGGAGCGAGGTTTACCCTGTGCGCACCAAAAGTAATGGCTGCGGGTTCCTCGTCAAACAAAAAAAAAAGAGAGAGGGAGTATTTTTAAATGTGAAAAAAGAGTAGGAATTGTAAAATAGGGCATCATAATAGAGTTAAACTCGATAAATTAATATTTGATAAATTAATAATTTTATTAAAATAATAATTTTTTTCGATCCCGATATAAGTCAATGCACTAAAATAATATTCAATAAATTAATAATCTCGTTAAATGAATATTTTCTCTCGGTTCCAAAATTATTATGTTACTTTATGATAAGGCATTGCATGCGGACAATGAGTTGGTAAGAATTTATGACTTTAATCGTTGTTATGCATTCAATGCAACAGTCTGTAAAGTAAAGTGAAAATTATACCCACAATGCACATACTCACACTTGCATCTAGGGGTGTAAATGGTTCCGCTTCGAATCGCGAAACCGATCGAACCGAACCGAACCGAAAAATGTGATTTGGTTCGATTTCGCGGTTTGGTTCGATTTATTTTTTTAGGAATCGTTTACATTCGGTTCGGTTCGCGGTTTCAAGAATTTTTGAACGGTTCGAACCGAACCGAACTAATATCCTATTTTTTAATTTTTTAATTTAATATTTGTCATTCTTATATGATAATATCGTTGGATTTAGATATTAGTTATAAGTTAAGATCAATTCTAATCTATACAAATGAAAAGAAAGGAGTAACAACTCTATATTTATGAGTTCGGAATGAGTGACATCCTATAAACTATTATTTTTGCATTATTTAGAATTTAAAAATAAAAAAATAAATAAAAAAATGAATCGATGAACCGAACCGAACCAAACTATTTATAAGCGGTTCGGTTTGGTTCGGTTCCGATATTTTGAAATACATCGAACCGAACCGAACCATTTCTATGTGTTCGGTTCGGTTCCTAAAATACATAAAAAACCGAACCAAACCGAACCGTTACACCCCTACTTGCATCTGTCACCTGCCCGGGTACCACCATCCACAATTACTATTATTTTCACACTCGAAATTGTATTATTTTTCAAAATTTATACATCTGCATCCGCAGCTCATAACTCATAACCATCTGAATCCTTCCTTCAACACAAATGGCCTGATAGTGACAACTCCTTACCATTCTCTTTATTTCTGCCTTTTCTTTTTTATTACTACTATTATTAAGTAAAATAGCCTATTAAAAACTAAGGTAGTCTTTTCTTGCATCTTTACCAAGGATAGGGATATAAAGCAGAAAAGTGCGGGTCGCATTTTGCGCCACCGTCCTTT
Organism: Lavandula angustifolia; assembly: GCA_028984105.1. Classification (NCBI taxonomy): domain Eukaryota; kingdom Viridiplantae; phylum Streptophyta; class Magnoliopsida; order Lamiales; family Lamiaceae; genus Lavandula; species Lavandula angustifolia. Next base: position 7,368,907 of record CM054804.1, on the reverse strand, counting down.
TTTTTGGAGGGAAAATAGGGGACAATTAGTTACTCCCACTCCCAAGCTGTACACATTGTTTATGCTACTCCTAAATAGTAGTACTAACTAATAATAAGACCTCCATCAAATTATTACTTACTCAAAATTTCTCTACAAGAAAGTTAAAAGAGTATGATTTGTGTGTGAAAAATCTACTCCCTCCGTCCTAAAGGATATTATTTGTCATATCCTTTCGAGTCGTTTAAAAAATATTGTTTACTTTTCATTTCTAACAAATTATTACACATAACTTATTTGTGGGATCCACAATTTTATACGCAACTAACAACTCTAGTTAAAAACCCCACCGCCACAAAAGTGAACAATAAAATCGGGTCAGAGGGAGTTTATGCCCACCAGATTAAATATGAATTATTTTTAGTGGGACAATCCAAAAAAAAGATGGGTCGTAATGGAATAGATGGAGTATTATTCTATTGCAAATGAGTTTTTAATTTTTATTTCACATTTCACTTAGGAGAATTGTGGTAGTTCAAATAAAAAGGGCAATAGTATTCTTGACTTTTATTCCTTGCCTCGTAGTTACATACATATACATTGGAGGGCATCACAACTATGGCAGAATGTTAAAGATATATGTATATAGATTGGCCTATAGTTAATTAGCCCTATCCTCACTCAGTGTGGGGCCGTACTTGAAGAGGATCTAGAGGTTTGTTCATCGTAAACCACACTGTTTCTTTTAATGAAACACAAAACCATAGGGATAAGAGAGAGAGAGAGAGAGAGAGAGAGAGAGAGGAAAAAGGGGACCCATCCCAGAAGCATATATAGGAGTACTGTTTCTTTCATCGTTTCTCTGCTGCTTAAAAGCTAGCAGGGACCATTTTTACCAATAACACGCACACTTTGTGTTTTCTGTGTCTACTTTCTAAATTTGGGTTTCGGGCTCGGATTTATTCGAGCATGCTTGAAAGGGCAAATAGTAGAAGGGTATGTTAAAATCAAATCTCGTGTTTCTTTATATTGTAGTGTTGAATGCGATGACCAACTGTCGATCAAAGCCATAATCCGAATTGACCAATTCTTGTGAAATTAATTGTAGCCTATTCTTTTGGCAGGAAATTTACTATTTCGACTTTGACCTTTTGTTGTTCTTTCAACAAACCAATTTACTCCACTTCCCTCCAAATTTCATCAAGTGGTCGTGCTATTTTTGCGCAGGACCTCCCCTACAGTTACTCAACTTATTAGGCATTAAATGTTCTTCATCTCCGCTCACCTTGTTAGTCTTCTATATATTCAGCAATCAGAATTTTAATTTGAATTATTTTATCTCGATATTACAAGACTATCAATGATGCAGCCCAGCTTTAATACACTCTCCAAGCCCAATTGTTAAAGGATCAAAATAATACAGCCCAAGTAAACATAATCCAGTGGGCCCCTTATAATGATGAATTGGACCACGTGGATAAAACTTGTTTGTAATGAGTAATGAGAACATAATAACATAATATGACACGTGAGGTTATAAGTATTTAAAATAAATAAAAAACTTGGTTTGTATTTCATCCTCCCAATTGAAACGGCTTGTGTTCTATTTGACATTCTACCACATATATGTCTTGTTTCATAAACCGAAAATAAAATTAACACACAAAAGTCAATTTTTGTTGGTCCTATTCACTCAACTATCTATGAATACCGCAGAAGTCAATATGAAATAAGACGGCGGAAAGAGTATATGGAAGGAAAACTAATTGTGATGAATTGGCGTGGGGTTGGGGCATTGGAGGAAGAAAAAGGAAAGAAATGGAGAGAAAGAACCGCAGGGGAATGATTAGATTCAACAGAAGTTCGGTTGAAACAGTTAGCCTTCACCATTCCAAGCAACCATTCTTCTTTGCTTCAAACTCAATAAACCCCCCCAAACTTCTTCCTCTCAACACAACCATCTCTTGCTTCTGACAACGACAACTAAAATATTTCTCACTCACACCATCCACTATATAATATAATACCCATAATCATGTAATGATGTGAAATTTAGACCATATTTAATCTTAATCATCTTCTTGAAGAAACTAAGAATCAAGATAAGCTTGATTTACCAAACTTCTAAAGTCTAAACAAATGGGATTCATGAAAAAGATTTCAAAATTCATGCAGATAAACAAACAAATTAGACTTCTTACCTTTATATCAAAGCTTCTGCATCTCCCTACATATGTTCCATCACCGAGAGCTAACATGTCACCATTAATCCTTTCTTGTTTCTACCTTCTCTCCTTCATGTATGCAACATCTAAAGCCCAAGCTAGAGCGCCACCAATCTCCGCCATTAATGCTTCTTCAGAAGCTCGTAGCCATGGCAACAAATGGCACGAGTTCGAGAAGTTTCTAGACGCGGGAAGAGGGAGCTCCATTAACGGCATCCCTGAGCTCAGCAAATATCTCCACAAATTTGGCTATTTAGAGGAAGAAGACATCACGAATTCCAACGTGTTTGATTCGAATCTCGAGCTTGCAGTAAAGAGATACCAACAGAAATTAGGGCTTTCCATTACGGGAAAGCTCGATTCTCGCACCCTGGCGCAATTGATGCTACCGAGGTGCGGAGTTCCCGATGTTCCGAAAAAGATGAATATTGGGGGGAAATACGCCTACTTCGCCGGCCGGCCGCGGTGGGGGAGGAATATTCCAATGAAGCTAACCTACGCCTTCTCACCGACGAACTCGATTCATAATCTGAGTATGAAAGAGGGGAGGGAGGCGTTTACCCGATCGTTCGCGCGGTGGTCTGCAGTGATTCCGGTGACGTTCGCGGAGGCAGCGGATTACGGATCCGCCGACATTAAGATAGGGTTCTACTACGGCGACCACGGCGACGGAGAGGCGTTCGACGGAGTTCTCGGCGTTCTGGCGCATTCGTTCTCGCCGGAGAGCGGGCGGTTCCATCTCGACGCGGCGGAGGTTTGGGCGGTGGACTTCGAGAAGGAGAAATCGGCGGCCGCCGTGGATCTGGAGTCGGTGGCGACGCACGAGATCGGACATCTGCTGGGATTGGCGCACACGGATGTGGCGGATGCGGTGATGTATCCGAGCTTGCGGCCGAGGGAGAAGAAGCTCGAATTGAAGATGGATGATGTGAGAGGGGTGCAGGCGTTGTATGGGAAGAACCCTAATTTCAATTTTCAAACATTTTCGGAATCAGATATTTATTCGAGTGGCGGCGGCGGGAGGAGAGATGGGGAAGATGGATTGATTAGGGTTCGTTTGGTTATGTTGTTGACGATGGCGTTGTTGTGCATGTAAAATTGGAATATTTGTTTAGATTATTTTGGATTTTTGAGGAGTGTTGTGTATATATGAATTATAATACGAATTTAAGACAAGACAATAACATGATTTACGAAAAGAGCAAACCATACATGCCGTACGTTATATACTTATGCCTGGGAAAACAATTTAAAATAACTGCTTATAATATAAGTATTTATGATATAAGTGTTTATGCTATAATCACTTAAATTGAATAAGCCGTTGCGTTTGGATACATTTATTCTATAAGTACGTAATTTGAAAAATGAAATAAATATAGTTTTAAAATTGCTTTCAGAGGGATTTAATATGAGAATCTATTTTTCACAAGTTGTTTTCAGCTTCACTACAAGAAATTTGGCCTACGACAGCACTGAAAAGACAACGGTTTTGGTGAAAAACCATTGTAGTATTGTCAAAAACTGTTGTCGTAGAGAAAACCGTTGTCTTTTATAGCAAAAGTGCGCTCATAGACAACGGTTTTGTACAACCGTTGTCATTAACCCATTGTCGTATGTGCAAAAAGGCGCTCATAGACAACGGTTTCAGTAACCGTTGTCGTTTATCCGTTTTCATAATAAATCAAGGGAGAACTTTTTATCTAACCGATAGGAAAAACTAAATAAGTTATCTAGCCAGCCAGATAAAAGTGTAAGTTTTATAGCCGATATTTTAATTTTTGTTTTCTTTTAATTAGTGTGGGCCCATATTATTTACTTTTGACGAATTATATATTCACAAATTCGGAAAAAATCTATAAGGAATCGGTAAGACACAATCGTTTAGTGATAATCAATAAGATACAATAGTTAAGTGAAAAATTTAAATAATCATTTAGTTAAAATAATTGTTTAGTACACCGATAGGGCAAATCTCGCAAGAACTCACAATCGATTTCGTGAATCCCATTTTCTCACTTCTTCGATTTCCGACTTCAGCAAGTCCGACCCTAAGTTTCACGAAAGTGGAGACGAACCGGAATAAGTTCCAGAGGGGGAAAGAGGCGGCGGAGGCGCAGGAGGTGCGGGCGGAGGAGATTGATTTAATCGGGCAGCGGGCGCATGAGGTGCGGACGGAGGGGGAAATATTCGTGTCACATATTGATTTAATCGGGCTGAAAGACTTCGCCCGACGCTATTCCCGAACCTAGCAACAGACAGCGGGCCGTGCCTGAATTCAGACGACAAAGACGAGCCTCTCTATTGGGCTGAATGACTTCGCCCGACGCCATTCCCGGATCTATCAGAACTAACACTTCTATGAATCCCGATTTCCAGGTGAGTTCCCCGGATTTTGACGAAATTCTAGCGGGTTGCTGCAGTATAAATTCCCAATTTGATCTTAATTCCCAATTTGCTGCACTTGATCTTAATTCCCAATTTGATCTCGTACATACCTGGCTAGTTGCTGCAGTATAAATTTTTTCATTAAACTTATATGTTCCCAATTTGATCTTGATAATGATTGCGATTGATTTGTTCCACAATTTAACATATATGTTCTTTGTTTTTCTTTTGTAGCGTAATTGGTCTTGGAAGAGAGAATCTTGTCAGGGATCTAAATATGTCTTGAATTACTACTATAGACAAGATATAATTGATGATATCAGTTCCAAAGTCAGACTTCAACTCCTTAATAATTTCCTTAGGCTTCAGAATAACACCTTCGCCCAGTTTACGTGAGAAATGTGTAGCTATTACCTTGGAGGGCAAATGGCGAGGAGTAGTAGTAGAAAAATCTGTATGGTGGAGAACTCCTATCCTCGAACAAAGTTGGAGAACTCCTATTTCTTGTAGAGCTCTGCCCAAGTTCAATATTTTTTCCAATAGTGTACAGAGTTGGAGAACTCCTATCCTCGAACAGCATCCGGTTCAAATCTTCGTCGTCATTTAGAGGGACCTTAATTCTTCTACCGTTGGGAGTCCTTGTTTGATAAAATAAATCATATGCTGTAGTTGAAGAATTGCTTTTCAAGTTCCGATGAATATCATGTACTAATTGATAAATATTGCAATTCACCCGCGTGTAGAATAATAATTCATCACCACCTTCGTATTCATATTTGTTCCACTTACCACTGTGTCGAAGAATAATACGTTGACACCTCATCTATAATAAGATAAAAGATATATTAATAAGAACTATCTATAATATGAAATTAAAAATGCTACATATTCGATTGACGATTATGCTACATAATCGTTAATCGTGTAGTAGACTATAATATTAATCGTGTAGTAGACAATTAATGATTGTGTTATATAATTGTTTAGTCATGAACAATTATATCTATTTCTATGGAAACTTATAGTCGCATGCATATTAATACATTTGAATACATTTATACCACTTTTGAACGATATTTCGACTAAATGAAGCAAAAATAATCTAAATAAATACATTTAACTACATTAGATCTCCTTATAATTTTTAGCAAAAACAACATTGAAAATGGTAAAAATAAGGAAAAATATACTTATTTTGTTCAACTATTTTGTTCAAAATTCCTCAATTAATTCATCATTTAATTTTTAATGTGTGTTGTCAGAAAAAGTGAGAGAGGGTAGTTGTTTTACCGATTACATCTAATATTTGATTTTTGATATATTAAATGTATATCTATTTTGTCAAAAGTAAAGAAGATGGGCCCTATAGTAATTAAAAGAAAATAAAAAAATAAAATATCGGCTAAAAACTTATACTTTTATCTTGGCGGCTAGATAACTTATTTAGTTATTTGTACCGGCTACTTTTATACATTCACACATAAATTAATGTATTTATAGACAACGGTTTCAGGAACCGTTGTTTATGCGTTGTCGTAACTTAAAAAACACACTCATAGACAATGTTTATCAGGACTGTTGTCGTATATCTGTTGTCGTGGTGAGAAAATTTGATCATACACAACGTTTTCAATATCCGTTGGCGTTTACCCGTTGTGGTTTACCTAAATATTTTTGTAATTCTTTATAAATTCTTTTTTACAAATTTTAAAATTATTCAACTTAGATAATTTAAATACTACATATATTATTATAACTTCTAATTTAGCACATGATTTGAAAATATGTTTAGAAAACTTATTATATTTTTTGTAAAATAATCTTCATTAAATTAATAATACTTCAATTTTAATGGTTAGTAAAACTAATAATTAGTAATAACACTCTAAATATCAATCTCAAAATTACTCCTACTAACACCAACTTTGTTCCCTCTCCTCTAAATTCTAATTAACCTAACTTCCCATACAAAGCTTCGTCCATCTCCTTCCACCGCCACCGCAACCTCCGCGGACCTTCTCATTCTCCGGTAGCCGCGACACCGCCATCCCCATTCTCTCGACCCACTGTGACGAGACCTAGTAGTCTGCTTCCTACGAAACCAAGTATGCGATTTCAACATTTACAGTTTAATTATTTGTTCACAAACCCTGCTAGTTTGCTTCCTACGAAACCAGCCCATGGAATTTGTGTTCTTAGTTAAGCTAATGGCTACATGAGTTATTAATTTCTTATTTTCATATTGATTTGTTGAAACCAGCCCCTGGAATTTTCTAAGGATTTGTATCTGGGAGTCGGATGGATAAACATGGGATATTACTTGTGTTATTATTGATAATGTGTTGAATCAAGATGGGGTTAAGAAGTTTAGGAAGAACACTTGTTGTTTTAGTGGTGTGGAGGTGAAGAAGTCAGGTGAGACGATTGGAATAGGGCATATGAATTCTAATTTGATATGTAATCTCCAGTTAGGAATAAGGTAATACTTGACCTAATTTCCATCTCGTGTTGTTCTTCTATTTATTTGTGATGATTGTGGTTTAATTTTTTAAGTGCATTCTTCTATTTCTGGACGATGTTTCCATCAGAAGGATCGAAAATTACGCCACCCATCAGTCTGTTAAGCTCCATGGGAAAGATTATAATCTCGTTCTGTTTAGGTAATTAACCTTTATTCCAACTAGGTCATTTCAATTTATCAGAAAGTAGGTAATTGACCTAGTAGTTTTTGAATATTTGATTGGTTGACGTAGATTGTTTTAATCTAAATTTTTGGTTTATTTGTTGGTTTATCAGATAGTTAAGGTATCTACTCCAAATAGATCATGCCTATTACATGTTAACCATTTTTGGAGATGAAGAGTTTGAGTAGAGTTTGGTAATTAAGGATATAAGAGTCTAGAACAGTTTCAACAAATGGAACTTCTAGTCAGATCATTGCTTGAGCCTCGTGATTTCCTGACAATTATCAAACTATAAACCATTGTGTTAACTAGAAATATTTAGTTTCCTTTCATCTGGTAGCTGTTATTAAAAAATTAGGTGTGAAGAAATGTAGCGACAATAAACCAAATGTTAGTATAAATACTACAACAATATATGAGAATAGATTAGCGAAAATAACGAAATCAAACCGAGCGAGAGTTAGACTCTCTCTCCGCAAGACATATGCTCCACTACCGGTCAAGCGGTCTTAGCCTCGTCTCCAAGATACAACGGTTTTTCAATTACGAGTAGTTACACTTCTCTAATTACGCTACTTGATATTTGGGACTAAGGAATAAAGTATGTGATGAAAGGAAACACAAATAAATGGAAATATATGAAATGAAAATGATTTGTGTTCTCGACATCCTATTTATACTCATATGCCTTTTCTTAAAATTACACTTTATACTGAAGCGCAAAGTTCAACGTTTCAAGTAAAGGAAAGGCATCTTAGGACTTTCAATTTTCATGCAAGTTTGCATGTTAACCAACGTGACTACCAAGCCAACTTTACATCATGCCTCTAACCAACCGATGCTACTATAACGTCACCTTTCTTTCTTAACCAACTCTATTCCATGCAACGTTTGTTTCATGCAAACATTCCTTTCAACACCACATTTCATGATATATATGTATTTAATATCTAAATTCTAACAATCCCCCCATTTAATTTAATGAAATGCAAAATGTTATCAAAACCAAAGTCCCAATGCCTATTTTCTCGGGAGTAGTTTTCTTTGAACCTTCCTTAGTATAATGTTATCGATTTCCGCTCACCCTACACTCCTTTTTTTAAAACCAAGCAAACATATACCAATAATATCAATTCTTTCTTCTCACGTTGGTCCATTTTCCTGAACCATATCTTGTATTCATAAGTTTTTTCTTTGGAACGGCCACACTTCTCACTTATTAGGTGATCTCCTATAAAAGTACCGTCATACTCCACCAATAAGCTATAGGAACATTAAAAGCTATAGCTTACCCTTTTACCACAGCCTCGGGTTTCAACTGGGGCGCTTCGAGAATGGATTTTTAGTTGTTTTCCGTACACAACTTGAATATTCTTAACTTAGTTGTCTCTTTAACCATTTCATGGGATTCCAATTATCATGGTAGGTTACCATTAAGACGTTCTTTATAGTTGGATTTTAATCCCTCTTCCCCTAACCGCATTTACAATTGATCACCGGTTATACCTTTAGTAAACGGATCCGCAATATTGTCTTTTGACTTCACAATAGTCAATACCTATTATTCCACTAGTGATCAATTGTCTAACGGATTATGTCTTACGACGAATATATCGAGACTTACCATCATACATACTACTTTTGTTCTCCCTATCATACATACTATCACTTATCAAAAACAGGATCACTTTTTTCCAACAAGGAATATCCTCTAAGAAGTTCCGTAGTCATTCCCTTCTTCGTATGTAATCATTATGATGTCACCATACACTATGCGTTTTGCTCATCTTTTTCATCTTTCCCCTCAATTGGTGTCTCTTTCAAGAATCGAGACTTCAAAGTAGTAATAAAATACATTTTAATAGTCAATCCTAGCGCTTCTTTTAGTTACTCTTCGATCCCGACACATCCTCATTGGATCCACTTTTATTCGTCCCTAACGTTCCTCGTCGGATCCAATTTCATCTTGTCTCGAGCCATTACTCGGGGTACCCTTTTCAACTTTAATTACGGGTCTTTCCTCGTAATCCCTATTACACTTTCAACCCCTAAATTCAAATCACTCGAACCCCTTATCCCCCAATCACTCCACCCCCTCCCCCACCGGCTATTTCAAACAACTCTCGATCACTCAAAACCAACTAACACCTATCGAAACTCATACCCGAAACCCTTGTAAGCTTCCAACCTCTCGCATTCGATAAAACGGACTCTCGATTTAGAAGTTACACCCCTTAAACCTCCAAATCATCACTAAACCCCATTTTTCTTCAAAGCTTTTCATCTTACGAACTTGTCGCTTTCCGACCGGAGTAATGAAAAACAATGCCCAAAGTCTATACCATTGCAAACCTTGTACTTTTGCTTTTCAACACACCTATCGTTCGTGAAACGGAGATCGACCAAGGAATTATTCGCCGTCAAGAGGCCCCCCTACCTCGTTTTCAAGCTACCGCAAGATGTTCCGGCATTTCCACACACTATTTTTTGTCCAAAACCCCTTGAAACCCATACCTTTAAAGACACGACTAACAGGCTTTCCAACGCAACTTGCCTCTCTTATTTGGGTCATACCCAAAAAAGCCACTCAAAACCCCAAGCCGGGGTTACCCGAAGTTTCACCCATTTTCATGACCCAATCGAACTCATAATTCTAGAAACACATCCACACAAACCTTGTAAACAAGGATTCACAAGCTATCTTCGATCGTAAAACAGTCCCGACCGCTGAATACTCCGCTCGTGTCCCTTTTTATTAAATGCCACCCCGTAATATAAGTATTGAAAACCCATTTTGAAGTATTTTGTGAACAACCTCAATCGAAAACCCCAAGTCCTATACCGTATGAACCTTTCATCAAAGATCTCCAACTTTTCGTTCCCATTGGAGATCGTATCAGAATTACGATCTACAAACCCCTCCCCCTCCACCCCCCTTAGATACCTATCCCCTTCTCAACCACCTTCTTTACCAATGAACTATTCGTTCTTTCCAAAACTCCCAAAAAAGATACAACCTACACTCAAACCCCACCCCTCAGTTGACCATTTTATTATCGTACACCCCATCAGAACTTCTTCTACAACTTGAACCCTCCTCACCTAAACTAATTTTCGTCAAGACACGTCGGATCCTTTCCGCATGACGATCCTTTCCCGTAATTTGTTGTTCTTTTTGTAAGTTCGCCCTTACTACTACTTCATCATTTCTTCAACCTTTCTCTTCGATGTTTTAAAAATTGTTGAAAGTACGACAATAAACCAAATGTTTTAAATACTACACAATTAACAAACAATATATGAAATATTGCAATACAATACCGCAGTTGCTCTCTCTCCCAAGCATATCTCCACTCTCGGTCCGGTCTTACCTCTCTCCAAGTCACTTTTTTAATTCGTTTCACCTTCTGATTCCCCTACTTATTTACTAAGATGAAAGTATGTATAAAGACCAAATAATTGAATTGTAAAGAATGTTGTGTTCTCGTTGGCTCCTTTTAGCCTATCCTTTTCTAAAGTTCACCGTTGAATACATGCCAGTTCGTTTCAATAAAATCTGCCGTTCATTTCGTTTCTAACCAACACTACTCAAGCCAACAATCATCCCTAACCAACCGTGCTAACATAACGTACACCTATTTCATACATTAAGCCAGCTCTATTCCATCAACGTTGTTTCATGCAAACATTCCTTTCAACACCACATTTCATGAATATATATGTATTTAATAATCTAAATTCTAACAGTAGCTTTTCTTGAAAAGGTGAATAGTCTATATTGAGAAAAAGTATGATAGTTAATGTATTGATTCTTTTGTTTTTGTCCAATTTAATAAATATGAACTAGACAAGTAATAGATGCATTGAGTTTGTGAACCTTGTTTTCCAGTAGCAAGAATTAGAGCGAATGTAAATAACTTGAATTTGTGAAGTGAGAGGCCAACGTGAGTTGTGATTTCACTCTCTTGACTTTTTCATATGGGATAACACCATTGACTAACTTCTGTTTCAATCTGTGCCTCATTTTGTTGGTTCATTTGTAAAGCTTATTAAATTGTATACCTTCTTAGTAGGGCGACATTAAAGTCCTATTGACTTTAACACAGTCCTGCATATACCTCTAACTTTATTTTCTTCTAACTAGCACTTACTATTTAGAGTTTTTACCTTTATTGACTTTGTTTCATGTAATGTTTATATTGTTTCCTTTGATAGTTTCAATATTTAAAAAGCTGGGATTGGACTGTGCAAATTGGAGTGAACCAATTTACTTAGACCTTTTGAGGTAAGATTATATATTGAATATTCACGAGAAGTTGTATTCCACCTAATGATATCATTTAACTTATTACAGGGCTTAAGTAGTAAACTCCCACTTCTTAAAATATAAGGCTTAAATTTGCATCTTGAGATTCACAACATGGTTATAGGTAAATTTAGTGGTTTTAATCATATGTATCATTTTGTTTTTGTTTTGGTGCTTGATAGCTTTTTCATCAGGTAAATCAAATCTATTATACCTTTCTTCCTTGTGGTGTTTTCATCTTAGTCTCATCGACAAGGCTATTGAAGAAGGTTTGCTAGTATTGTGAATTCTTTGAGCTATATATCTCAGGATTTTATTCGTTTGTACTATTTTACTAATTTGATTTTTTTTTTTTTTGGGTTTTTTTTGCTTTGGAAAGGGACTGGAACGAGGGCTACGTGGTCAATTGAAGAGTACTTCAAGGGAGGAAGGTGGGATATTGGCAATGAAGTTTTTAGTATTTTTAGAACTATAGTTGAAGTAGTGTAATAGAAATTACGATGTATGCACTTTGTTACATGTATTATTCAATATTATTGATTATTGTAATATAATATGTGGATTATTGTGATATTGTAATAAAATAGAGAAATATGTTGTCTATGCACATTAGCTAGTGTCGTAGATACCTACGAAAACGTTTAAACCTCTATGACAATACTTAAAAATCGTTGTCTATAATGCTACTTACAATAACATTACTTTTTACAACACTTGAAAAAGATAGATACAATAACGGTTAATAATCATTGTTGAAGATACATAAAGACAACGGATAAAAATCGTTGTTTATGAGCGTTACCTACGACAACGGGACTTTCCACAACAGTTGAAAAAATAGATACAACAACGATTTTTAACCATTGTTGAAACCAGCTATGACAACGGTTAATAACCGTTGTCTATGAGCGCCTATTTACGACAACAGGACCTTACGCAACAGTAGATTTTTGCTACGACAATGGTTAATAACCGTTGTCTATGAATATTTTTGTAGTAGTGCTTATTGCTTATTTTTTAAAATAAATTATTTTCATAAGCTTTTCCAAACACGTGTACACACGCTTATTTTTTAAAATAAGCTAAAATAAGCTGGTAAAAAGCTCTTCCACAATATGTAGTTTAGTCGGTATTTTCATATAAAAAATTAATCATCTAGTATACATTATATACTTGAAAAGAAATTGGATGAGTAATCATAAGTTCATTACTAAGTATAATTCTAATAATAATAAAAAATAATTTTAGAATTTCCATTTGTTCCTAATTCTGTTGAAAGTGCTAAACTAGCCTTATTTTTTGATAATTCTTCAACCTCATCTCTCTTCTTCTATTACAAGTCTCGATCATTCGTTAACCTAATTTCGATGAGAGTCAATACAGACTCAAAGTTGCTCGTCTCATCTTGGTATTTAAATTACCAACTTTCATTACATTTTTTATGCTTCTGCTCTAAATCAAATTATATATTATATTACTATCATCATTTGTATTTTTCTAGCATAAATTGTTGATCAACTATATATATATATATATATATATATATAAATAAATAATTGATTATTTTCACATGTGCAATATCAATTGATTTCATGTATATATTAATGCAGCAATCCTAAGCAGGGGCGGAGCTACAGCAGTGCTAAGTGGTGCTATAGCACCCCTTTGATTTCCGATAAATTCCAAATCTGTAGGTAAAATTTTGTAAATGAAATCTAGTGCAGCTGGTTAGCACCTCTTTAAATTATTTGACCACCCGAGTTCGATTCCTTCCAGCAACAAATTTTGCTTTCTTATTTTTTTCTCTTCATTTAGCACCCGTCTCTTTGAATTCCTAGCTCCGCCACTGATCCTAAGTACGTTATATAGAATATCGTAGCTCGTGTTTCCATATTAAATTATTGGTTTTAGTCAACTAGAAATTAAAATGTAACTCAAGAATCTATAAATTATTTGAGTCGCAGCCTCGCAGGGCCATAAAACTTCACCAGCTTACGATCCAGAGTATTGACTGGATTATGAATTTAATACATTATTCAGGCATTGATTACATTGGATATACTATTTTATTGACTTTTTATTCAAGAGAAATGAATTTAGGCATGCAAATATTTATGAAGCACCAATAATGGCCACGACTGTTTCTTCTCCCAACAACACCTTGCCTCCCAAAATAGCGCAACGCGACACGTGGTATCCTAAAGTAGGAGCCACGTGTCATGCGCCATATTCCCCATTTTTAGCCCCCACACCTCATACATAATTACTTATGACCGTTCAATCTTGATGTCCTTTCATAAATTTAGAATAACTTCGTTTTCTAAATCATAAATCTCGTTTTTTATATTATTTTGACGTCTTAGTATATGACATCATTTATTAGATGATGACGTTTAGGTTTCAAAATAAATAAACATTTGGTAATCATTAAATGAGATTTGAGGAGAGAAATGCACGAGTAATGATACAGAGAAGCTGAATAAACACCAAAATCTCCAAATTAGTGGCCTCAATTTTATTGTCTAATTATTTCTATTATGAATTCGATTCTGCAAATTTAAAATGCTACAACAAAATATATGTCCGTATCAAATAATTATCATATCTTTGTGTGATTTTATGTGATTATTAATTACATTAAAAAAAATACTTTTATTATCAATATGTGTACAAGTATGCGAGCACGAAGGGAAAGATTATCCTAATTAGAGAAATCTTGATGAAGAATTGATTATTAAAGTAAATATGGTATTGAATAATTTCTTAAAAAGGTAGAACCATAATGGATAGAGTCGTAGATACTTTCAATGAATCTGATTAAGTTAGCAGCTTTTGGTACTATGAATTTTGTTTTTGGGAAAAAGGAAACCAAACCCAACTGCATTCAATTCTCTAGAACCTACAAACCCTACTATATTATCTAATTACTCATCAACCAATTTCACATTATTTTGTTATTCACATAACTCCAAATCGAGGGCTTAAATCTTAAATTTGGAATTGAACTCTACTTAATTTAGTTCGGTAGATAATCGACAAATGAAATAAAATACGTGATTAAAATTTATACACAAAAGAAGTAGAGTATTCACAAAATGGTGCATGAAATATGAAAAGAAGAGCATTCCAATAACACATAAAGTTACATAAAGACTTATTATATTATGATATAGTATATAGTTATATATAGACATCTAGGAGAGAAGGGGCTTTCTTTTTTACTTTTTTAGGTCCACTCTTATTTCACAATCAGCACATAACATCCTTGAGAAGCTTGTACCTGCGGGGGGAGGAGGTTTTTCCGGCGGATTTCTCGGCGGAAGAGCCGACTTCATCGCGGTGGTTCTGCTTGATTTTGTCGCCGGAGTAGGCGGATCTCACTTCGTTTGCATGCTTACTGTTCCGCGAAGACGACTGCGTGCTCCTCTCCTCGCATTGGCACCAATCGCAGAGCTCGAGAGGCTCCGCGTATTCGCTGTAGTAATTGCTGCAGTAACTGCGCAGGAAAAAAATTTAGAAAACCTAGCTAGAGTAATTGGAGGATTTTGGTGTGAAATTGAAGTTGATTTTGTGTATGTTTGTGAATGAGGAAGAGAATCACATGATTTGATTGCGATGATCGTGAGAAAAATGAGTCAGGATGGAAGAAGGAAGATCACGGGATTTGGGGGTGGGCAATTTGTTAGATGATTCGAAAAAGATGGAATCCAATCACGATCGATCTTCATCTGAATATGCATGCTTATTATGTGATTGTGTGATTGTGTGTGTGTGTGTGTGAGAGAGAGAGAGAGAGAGAGAGAGTACGAGTGTTGGAAGCGATGGCGGCACTTGGAGCAGCGGAAGAGCTTGTCGGGGAAGCCGACGTCGCCGCACATACAACACACAGTCTGGAGATCCACCATTTTTGTCGATCTCTCGTCTTCAGTCTCCAAGCGAGAATCGAGAAATCTGAGAATCGCAGAAGAAATTAAAGGAAGCAACAACATACGCAGAAAAAGATGGAGAGAGAGAAGAAAAGGTAGTGGTGCGTTGAAGTCGGTGTAGGCATCTCTGATACATATGCAACACAGACACAAACATACAGGCAGATAGATACAAATAGATGTGTATGTATATGAGTACTATACATACATAGAGATACAGGTAGACCACAGGTTGCTTGCAGTCGTTTTCCGTTAGAGAGAAATTTGTGAAGCCTTTGTATGAATGTGGAGAATGACAGCCTTATCCCTCCCTACTCGGCTGGGTTTTTGCTTCGTTTTCATCTCTACGGCAATCTTTATTTATTGTTGGCTAGAGGGAGAAAGAGAGACTGAGTCTACCCTCAATCTCCTCAACGGCGCGTGACATTACGTTGTTGAGTTACTTTATTTGATTTATAGAAATTTTTACATTTTCAAATTAAATCAAATCCAAATATGATCATCTCACACATATCTAAAGAAGAAGAAAAATGAAAAAAAGAATTTTGTTTCATAACAATTACGGGAAAAAGGGAAGATTGATTATCGCAGCTCCCTTGTTTTTCGGATACAAACTTCTATAAACCCACAAAGACTTATGTGTCATACAATATACTTCATTTATAGATAACACTCTAAAAATGCAAATTAGTTCCTAAATAGTAAATTCACTAGATTATCTAAATACTGTAAGATATATGCATACATTTGAATTTATAATTATTGAGTTTATCTTATTTTTTAGTATTATACAGTTAAACCTCGATAAAATAATATTTGATAAAGTAATAATCTCGCTTAAATAATATTTTTTCCCAATCCCGATATAGGTAAATACACTAATATAATGTTCGATAAAATAATAACCTTATTAAATGAATATTTTCTTCCGATTCCAAAACTATTACTTTATTGAAGTTTAACTGTAATTACTTTTGGGGCCAACTCCCTATCAATTTCTTGATTGATATTCTACTTATCGAATTTGTTAAAATCACTATATGATTTTATATGACTGAAAACAAACCACATTTATTATTATTAACTTATATTAACCCACGATCTTAAAAAAGGGAAGGTGCTTTCAGTGTTTTTGCCATTAAATCAAGAAGTGCGCTGTCATAATGGTAACTACAATTTAATCCTCAAAAGGGAAAACTCGTCCACTTCAGTCTCATCACATAGTTGGGAAGCATTTTTCATTTATTTAATAACATTTAATAATTTTCTATGCTGGGAAATCTCTATTTACATATATTGCAATTTTATGAATAAATTTTTAAATATTGTGGTCGACAACTCCATCATTATGACATAATCAATTAATATTAGTCCTTTCGTTAGTAATTTCGTTATAATAAATCGATCAAATATTCTTATAATGACTACAATTGTGTTTTCAAGGGATTAATTAATACTCACAAATAAATAGACCAAAATTCTTGTTATGACAATTGTGTTATAACACAAAATATAAATAATTATAATCTATCATAAAGCAAAAGGTAATAAACAAAAATTATTGAGAGACATGGATGACGACTCACGACAGTAATTTAGACGTGCAATATGCATTCACGGTTGTATGAAATGGGGTCCACTAGCTTCAAGTACATTCATTAATTTGAGGGAGTTAGTGTTTATTTATAGCATTTCTGACTGAAAAAATAAAAACGAAAGTAGTAAAGTATCTCTCGGTCCTCGAGAAATAATTTTGGACGTCAAACATTAATGAAATATAAATATTAATTATAAATCAATAATCAAACTCAACTGAAAAATGTAGTCTATGTAGATGTAGATGTAGATGAATGAATGACATTTGATAAAAGTTCTAAACGTTAATTAAGAAAGCTGTAATGTTTACTTCACATGTGGGAAATCAATACATTAATCTATGCAAGACACATTCATATCATAAGCCAATATATGCGTGTAAAAATAAAATGCTATGAAAAGTAAGAAGCACGTGTGTGGAGAAGAAGGGGAACAAATAACATGTTGTGCGGCCATCACATATGTAGGATTGACTTACCGACAATGTATATAGTGTAGGTTGTTCCCATTTTTGCAATGTGATTGATTTAGAGTTAATTTATTATTCAATCTTCATTAGGTTAATTTAAATATATATATATATATATATATATATATATATATATATATATATATATGAGAATGAATTATCTGAGAAGCCTCTTTGAAATAAGAAATAAGAAGAAATTTGCACATTTTATTTCATTTTTTGATGGTTTAAATTAAACCATTTTGCATATGAAGAAATAGGAATATGAAGAAATTTGCTCTAAAATATTCATTTTGCATATTCTTTATATGTTTTATATATAAGGACAAAAATATAAAAAATACAAAATGTATGCATAAAGAAATTAAGGAATATGCATAAAACATATAGAGAATATGCATACTTCCTACCTTTCTACATAACTCCGTCTTCCTATATATATATATATGTGTGTGTGTGTGGAGGTTCAAATGTGAACAACATGTTCTACACTTTAAAGACAAAATGTACTGCACTTTAAAGGCAAAGATATTGCATTTTAAAGTGCGGTATTAAAGTGCAGTATATTTACCTTAAAAGTGCAATACGTTTGTCTTTAAAGTGCAGTGTTCACACGTTCACACGGCAACCACTCCATATATATATATATATATATATATATATATATATATATATATATGATTGACTTTGCACTTCTTTCGCACATGTTTAACTATGAACCAACTTTCCGTATAGCCTTGGAAAATACTCAAAGGTTGCAATAATACACAATAAATTAATGTTGGGAGTTTATAAGTATTAGGAGTAAGCTTCAATTTAGGAGTTTGTGTGATATGTTCTGTTTGTCTACTCGTATGAATTAATACCAAAGTGGCATGGAAACAAGTGGGGCACAGAATTTTGTGGGCCTCCATGTGTTGCTGCTTGCTTCCAGAGATCACCATACACTTTCTATTTATTTCATAGAAACAATAAAAAAATACACCAACTATTTAAGATGCATATTGAGTGTTATGAGGTAGAAGTAGTAATTATACTTAACTTGAGGGGTTTATTAAGCGAGCTGTTATATATATGGATCCAAGAACTATGACATCTAATTATCAGGCCAATCAATTATAAATTATATACTACTTATTCTTTTACTTCGTATTTTCATTTCATATATATTTATAAGGAATATGTTTAGAATAATCCCTCTGTCCATATGAAACATTTTTTTTCTGCATAGTATTTATGCGTTTAACTTTATGTGTTAAGATAGATAGTGATGTAAATGAGGTCCATAAAAGAAAATGGTTTTTTTGTTTAATTATTTATTTTTTTTGAAAAATAAGATTTTATGTGGAACAATCTTAAATAAAATACAAGACGTTTCACTTAGAATAGAGGGAATAAGGTGGTAAGTGGGAACTATAAGTGGAGCAATATATTTTATATATATATATTTGTAATAGCACCATCATTATGTAAATGGAGAATAAGATCGGTAAGATACACCTTTGAGATTCAATTACAATAAATACTAAAAGATTTTGTGGACAAAAGGCATATATGCATGACTAATGACTTGATCTAAGAAGACTTTGGCATGGAATCGAGGGACATTAGGCCAAATCTTAATGAAGGTTATTATCATCCCACAAATATGTAACTTATGTAACCACTTTCTACACAGAATCTGATTTTATGCTCATAAATATATTATACTAATTAGTGGAAAAGTGTATGAGAGCTAAGTATTCTTAAACTCTAAAGAGTGGCTGACGGACTTCATGGAAAATGGATTCTCTAAATTTTATTCTTTTAATTATAGTTTATATTAGCCCAAACCATCAACCATAACAGTTTTGGCATGATTTACTAGTTGTGCCACGCATGAAACCATTATGCAATTTGAAGTCAGATTTAGTGTTATTTGGATTTTAAATGATGATTCATGTGAATTCATACATTATGTAATAAATAAAATCGAAAAATAATAATCTGAGGTTGCTATGAAAGTGGTACACTAACATAATATTTTTCACTTTTTTCAATTATTCTTCAAAGCTAATCACTGTCAATCAAAAATATTGACAAGACGTAATGATGGTAGAGCATATCATATATACAAGCTATAAATTATACTCTTATGCTAATTACTCTCAAGGCCTCTAACTACTTTGTCTGCAATAAAATTTTAATCAAATCGTTTTATATATAAAAATCCGAACTTATAACAGTTGACCACAATCGATAATGCAACAAAACTACTCTATGGATAGGTTGTTTAAAGAAGATACCTCGCACTCAGCTCAGCTTTATGAGTTCCATCTTTTTATTTTTAAATGAAAGATCTTTATTTTTTTTATGTGGCCTTTGTATTACGGAGGGACCACGTAAGATCTCGAGCCCAATCTGATCTACATATTGCTTGTTTGCAATCCAGCTCGAGTACTTAGCTGTACTGTTCTACTTTGTTTACTTGTACCGACAAATAGAATAAAAGAACACAGTATTTCGGTTTTTTATTGCCCAATAATTTGTGGTTAATAAATATGTACCATTTTTATGCTAGCCATGCATTAAATGTGTCCATAATTGAACCTCAGTTTGTGTTGTCAAAATCTCTATTTAAAACTCTTCTCCACTGCCTCGTCAATTTCATTCACCTATACTGAAAATGTCGCTACCTTTTCTTTGTATTCCAGCTTGAATTATAAAATTTTATTTGTTTTTTTGATTAATAATATAAATATATTTTATCAGATATACTACTAGCTTAGTGGCTAAAAACTACGGTTACATGTAGAAACTTACTAGTTTGGTTGTCTCGTACGGATGCAAAAAGAATGGGCGACAAGGGCTGATTGATGAATTTGATGAAGAATTGGTTCCAGGAAAAGAAGCACAAAAACATGAGGAAAATGATGGGCTTTTGGAAAAAGATTCAAGAAAAGTAATAATGGATTTTGGATTGTTACCCACCAAAATTCCATGATGTGAAACTTCACTGTCACGAGGGTCCATTTCCTTCCCTACAAAGCATGTGAAGCCTCACTCAACTGGGGCGTGTGGGCTCACCAGTTTTACCCTCAATTTGCTAGACCCTCAATTTTGTTTATACAATCTTGCAGTCTTTTCAAAACAATTATGCCTAAACCTAAGTATAGAGATGTCAAAATTGGTCCAAAACCGCCCGTAGTTGAGGCTGGTTGGATTCAAATTTTGGAAGTTCAAGAAATCCTGACTAGACGGACTGATTGAGTTTTGGCCGAAAAGTCCAATTGAAATTCGGGTTAATTAGGTCGCCAAACTAATTTACTTTTTTCACCAATGTTAGGGAAAAAAATGTGTAACATGTAACTAGACATATTTACAACCGAGATCTCTAAAAAAGAGAAGTGGGTTAATTTCATTATATTAAAGACTTCATTATATACACTTCCATGGGCTGGTTTGAGCTGATAGCGCGTGATGCGCTGGGCTGGGTTTTCAGCGGTCCGATCATTTATTGGCCAAGTTGGCCCGCTGGGCTGAACCGATCTGGACACTATGATGGCCATATGCCTAACACAATAATACTTAGTTATCCCAGTTTATAATTCTTGATTTCCGTCACTATGCTTAGGTGGTTATACATTATACATATCTTGAAATCTTGCCATCTAGGAGTTCATCAGTCCAATCACCATCTAAATTGATGACAAACATTATGGTCTATTTATATTTTAGCAACAATTCATAAATTAGTTAATGGTTTCTATCCCATTTGCTGTATAGGAATGCTAGGGCTGGTACGATCTCAATATTACATTTTGATCTAATGATCCCCATATTACATATTGATCTAATGATCTCCATATTACATATTGATCTAATGATCTCCAAATAGATCCACTAGGGTTGGGCTTAGTAGGGTTCCAGCCCAAGGTCCAATCTTTAGTGTTAATTTTTATAACTTTTTAGGGTTCAGCCCATAGCCCATCCAGCACAAGGTGTTTGAAAGGGACTTCACATTTTAGGCATCCCCTGATCCTAATCTATTGGAAGTTTGGAACTCAGCTAGCACTGATTGAAAGAAAGGTTAAGCTTCATGTTTTTGGACGTTGATTTAAGTTCAAGAAATGCAGAAAGATAGAGATCTCATGTGTAAGAGATATGGCAGGTATTGCCTATAATAAAGAGATCACGCCATGGATAGATCAAGAAGTATAAGGAAATATCTACAGGAATTAATTTCATGTAGTTAAAGTCAATAACTTGATAGAGGATAGTATAACTCACCAAGTTATGAACTGGACAGAGGTGTGGCAGTCTCTGAAGCTCATTCTTTCCAAGAATAAGGAGCACGCTCAACAACCAGATAATCTTCCCTGATGTCTTTCACCACCCGAATTTCGTCATCAATGTAGAATGACTCGAACCTACATGTTAAATGCATGATATCATGATCTTTTTATGCACATGAGAAGAAGAAAAATATCACCAGGATAGCCAGCAATAGCGTATAACACAGCATCCACACTGACTATTTGCAATATGGTTCATAAGAGGACTAGAGTTTCTCATTTATGGCAAAGTAAGATTTTATAAAAACTAGAAGAATCTATACTAAGAGCTTATATTTCATGCAGCAGACCTCTAAAAAATCTTCATATCCTCTGAGGATCATGCTAAAGTAAGTAACTGCTTGAGCGGTTTCTTTATGATCTTACATTTGTGGATAGCACTGAATTACACCTAATTTAAAGCTTTCTCAAGATCTTATCATATGTTATAGATAGACCAGGAGGTAATTAAATTGTAGAATGTAGCAAGAGAATAAGGCCTACTTACCAACCCTGACCAAACGGTGGCAGAGGAAGTTCCCAACTCTTACCCCTCAGAACTGCACTGGTAAATCTGCAGAGCATCACAAGAACATTATAGATGAACTGTTCAGTTATACAAGTGAATAATATTGCAAAAAGAGAACTATAAAGAGAACTATCGCTATCTCTAGTAACTCAATGCTTTCCTGAATCAAACATAAGTTCAAAATATCACCAAATGCAAGAGAAAGCTCTGAATCGCAGTGAATTCTGATTGTGTCTAATTCATTTCAAACGTTTTAAACAAGCAAAATCAAGCAGTCCATTCACATGATCACAGCAAGAAACTCATCAGAAGCATCATATAGATTGAATTGTCCTACGATGATTCCATTACAGAGACTAAATCCCACACAAAGAGACAACAAAATCACAAGTGCTCTAAAACAATGATGTGAAGTTGAAAACTTCTAATGACCGCCCTCACCATTTTATTGGTAATCAGTTCCACTAGGTTAATGATTCCAATAGCAATCAGCAATCATTTCGAGATACACTACACAGATAGTGTGACAAAGAACAAGTATAAATTAAACAGTTGAAGAAACGTCAGACATGACAACACCATAATCAAGCAATTGAAACAGAATCAAATGGACAAAACAAGCTTAGTATAGTTCGAACTGAGCAGGGGATCCCAACAGCCAAGTTAATCTTGAATTTGAATCCTCAGCGTCAAATAAATACATACATTGTGGTACATTTGGTTTGTACATAAAATTGACTAAATATGAGTTGGTTTCGGGTTATAAGCAGAGAGAATATATGCAATGGCACGAATTCACCTCGGACGCATGCTTAGACTCACATGGATATCATCATCTACAAAATTACTATAGTAAATTACTTACTGGAAATTAACTCTTTGATCTGAAGCAATCTGAATATCAGACCGAACAAAGAAGACTCCGTCAGGAGGAAAAGTGATTACATTGTTCAAAGTCTTCTTCTCCACATCGATCACCTGCAACACATCGCCGGCGGCGGTGCCGAAAAACCCTGCATTTTTTATAATGAAGAGCTGTTCCTTCTCCGTGGTCCACAGCAATCTCCACGTGGCCGACAAGGATTTGTCAGTGGTGACCGTACCGCGGCCAATGGCGGCAAGTGAATCGATGGCGTCAATTATCTGCGAAAGCTTCTGCGGATCGGATTGGGTCTTGAGGCCGCGCTCTTGGTCGGAGATGAGACTGAGTAGGTGGCGCTTGGCGGAGTCGGCTGTGACGGGCGAGCCGGTTACTGCGGCGGAGCATCTCCGGTTTGACTTTGCAATTTTGGGAATGGCGGGAAGGAAAACGCAATTGGTCGCCATGTGTGTGCTTGGCTGATATTTTTCTGCCTTCGAATCGAATAAATATCTTAATTTCATTTTATCCCAACCAGAAAATTATTTTAGATTTTTTCCCGACCGTTAGATTAAATGGGCCTCCATTGGGCTTTTTGTGGAAGATGAAAGATAGGAAAAGTCCAGCCCGAAATTACCGATCCTCTAACGGCCGAATCCCAATAAGGCAACCCAACAAGAAACGACGTCGTATAATTTCAAAAATCTTGCTGAAACCCTCCAGAGACAGAGAGGTTTCTCCACTTGGAACTCTACAGCAAGAAAGAGGGAGAAGCTCTTTAAGCGCGCCGTATTCTCGTTCCTCCTACTCTCTCACCTCACTCTCATCTGATCAGATCTAGGGTTTTCTTTTTCACTTTGCTCCATTTCACAACACTTGCATTAATTAAACCCATGGCTATTTCGGCGCAAACTCCCGATATTGCTGGGGAACGGCAATCTGGGCAGGATGTTCGCACTCAAAACGGTACTGTGTTTTTCCTTGAAGTTTCTCGTTATTTCACATTCGTTGTTTGTTTGGTATTTTATGCTTTTTTTGTTACTGGGTGAAGTACGTGTGCAAGTATAACGCCGTGAACTTGTCTCCCTTTTTTTCTTTGGTTGAAAACGTGCAGTAATGGCATGCCAAGCAGTTGCGAACATTGTGAAGTCATCGCTCGGTCCTGTTGGGCTTGACAAGGTACGGCATGCTTGTATTTCTCCTCATTGAACTGGTTTGTTTTGGAGTAGAAGTTACATACTTGTTTGGTAGAAACGGAGGGTTTTGTTATGGAGATTACTTGGGATTGGATTTGTATCTTAAGGATTAAACGGATTTGTTGCTTAAAGATTGCTTAAAGCGTTAATGACAGTGTGATCTGTAATTACGAGACCAGTCCTGGGAAATTAGAAAAAGGCACTTACATTAATATGGTAATGATTTTTTTTTTCTATCCGAAACCTCAGTTCATATGTAGCGCATGTAGCTTGTAATTCTTCTACATTAGGTAATTAGTGGAGTATATCCGTTTTTCTGGATTCTGTTTTGATTAGTGTCTAGAGTAAAATACTTCTAGTTGTGAAGACCAGACCAGAGGTTTTCCTGTAAAGCTGCTGCAAAGTTATGTTTAGCTGTTCCATATATCAACAATGGAGTCATATGATACATTCATAATCATCATAGTTACTTATTAGGCATTTCAAATATTGTGTTTGGAATTAAAATATGCTGTTTAGTTGCCATAATCAGTTTCTCATATATGATACTCATGCACTGCGAGGTTGCCAAGAAATAATTTGTTCGGTGAATGATATTTCATATATCTAGACTTTACATACAAGTTCTTTTTATGCCAGGGAAATACCTTGGATTTTGTTTAGTATCCTGGCGATTTAATTACATAATGTACTTATCTTACGGCTAAGTTTTACTTATTTTCTGAAAGAGAAAATGACATTAGTGGAGACTTCTTGCCACTTACATGCATAGTAACTAGTGTCTTAATTATTCTGTTCCTGCTCCAGTTCGCTGGTTTTTTCTGTGCATGTGTTTTTGTGAAAATGCAGGGATAACTACTACTGCATTATGTTTCTCAGCAGGCCTCTCCTTGACTTCTTCCCTAACTATTGTTGCTTCTTACTACGGAAGTCATAGTTAATGCTTTTACCTTCTTTTCCTGCTTGTTAGAACAAAATCAGGAATCTATTGGTGACAGTACTAGTCGAATTGGGCTTGTAATCTTATGATTCTTGTCTTCCTTCCTTTCTCTACTTGCTAGATGCTTGTGGATGACTATGGTGATGTGACAATCACGAATGATGGTGCAACAATCCTGAAGATGCTTGAAGTTGAGCATCCTGCTGCCAAGGTGATTGTCATATTTTTTTATTTCTTTTATTTATATTTTTTCTGCTTATTATTCTATTTATTTCAATCTTATATGTCTTCAATTATAGGTGCTTGTTGAGTTGGCAGAATTACAAGACCGAGAAGTTGGTGATGGAACAACTTCTGTGGTTATTATAGCTGCAGAATTGCTTAAGGTATTATCAAATAAATCAGTACTCTTTATGTTCTCTATGTATACGTACTTATCTGATATTTCTTTCTACAGAGAGCCAATGATTTAGTGAGAAATAAGATTCATCCAACATCAATAATCAGTGGTTACAGGGTGCGCTTCTAACTTTATCTTATCTTTCTTCTTTTTCATTTGGGAACTCAACTTAACTGAGTATGTATGTGTATATATATATATGTGTGTGTGTTTTCTAGACAAAAATATATTCTAGAACATTTTTCATGTTGTTTCTACGGATTTGAATTTCTCAGCTGGCTATGAGGGAAGCATGCAAATATGTTGATGAAAAACTGGCTGTGAAGGTATGATTCTTATGTCCGTTTATTCCTCCCGAAGGTATTCGTTTTTTTGTGAAACTGCCAAAGGTTCAAATTCTCTTATCAATGAACATATGGTACTTGTGTTTATGCATGAATAACTATTGACTAGTTCTAACGTTTTGTAGCGTATCATTATATATTTTTTATGTCAGCTTGGGATGGTATACACGTCTTTTTCATCTTACCTCTAGGATCTTGTTTTTGACTCCTCTTTAGAAGATTGATTCTTTAAAATAAAAATTAGCAACTAAAATATGCTTGTGACAGGAGTTCTAGGCCAAAAGCTTTTATGCTTAGATGAATTGGTAGTACAATATATAGGCTGAGACGTTTAATACTATGCGTGTTGATATCTAGATTTTTCTCAATACTACGGACTACGGTATGATGCTAGTGCATGTCGTTGATGGGAAGTAATAACTCATGCATTGGGCTGATATTTTCTTTGCATGTATTTAGGTTGAAAAACTTGGTAAAGATTCTCTTATAAACTCTGCCAAGACCAGCATGTCCTCAAAGTTGATAGGAGGTGACAGCGACTTCTTTGCTAATATGGTAAGCTGGTTGATGAATGAAAAATGTTGCTGTGTTCCACTCTCCATGCTGCCTGTATTTAGTTGTTAATTTCATGTAAATGCAACTGGTGTATTCTCCCACTTGTAAAATCGGGTGTGCTCCTATTTCTTTGCATGATTTTAGTTCTCCTCATGGAAGATGATTTCATCTTGAACTTCAAGTCTTAATCATTTAGTATGTTACTTCACTAATCAGGACATCTGTTCTAATATGTCTCTGCCTCTCTGGTAAGTACCTTCAACGTATGTTGGTGCTTTTTGCATGTTTATTGCTAAACTTGTATGACAAGAGAATTGGGTCCCCCACTAACAATAACTAACCACTACTCTTACTACTCCTCTGACGCATGTGGGCACGTATCGATGTTTGAGTTTCTTCTTCTCATGTTTATTTAATTTCAAAATTGTAAAGTAACCTGTATTGGTGTTTAGGTTGTGGATGCTGTACAATCTGTAAAGACTACGAATGCAAGAGGAGAAGTTAGATACCCTATCAAGGTTGGTTGTGCATGATTGACTATTTACTGATTGTTACTTGCTCATGTTGTCCTCTCCGAAAGATGGATTTTTTTTTAATTCGCAATGCCTCTCCTAAAGGTGTTACATTTTTGCTCTGGGAAGTAGTTGTATATCGTACTTTATGTCATACATGCCTACTATCTTCAGCAAGCCAAAAAAAATAGGGCAAGATACCTTGTAGATTTTATTCAATAAGAATCCAGGCTTGAGAGAGAGATTTCGCCCAGAAACCTTCAACTTTCATCTAGAAAATGGAAGTTGTAACAATCTCTATGTTTATCAGGGAATCAATATTCTTAAAGCCCATGGGAAAAGTGCCAGAGATAGCTATCTACTGAAAGGATATGCTCTCAACACAGGCCGTGCTGCACAGGGGATGCCTCTGAGGGTTGCCCCTGCCAAAATTGCATGCCTTGATTTTAATCTTCAAAAGACTAAAATGCAAATGGGTGTCCAAGTTTTAGTCACTGACCCCCGGGAGTTGGAAAAGATTCGACAGAGGTTAGTACATTTGTTATGCTGTAATTTATATTTATTTGCTAATTTAATATACATGTGGATACTGTATCTTGAAGTAAAAAACACTCAGTTCTGTGGGTAAACCAGATGACTTCTTAGATCTCTTGCAAAATAAGATATATTGAATTGATTGAACAGACTTGTGACTTGTTATTTAAAATTTCTATTATTGAGAGGCAGCATTTTAGTTTGATGCATAATTACCCGAGAAGAAATCTCATTGAGCTTTGCTGTGTTATGTAGTAATGATGAATTTTACTTTTGTCTTACAGAGAAGCTGACATGACAAAAGAATGTATTGAGAAGCTTCTTAAGGCAGGAGCTAATGTCGTTATGACTACCAAAGGAATTGATGACATGGCACTTAAGGCAAGTTTTTTATTTTTTTACTGGTCACAGCAATCTTTTGAATGTTATTTACGAATTTATTAAAATCCATGTCAGGAGCGAATTGCTATTTAGTAGCTTAATTAGTCTCTCTTTCAATTGTTTGTGTTCCTTGGTAGTCAGACCAATCGCAACACGTTGACTACTATTAATATTTACATTGGCTGTTGTTTTATGCTTACTTCTTCAATAGTAAGCAATTACAATCACACTTGTTGAAGCATACTGGAAAGTTCTTCTATAAACGTGTGCTAGTGTGATGTTGCATGCTAATTGTTGATTTCTTGAGCATTCACTAAAGTTTGTCCTGCTGTGCATTCTAATATTAACTTGTTACTTTGTCTTATCTGTTTTAGTACTTTGTGGAGGCTGGTGCCATAGCTGTCAGACGTGTTCGCAAGGAGGACTTGCGCCATGTCGCCAAGGCAACTGGTGCAACTGCGGTACTTACTTTTCTCACTTCAAGTGACTTATGACTTCCCAAAACTCTTTATTATCCTGTAAGACTTGAAGATGGTGATGAAATTTTTTTCTATATGTGAAATATGTGGAGCCATACTTAGATTCCACTCTAGAAAGTCTTCAGTGATTAGTATGTTAAAAGGACTGTAGAAAGATAAACCAATTCAACAATCCAGCCCTAACTACTTCTTTTGTCCAGGTCTCAACGTTTGCGGATATGGAAGGGGAAGAAACTTTCGATTCGTCATTTCTTGGCTCTGCTGATGAAGTAGTGGAGGAACGCATTGCCGATGATGATGTAATTTTGATTAAAGGGACCAAAACCTCCAGTGCGGTATGTTTAGCCGATTCCTTTATGTCTTCTTTTCTCTAGTTTGTTATGCAAGCTGTAGTGACTTGTCACCCTTTTTCTATTGAATTAAGACTACATGTCTTTTTTTCCTTTTCTTTTCTCTCATTTTTGTTTTTAAATGAGCTTTGCTACCGTCCTAAAGATGGAGACATATTACTTCCAGCTGTAGCCCCAGGGATATGAATTTTCTTTAATATTCATTTTCTTCAGGTTTCATTAATACTTAGAGGTGCCAACGACTACATGCTTGGTGAGATGGACAGGGCTTTGCATGATGCTCTATGCATTGTGAAGAGAACTTTGGAATCTAATACGGTAAGTACCTTCCCCTATGTTACTTAATCTTAGCAGATGATTGAGCATGAACTAGATATAATATCCAGCCAGATCCTTTTAGATTGGATGTTACAAGGATGCAACAGCTTGAAAATGCAGAGGAGTTGGAACAGTCTTTTTCTAGTTATGTGTTTCTCTGGTTGATATCTTGTTAGCTCACCAGAGTGTATTATTTCTGGCAGATTGATTCATCACTGTAAATGAGAATTATCTGGTCTGATGAAAAAAGCTTAAACTATCGTCCATGTTTTTACTGGTGTTCTTGCGACTATAAAATGTAGGTTGTTGCTGGTGGAGGTGCTGTTGAGGCTGCACTATCTGTATATCTGGAGAATCTGGCAACCACCTTGGGGTCGAGGGAGCAGTTGGCCATTGCAGAATTTGCTGAATCATTCTTAGTTATACCAAAGGTCCAACTTATATACATGAAATCAACCAGCATTGAACATCTATTGGGTCTTTATTGCTACTAAACTGCCTATTTCCCGTAATTCATGTTCAGGTTCTTGCTGTCAATGCTGCTAAAGATGCAACTGACTTGATTGCTAAACTACGAGCTTACCACCACACAGCGCAAACTAAGGCAGACAAGAAACATTTATCAAGGTACAAAAACTCTCTGCTTTTCTCTCTGTCTCTATCAAACCCTTCTTCCTATGAATCTCTGATTGGATATTTTGTGATGGCTGCAGCATGGGTCTAGACTTGGTGAAGGGTACCGTTCGCAACAACATGGAGGCAGGAGTCATCGAACCCGCAATGAGCAAAGTGAAAATCATTCAGGTAAGGATCAAACTATGCTTGGTGAAGTGGACAATGATGTTAATCAATCTATAATCATGTCATTAACTTGTTAGTGTAATAAATTGTTACTAAGAAAGTATGTCCATTTTTTGTCAGTTTGCTACTGAAGCTGCTATTACCATTCTTCGGATTGATGACATGATCAAGCTTGTTAAAGAGGAAGGTCAGGATGATAATTGAGTTTGACAGTTCTTGTGGAGCTCATGTTTTTTCATTACATCGCTTCTGTTTGTAAGTTCGAAGATCCTCTCCCATGGAAGAAAGTTTTGAATTTGAATCTTTTGATTTTATTTGTTTGGGTATTTATGTTTTAGTTGTGGATCAACGGCTGAGATGGAATGGTTTTTAAATGCTTTCACATTGGGATATTTTTTGATAATTGATTTCGAAAATGTTAATGTTCTTTTCTTCTCCTTAAGGTTAAGTTTGTATTTGAAATTTTAAATTGTTTTTGGTGGTTATGGTGTTTTGTATGGTAAGAATTCTAAAATCATTTAAGATTCTTTTGCATAAATGTTAATTTCAAAGTGTATAAAAAAGATCACCTAAAATTTATATTCTTTGGTTAGTAATTACCCTCTCACGCAATTTCTACCAGTGATGATGAGAGCTTGATTTCCAATTCGACTAACAAAAGATAAATAAGTATAACCTTGTTTTGAAGAGTTTATTAGCTGTTTATTTCAATTTATTTTTTAAAATAAACGTTTATGCACGCGTTTGGTATAATTTATGAAAACTAATAAGTTGTTTTGCCTTATTTTTATAAGCAAGTAAGAATATTTTATGAAAATAAGTCAAAAATAACTTATGAAAAATATCATCATATCAAATATAATAATTTTTAAAATTATGTTTTATTTTTTCTCTAATTAAATGTTTATATATTAATACTTTAAAACGTAATAATTTATTCAATTTAAGTACTTATAAAATAAAACACTTATGTTATAAACATTTATTTGAATTATTTTTCCAAATTGGGTAATAATCATATAGTAAACTTGAGAGTTAAAGACTCGTTTATAAGAACATAATGTTTTTGTACTAAAAGTTGGTGAATTTAATGAAGATATGGAACAATTAAGTGATGGCGTTTTTAATTTATGTTATGTGAAGATAAAAATAACATTTATCAAAGGGTAGTCGTTGATTCTAGTATATCGTAAATATTAAATATATGAATTTCAAATAATAATTATCTTCATAAAAAGTTAGTGATAATGTTAATTTTGGTTACGGCAAAAGAAAAAAAAAAGATCAATCTACCAGTATTGGAATTGATTGAAATAATTTTTGTTTACATATTTTTAAATTAAAACAAATAATTATTTACTTTATTTTTCAGTTTTCATTTAGTTTTAAGGATTTGGATTATTGTTGTAATCCACTAATCAAGCCAAAAGTAAAAGAAAAACATACTTTAAATGAAGTTTTATTTTATTTAACATTACTTAAACTAATATTTAAACATAATTAGTTAAAATAGGCGCAAACCCTATTGTTATGATTACAAATATATTTTCATATTTTATGTTTTTAATAATAATAATAATAATAATAATAATAATAATAATAATAATAATAATAATAATAATAATAAACGAGAATTTAAGTATCCTCGCGACCTAAGAGATACATCATTTTATCTATCTAGGATTATTTTTAACACTATGGATTAGATTATTATTAAAATATTTGAAATTGTCAAACTCAGGCTAAAACTAATATGCACTTTACATAATCAAGGTTCCTAATTTCTCACTTGCAATGTAACCTAATCTAAAATCAATATTACGTTGTACCTAAACAGGCCTGGGTCGTCCGGCCCGACTTACCCGGTCCGTTCGTATAAAATCACATTCGCCTTCCACTACTCGCTCCACTCGACTATTGCTGTTAGATTTTTCACTTCTAATTTCTGCAAACGCCTGCAATTTGTTCGTCTGACATCTTCTTTCAATCTCCAAAACCTAATCGGCAATTCGCTCGTCAATCAGCCATGGTTCTGTTCTCATCGAAGCTTTCCGGTCAGATTAGGTTTCTGCTGCAGAGCTTGGACGATTCCAACTTCGATTCGGTTTTCCAAGAGCTCTGCAAGGTACCCTCGTTCAATAATTAGATGTGTATTACATTACTGAACTTTTACTGAATGCGAGCCTTCTTTTTCTTTTTTCTTTTTTTTTTGATTTTCCTGATTTTGCCTTTCTTGTTCTTGATTTCCTTGGATTCACTATGATCTTTAACTGAATATGTGCGTTCTGTTCTGTTTTTTTTTCTTTATTTTCTTGGAGATTTTCTGCTTTTCTTGATTGTTTTTTTGCCTTTCTTGGTTTGTTGTTCTTGCTTTTTCTTGGATTGAGTGATGATCTTGTGTTTATGGTGTAAAACGGCAAGTCTTTGATTGCCGATCGTTGGGTTGATGTTCGGGTTAAGTTTATTCACTGTTCAATGATTGTTTGGTTTGGGCTATTTTTGCTTCTAATAGAGTTCTTTATGTCTAGTGTGAGCTATTAAAGCATCCAACGTGTATCTGACTCTTTTTCATGTCTCAGTCTACATTTTCTTGATCCAGTCTAATTCGATAAATTTTTTTTAATCATCTTTTTTTGACTGGGAAAGATAAAAGAACAGTGCATTCTAATGAGCAGTAACATTCTAAATATTGTGTTTCCTTTTTTTTTTCGTTCTTCTTAAAGGCCAATGTGATTCAATAGATTATGTCTCGGGTTCCTTTGTTCTTAATCAGGAAGTAAAGACTATGACTTCTCATCTTAACTGCTCATGCGATAAAACAGAAAGAATGTACTTTTGTATGTTCAAGATGTTCAATGCACTTTTTTTTTTTGTGTGTGTGTGGCATGCACACCCTATTAGTCAAATGCGTTTTTTTTTCTTCCTTAAACTTGTTGGTACTTCATTCTATCTACCTCTGGCATCATTTATGCACAAAACATAATCTTTCATTCATATTTTCTTTTCTTTTTGTATACTGGGGGAGTTGTGACTTAGTTTATGAACATGGTTTTATCTTTTTGAGGGTGGCCGGAATTACGACAAGATAATGCCCAAAATTGCATGATGTTATAATCTCATGGAGCCGTCTTAATGTGGAAAGGCAAATGTCAAATTGATTTATGTTGGTTTTGGGTGCTATTTTAGCTAATGGCTATCTAAATGGTTTTAATTGCAATGGAATCACGATTTTTAATCACAATATTAACCCAATCTGGTTGATCGGTGCACTTCTTCCTGAATTACTTATAACTAATTTCATCCATGTCTAGTTCTGAAAACAATTCGATACGGAATATGGTAATGAAGAATTTTCTTGTTTTTATTTTTGATTTTGGATGAAAAGTATCCCCAGGCTGAATTGTAATGTGGGTTTAGAGTTTCTGGTAAAAAAACTCAAGCCTGCCTTACTTTTTATGACAAAAAATTATGAAATCCTTCCCACTGACTAATAAATCTTGGAAGAAAAGAGTTGAACATAATATTTTGTGAAAGACAGCGAGTTGAATGTCTGAGTCATGCAATCTGGCATCCCAAGGCACATTTCTGACAATAATAATTGATGAAACTTTGCACCAATATGAGCATTCTGTTGGATTGGCGTTTGATAGTCGTGTTCCTGTTGCTGGTTTTGATAATTGTTAGATTCGGTGCTGATTATGTTGCTATTTTGTTTGGCAGTATGCAACGCATGGAATGGAGGGTAGCATATTACTGCTGCAAGCCTGTTTCGATCACTTAAATATTTATGGCAGGGACTTGAAGGATATAAAGCTGCATCCTATTTATGCTTCTGTATTCAAACATATCTTGGATAAACCTAACTTTAGTACAATATTAGTAGAGTCGTTGCAGAGTACAGCTATAAATGAAGAGCTACTGCAGAATCTTTCTAGTGCTTTACACTTGTCGATACCTGAGAAAATTGGAGTAGGTCTTGCTTTATCTTATTCTGAAGATCATGACACCAGGATGTGTGGTTAGTTATTCTCTCTCGTATATACACACATGCATCCTATGTTTTTGTGGAGATATTCTGTTACATGCTCGACTAAACCTGCAAATCTTTTTTTTGATTTGTTTACAGGAAAGAATTTCTGCATGAGTCAGATCACAAAGTTGTGTGCCAATCCTGTGGCATTTGAGTCAACTGAGCTTATCCAACACATTCTCATGTTTCTTTGTCGATCTGAAGGCCTCTCTAAGCATGTGGATTCATTCATGCAAATGTTATCTCTTGTGCAATTGAAGGAGGGAGCCCAATTTGTCATCACACCTTTTCTTCCGGATGAATTACATGGGGATAACCTCTTGAGGTGCTTTCCCTGGAATACATAAATTAACTAAGAATTTATGCTGGAAAAGATTGTTACCTGTTTGCTTGTCTAGGTGCTGCGGGCAGATGGGATTATTGAATGAGGATGGCAAAGATGATTTTGATGCCATTCTAGCAGAAATGGAGAATGAAATTAGCATGGCTGATCTGATGTGTGAGCTAGGATATGGATGCACCGCTAATGTGGCTCAGTGCAAGGAAATGCTGTCTCTGTTCTTGCCACTTTCTAGTGCTACAGTTGCAAAGATACTGGCTACAATTTCCAGAACTTATGCAGATCTTGATGATAGCCAGAACGTCTTTTCTACATTCCGCTCTGCCCTTGGTGGCAATATTGTTGCTGATCTGCCGTCTTTAAGTTCTTGGAATGTCGATGTCCTTGTAGACTCAATCAATCAACTTGTAAGTTCCATAGTTGTACTTTCCTGATTAATTATACTGTAGTTTCCTACTTATGAAATTGCTGCATTATTTTTGGTTTGACTATTTTTTTTTTCAGGCTCCGGGAATTAACTGGATTGATGTCATGGAGAAGCTTGATCATGATGGCTTTTTTATCCCTAATGAGGCAGCATTTTCATTTTTCATGTCTGTCTATAGACGTGCATGCCCGGTATACCTTGATATTCAACTAATCATACTTCATATTTTATTTTTTATATATTAAATATCAATCTATACTACAACTGTAATTTTCATTGCGCTGATTTTCAGGAACCATTTCCTCTCCATGCTATTTGTGGATCTGTATGGAAGAATGTCGAGGGCCAGCTATCTTTCCTGAAATATGCAGTCTCCGTGCCACCTGAAGTATTTACATTTGTTCATTCCGAAAGGCAGCTGGTATGCTTGCTATTCTGTTTCTGAATGAACTAGTGACTGCTTTTTCATTAATGCCATACCATCAATATTGAGTTTACAATACATTTTTCTCATACAGTCCTATGATGATGCTGTTCTCGGACTTACATTGCAGTCTGGACCAAATCGTGCGTGGTCATGTCACGACCTGTTGGTGGTTCTGTGTCAGCTATCTGAAAGGGGCCATGCAAGTTCTGTGAGATCTATCCTTGAATCTCCACTTAATCACTTCCCAGAAGTATTACTTCTTGGGATGGCACATGTCAATGTAGGCGACCATGAATATGATTTTGATTCCTCATCTTGCTTTTTCATATGGTGTCTAGTTTATTAACCCTAATATATGACATGCAGACTGCATATAATCTCATCCAGAATGAGGTGGCATCTGCTGTTGTCCCAATTGCTCTTAAAAGTGCTTCTGCAAGTGGTTTACTATTCACTCTGTGGCATGTTAATCCAAATATGTTGCTGCGTGGACTTATAGATGCTGTGGACCTTGATCCTGACAGTATCTCTAGGATTTTGGATGCTTGCCAGGAACTAAAGGTCTGACTTCTTACCAGTTGTAACTTGTAAATGAGCCACACTAAGTGTTTTTCCAATAAAATATATATACCCTGCACATCCATAAGAGTTTTATTTTCCAAGCATAAGGCGTTTGTTTCTAAGTTCTGACATGGAATGTCATTGCATGAATTTTTGACTGGCTTCATTGTTTAACGTTGGACCAGTATTAACATAATTCTATATTCAAGGTAACAAAATACCCATTGATTCTCAAATATTGGTGGCTTATATGTGCTGAATGTTTTTACAGATTCTTTCCCAAGTACTCGATTTATTTCCTTTTCACTTTGGTATTCGCTTGGCTGTGCTTGCATCTAAGAAAGAAATCATGGACCTTGAGAGCTGGTTGACCACTCAATTATTGTCAAATAAAGATTCCTTCTATGAGGTTAGTGCTTTCTTTCCCATCCCTATTAGAAACCCCCAGATGTAACAGAAACACTACTGTAAAGAAAGCACACTTGAAAAATTTCTCTGTAGTATTCGGTTACACTAGTTTTGGAATCTGTCTCTGCCTTCTTGGTTCTGGGTGTTGTAAATTTGTGCTCTAAATCATATGTATGCTGCAGGAGTGCGTCAAGTTTTTAAAGGATGTACAGATTGGAGATCATGACATCTCTGCTAATTGCCTCCATCCCTCTGGTTCGCTTTTGCATATGTATTTGGAAGCTTGTCCCACTGTCTTAAAGGTAATAGCATGGCATAGATTATCATTCCAGGCTCCTTGAGCTTACTAATATGTGGCCTCAAAAAAATTGTTATACAGGTACTGCAGTCTCATGCTGGTGTGCTTTCCTCTAATCACTTGTCTGAGGAAATTGAGAAAATGGATGTCTCTCATATGCATGCTAATTCAAAAATGAAAAGCGCTGGGGGTTCTGACCCTGCTGATAGTTATGCTGATGACCTTGAGAGAGAAGCAAACTCGTACTTCCAGCAAATGTTTGCTGGTCAGCTGTCTATTGATGATATGATTCAAATGCTTACTCACTTTAAGGATTCATCAGTCAAAAGGTAATTCTCTTTTCCTTAAACCACAAGTTTAACCTTCTATATATATATATTGTTTATACGGTTCTTAGACAACTTATTTTATGGTTATCTGTAATGAATATGTTGGTGTCACTAATGAATAGCATGAATTTTATGTTGAGGGACTTCTAGCCACTTAGAATTTTCTGCTTCATTAACTGATGCTCTAATGGAGAATAGTGCTGCCCTGTTAGCAGTTCATTGATTAATAAATGTAGTCTCTGAGGAATGTGGGAATTTTGACAGGGAACAATCGGCATACGAGTGCATGATTGCTAATCTATTTGAGGAATACAAGTTTTTCTCCAAGTACCCTGAAAGGCAGCTGATGATTGCAGCAGTTCTTTTTGGTGAGATCTTGTTTTATACTTCATTAATTACTCCATTGCTCTAATATTGTGAAATTAATCTCGCTGTGCAAAGTAGTGGGGCAAGTTTTCTGGAACTATCTGTATACTACATGATTGAAACCCTCAGCATTTGCTTGGTTTTGTTGTAAATTTGTCTTGATGTTGCCTCTTCCCTTCATTACCCAAAATTCATGTTATGTGATTTCTCATAGACAAAAAATCTTAGTTTGTCATCTTTCACTTCGTAAGTCGTGTTTGTTTTGGGCGTTAATTAGCTGATTCCAAAATTCTCAGCTAATTTATTTGGGCGACAATGACAGCATTTGGTTTATCCTCAGCTTTTGGTTTATTCTATGTAATAACATCCTTTATATTTAACAAAACCTCTGAGTAAGGTGGCTTCCATGTTTCTGAAGTCCCATGAACTTCGACCTATCTGTGCGTGTTTTCCTCTTTGTGTGATCTTTATCATGATCTTCATATTGCTGCGAAGCTGCAACGAAAACTGCTGCACTTCTACATCTAGTTGACACAAAAAAAGGAAGGTTTGCATAGGTCTGATTAATGATTGGACGGGTATATAGGATTTAGGTGTAGGTCTGACCAAAGTTCAAAAAAACGTAAATGGGTTCCCCTTTCCTTCTCCCACCTCGCCCCCTACTTGTGTAAATTCTATTTTTTTCCCTAATAAACATATAACATCACAAAAACACATAAACGCATAAAATCAAGTTTCTTCTAAGTTTAAACCCCAACAAAAACCCAATCCCCCCCCCCCCAAATTAAGTATAAGTTCTTCAATCTCAACATCACAAATTAAAACATCTTCAATCTTCATCATCATTAAAACATTAAATTTATCTATTTTATTATACTATAATTTAAAATTATTTAAATTTAAATTTTATTTTTTATAATTTAAATTATAAAATTAATAACCTACAATTTATACAATATATTTTTTTATTTAATTAAATTGAAATTTTTACTCTAATATACACAATCATCATCCCTATAATGTTATAAGAAAAAAAAAAAAAATGACTAAGTATTATATTCACCATTAGAAACCACTTACAAATCTTTTGTGGAAGTCCTTTTCATTTCATTGGTCACGGCATGTCTTTTATCTCCCCTCCATAACTAAGAAAATCAACTCACCCTTCCTACGTGAAGTCCGCTGCTCCCCGGCCCCCGTTTCATCGGCACCCTTCGGCGCCGCGGGGGTTCTTTTTTTGTTTGTGGGCGGCAACGAGGTTTCACGGTAAATTGTTTTGATTTGGAAGAAAATTAGGTTTTAGTCAATTATGGTTGAATCGATTTTGATAAATTTTGAAAAATAAACTTATGGATTGTATGAAATTTGGGCCAATTTGAATTATTTGGTTGAAATTAAAGAATGGGTCTAAGAAAATAGGCCCCAATTTATGGTACGACGCCTCAGCCGCGACTCGCGTAGCCTCGAGAGCGCGCCTCGACGAATTGAGCGGCCTGCAAGAAATCAAACAAGGCGGTAAGCCTCGATTTTTCCGGCGCCTCGCTCCGAGGCGGGCCTCGAGGCGTAAGCCTCACACGCTTTTTAATTCTATGGGTCTGACCGTCTGATTAATGATTGGACGGGTATATAGGATTTAGGTGTCTCATGGAAAAGTTTTCTGTTTTGATTTTTATGTGTAAACAATTCTCTACAGTTAAAGAACTAAAGAAAATGTTTGGGATGGTCAAGTCCTGAACTATTTATATCAGATTCATACTGCAGTTCCGAACTATTTTGAGTTTGCTGTTTTTTTCTAGTCCATGTACTGATGATTATGTTTGCCAGATATAACCATATCTGTTTCTTTGTGTCATGAAGCAACGTAAGCACAGCTAATTAGCATTGCTAGCATGCTGTGACGGTTCCTATGTTAGATAGTGATGTTTCCCATTCTTGTTTAATCAGCTTTTAAATTATATATATCTTTTGCAAATAATGCTTCTGCTTTCAGGATCACTCATTAAGCATCAACTTGTGACTCATCTGACCCTTGGTATCGCTTTACGAGCTGTTTTAGATGCTTTAAGGAAGCCTGCAGATTCAAAAGTTCGTTTCTTTCCTAGGTCATGAATATCAGTTCATTATTATGAATCTCATATTGACCTTAGCCTTGTAACATGTAGATGTTCTCCTTTGGGATTAAAGCACTGGATCAGTTTGTGGATCGTCTCATTGAGTGGCCACAGTACTGCAATCATATTTTGCAAATATCTCATTTGCGTGCATCTCATTCAGACCTTGTGGCATTTATTGAGAGGGCACTTAACCAGATCTCAGCTGGTCATGGTGAACCTGATGTTGGCCGTAGTGTCACTAGTGATCATCAGCATGGCCTTATTCAGTCTTCTACCCTGAACATGGAGGTATATCATGCTATCTGTTTGCCAAGCAGTTGAACCTACATATGAGAAGCAGTTTGTGGTGTTTTCTGGAATGTTACATGATTATGTCAAATTGTTATTTGTGTATCCTGTCATTATTATGTCTTCTCTTACCTATATGCATGCCCGTCTATGTAGTTTCGGATATGATTCTTCTAGTTCAAATGATATCCTTGAAGTCAAGTTCATGCTGTTCTTCTGTTTGCTGCATTTGTGTCCTTTTGTCATAGATCGCTGGCTCGCCATTTTCTCTAATGGGACCTGGTAATTCACAGACTGGATTATCAGTTTCCTCCTCAGTCCAACTGCCACAAAGACCACCGAGTTCTCTAGATGAGAGGAAAACCTCTGTGACTCTTCCTAATTACATGAAGCCAGCTCAGTCATCTTCTGTGCAGCCTGTTATTGCTCCTTCAAGTGATACAGCTACCCTGCAGAAGGCAAGTAGTAAACTACATATTCTGTTTTATTGTATATACTTGATGTTGGTCGATTGGTACCTCATTTTGTCAGTCTTTCGTGAGTTAATCTAGTAAACCCCGCATTGCAGTCGCACAGTGGAGCTGTTCTGTCAATACAATCTGCTTCACCAGGTTTTCCACGGTCATCTCGTGCTGCCTCAGCAAGTAATCCTCACTTTCAGTTGTTATATATGTTCTCTGTGTTGTTCTTTATCCCCCAAAAGTGTGCTCTCTGTACGTCCTTTCATTTTTGCTTATGGATTACACTAAAAGTTAAATGATTTTATAGGATTTGGCTCTGCTTTAAACATTGAGACCCTAGTTGCAGCTGCTGAGAGAAGAGAAACCCCCATAGAGGTGATTGTTCTTGGCATTCTTCATACATTTTTGAGTCCCAGTTTATCTTTCTTCCCCTTGGTTTTATCTGATGTAGGCTTGGATTGCTTTGACAATCTTTGTAAACATTGAGTGACCAATTTGTATGTATCATTATTTGTTCTTTTGCATCATTTATAAAGGTTAGGATCCAGTTGTTCATCTTAAATGCTAGAATCTTCTTTAGTTGTTTTTTGATGGAATTTTATCTTCTGTCATCACTCCTACCTGGGCCTTTAAAGGTGAATTTCATTGTATTTGTATCTTTGAAGATTATGTGAAGTTTTATATTGTCTGTATCCCTGCCTTTGTTTTATATATTAAGTTCCGGTTTTTTTGTACTTATATGCTGCTCATATCTATGTCCTTCTAGTCCATTTCCTGTGATGTCTATCCCTTTTTGATGTCATTATTTCATTTCTTATCAGCATCTGACTACTTTTGATCGGATTTTGGAACAGGCTCCTGCATCAGAAGCTCAGGACAAGATATCTTTTATTATAAATAACTTGTCTGCTGCAAATGTGGAGTCTAAAGCTAAAGAATTTTCTGAAATCCTAAATCCGCCATACTATCCCTGGTTCGCGGAGTATATGGTTATGAAAAGGTATAACTTTTTACTGCTGCCAATACATACCTAGACCAGAATATGTTTTTGATGTAATTTACCTTAGGAGTTATTCTTCCTGATATGTATCTTTGGTTCAGCTGTCTGGAAGAAGTGAATGAACTAATGTTAAAATACAAGTAAAACAGACTGACATCTTTATTTTTTGGATTCTTCTCGTCTTTTTTTTTTGTCAGGGCAAGCATTGAGACAAACTTTCATGATTTGTACTTGAAGTTTCTTGACAAAGTAAATTTGAAACTTTTGAACAAAGAGATTGTACAAGCCACTTATGAGAACTGCAAGGTTTGGTTTTGTATGTTTATCTGTTATTTTAAGAACGGATTGGTGTTCATTCTTGCTCGTTTGTACCATGTTCAGGTTCTCTTGGGATCAGAACTTATAAAATCTAGCGTGGAAGAACGTTCACTGCTGAAAAATCTAGGAAGCTGGCTTGGGAAGATTACAATTGGCAAAAACCAAGTTCTAAGGGCACGAGAGATAGATCCAAAATCTCTGATTATAGAGGTTTATTTTCTTCTACTTCCTTTTGAGTTCACTGCAGGCCCATGAAGTTGATTTGTTTGTGACCATGTGGTTTTGATTATTTTAATTTCTTTATTTGGTTTCTTTACAAATTAATGTTTCAATTACATTTTCTATTTATGCCTTTGCAGGCATATGAAAAGGGACTCATGATAGCTGTCATTCCTTTTACCTCAAAGGTATGATCTATGGTTTGTTTTCATTCATTTATGAATCCAATTTTGTTGACTTAGTGTGATTGTTCCAGATTCTTGAGCCATGTTCAAACAGTGTTGCATATCAGCCTCCTAACCCTTGGACAATGGGAATCCTTGGGCTGCTAGCGGAGATTTATGCAATGCCAAATTTGAAGATGAATCTCAAATTTGAGATTGAGGTAATTCTGCATACACAGATCTGGTTATTCGTGCTTGAGCGATTCACGCTTAGTTGAGTTCTCTTTTGGTTTCAGGTCCTGTTCAAGCATTTAGGCGTTGACCTTAAGGACGTCACACCTACTTCTCTTCTGAAGGACAGAGTTCGAGAGGTTGAAGGGAATCCTGATTTCTCCAATAAAGACGTTGGATCTTCACAACCACTAATAATGAATGAGGTCAAATCTGGAATTATACCAACAGTAAACCAAGTTGACGCATCGCTTGATGTTGCTGCTTCTCCTCATCCCGGTGGTCATTCTCGTGTGATGTCTCAGGTTAGTGCTTCAGTAGTTCTGTTATGATCTAGTAGTCATTGTAGGATGTTGATAATGTAAAATGGTATCAGTATGCCGCTTCTCTCCACCATCCATCTGGAACTTTGACGGAGGATGAGAAGCTGGTGAGTCTGGGATTTTCTGATCAGCTTCCTTCTGGTCAAGGCCTTCTACAAGGACAGACGCAATACACAGTTAATCAGGTTGGCCCAAAGTTCCTTACTTCCTATGATTTTTTATTTACATACTGATTGCTGATCTATTATTATTTTTATGTTACAGGTTCCTGTACCCGTAGCAGCCAATATTGAACAACAAGTTGTTGTCAATAAAAAGCTTCAGACTGTTGGCTTACACTTGCATTTCCAGAGGTCTTAATCATTAACTGAAACTTTAATTTCTATTTGAACATGAAACTCGTTATTAACTCTTTTTGAATTATTTGTACGCTTTATTTGCTGTAGTGTACTTCCAATTGCCATGGATCGAGCTGTTAAGGAAATAGTGTCCAGTATCGTGCAACGAAGTGTTTCTATTGCAACTCAGACAACTAAGGAACTTGTTTTGAAGGTGTATTTCTTTCCAATTTGATGATTCTGATGCACCGTTGTTTTACTAGATGCATATTTCTATCAGAAATGTTTTCTAAAGATTTCGTGTGTTCTAAATGGGCAGGACTATGCCATGGAACCAGATGAGACCCTTATAAGAAATGCAGCACATTTGATGGTAGCAAGGTTGGCAGGAAGTCTTGCGCATGTAACCTGCAAGGTAGGGCTAGACCTGTATTCCTTGCTGGTGTCGTTGATTATCATCTGAACTGTCTGAATATCACACTTCAGTATTACTTGTGCTCTGATTGAAGAGATTTGTTGGTCACTTTTAGGAACCTTTACGCGGTTCAATATCAAGCCAGCTCAGAAGCTCGCTCCAGGGCTTGACCATAGCAGCCGAACTTCTGGAACAAGCAGTTCAAGTGGTGACTAATGACAATCTAGACCTAGGCTGTGTGTTGATTGAACAAGCTGCAACTGAAAAGGTAAAGTTTTGTGGTGGACTGTTATACAT
The DNA here is from genome assembly GCA_028984105.1 of Lavandula angustifolia. Lineage (NCBI taxonomy): Eukaryota > Viridiplantae > Streptophyta > Magnoliopsida > Lamiales > Lamiaceae > Lavandula > Lavandula angustifolia. The sequence continues at coordinate 7,325,469 of CM054804.1, read as the reverse complement.
AATCTGTTGCTTTATACAGAATTCTGACAAATATATAGAATGGGAAAGAAAGAAGAGAGTTTTAGTAACTATCAAAATGACAAAAATAAGTATTGTATAAGATCTCATGTTTATCTGTTGAAGAGTCCTCATCATTTTCTTTTCGTTTTTTTTTATTTTTAAATGTACCTTTTTATGAATATGTGAAAGTAGAAGTGATTTGGACTTGATCAGCTTTGAACCTTAACTTTGCCGATAATGGGCAAGGCCTTTCCAACTCTTCTGAAGTTTAAGTTCTCGACCCCTGACCAGTACTAGTAATGTGATTTTCATGTATTGCCTAAGCATTTTTTGTTCGGTTGTGGTGAAGTGCTGCGCTGAAGTTGAATTTTAACATTTTTTACAGGCAGTTCAGACCATTGATGGGGAAATAGCTCAACAACTTACTATTAGGAGGAAACATAGAGAGAGTGTTGGTGCCACATTTTTCGATGCTAGTTTCTATGCACAGGGTCAAATGTGTGTTTTACCGGAGGCTCTTCGTCCTAAACCTGGACACCTGTCACATTCACAACAGCGAGTATATGAGGTGATTCTTTGGCAGATTCCTATTGACACCTTACTAAGTTGGTTTATATGGCCAGAACTCTTATTATATATACTGATTGTTTGTATCTCACTGCATCCTCCACCGTCTTGCTTTGAAGGATTTTGCTCGGTTTCCAGGGCAGAACCGCTCCGCCCAGAGCTCAAATGCAGTCCCAGTTGGCCCCTCTGCTTCATCGGGAGGTGGAGGCTTGTCCCGACAATTTGCATCTGCGTCTGGCCAGATCAGTAGCATATACTCATCCGGCCTTGTTAGCACTGGAATTGGTGCCGTGCCTCAGACTTTGGAAATTGGCTCTGATGAAATTGAATCTATTGGATCCCAGATTTCTTCAAGGTTTCTCTAAATTGGGTTTTCCTTTTGATTTATCTTTTTTATCATTTCTTTTTCCTACGAGTAACAACCCCAGAACCACAAGGAAGGATAGAAACTAATAAGATTATACTGCCAATATTTCAGTGTTACCTCAACGCATATTCCAATTGGTGATGGTCCACAAAGTCTTGAAAATGACACTGTTGCTTCAGATACTGATTTGCAAGTGACGGAACCTTCTAGTTCTGCAAAAGTGAGTAAATTCTGTTTGAATATCTAGTTTTTTTCATGCGCACTTCTTGACATAAGATGTCATTCAGGAACCTGGAAATGCTGCACAGCCTACGAATACAACTTTGGCTTCTGAGCGTCCTGGTACTAATGTCTCGGAGGCCTTGATAACCACTGGGGATTCATTGGAAAAGTACCAGACTATTTCGGAGAAGGTTTATTATTTCTTATCTGTATTCTTGTATGTATTTATTTCAGTTGCAGAAAGTTAAAGTGCTAATCTGTGTGTGTGGTGATTGTGCTTGGTTTTGGTTTATTAACATACTTGTCAAAAACCCATTTCAGCTTGAAACTCTATTGGCTAATGATGGTAAAGAGGCTGAAATTCAGGTAAAAGACTATATCAACACATGTTCATTTTATTATGTCCTCTTCGTTGCTCTATATCTTAGATATCAGTTAATCCCATCTGATTGTCAACATGTTTTTTGCAGGGAGTTATTGCTGAGGTTCCTGCAGTCATCCTTAGGTGCATTAGCCGAGATGAGGCAGCCTTGGCTGTGGCGCAGAAGGTTATTATTATTCTGAATGTTAATCTGACTGCGGTCTTGGAAGCAATCTTAATCTGGATTGCTTTATTGCTTCAGGCTTTTAAGGGCTTGTATGAGAATGCATCAAATAGTGCTCATATTAACGCTCACCTGGCAATCCTGGCTGCTATACGTGATGTCAGCAAGCTTGTGGTTAAGGAGCTCACTAGTTGGGTATGTTCAACTCAATTTTATTACCTTTTCTGGGTTCAGCTTCCAATAGCTTAATCATGTTTTATATTAAATTTAATGGTGGCAGCTACTACGCAAATTAATGGATTTTAGCTCCTGAGTGGCTTATTTTTATCTTTGAGAATTTAGTCTGTAGAGTTTTTATCTAATCCTGTGTTTCAGTTTAGACTTTCACTTTTCAGCTATGTATTGCATCATTTAACTATCACTTCTCCATTTTCAACTTCAAAGTATAATTTATGTTTACTTTCAAAATAAACATCAGCTCTTGTAATTTCATATACTCTGTTGAATAAAATTCTTAAGAACTAAGCTTATGACATTTTCACTCAAACTGGTGATTATTAGATCTCTCTTGGTTATGGCTTCCATTTCTTGTTTACTTCCTTCATTAATGATTATTCTGTCTCAACTGTGACAGGTGATATACTCTGATGAGGAAAGGAAGTTCAATAGTGATATTACGATAGGTCTTATTCGCAGTGAATTGTTAAACCTTGCGGAGTATAATGTTCATATGGCGAAGCTTCTTGATGCTGGAAGAAACAGTACGTATGAGAAATTGTTTGTCCAAAATATGATGAAATAGAGATACTAATACAGTTCAATGTCATTTGTGCAGAGGCTGCAACCGAATTTGCAATTTCTCTCATACAAATTTTGGTTGTCAATGATTCTAATGTGATATCGGAGCTACACAATCTTGTTGATGCCCTGGCTAAGGTATGTCCATACTTAGTTATGTCCTGGATATTATATATATTGCTGTAGTTTCTTACTGTTCTTATATTTTCAGCTTGCTGCAAGACCTGGATCGCCAGAGCTATTACAGCACCTGATTGAAATAGCTAAAAACCCTGCTAATGCCGGAAATTTGTCTCCTTTAGCTGTTGGTAAAGAAGACACTGTGAGTACTCCTAGGGACAAAAAGGTTCGCCGGCTGTTTCTATTATTCTCTCATATGACACGCTCTTGCATCTTACATGCACATTCACATGGTATTTGTCTTATTATATTAGGTTTTCCTCAATATTTGAAATCTATTTGTTTTTTTTAGTTTGCGCTGGAACTGGCCACTGCGCTTCCTGGAACAAGCAGGGAAGAATTCAATGGGACAGAATCAATGGATCTTGATCCTGCTGGTTTCTCTAAACAGGTGCCAAATAATCCTACATATCGTTATATAAATATATATGTATATATATAGTAGCAGTAGATAGCACAGTTATGGTAGTAGGAGATGGTGTGAGCTTTTCTCAGTTGTGTTTTCTGGTGTCACAACAATGTATGATTGTGAAAACTCTTTCACTCTGACGTGCTTCACTTTCCCAGCTCGTGATATCATTAAATTTAATTTCGAAGCGCTTAAATCGTTTGGGTCCTATATGGTTTCTGAAAGCTACAATACCATCCCCCCAGATAGAGGGTCCAGATTCGGGAATATGATGAGCTTATTGAATTTTGTGTCAAAATGATGTTTCTCATATGTGATTCACCCTACGAGTTTATAAACCGAGTACTTCATGTACTAGTTTTTTGCATCATACGCCCCAACCTTCATATATTAATATGGATTCCCAATTCAGGTAAATGCGTTGTTTGGTGAGTGGTACCAAATATGTGAACTTCCTGGAGCAAATGATGTGGCTTGTGCTCACCACGTCGCGCTCTTGCATCAGAGAGGGCTGCTAAAAGGAGACGACACAACGGATCGGTTTTTCCGCAGGATTATGGTGAGGGTTCTGTGCTATTCATACATAAATTAACGATACAACTCAATTGCAATGGGTTCTAATTGTTTCGAATTTAGGAACTGTCCGTATCCCACTGTCTATCAACAGAAGTCATCAATTCTATCTCTTCCACATCACCTCAAGGACAGCAAATTTCTTTCCTTGCTATCGATATGTATGCAAAGCTAGTTTTCTCTGTTCTGAAGGTGGGAATCTCAGTTTTTCATTTTGTTGGCGAATAAAATGTTGATCTTAACCTTACAAGTTATCTTGATACTTTTTCAATCCCTGTAATTTCCATCTTCTCTGCTGTCTGAATCGACTCTTTTAAACCTTCCAGTTTTGCCCTATGGATCAAGGATCCAATAAACTTTCACTTCTGCCCAAGGTACAAGTTTCATTATAGAATTCTTGATTGGTTAATGCTGTGTGTCTGCTGAATTCGTAACGCACTCTACCATGGTTTCTTCAGGTCCTTGCTGTTACCGTGAAATTTGTACTAAAAGATGCCGAGGAGAGAAAGTCATCATTTAATCCCAGACCATACTTTAGGTTGTTTCTTAATTGGCTGCTTGATTTGTGTTCCTTGGATCCAGTATTTGATGGTGCAAACTTTCAGGTACTGCATAGATGTGAAAGTCATAATTGTTTTAGCTTTTTTTCGATGTATAAATACATTTTCTTGCTTTTAGTTTCTGATCCAGTTTTCTCTTGAACTTGCTTCAGGTATTGACTGCTTTGGCAAATGCCTTCCATGCAATTCAGCCTCTCAAGGTCCCAGGATTCAGGTTCATGTTTATATCTTGCTTTGTTTATTGTTGTTTCTATATCAAGTTGATAAGTTTCATTTTCCTTAGGGATAACAATATTTCGTATATAATTCACATCCACTTCCATTGCCACATTATTGTTGTTTGTTCTTTATATATACCTTCTCCAATTACGTTAATTTCGACTATAAAAAAACACCTTTTGGGGACACTTTTTGAAGTTGATAAATTGTGTGTGACTGACTCGTCTATCTGCTTTCAGCTTTGCGTGGCTCGAGTTGGTTAGTCATAAAAGTTTTATGCCAAAGTTACTCACTGCAAATGCACAGAAAGGATGGCCTTATTTTCAAAGATTACTAGTGGACTTGTTCCAGTTCATGGAGCCCTTCTTGAGGAATGCCGAACTTGGAGATCCGGTTCGTATCCAATTATTGGGTTATTTCTGTCTCTCTAAAGCCTCGTTGTGCGCTGTTGTTAATCCTCATTTTCCTGCTGTAAACCTATATTACTAGGTGCAATGTCTCTACAAAGGGACACTCCGCGTGTTGCTGGTGCTACTTCACGATTTTCCAGAGTTCCTCTGTGATTATCATTTCAGCTTTTGCGATGTCATCCCCCCGAGCTGCATACAGATGCGAAACATCGTCCTTAGTGCATTTCCTCGCAACATGAGGCTTCCGGATCCTTCTACTCCCAACTTAAAGGTCTATAAGCGAACTTAATACCTCTGTTGCGTGAGCTTTTATAGTTGGTTTCTGAAATGGAAAACTCTATGTGATGATGTAGATTGACCTGCTGCCGGAGATTAACCAATCCGCGAGAATCCTTTCTGAGGTTGACGCTGCTCTTAAAGCAAAGCAGATCAAGAACGATGTCGATGAGTTTCTCAAGGTAAAGATGTGAAACTGAGCCCCAATTTGTTTCGAAATCCATTTTTCGTGTGTAATTTTGAATTATTTTTTTTTCTTTCGCCCTCCCAAGATTCTAGCATTTGCCCCCTTTCCAGAAATTCTACATTTTCCCCCCGGTCACATTTTGGATCCGCCCCTGTACACAGGATATTTTCTTACAGTGGTTTGTTCTTATCTCTTGTGCAGACGAGGCAGGGGTCCCCGTTCCTGACCGAGTTGAAGCACACGCTTCTACTCTCTCCAACGGAAGCTGCACGTGCTGGGACACGTTACAACGTTCCTCTAATGAACTCCCTTGTTCTCTACGTGGGGATGCAGGTGGCCTGATTTTTATCAAGAATTTGCTCTTGCCAATTCATTGCATTTGTTTCTAACAAAAAAACACAAATGGTTGTAGGCTATACAGCAGCTGCAAGCGAGAGCCCCGCACGCGCAATCCATAACTAATATGAACGTGAACGCGTTCTTGGTAAGTGCTGCTCTCGATATCTTCCAGAAGTTGATTGTGGATCTGGACACGGAGGGGCGGTACTTGTTCCTGAATGCGGTTGCCAATCAATTGCGTTATCCGAACAACCACACACATTACTTCTCCTTCATTCTTCTCTATCTCTTTGCTGAATCAAACCAGGTACACGCATGGTATATATGTATATATATATGTATATATATATCAATAATATATATGATGCATTAACCTAACATGAAAAGGCATCAGTGAAATCCAACCATCCATTTCATTAGATTAATGGTTCAGATTTATTCCTAGTTTCTACTTTAAGAAGTCTTTTATTCGAACCTAACCCTGTATATAGATAGATAGATATTCATTAAAGCTTTGTCGATGCAGGAAACGATTCAAGAGCAAATCACTCGAGTTTTGTTGGAACGGTTGATCGTGAATCGGCCTCATCCATGGGGTCTTCTCATTACATTCATCGAGCTGATCAAGGTAATAGATACTATAGTGTTGTGCTCCTCCTCATCCTCTTTGATTCTATATTGGCTATGGAGTGGTTTCTCTTGTTCTGAGATGGAGTTTTTGTCTGTACATCAGAATCCAAGGTACAACTTCTGGAGCAGGGGTTTTACGAGGATTGCGCCGGAGATTGAGAAGCTATTTGAATCGGTATCTCGGTCTTGTGGTGGACCAAAACCAGTAGATGACAGTGTTGTACCGGACAACCTCCATTAATGTATCTCTATTCCCTTCTTCCTTGTAAATTATACGTAATTATTTCTTGCACTATTCTTGTATTTGTTAGGTGCTTTATGTAATAGTTTTACCAAATTACCATTTTTAGATGTTTAATTTAAAATGAGAATACTATTGTCTCTTCATTTCTTTTTTCTTTCTTTTTATAGTTTGTTGTTTCTTCATCATGCTCTTCTTTTGGCATTCTTCAACTTTTTTTTCCTTCCATTCTCCAGCACAAAATATCTATGTTATCAAACCCGGCCCGGTCATTGACTCGGAAAAATTAATTTTAGTGGTTCAACCGGTCGAACCGATGGGTCAACCCGCTGTAACATAATAATATATTAAATATCTTTTAATAATACTTATAAAAATTATAAATAACTTAAACACTAGAAGATTACTAATATTGTTTATTGAAATAATTATTTACCTTTATTCAAAGGCTTCAACTTTAAAGATAAGATTCAATTTGTAGAAGATGTTCTAAGGCTCGATGGGAGAAACTCATAAATTGGGAAAGAGGAGCAGCCTAGCAGAAGCAGAGCTCTATGGAACCAGCGGGATTCACTGCTCAGGCTCACCGCAGAGCCACCCAAGTTAATGGGATTTGACAATTTGGGTGAAATTGGAAGAGAGAACGAGAGAAATCAGATTCAGATATAAGGGATTAAATCATTAAATTGGAATTTTTTTTTAATGTTACTGAGTCAACCGGGTACCGGGTGCCGGTTTGACCGGCCGGTTCTTCCGAGTCACACCGGTAAGGGAAAAATGGGTTTTTGATTGGTCCGATTCGGATTTTTCACCGGGTCAACCGACCGGGCCGGGCCGAGTTTGATAACATAGCAAAATATTGGAGGGGCGGTCGATCATAACTTAAAATTGAATGTTGTCGGTTAATACCTTGCATTTTTTTTTATTTAATTATATGATTTCAAACTTTGACCGGTATTTTGGAAAAAAACTCACTTTTAAGTTTTAAATATGATTTCAAAATTTTAAAGTTTAATTTATCATATCCTTAATCCAATTATGTAATATGGAATTATATCAAATTCTAGTTAAAAAGATGAAGTATTATTTCCATTCCAATTATCTTTGTCTTATAGATTCCTTAAAAAAAGTTATATTATAATAATTTGTTAAAATTAAAAATTGGCCAATACTTTTAGAATAATCTGAAATAGTATATTGAACAAGATAATTGAGAGTATAACTTTATGTTTCATAAACCTATCCCATTAATAGAGTTCTAGAACTGATTTGACATTAATTGAGTCTCGTTCTGCCAAATTCAGCAGATGAAGATACATTCTAGTTGTCAAACAGAGTAAAAAATCATAAAAAAAGAAGTTGATTGTGAACATTAAAGTTTTCAGGCAATACTACAACTCCTCAAAAGTACCTCTCCTTCCTGCTTAATCCATATGTAATTAAAATCTACTCTTTGCGGACAAAGTATAATTTGCCCATGACATGAAGGATTGCAACAAAAGCTATAAAGCCGATGCTCATTACAAGCACAACATTGGGAGAAATCTTCAGTCCAGGAGCATCATCAGTGTAAAACTGGAGCATGGTTCCACTTGCTCCACCGGCGGCCCCACCTCCACCGGCTGTTCTCCTCCGACGGAGGTTAGCTGCTGCAGCAGCTGCAGTTCCCCTCTGAGGAGCAGCACCACCGTTCGCCATTTCTGCACCAATTGCATCAACTTCAATACACACAGCAAAGGTAAAATATACTTCAAGAGGTACAGAGACTAGATATACATGACCAACATACATAGGAAGTTACATTTTTTATGCTAATATCCCCAAATTGTCAAAAACAAGAAAGTGAAAAAGAAACAGCAACCACATTACTGAAACATTCTTGGCCAATATAAATCTCTTCTATATATAAATTTTGAACACCCTCGATCTTACTAATGCATTCATCTATTTCAACTCTACAAGGCGGCAATGCAGTTTAGAAAATAGCAGAAAACACATCACAGCATTGCCTCTCTGTCCGAAAACCTCCACATAACACCTAAGAATAGCAACTCAGCAAATTTCGCCAAAAAGTTGCATGACTGTTTGATTTTGCTAATTCACTCAAAAAGAATTGGGATAAAGAACCACCATATCTGAACACGAAAACTCAATCACTAAAACTTACCAGTTAAGCGATATTTAGGTCATTACTTTGAAGAAAAACAAAATCCAAAAAAAAAAAAAAAAAAAACTAGCAGATAGACTGCAAGATCTTCTGCGTCCGATCGAAACAAGATCTGTCTCAAGAAAAATTCCATATACAAAACTGAAAACATAAGCAGATAATCAGAACACTTGCCACAAGCATTCATGCGTTCGTCCGAGCACCAATTGGCTAACAATAATAGATATACAGTATAATGATGAAACAAAAGATTTGGATCTGACCTTATCACCGGAGAATTGAACTTGATTTGCTCTTCCTAAAGTCTACGGAAAATTCAGATCGATCGGACAATGAGGAGATACAAATTTGCTGTTTATTTATAGTGCGTTGCATAAACTCGTACACATGTGCAAACCAATTATATCCTGCCACGTAGACAGTTTATGACACATGTTGGCCGAATCATAGGTCAACCAATTTGGACCGAGATTTCACAACTCGGCCCGTATAATTAATTAGTAAATAAATAACAACGATTTTAGTAATCTGTTCGTGGCATTGTATTTCCCCAACAAAGATTTTAGTAATTAAGTATTTTTAAATTTCTATTAAAAGGAAATGTATCCAACAAAAAAGGGAAAACAATTATTTACCCTTATGAAAAAATAAATCAGCCCATCGGAAAGGTAAAAAAAATGTTCATATATAAAAGGCAAAAGACTTGAACCCGGGTGTCTCGGGTGACCAAGTAGACTACATGATTTTTATAAAGTGGTGAAGGACCAGGTAAGTTGATTGTTAATACTAGAGTTGTTTTCAAGCGTTCCATTACAACTCAAACCACATCGAACTGATGAGTTGAAGGATTCCTACCAAGGCTATAAAGCCAATGCTCATAATAAGCGCAGGAGAAATAAACGCGGAAGCATAAATTTTCCAAGCCCAATTTCCTGAAAATAATATATATATATATATATAGAATGAGTATACAACCAACACTCAGTGTGGGACACACATAATAATTTAACCATGATACTATAATGAGTATCAAATTCATCAACGGTGATAAACTTGTATCCACAATATAGTTAAATGAAATAGATCCAGAAGTTAAAATAAACAACGTGAGCAAAATAATCTTCAACGTCTCAGTCACGTCGGCCTCTACACACATCGCTCAATACTTAAAGAAAAGAAGAACGAAAAATCCTTGGTGATTACAAGGAATTTATGATTTAGAATTATGTTGGTGATATTTTATACAGATGCACGTGAACTTTGACTTGTTGGGCCGGGGGCCAGGTCCGTGAATCTAGACTGCGTTTAGTTTCATATATATATATATAATATATAATATATACATGGACCAATTAGTGAAGGTGGGTTATGATTGATATAAGCCCAACTAAAGAAATCTTTCGAAAATGGTATATGAGATATGGACGGATGTGTTAGTATGAGTATGAGTCGTGATAGTATAATATCAAACTTGGGTAATTTAAATCTTGGGCCAAAATCAACATGCCACCGGTGGACTTGTTCGAAATCCATGAAATTGCTCCACGGAAACTTGAAGCCAACATACGTTTGGATTGGCCGGACATCTCCGTGTTCAACATACGTGAAGAATTAGACGCGTGCCGCCGTGGTCGCGCTTGGGTCCAAAGTTTGGATTCCCGACGCGCAATCCAATCAGGCCTCTGTATTAGATTTTCGTCTGTTGTACACGCGCTCACAGAATCTCCATCTCACGTGTCTCTTCCCCGAATCGTTTTACTAAATATTGAAAAGCAAAATTAGTGCCAAACTTTCGATATTTGGTGCCTATATTTTTGAAATTGTTTTTTGATGTCTAAATTTAGTAAATTCTATCCATTTTAGTGTCTGTATAATTTAACTATTAACTTTTACTCCTTTCGTCTTATTTAAAATAATACGTTTCTTTTTAGAGTGAGAATTAAGAAAGTGGTGTTATGTGGTGTAGATTGTTTGACTTTTTGGTAGTTAAATATCGTTCACAAAATTTTTGCCATTTTTGGAAATATGTCATTTGTATTGCACGCCCAAGAAAGAAAATGTGTCATTTCTAATAAGATAAAGGAAGTACAAGTTATGTAGGGACAAAATAGTCAATTTAGATGAATATTTTTTAAACAATTCATTTTATTGTTGTATAAGATTAAAAATTTCCAAAATGATACTTTAAAAAATCGAAAATGCTAACCTCACCAAACATATTCTCAAAATATTACTTTAAAAAACTAATTTACAATATTTATCATTTATAAAATGAATAAAATTCTAAATGTTAAACTTATAGTAATTTTTAATGAATTTTAATTTTCAGCTAAAACAATATTAGTTGAAACATTTTATTTTGTGAAGAAAATATCAACAAACAAATTTTGAAATAAGAATCTTATTATTTTATTGAATTTAAATTGCTACATTACATTAAAAAAAACTACGTTATAAATTTTAAAATAAAATTATAATTTTATTTATGTAAATTATATCTTTATTAAATGAAAATACTAACCTCACGTAGTAAATTTAAAATAAAGTATTTTTTTTTTGTAAATTTTAAATACAAATTTATCTGTGAAACATAGCATTTTCTAGTTAATTGTGTGACTTTTTATTAAAAAAAATTAAGAATAATCTTGATATTGATTTCTTTTTAAATAAAATTCTTAGATTCAATAAAATATTTTATAAGACTAAAATGAATTGACTATTTTAAAATGAATTTGTTAAAAAATATGTATTCAAATTGACTATTTTATCCTTCTAGAATTTTATAAAGTTGATGGATGAATAATAAAAACCAAAATAATAGTATTTGGTAACTTTAGACATAAAAAAATAATTTTAAAAGTATAGGTACCGAATATGAAAATAGTTGAAAGTTTAGATACCAAATTTACTATTCACTCTTTTCTAAACGTTGGTTTTACTTCGTATCTCAAGTTGTTTATATTAGTCTAAAAATATAAGTCAAAACGTATAATTCATTTTTTCCGTTCATCCCGTGATTTTCTACTTATAAATCTACAAATTCAAATTTCATTTCACACTTATATATAAACGAAATTTATTCAGTTTGTGTCCATAAATTGCAAATGGAGTCCACTATATATCACCCCGATGGGTAAAAATGCATTTTGTTTATTATTTCGTCGTGTTTTGTGTTTTTTCAATATTTTCGGACTTTTTTATATTTTATTTTAGTTTGTGGTACGTATATTTGATTGTGTGAGACTCTGATTAGGATTTTAATCAAATATTACTCTTTTGTTTACTTCTATTTGAATCCTTATATAGATCTTTTGAGCATTGGTCATTTAACGAAGAAAACTCCAGTTTTTTTCCGATGCTCGTCAATTTCTCAATATTTTTAAAAATCAAAGAAGCAGTTTTCATCTTTGTCCACGCACGTTAGGGTATGGATCCAGTGAGAAGACATAATTATATAAGAAGGTAGAAAGTATGTATATTCCTTAATTTTTTATGTATAAATTTTATAATTTTTACAATTTTTGCCCTTATGCATAAAACACATAAAGAATATGCAAAATGAATATTACAGAGTATATTCAATCTAAACCATCAAAAAATGAAATGAAGGGTGCAAATTTCTTCTTATTTTTTATTTTAAGAAGATTTCTTATATGATTCATTCCCCGCACATTATATTAACATTCCAACTAGCGATTCCAAATTTACCATGTCATTGAAAAACATTGATTAAAAGTGTTGAAAATATAATCGAAAACACATGACATTTATAGGATTTCGGAATATTTCATCTTGTTCAAAATAAAATCTCAATGTTTTCAATATAAAATCAAGCATGACTCGAAAATGAGTAGATTATTCATTTTCAATCATTGAAATGACAACTCAAAATAGGTTAACTCATGATTAAATTTAACAGGCGTATTAATTTTTATCTTCCACCATGCAGCAGCCAAATTTATTAATATATATTACTATTATTTTATTAAGTTTTTAGATATCTCTTTCCTTGTGCATGTACACTGCAAATGATTGCTTATTTATTCAACTTACCCTTACTTTCTCTCCTCAAATATACTTCTCTCAATGGCCAACCAGCTCTCTTAATCTACCCACGGATCATGGACCATTCTCTCTCTCTCTCTCTCTCTCTCTCTCTCTCTCTCTCTCTCTCTCTCATTCTATCTTTATGAATAGTAATTTGATCCCTTCTTAAAGAGCCCACACCCACATATATTGAACCCCAAAAGAAAAGTGTATTTTTCTATAGTATCATTCACCTTCTTCATTTGACTCTATTTATATATTGAATGGAATTTCAATATCAAAAACAAATTATTATTGAAATGAATCAGTGTGTGCCGAGTTGGGATCTTGATGATAATTCTAAGATCAAGTTCCAAAATCACTCCAATTCGCCTCAAGATGTCCCATCGTAAACTTTCTTTATATTTTTCTTGATTGTATGATTTTAAAAATATAAAATTCTTCTTAATTCTTACCAATAAATTTTATTGCAGGTTGGACTATGAAGTGGCGGAGCTAACATGGGAAAACGGTCAGCTCGCCATGCACGGCCTCGGCGTTCCGCGCGTGGCCAACATACCTCCGCCGTGGGAAAAGCCACACGGCGGCGGCACTCTGGAGTCCATCGTGAATCAAGCCACCTTCCATCTACCGCCCAGCCCCCTCGCCGCCGCAGATAATAGCAAAGAGTTGGTGCCATGGTTTGAGCACCACCGCGAGATGGCCAACGCCGCCGCCGCCGGCGGTGGCGGCTCCCTCACGGTTACCATGGACGCGCTCGTCCCATGCAACAATCGAGATCAGTCGGCGCACGTGCCGGCAATGGGCGGCAGCAGGGTGGGATGCTCCACGCGGGTGTGCTCGTGCAGCGGCGCCGCTGACGGCTGCCGCCGCGTCGTCCGCGCCGGCACCAACGGCTGCCGGACTAATCGGAGCGTGAGCATAAGCGAGAGCGCCACGTGCGGCGGGAGAGACAGCCGTACTCAGATGACGATTGATACTTGGGAAAGAGAACTGGCTAGGCCGGACTTCATGTCGTCGCCGGAAAACACCATCTCCTGCCAAGACTACACCAAGACCTCCGCCGACGAAGTCGACCGTGACTCCATTTCTCACCGCAGCCGGTCTCACGCATCTGATGTACGTCGTCAAATTCTTTTATTTCTCTTTTTATTAACTAGTAGTATATTTTTGACAAGGTTGCAGTTTCATAGTATTATGTTATTTTGTTCTTATCTTGTCAAACACATAAATATATACATATGTGTAGTGTTAATTAGAGAGTATTATGTTAGATTAATCGAAGATTATCATAAGTATAGATGGATATAAGGGACGTACGGTACCGATCCCAAAATTACGTACCGTCGATATTTCGTCTCCTCATCTTTACGTTCTTGGATCCCTTCTCGGTCATATATTCGAAGTATTTAATTAATAAACTTAAGCATTGGCATTAAAATAATAAAGTATATTAATATATAATTTGCAGAGAAAGGCAAATGGCGAGAAGGGCAAAAGAAGAGACAACGGAAAATCCTCTGTTTCTACAAAAAGGAGTAGGGCGGCCGCAATTCATAACCAGTCCGAACGTGTAGGTTTCCTTTTTTCAGTTAAAAATAAATTTCGTAAAAATTTTTAGGTCGCATAATTTGCACTCTTGTTCATATTTAATTTATTATAGTTTCATTATACGTATCACACATAAGTACATAATTTAGGATACAAAAACATTTCCAAAATAATCGATCTATATTATTGAAGCTATTTATAACTTTATTTATGAATCTTTGATTACCTCAGAAAAGAAGAGACAAAATCAATCAAAGAATGAAGACATTGCAGAAAATGGTTCCAAATTCTAGCAAGGTATGTTACGTTGTTGAAGACTTTTCAAATTTATCTAAGAGCCTGGTGGTGAAATGCCCATTTGGGTAAAGTCAAACACATTTATACTCAATTCTTATATTTAACTACATCATATACCCAAATAGATTAAAATACCCCTACTTTTTCAATAAAGTCAATCTATTTTGGAAAAAAAATAACTATCTTGAAAATATCATTGTCCGACCGGAGGGTTCGATCACGGTCCGACCGAAGGGTCCGATCATGGTCCGACCGATCGGGCACTGTCCGATCACGGCCGGACACATCCCGATCACGATCGGACACGGTCCGATCGATTGGGCACTGTCCGATCACGGTCGGACACGGTCTGACTGATTGGGCACTGTCCGATCACGGACCTGACACTTTTCAGGTGAGAAAAGTGAAAAAGTATGGATATTTTAGACAATTTGGGTATATAGTGGATAGTTTTTAGGGAGTTGGGTATTTTTGTATTTGATATAGGGTAGGTGGGTAGAGTTGTATAATTCCACTTTATCTAATGTTGTTAGAATCAGACTGCTCACTACTTCATCTCATCTATGTTTCACGTAAATAATATAACATCAATTATTTTGCCTTCATATGCCATAATTTGCTTAAATTGTGAAAATTCATATCAAAATGTTGTGTAACGTATAAACATACATTATATAATCATTCACTAAAATAATATGTCATGGACCTCACACACCCTCTGTCACAAACTAATTAGAAAGTTAGAGAGAAGGGAAAAAAATTGATAATCGTAGAGCAGACAATTATTTCCTGGAAAGATGGTCCAATAATTTTAGATGAATGTGTAGTAATTATTGTGGGAAGAGTGCAGTGATCGTAGTCCACACACAAATCTTCATGTTCAGACAAGACACTCAGTTACTTGTTGTCAAGACAGTATCATCGATCACATCACATATATTTGGTAAGGGTGGGGACTTGTAATTATAACTCCTAAATAGTTGAAGCTTTTGATGTTTCTCTTACCAGGCATGTCTAAAGACTCGAACTAAAAATCTTAGTCCAAGTTGTTGAGTACGTAGAGTCTGTGTCTGAAGAGAAATTAGACCCCTTTTAACCAAAGTCTACTATTCAGCAGGTTTTGGGCCATGCGAGATTTAACGGTTTTGTCCCTCTTTCCTGAAATTCGCAAATTTCTTTTGTAATTCTAGATTCTCCCTTCACTTGATCGTATATAAATACCAAATAATTGAAAATCCTAATGCCAAGTGACAAGGCTATGTACAATTCTAGTGCGATCATGAAAGTCGGTTAAATCTATGTCTCTTTTTTAACTCCCATTTTTACTGATTTAATTTCATTGCGTGCAATCAAGATCCATTTCATTTCTAACACAAATCACATTGCATTAATTAATTCTTTTTCGTTTCCTTTTTCTTGATTCAGTCTGACAAAGCCTCAATGCTAGATGAAGTAATAGATTACCTAAAACAACTGCAAGCTCAAGTGCATGTGATAAATACGATGAACTTCCCATACATGATGTTACCGTTAGCCATGCAGCCGCAGCAGCTGCAGATGTCTATGATGGGAATGGGCATGGGGATCGGAATGGGAATGGGAGTCATGGACATCAACTCCATTACCCGCCCCGCCTCCGTTCCGGCCTCCACGTGGGATAACCAAGCTGATTGTTTGCCGCCGCCGGTGGCCGCCACCGGTTCAGTAATGCCGGATCCTCTTGCAGCTCTTCTTGCATGCCAATCCCAAGTGAGTTCATTTTTTTAATTATAATAATGTATTAGAAAATAAGCAATATTAATTAATTAATTGGTTGGATTAATTTAATAATTTGATTTTGATGATGCAGCCCATGACGACGGATCCGAATATAATTTAATAATTTTAATAATATTGTTTCGAATCCTCTTGACATCATTTTATATTTAGGCAGATTTATGATTAAAAATAAGGGAGTAAAATTTGCACGATTGGAATTATATTATAATATTATACCAGCTAGTATAATTAATTTCTGTTAGTATGAATTTTATTTAAATAGTGGCTATTGGAAAGAAAAGTAGAAATTCTATGGTTGCAATAATTGAGCCATATGTGTGTTTGGATTTGGATAGCATTATATGACACTACTATTTGTAGGTACCAACAAATCGCAATCCACCTTTTTTCGGTACAAGTTGCCAAAAGCAGCCGACTCGATTGGGCGACAAATGATTGGAAAATAAAGGGAACGCTTGGTTTGTTAGACAACCACAAATTTATGTTGGAAATCTAAGCTTCCTGTTGTCCCTTTTCAGATTTCTTTTCTCATATTAATCTAATCTTTCATTTTTCATTAGTTAAACTAAAACTAATCAAATCACTAAGTACTTGATTTAAGATTAGTAGTATAGACAAATTCAAAATTAGAAATTAAGAGTAGACGGATCTGTAATTTATGGGAACGTATAAAAACAAACACAAAATAACCTTACATTATAATTCTCTTTTCAAACTAGCCAAAATAGCTAAAATAGCCTCAACCTTTTAAGTTGGATGCCAGTCGCATACAACAGTCACGTGTCAGACCCATTTGTGCCGATAATGCCGATCCACTTCAACTGAGTGCTGATACCCTTTATGCCTTTCAAATGCATTAAATGCCACTTTTTTTTTAAATGGACAATATGAGGCAGCTGAGAGATGAAAATTTAGGAAATAAGTTATAATGTTTGGATACTTTTAGTTTTTACTTAACTATTTAGGCTATATTTAGGCTACTGTTTGAGAGTAAAATAGTAAATCTAAAAATCATAAAGAAAATTTGGATCGATTTAATACTTTTTTTAATGCGACACGCCCTCCCTCAATATAAATTAAATAAAACCACCAACGTTTCTAATCGAGCATGTGAAGTTTAGATGCAAGATAACCGAATAATACGGATCTATTTGTTTTTGCAAGCCTAGCTTGATCCGACTGAGTTAAACCGGAATCACCGGATCTCGAATTCGATCCATCAAATCCAGATCTAGTAGCATGTTAGCTCTGACCCGTAACAACCGGGCAAGTGGCCTCATATTGGAGGAACTTGATTAGACTCAACACAAGTAGTGGGCCAAACACTGTTAATGGGCCAAACATTTCTTTTGGCCCAATAAGGTTGGCCCAAATTGAAGATCCAATATTTTATCAACCGACACTTCTGTGTGCGTGGGATGAATGTTGAAGCAAGATATATATATATATATATATATATAAATAGAAAAATAATGATAAAAACTATCTTTTGGACATATTAGTCAGTTATTGTCTGTTGTTTTAATCTTCGGTTGGTAGGATATTATTTAATTGAAAGAGAAATTAATGAAATGTAGGGGCCAAAATTAAATTGTAAATTTATAATTCAGCCATACGCAAACACAGGCTGTATGAGCAAGAAGATTTATATACGGTACTCATGATATTGTACAAAATCGTACTTGCTTTGATACAAGATTTTTTATACTCCCTTCGTCCCGCTATTACTATCCCCTTTGGTTTCAGCACGGAGAGTAAGAAACTTTGTTTAAATGTGTATTTTATAAGTTTTAATTGTATAAGAAACGAAGAGTGATTGATGGAAGAAATATGAATTTATCCAAATTTTTGCAGGGCATAGTTGAGGTAATAGATTTTTTTTTTCTGTTTTTATTATATTGTATTTTAAAAAATAATCTTAAGTTTCTAAAAAGTTAAAAATCATAAATTTTCGAGTATGGAGTGAAACGAAAATCGTGTTAGAGATAGATTTTTGAAGAGAGAGTATGATAATGTTGGGATGAGTATTAAGTAGGAGGGGTCTATTTTTTTTTTAAGAGTAGTTTTTATTGTTTTGTGAAAGATGATAGTAATTGCGGGACAACCCGATTAAGAAAGTAGGACAGTTATAAGAAAATGGAGGGAGTATTTATTATTAAATTGTATTATTACCCCTCTCATGTATTCTATTATGTGCAAACTACCCCTCTAAATACTGTTAAAATTAACGGTAATCCAACTCTCTCACTCTCCTTTCACTAGATATCTGTTTCGTTGAGAAACTACATAGAAATTATCCCCAAACCATAAGGGTATTCTTGTGCTTTTGTCCCTGATAGCCTGACTATGATCCTATCTCTGATCCCAAAATATATTTAGTTGGTAGTAGTAATCGATCTTATTGCATATAATATGATTTTTCACAAGTTAAGAGCTCGGTAGAAATCAAAATAATTTGGTAAATTTTAGTCTGAAATTCATTCCAAATCATGAGGGAATGATACTGCATTCGAATCGGATTCAATATTGGGTACTAACGTCCAATTATTTGTAAATTTAAAGACAAATTAAGTAATATAATAATTTTATGAGATTTCTTATGGTTTAAATTGGGTAAGTCATTTGCTCATTGCACGTGTAATATTGTACTGTATCTGTTGAAATTAATTTGACACAAATCTCAAGAACAATAGTCTACTCATTTATGTCTTCTCTTCTCGTGGTCCCTAAGATCTTATATCTGACCTAACATATTTCAATACTCAAAACTTATTTTTCGCTCATTTTCTCCGAATTTTTATCTTCGAGCAACTGTCGGCGCCCCATTACAAAGTTTTTGTAGCGGAAAAACAATTTACAATCGTCATTTAAAGTGCGAACTGAGATACTCACATGTAATATAATCTGCATATTACATTGAGTTAATTATATATGATAAATTCAAATTTAGTAATAGTAGTGTAATTCGTATCCATAATTTTTTGCCACAAGACGTTCGATAAGTAATAAATAGAACGATACATCATTAATTTAAAGCTAAATAACAGCTGTTGTGTTTGGACATTGCCTTTACAATTAGGAGGCAACTATCTTGAAATTTGATATTCTCCTCCCTTCCTACCAACCTTCCAATATAACCCCATTCCCCCCTTCATATAATCAAGAAACTACTACTCCCTTTCATCTCACACTCACCAACTCTCTCTCACTCCCATCAATATCCTCTTCCAAATCCATACAAGATTCAAATCAAGATTCAAGAACCCTCATTCCAATTCCACTCTTTCTCCTAAATCCCAATCAAATCCCACAAAACTAGCCACATAGAGCGAGAGATAGAGAGAGAGAATGGCTTTAATATCACCAAGAAAATTGAGAAACGATCTATATTCATATTCTTACCAAGAAGACTCAAACACCCCATTAGTAATCTCCGTTCTTGCTTCTCTAATCGAGAGGACACTAGCGAGGAACGAGAGGATAGCCAAGAACTACAAATCGGTGCAGTCGAAAACCCGGGTTTTCAACTGCAGCGAGGCGCCGGACCTCACGGTCCAGTCGTATCTCGAGAGGATCTACCGGTACACCCGAGCCGGTCCATCGGTCTACGTCGTCGCGTACGTCTACATCGACCAGTTCTGCCAGCTGTACCCCGAGTTCCGGATCGGCCCGAGGAATGTGCATAGGCTGCTGATCACAACGGTCATGCTGGCATCGAAATATGTCGAGGATAGGTCAGTCAGACATTTCGTCGAACACCTTGCGTTCACTAACTTTTTTCTCGAATTTTCGAGAATCCGATCGGGAGATTACTGTGTGCTGATTTTTTGTCGGTGTGAATTTGTGCAGGAATTACAGAAACTCGTACTTTGCGCGAGTTGGGGGATTGACGACGGACGAGATGAACAATTTGGAGGTGGAGTTCTTGTTCTTGATGAAGTTCAAGATGCACGTGAATGTGAGCGTTTACGACAGTTACTGCAGCCATCTAGAGAGAGAAGTGAGCATCGGAGGAGGGTACCAGATCGAGAGAACATTGAGGTGTGCGGTGGAGATCAAGACGAAGCAGAGAGAAGGAAGAAGATACAAAGATCACATTACTCGCCTTCTGCTCTAGTTTACTCTCTTCTTACATTTTCCTTCTCTGTTTGTTTTTATCAAATTTGGGTTCCGTATATAATGTGTGAATGTATAAAAGTAGCCGGTACAGATAACTAAATAAGTTATCTAGCCGCCAAAATAAAAGTATAAGTTTTTTAGTCGATATTTTATTTTTTATTTTCTTTTAATTACTATGGGGCTCATTTTCTTTACTTTTGACAAAATATATACATTTAATATATCAAAAATCAAATATTAGATGTAATCGGTAAAACAACTACCCTCTCCCACTTTTTCTGACAACGCACAGTAAAAATTAAATGATAATTAATTGAGGAATTTTGAACAAAATAGATGAACATAAAAATAACGAGCAAATCTCACAGCTACACACTCGAAACGAATAATCCTTCTAAAATATTGAAGAACATATTCATATTTTTATAGTTCTTGTACAAAGAAGACATGTATCCGGTAAGTTATTCCATTTTTCACATTTAATCGAACAAAATAAGTATATTTTTTTCCTTATTTTTACCATTTTCAATGTTGTTTCTACTAAAAATTATAAGGAGATCTAATGTAGTTAAATGTATTTATCTAGATTATTTTTGCTTCATTTAGTCGAAATATCGTTCAAAAGTGGTATAAATGTAATCAAATGTATTAATATGCATGCGACTATAAGTTTCCATGGAAATAGATATAATTGTTCATGACTAAACAATTATATAGCACAATCGTTAATTGTCTACTACACGATTAATATTATAGTCTACTACACGATTAACGATTATGTAGCATAATCGTAAATCGAATATGTAGCATTTTTAATTTCATATTATAGATAATTCTTATTAATATATCTTTTATCTTATTATAGATGAAGTGTCAATGTATTATTCTTCGACACATTGGTGAGTGGAACAAATCTGAATACAAAGGTGGTGATGAATTATTATTCTACATGTGGGTGAATTGCAACATTTATCAATTAGTACAGGATATTGATCGGAACTTGAAAAGCAATTCTTCAACTACATCGTATGATTTATTTTATCAAACAAGGACTACCAAGGGTTTGCAAGTTATCCTTTAAATGCAGTATTGTATAACGGAACTTGTCCAGTGAATTTGGGACAGTCATCTCGCGAATTTGTGAGTAGTCGATTATGTATTAGATTAGTCGACTAATCGAATACTTAGTTGATCCTCGCGGCTAACCAACTATAACTATTTTTTATCACGGGTTCGATCCTCGCGAGTTGTATTGTTGCATTACTCGTTTAGTCGACTAGTCAAGTATTGAGTCGACTAGTCAAGTATTTAGTCGACTAGTCAAGTATCTAGTTGACTACATAGTTGACGCTTAACGAGTAGATGATTAAGGTGTTAATTGACTAATCGATAAGAAATTAAATGAGCTAATCGATATAGCTTACTGCACGATATAACTTATCGATTATAGCTTATCGACTACACGATTAAGGAATTAAGTGACTATATCAATCAATGCGGCTAGACAATTATCTTCGATCCTAAACGATTATAAAATATTCGAGACGATTATTATCATCAATACTTATAAATGATATTTGTTAATTTAAATCGGTTCATAGGTTAAATATAACTTATTATGTGTTAAAAAGTAATACATTTGCAATATATTAGTAAATATAATATGGATTCATCATTGAGCTTATATAAATCGGTTCATAGGTTTAGTCAATCTATGAAGTTAGCTTGAAGTTGGAGATTTGAATATATTTTCTATGGACTATGACTTATAAATGATATTTGTTAATTTAAATCGATTCATAGTTTAAGTATAAATTATTTTGTGTTATACAATCACATTTACAATATATTAGTAAATATAATATGGGTTCGTCATTGAAATTATATAAAATATAAGTAAAGTCAATCTATCAAGTTTGAGATTTGAGTATATTCTCTATGAAATATGACTTATACTTTTAGATTTTGAAAACATATACAAGTATATCATGACTAAATCAAATATGTTTTATATTTCTTACCATTATAATCAATACATCATTAGATATTGTTTAAATGCCCTAAGGGTTTTAGGGTTTAAGGGTTTAGGTTTTAGGAATTTAGGGTTTATACCCTTAGACTATATGCTCATACCTAGACGATTATGGCTTATCGATAATAAGTGACTAGTCAATATTCACAAGATAATAAGTGACTAGTCGATAATAAGTGACTACCCTTAAGGTGTTAATTGAGTAATCGATAATAAATTAATTAAAAAATTTCAAAAATTATTCAATTGATCGAACTACATCTATACTAAACTACACGATATAACTTATCGATTATAGTTATTGACTACACGATTGAGGAATTAAGTGACTAGTCGATAATAATGAATGATTTTTTTTAACTTGTTCAATTAATTAAGTGACTAGTCGATATAATGAATGACTTATCGAATATAGTTATTGACTAACTATAGTTTATCGACTACACGATTGAGGAATTAAGTGACTACACGATAACAACTGAACGAAAAAAAATCCTTAATTACCCATAAACAGAAATCTGTACGTCTGAATCAATCTGAATCAGGACTTATTCGAAAAAAAATCCTTAAATACCCATAATCCTTAATTACCCATAATCAAAGATCTGTACGCCATTAATTGCACTTGGTATGAGTCTTGTAAGGCAAATAAGCTCTCGTTCCCTCCGCATATATATCTCAGTGTCGGTCGGATCACCTGTCAGCTTCCACAACAACGAGTCATACAACTCAATTACCCATAAACAAAGACCAATGCGAACAGTAACCCAATGCAACGACTCGCCAAGACAGCAAACTACAATAACCTCAAACAAGGAACAAGTTAATTTACATACGACAATTCAAATCATGGGTGATCAAAGCAAGTTAATTTACAAACGAATATTGCGGGAACCCACACGGAACCAAATATCATACCAGGGAACCCCATGAATCAACATCTCATGGGTGATCAAAGCAAGTAGTGCCTTACGACTATTAGACCCTACGCTTAATCGCAATAAATCACCAAAGCAACCGGATCTAAAGATGTTTAATTTATCACCAACACCCCCTAATACCTTAATTATATCATCAATTATATCTTGTCTATAGTAGTAATTCAAGATACATTTAGATTCCTGACAAGATTCTCTCTTCCAAGACCAATTACGCTACAAAAGAAAAACAAAGAACATATATGTGAAATTGTGGAACAAATCAATCGCAATCATTATCAAGATCAAATTGGGAAGATATAGCTTTGAGGAAAAAAATTATACTGCAGCAACTAGCCAGGTACGTATGAGATCAAATTGGGAATTAAGATCAAGTGCAGCAAAAAAATTATACTGCAGCAACTAGCCATGTATTTCACTTTCATTATAAGAGTAATTTGGAAATTGAAAGTAATTCTTCACATCTTTTATGCATTTGATCTATTTTTGCAGCTATAACTAATATGTGTAATGCTCAATGTTAATTATCTGTGTGTTATTCTATAAAAGCTCAAATTTAATAGTTCCCTTTATATCTACTGTGTTAGGCTTCCAAAAGCAGATCAGATTATTCGCTGAGTGATCCAGAAGTGACCAAAAATGCTGTGAATAAACAGATTCAATCTAAAGGTGCGGAAACTGATTTATCTGTGGAAGCTTACCGTCATCGTCATGAAATTACTGTAAGCATCTACCTATTTCATTTACTTATCATTTGTTTGCTCAATTTTTGAAGAAGTGATGGTGTTCATCTGGAACCTAACACTTGTTGCGGTCAATGAGTGCGGCTAGCCAGGTATGTACGAGATCAAATTGGGAATTAAGATCAAATTGAGAATTTATACTGCAGCAACCCGCTAGAATTTCGTCAAAATTTGGGGAACTCACCTGGAAATCGGGATCCATGGAAGTATTAGTTCTGATAGATCGAACTTCCTGATAGATTTCCCCCTCTGCCCGCACCTCCTCGCGCCCGCCGATTAAATCAATCTCCTCCGCCCGCACCTCCTGCGCCTCCGCCGCATCTTTACCCCTCTGAAATCGCAAAATCGGAGAAGTGAGAAAAGGGGATTCACGAAATCGATTGTGAGTTCTTGCGAGATTTGCCCTATCGGTGTACTAAACAATTATTTTAACTAAACGACTTATTTAAAATTTTCACGTAAATATTGTATCTTACCGATTATCACAAACGATTATGTCTTACCGATTACTTATAGATTTTTTTCCCAATTTGTGAATATATAATTCGTCAAAAGTAAATAATATGGGCCCACACTAATTAAAAGAAAACAAAAATTAAAATATCGGCTATAAAACTTACACTTTTATCTGCCCAGCTAGATAACTTATTTAGTTTTTCCTATCGGCTAGATAAAAAGTTCTCCCGTATATAATCATATATGCAATTGTACAGAAATTTGTATAACGTTAAACCTTTTTCAAGTTATTTGGAAATGTTCTTTTCCATAAATATTAAATGAAAATTTTGTAGACTTCAAGATTAATCACGGGCTGTTCTATGTGAGTTATACTTCAAGTCTATGATCCGTCTATAATTGCGTGAATCAATTGCCGCTCCTTTCATCCCATTAAAGTTATTTAGTAATATATTTTTTCGGACCATCTTATTAAAGTTGTTTAGTTTTTTTTTGATAAATTATAACACACCATTTATTTGAGGACCTTACACAACTAACAAGAGTGAGTATTAAGTTAGACCTAATAAATTTAATTGGAGATTATTTATTATGAAATTGAAAACTCGAGCTTTTACGGCCAAATTCTAGGTCGCAAGCCCAAGATTTTTGTGATTGGGCCTTAGCTTGCTGGTCAATGGGCAAGCCCAATAAGAAACCTAGGATGAACAAATTTAAGACCCAATTAAGTTTTTGAAGATCAGTTCTAAATAAGTAAAGCTCATTTCAATTAAGCCCAACTTGGATGATGATACTATTTTCTCAAATACTCCATCCGTCAGGAGATTTAAAAACTTTATTTAAGTGTGTATTTTATGAGTTTTAATTATATTAAGAAATCAACATAGTTTTTTGAAGAGTGGTTGGTGAGAATAAATGAGAATTCATCCAATTTTTTGCAATGCATAGTTGATGCAATTGATTTTATTTTATTAATATTCTTTTTTATGTTGTAATTGAAAAAATAATCTAAAATCTCCAAAAAGTTAAAAATCGTAATTTTTTTGGAGTTCTCAGCTGAACGAAATCTTGTGAAGGATAAAGTAATTATTTTTTAGTTCAGAGCGGAACAAAAGGTGTGGGTGAGTACGTAGTGAGTAAGGAAAAACCCACTTTAGTTTATGATTAAGATTAATTAGTTTCTTTTTCAAAAGGAGGACAATAATAGCGGAATAACCTAATTAGAAAAAGTGACAGTAATAATGAGACATAAAGAGTATCATATAGATATATATTTATTAGATTAAATCATACTGTCCAATTTTCTGTATTTAATTTATGTATATCACTAAACTGTCGCATATCTCTATTTAACTAAAAATATCTAAAATAAGTAAATAACTCTCGCTCACATACTTATGCTAATTAATCATTTATTTCGAAGCGGATCTTGGTGAATCTTCATTAGATAATGACACCCATGTGAATAGGAGGCTAAACATGTTGCTTACTTGACCTTAATCAACCTTTTGTCTGTCCAAAATGTGACAATATCAGATTCAGTTTTTTTTTGTACTTTCAAATAATTGTACATATATATTTACACGAGACTTAGTACTGAAACTAATTTTTATTAATATAAAAATGAGTAATAAATATAATCAATTAAAAAAACTAAGATTTATTGCAAATTTAGTTACTAAGCAACGGCCGCAACTTAGCCACTATTATTTTTAGAATATCTATTTTTGTTGCATTGATATTAAATTTTATTTTGATTTAAAAAAAAAAACAATACGGGATTAATTAGTTGAAAACACTGTCCCAAAATCCTCGCCTGATATTATGAGCAATCTGTAAAGTCCGAGAGCGACCGCCTCTAGGATTCCATGTGTAACCGTCAGCACGTGGCCATCAACGTCCAACGGTATAACCGCTATTAACGGCTGCAATAACGCCAGTTTTTCCTATACCTGTATATTCTCAGTAATAAAAATGCATTATTTTATTTTCTACTATATGCTAAGACTATATTTATCAATGAACACCTCAAACACCCAAACACCCAACCATCTCAATATTTTATTAATTTCTCTCTTCTCCATATACTCTACTTTCTTACTAAATATATCATCTCTACTTTTTATAGTTTATCCGTGACCACCCAACCAAAGCAACCACCCAACTAAAATATTATATATTCACATTATTTTTTATAATTATTTATTTCAACATATTATTACTTTGAATAAAAAGTATTAAAATTAATTTTCGGTTAATGGAAAACTCGAAAAAAAACTTAATATCAATAAAACTCATATTAATGTGCATTGTGCATTGTTTTTAGGGTTGACATTTTTTTCATGATGAATCTCTTCAATGGAGGTTGGGGGGTGTTTTGAATAGGATTATCAGGAAACTGTGATTCCAACCCAACATCTTGCGATTCGAATTCGCTCGAGTTAGGAAAATCATCGAAACTAGGGTAATAATCGTTGGAGTGGGGAAAATTTTGAGAATTATAGAAGTTGTTATAGGGATCCATAGTGAAAGAGTGATGAGTAATTAAAAATGTGGAGAGAAAATGAGATAATTGTAGGATGAGGAAAAATATATCAATATTGGTGTCTATTTATAGAAAATGAAAAATCATGAATTTTGGTATAATTATTATTTATTTTTAGTATATAATATAAAAGATATAATCAAATTATATTAAGAATAAAATTAATTTCTTATGACCAATGGGATAGTGACAAGTGTCACTATCCCAATGGCTACAAATAATGTAAACGTTCGTTTGGATTAAAGGGAAGAAGAGAACGCGGTCTTCTCAATTCTCTCTCCTTGCAGCGTATTTTTTTTTTTTATTGCTGTGAATACCTTATGGCCGACCGACCACTCAAAAAATACTGCCGATATTTCTAGTCTAAATACAACGAGAGCGGCCGGATTCAAGGGAGGCGCCAAGCTGACGGTTGCTCCAATTCAATTTTTCATGTATAATTTTTAAAAAAAAGTATATTTGGCCACCTTAAAATCTACATTTCGTTTCATTTTTTATCGAATTTTCAAATTTCGCTCCCCTTTTTCATAATCCTAGATCTACCCCTCACTTGAGTTATCACAATCATATAATTTTATGTGTACGACACCATAAACATATTAATATGTATATTTTTCATATAAAAAAATTGGTCATCTACAAACAATATACAATTCCTAGAGACAGAAAAAAGGTTAAAAGAAAAAAGTTCACCTCGTGGCTGGCGTCTTTGGTTGAAAAGTTCGCAGTATGTCCCAAACAGACGCACCCAAAATTATGCCTCTCAAATATCAATTGTCAAATTTGGAGTTATTCATAATACTAATATAAATTTATTTGAAACCGTAACTCTTTTATTTTTCTCTTTGAAAATTACATAATTTATGAGGATCTCGAAATTTAAATGATCACATACCCAATGACTTTTTTATGTTAGAAAAAAATCGCAAACACTTATCTGAAGTGTATACTAATTAAACTCCGTTCATGTACATGTAACCTCTACAAATTACACAAGGATGCTAACCATAGATTCCGTATATGATATATCAATATCTACACATGGTTAGTTTATAGGTTTCGATATAATAATTTTCAAGGCATATGATCTCACTTCCTCACAAAATTAAGCCTTTATCTCGAACTTGATTAACCCCACAAAGACGTAAAGCGGATTTGGACCATTTGGTTATGTCTATAAATAGGGCTTTTTCCCACATATACATCCACCACAATCACTAGAGGGGTAAAGTGCCACAAAATACTCTCCAATTTTTGCACGATCATGGCTTCTCTTTTCTCTCACTTAGCTTTCTTTTTTCTTATAGCAAACTTTTGCTATGCCTTCAACCCTAAACTTATAAACATGTCGTCCAAACTTCAATCCGGGTCCGGCGACTGGTCTCCGGCCAGAGCGAGCTGGTACGGAAACCCTTCCGGTGCAGGCAGTGACGGTAATATGATATGTATATATATATATTTATATGTATGTATATATGTGTGTTTAAGAGAAGGAAAGTTACTAGACCCTAATTCTTTTGTTGTGATAATTAGGAGGTGCATGTGGATATGAAAACGCCGTTGAAGAACCACCGTACTCTTCCCTTATAACCGCCGCCGCTTCCTCTCTCTACAACTCCGGCAAAGGTTGTGGCACTTGTTATCAGGTTGGGATCCAAAGTTCGTAATTAGGGGACGAAATCTGCAATGATTTTAATTTAAAATTTTGAGAATGAAGAATCAAATATGCAATTTTTGAAGAATAAAATATATAATGATTTTTGTAAAAAATATACATAATATGTATACAAACAAGCATGACTCTCTCACTCACTCTCTAATTGAATGTTAATATTTTAGGTGCAATGTACGACGTCGGCAGTGTGTTCCGGCAAGCCGGTGACGGTGGTTGTGACAGACGAGTGTCCCGGCTGTGACTCACAATCACTTCTATTCGATCTAAGTGGGACCTCCTTCGGAACCATGGCTAAAGCCGGCGAAGCTAACCAACTCCGAAACGTCGGAATCGAACAAATTCAATATAGAAGGTAAATAAATAATTCTTAATCTCAATTACAACATAATAAAATAAAATAAAATTATAATACAAGTTTTTTACAGTAATTTAACTTTTTTGACTATGGTGATTGTAGAGTGGACTGCAACTTCGCCGGAGTCTCCGTGGCGTTCCGGGTCGACCCGGGTTCAAACCCTAACTACTTTGCGACCGCGGTCGAGTACGAAGACGGAGATGGCATCGCCGGCGTTGAGGTGAAGCAGGCGGCGGACTCGAGCGGCGCGTGGATCAAAATGCAGCCGTCGTGGGGGGCGGTCTGGAAGGCGGATTTGCCGCCCAACTACCCGCCGCCGTTCTCCGTTCGGCTCACCGGCGGCGGGAACTCAGGGAAGACACTTGTCGCTAACAAAGTTATTCCGGCCAATTACTCGCCTGGAAAAACCTACAGATCGATCGTCAACTTTTGAGGGCTACCGATTATAATTCAGACTTTTATATTACTATATAATAAATAGTTTATAATTATATAAAATGTGGAAGAAAAAACACAAAGAAGAAGAAAATGGTTGTAGACTTGTAGTAGTCAACTAGGTAGGCAGTTATGCAAAGTAAAAACTTTGCTGAGCAGACGTTTCTTTTATTTGATCCTGTCTAGCGTTTTCCTTTTATGGTTATATATATCATATGAATAAAATATGTTCTTGAATATTTGTGTATATGCTAAATTACTTTCAAGTGATCACATAGGCGTGTCCAGTGAAAATTGAACCCATGATGACCTTTCGATCCTGGACCACCCACCTTCACCACTACGCCATCCCGTGGAGAAACAATTCAAGTTTATTTGATGCTATATAGTGGGAGGAGTCGAGATCATTGCTCCTACCGCCCCAAATGTAGATAAATACCCGTACACATTATTTGTTTTTCTGAATTATTTTTATAATTATCGATATTCTAATTGAGATTTCAGAACTCCTATATCTAATTTTATCATAATTCGAATATCATAATTTCGAATACGAATATTAAAAATTTAAATACTAGCTAAACTGAACCAACAACGCTACTTAATTAGTAACATAAAACCGAGCTTAATTAGTAAGCCTATCCAAAGTAGGGTAAATTGGAGACAATTGAAGCGCCACAAACATTAATAGAACTAAAACAGTGTGAAAAGACTTCAAAACAAACGAAAAATAGGGTTGATACTCCACTTGCAGTATCCTATTTTTCCTATACCTCTAAAAAAAGACAGTTACTACTTAAAACTAGGAGTGTCATTCTTTTCACACCATTTATTCCCACAACAACTAAAATCCTCCCACATATATTTATTACCAACTTACTCCTCTCTTCCTGCCTTGTCCTAACTAAACTTCTCCTCCATGATCGATCAAGAGCCCACGTTCAAGCACTATTGCAGGGTCTGCAAGAAGGGTTTCATGTGCGGTCGAGCCCTCGGGGGCCACATGCGGGCCCACGGAATCGGCGACGAGAACGGGAATCTCGACGAGGATGACGAGGACGACGATGACAATGCGAGTGATTGGGAGGAGAAATTTGGGGGTGAGAGGAATAGTAGTAAGAGGATGTACCAATTGAGGACTAATCCGAATAGGCTCAAGAGTTGTAGGACTTGTGAGAATTGTGGTAAGGAATTTATGTCGTGGAAATCTTTTCTCGAGCATGGGAACGGAAAATGTGCCTCCGACGACGAGTCGCTCGTCGACTCGGAGGAGGACGGCGGTGGGAATCGGTGGTTGAAGCGGAAGAGGTCGTTGCGGACGAAGGTGGAGTCGCTAAGTTCGATTAGCGACGAGGATGACTTTTTATTGGCGACGTACCTCGTCCAATTGGCGAACACGATTGTGGATCCGGTGGACGAGGCGGAGGAGTTGTGCGCCTCCGCCCGTAAGGAGGAGGAGCGGCGGAACTTGGTCGCGACGCTCAAGAGCCGTGCGGCGGTGGATCAGAAGATGAAAGGGGTGTCGAACCCTAGAGGGTTGTTTGAATGCAAAGCATGCAAGAAAGTTTTCAATTCGCATCAAGCTTTGGGAGGTCATAGAGCCAGCCACAAGAAGGTAAAAGGATAAAAAACTAAAAAGAATAGTTGAAGCATAATGTACGAAAATTTCTTCAACTAAATTTATGAGTTCTTGAATAGAGTGGACTTCATGCAACAGTATTTAAGAATACATACTATTTTTTGAAAAAAATGAAAAATAAAGTAGTTTTAGTACTTATTTTCACCTGACATATCATATTCTTTTTCCTTTTCCGTACGAACTTAGGTACGTAAATAAATGACAACTACACAATTTAATTTATAAATTAACGAGAAAGAGTTGAGAGTTTGAGATTGAGTAAAAGAAATTTTCGTTTAACCCCAAAAAAATGAATGAGCCATAATTTCACGGATTTTCACTGCTTTATATTACTATTATTATTATTTCGGCCTTTTTTCAGGTAAAAGGTTGTTACGCAGCCAAACAAGACGAGAGCAACGTTACTATTTTACCCTTGGAAAAGGGCGTAACTACAAATAAAACCACCGACAAAGACTTCTTCCCGTCGTTCCAATTCGAGCAAGGCCAGCCGGCGTTGGTCGGAGCCGCGAGGAGGAAGTCGAAGGTTCACGAATGTGCCATCTGTCACCGCGTCTTTAATTCCGGTCAGGCCCTCGGCGGACACAAGCGGTGCCACTGGATCATCTCCAACTCGCCGGAGACATCCACCATGCCTAAGTTCAATTTCCAAGGAAACCATCCTAAACCTAATGCTGACGTGTCCGACAAGCTCGATCTCAACGTCCCGGCCTGGGCCCACGTGGCCGGAGTGAGGCGGGACCCGCACAATCCCTTGAGCTTCGACGTTTCTATGGGCATGAACCTTCGGCCGTGGATCAGCCACGAAACGAAAGATATCGCCTCCGGCGGCGATAATATGAGAGAGAAAGAAAAGGCTATGGACGATGAAGCGGATAGCAAGTTGAAGCTAACGAAATTGAGTGATTTGAACGATGCAAATGTTGGTTCTGCTTCTCAATGGTTGCAAGTAGGGATTGGGTCAACTGCAGCTGATGAAGATGCTTAATCTTGATATTTGAGAGGCAAAAGCTCAAATTTGTATAATTTTTTTTTTTCTATAATTTTTAATCTTGAAGAGCTTCTATCTATCTTATGCAGGTCGAAACGTAGGAGAGGACGTAAATGATGAAAAGATAACCAGATGCAACAGACTCGATCAATGCAATTAAGCCGTTTGCTTGGTTTAGGAGGACTCACTCGACTCAAAAGCAACTAACTTGCTAAAATATTATCGTTAGAGGATTCAAATAGATATGTTGTAACATCTATCCAACTATTAGGGAAATCTAGTCTTTGACCAAACTTTAATGATATAAGTTGGAAACATTTCGAAAATGTAATTTTTTTACCGAAATTCATGATTTTCAAGTATGGGAAAAGTAAATTTAACTCTAGCATTAATAGGAATTACTAGTCAAAAACATGAAAATCGACCCAACACATAGGAAGAAGATCGAGATTGTAATTTAAATTGGATCCACTATTTTATTTTATTTTATTTTCCTACGTGATTGGGCTTGAAATGGACGGTTTGATTCTTGATTTGGCCCAATAAGTTATCCAAAAGTATAATTCTTTTGTGGAAAAAAAATCAACGTAGGAGATGAAGGGCCGGCCTAGAAAATTGTCATCCGAGATTAACGATGCATCAAATCAATGCGTAGACCATTTCAGAGAGTAAGACTTTCTCAAGAAAGAAAGAAAAGTGTTGGCTAATATTTATGGATACTACCCAACGCCCATTGACTTGATTTATTCTCCCTTATTCAGTTATTCTTATCATCACTTTTATTTGTGAATTTGATAACTTTTTCTTATTTCACTTGAGTGAAAAAAATTTATAATCATTATCTTTAGTACGGTAAAACTCACACAGAGCTGTCTCGATAAGATTTAAATTCATAACATGTTAAGAACCTTAATTGTTATGCCATCTCATAAGGACCAGTCGAAATAATGAATATTTTGTTTTTAGCATTCGGTTGAAATTAATTCTAGAACTGCCATTGGACTCCATAGTTTGTTGCCACTATAAACACATTGTTTTAAGCATACTAAAAGTCATTTCGGTGAAAACTAGGCATGGTAGCGTAGTTAAGAACCTTAAATAACCACATGGTGTGTGAATAAAGAACTTAGCACTACGAAATTCAACCACAATTAAAGAAACCCCTAATTTCCCTCTTATAAATTGTTTTTTGTATTTCACGTTTCATTACCATTTATCAAATTACAAATATTGTGATATTCTATACTAAACATGAATTTATGACATAAGAATATATAACACGATAATAAAGATGGTGTGCAAATCAAAAGATGAAGGTGTAATCTCATCCGGTAAAAACTACGAGTTTTCCTTGTCATAAATAAAAAGATGAAAGTGTGCAAATCAAATAGACCAGGTCTGCCATTTCCCCAACAAAACGGCAATTACTTTCCTACAAACTCTTTTCTCACCAGAAATTTCGACCCAAAGATCCAAAAATAAAGCCAAATCTTCTCAAATATAAAAGAAAAACTAATTCATTATTGCCCCAGATATATTTTCCATTATATAATTTTTATTAATTAAATGCGTAATCCCACTTTGGTCAAGTGGGCATGCCAAAACTTAATGCACTTGATTTTCTTCAGCCACTGAAATTGTGACAGACTTTTACTGTTCTTGGTTTAGGTTAATCACATTTAAATTTAATTTCACAAATGTCAACACTATTTTCTCATAACAAAGTCAACATTTTCACTTTTTCGCACTCTTTTTATTAAATTATTTATATATATATATATATATATATATATATATAATTTTCAACTTGGGATGTATGTAATAGAAACAAGTTATTTTATGTTCGTATATCCGAGTCAATGATCATTATTTAAGGAAAGCATTATTTGTGGTTACAACTCAAGCAACAAAATTTAGAGAATTTATATTGTAATATTCTCGTAACCTCCTCTTAATTCTGAGAACTGTATTTAAAGTGAGTTATTACAATATTACATTATACTCGATCATAATCTAGGAAAAAATAGAGAAAAGGATTGAATCAATTTAATGCAATGGTTGCATGTTACATCTTTGTGCCTTCAACCTCTCCGCTTAAATTAGTTTTTGATATTAATTATCTCTTGCCTTTTTAAAGTAAAAATATAACTTAAAAATCAATCCACATTTTATTATTTTTATTATTTCTTGAAAAAAAATTATTTATAGGGGGGTTGGGATGGCATGTGTCTATATTCCCATGGTGGAGGAATGCTTGTCACCTACTCCTTTTAGCTTTCCACACTCTAATGTAGTTGAGAGAGAGAGAGAGAGAAATTCCAACATTCTCAAAAACTTCCAAGAACACACACAAACACGCTCACTGCGTGAGATTTTTTTTTTCTATTTTGGTGATGGAGAAGAAGCACAGATGCAGACTCTGTTGCAGAAACTTTGCTAATGGCAGAGCTTTAGGCGGCCACATGAGGTTCCACATGATGAAGTTTTATGCAGAGGAGAAAGCTTTGAATCAAGAAAATTGCGAAGATGAGGACCCTTTTGATCATCGTTTTGACCCACTAAATTCATATTCTTCAGCATCACTTCTCTCATCGTCTTCGTCGGAGGCGGCGGCGGAGGAGGAGGAGGAGGAGGACGACGAAGAAGAGTACGAGAGAGAAGTAGCGAAGCAGAGTTACGAGTTGAGAGAGAATCCTCGTAAAAGCGTGTTAATGGTGGATAACGACTTCTCCTCCGTCGTGGACGGCGAGAGCGAAGCCGAGTCGTCGGAGAAGAACCCGGTCCAGAGACGGTCGAGCCGGGTCCGGTCCGTCCGGAGGTCGAGAATCTCCGACTTCGAAGTCTTGCCGGTGATTAAAAAGGCCAAGTTTGACGAGCAGTCGTCGCCGGTGAGCTCGATCTCCGACGCGGCGGCGGAGGAGCACATGGCCCACCTCTTGATAATGCTTTCTAGAGACAAGTGGGAGAATGAAGAGAGAGAATGTCAGAACTCCGGCGAGGCGAAAGCCTCGAAGACTAAATTTAGAGGGAGGTACAGATGTGAGGAATGCAACCGCTTGTTTAAATCGTATCAAGCTCTCGGCGGCCACCGCGCCAGCCACAAGAAAATCCGAGCGCCGCCGCCGCAGAAGAACTCTGCTCCGGCGGAGAAGGAGGCGAAGTTACATAAATGCCCTTTCTGCGATAGAATTTTCTCGTCCGGTCAAGCCCTCGGCGGGCACAAGAGATCGCATTTCGTCGGAGCAAACGCGATTCCGGCGAACAGTAGCACGATTGTAAGCCAAGATTCGAGAATTGCTCCGGTTTTTGACGTAGATCTGAATCTCCCAGCGCCGATTGAAGATGATGAAGGAAGCCAACTCGCGATTTCTGCAGTTTCTGACATTAACCAATGAAGATCAAATTTTGTCTCAAAAAGGTCAAAAAAGGAAAAGAAAAAAAGGAAGAAATTTTTGTTCTTTCGGATTTGGTTATTGAATTAAAATCTGCATATGACTGTAATTCAATTTTCGAGGATGTTAATTAATTAATTAATGTAACAAATAACTACATTTTGGGTTATTATTACAGAAATTTCATGAATTTAATCTTGTTTTCTTTTTCTTAAAAGAGAAATATCTTCCACCTGTCAGTATACGAACGCTTTTTTTTCTTTTTCGGTTATTCTCTTACAACTGTGGTTTGTCTTTGGGGTTTTATGTCAGAATTTGACAGTCTAAAAACTGTGGTGGTAGTAATTAATGTTGTGATTTTGTATCAAAATCGACGGTTTTGAGTGGGATTTGGATTTGATTTCTTTGCTGAAATTAGAATTAGAAATAAATAAATAGTGGGAGATGAAATTGACACTGTTTGTGTTGAAAGGAATATTGGTAGTTGGTTGGGCATGAGCGAAAAGCAAGGGCCAATTTCATGACTTTATGTTTAATTAATTAACTAATTAATTAATACTTTTCCGTCCACTGGAAACGACTCATTTCTTTTGGATACGAGAATCAAGAAAGTGCTGTTATATAGTATATATTGTTTGTCTTTTTAGTAGTTAAAGTAATTTGTACCTATATTTTGAAAACGTATTATTTGAAATATAACATCCCAATAAGGAAAATATGTCATTTTTAGTGCAACGGATGAAGTAGTATTTCCACTCGAGAAATTTCGATGTTGAAAGTAAATATTTTTTTGTAAAATCATTTACACTTAAGAGAGAATGTGGACGATATGAAGTAAAAACATAAAATTGCATGGGGCTAAGTCATATTATTTTTTATATATGAAAATAAAAATAAATTGTGTTTGGGCTGATGTGGATCGTGTAACGATCTTTTGTAAGTTGGGGCCGGCCATGGCTGTTTAGCAAGTAGTAACTACTACCATATAACGCATTAATTGACGTTAAAATTAGTCATGTATCGTATTGATTATTGAAGGTTTAGTAGTTATTAGAATTTGTAAGCAATTATTTAATGTGAATTATATTACGCAATAGAGATAATTATTATACATTTAGTATTTCGAAGCATATTTTATATTCATATGTACATTATATGGTTTGAAAAAATGGTTCCTCACCCTTTAAGATTGCTCGCTTTTCCGCTGAAAGATATGGGCAAAAAGAAAGTGTAACCAAAGTAGCCAATAAGAGTAAATTGAAGAATATACCACTCTCTCTCCTCACCGAATTGTTATACATCATACCAGAAGAAGCTAGCTACATATCCCATAGTAAAGAAAACGAAAAGGATAAGGAAAGGAAAAACAAAAATAAAAAAATAAAAATCAATTATACATTTAAATCTCAAAACATAATGTGTATTTTAGATAGCGGTTATAAATTTCCATCGACAAAAAGAAAAGGAGAAAGAAGAGATGCAAATCCAATATTTGAGCTTCTTTTGACCCTTTTAGTGAATGCATATGTAACTGCAAATGCTTGTAGTCAAAGAGTATAAAAAGGGTTGGAAAATTTATCTGCAAATTAAATTAAATCAGAAAAAAAACAGTCATATTTTTCATCAAATTTGTTTGCATATCAAAGTGCCATGAAATTTTCAAACCGTGACATCAAGTCGTTGGCTAGAGGTTTCTCTCTGTTGGAAGCTGAAATTATCAAAGGAAAAAGACAAGCACTGTCCAAGTCAATCAAACAAGACCAAATAATTTTAGTAAAACTATTTTTGAATTCGTCAACATTACTAAAACATTTTACTCCACAAAGTTTTAAATTATCCCATAAATTATACCCTTATATGTCACAATTAGAATAATTTTATAGCTGTTACATAACGATGTAGAAACTTTTTGGGAATTTACCTACTAAATTAAAATGGGATAGTTTGGACTTTTCCACAAGGACTGAATCATCAAGGCATGTAAATGCATTTCCTCATCTACCTTCCATCAAAGTCTATATATTGAAATTGATTTGGGTTTTTCCACTTTGTACAAGTGCATTTATACATGCTAAGATAGAAAGCTTGAAAACATAATGTGAAAATAAGCAATGATAGTAATTGGGCACCCTATCTCAAGTCCATTGGTAGTGGCATCACCATCACTATGGATGATTTTTAGGGCTTTTTCATTATATAAGAAAGTAAGATAGAATTCTATGACTTTTGTATCTTTCTTTTGGTGCCACTCTACGACTTCTATTTCCTATGATGCTACTAGGAAAAGTTCTCAACTGTAATTTAATACTGTAAAGAATTATTCTTTCTCATGTGGTCTAGTTTCCAAGTCCATTTATTTTGTGGGTCAAGTCTCAACCATCAAACACATAAGTCCAATTACTCTTATCTCTTGTAGTACATTTTACTGACGCTTGGAATCAAGTTCGATTCAAAATCATTCATCAACATTTGAAATGAGCCAATTCCAAAATCTACCGAGTTATAGCTTTTTAATTATAATTTAAAAATCTTATTTTCGATATACCTAATTCAAAATGGGTTCACATGGTCCATTCGTTTTGTGGGTCAAGACTCATAAGTCCGATTTTATGTATTATATTTTGAGTAATTAATATTATATCAAGAATAAAAACTAATTCACAAATAAAAAGATTATCAAAATAGGAAGAAATTAACTACCAGGCCCCAATTTAACGCCTAACTAACTTCAGAACACTTGTACTAAATATAACGCCTAACCAATTTTAGAGCATTTGTACTACATATTCATAAAGTGCAATATGTATAAAACCTCAATTTACTTTCTAAAAAAATAAAAAGAAATTAAAACCAAAATTTACCACAGCTAATATATAATATTAATTAATTCGTAGCAGCCAATTATATTTTTATTATTATTTTGAAGTGGAAATGGAGCTAGAGCACGTACAGTTCAATTATCTGGCATAAATACACAATTAGAGTGACGAAGCAGAGCACACAATTATTGCTGACATAAATCATCATGAAATCACACCTAACCAATACAATTTGAAAGTAATCTCCCACCGGTCAAGAATCCACATCTCTTTCCTTTAACAAGAGAAACACGTAGTCGATTCTATTTTAAAGAGAATTAGCTTATCGACTATAATTATAATTATGACTAGTAAAAAGCTTAACAAAGCCAAAGTTTAGTTGAGGTTGGTTAACCAGCATTGGTGCCTCACACATTTACTTTTCATTATGCACTAAACTTTAAAAATATCAAATTCACTAACAAGGCAAAAAATCAGAAAAAGCATGCTTTTGAAGTGCTTACCTATTCCTAACTAAAAATAATTATACTCAAATGACCACCACTTTAACCCTTTAATCTCAAAAATATACTTAATCATAATTAATTAAATTAGAATATTATATTTTTCTACTCATTTTTAACACGCCCATCGATCACAATCCAACATACAATATCTTATGCTGCTTTTGTATTACATCTCCATATAGTTTTGTCTCTTTTTCTTGCCCAATTTGTGTAATCTTGGGAATTTTATTACATGCTTCCAATGTATGCTTTTGATGCAAGATCTAGTTGTACTAGTCAACATTCCCTTCCATTTACGCTACAAACACCATGATTCCATTCCATGCCCGCTTGCCAATTCAAATCATACTAACTTGTCTATTTGCATGCTCGATTTGTAGATGCTACATCAAATGAAATATATTAATAACTACGATGTTTTCTTCCTAGTATTTATATTTCTCGAATAGTATATTATTTTTCACCTCTTAAGAAATTACTAATTAATGGATTTATTAATTGGGCTTTGACCCATATTTATGTAGGCCTAAGATAAGTCGAAAGCCCAAATAGAAATCAGAGATGCCCATCTTTGGAGATATGATTTTTTCAAGGATAAAATCGTCTTTTACTGCAGATAGCTTTAATGAGAAGCAGTAGCTTGAGTTATGAATTATAGCCGTTGCAGTACCAACTGCTTGGAAAAAGTTGGGGAAAAATTCTTTCAAAAATTGCGAAAACGGCCGTTGAATTTTTCTTATTTCCAATATTCTTCATCATTAAACAGAACGGTCCTCTCTGATTTTAACCTACTCTACTACCAGGATTTTCTAGAAGCTCGATTTGGAATGGCGAACGATTTCGTGTTCACGGAGGAAGAAATGGCGGTCGACGAAGGCCTCGGCTACCCGAAGGCGTTCGGAAGACTGTGCCGTGACCGGAGTTTCGGGCCGTACAGCCACGGACCGCCTTACGCCTTCAATCCTTACGCTTTGGTTCAGCAAGAGGTAATGTTTGTGGTGAATTATCGGTTAATTCGATTCAAGATTAAGAAATTATTGTGGAATTATGATATGTGAACGTCGGTGGTTGAGAAATTTTAGTGTTTCTTAAGATTGAAGGGAAAGAATTTGTTGGTAATTGATGAGGAAATAGTGTTATGTCGTTGAATTCGTAGTACGAATTCATCAAGTTTTCGTCCGCATTGTGTTTCTCACTAGTAATTCTTTTATAGTGTTTCTTCAGATTGAAGAAAAATAATTTGTTCTTAATTGATGAGGAAACTGTGTTATGTCGTCGAATTCGTAGTACGAGTTCATCAAGTTTTCGCCCACGTTGTGTTTTTCACTTGTAATTCTTGATTGCACAACACTAAGGAGTGTTCTACAAGAACACAGAATGGTTTCATAGTCGGAATTACTGCGGCTAAGGAAGTTTTATTTAGAAAGAAACCCTAGAAA
Organism: Lavandula angustifolia; assembly: GCA_028984105.1. Taxonomy (NCBI): domain Eukaryota; kingdom Viridiplantae; phylum Streptophyta; class Magnoliopsida; order Lamiales; family Lamiaceae; genus Lavandula; species Lavandula angustifolia. The sequence goes on along the minus strand of CM054804.1, from coordinate 7,285,021 downwards.
TTGATGGTGGATTGTGAAGTAGGGTATTTAGATTATAAATCTTCATGAACCATTGAAAGAATTGAAATGTCATCTCTAGGATCATAGCTCTGAGGTTTTTCAATGAACATGAAGTTTTTAAAATGAGAATTGTCTTTGGAAATCATCTACGTCTTTATGGATTTCTTTAAGATCGAGTTCTTGAAACTTGGATTTTAGTGCGATTTGTGCTTTTTGTTGGAGAACTCTTTCATCAGCCAAGTGTTTCTAATCATCCTTCTACAAGGACTTATTTTGGAAAACAAATCTTTAATGTGTTTGAGGTGCAGGAAGCAAGAGCTAAGGAATTGGATGAGATGTTTCCAGTGATTGACCCCAAAGCAAAACCTACAATCAAACCTAAGATCTTCTCGAGTCTCTTGTGGAAACAGCTCAATCATCTTGGGTAATGCAAATTCACCCTTCCCTTTCCTGTTTCATTTAGACTATTGATCATGAATCAGAAAAATACGTGTTTCTTATTGTTTACAACTATTCCTACATTTCAGGAATGCCGGTTTCGATCCAGAAATAATTCGTGTAGATCCGTATGGCAATGTGCTTTACTATCATGCTGATGATGGTTCTCCTCTTGCATGGGAGATTGATCATGTGTTTCCTTGCTCAAGTAATTGCTATTTTGTTCGTGCTTATTGTGGATTGTTGATGATAGTTTAGGGTTATATGATTCTAAATATGATGAAATTGTAGGAGGAGGATTGACTGTTCCAAGCAACCTCAGAATATTGCAATGGCAAATCTGCAGAAGAAAGCATAACAAGCTAGAATTCCTGATTCCTTGGTGGGATTTGCAACTAGGCATATCCATTAACCAGTTCTTGTCTATCTTCGCTTCATCCAACTCAGATTTCAGGTTGGTGATAGTACTAGTATTAACACTATCACAAGGAAAACAAAACCCAAAGATGATGATGTATACTAAATTCATTCTGTAATTCAGGCGCAGGGCATTTTCATGGTTGTTTTCTGAAGGTGAATCTGAAGAATTGAGTGCTTCCCAGACAGTTGATTCCCATATTTTTCCCCAGCAGTTCTTAGAATCGGAAGGTCGATTAGGTCTGGCTCCAGCTGCTCTTTTTCTTACTAAACGAGACCCTTTCGATGCTCCATTGAAGTCACTGGATCTTAACAGAAGGCCTAAATCAAACACTCCCATAGTAGGTCAGTAGCAAATGACAAATGGATCCTCTTCTTAGTTTCAACAAGCTTTATTAGCAATTGGTTTATCTTAAGCTTGTGTTCGATTGCTGCAGCTGTCAAGAAAGGAAAACATCTTCCAACAGAGAATGAAAACGCGAGGATGGTGACTAACCCATATCAAGCCATAGTCATGGCCAGAGATTCTCTAAAACAGAGAGAAGAGGCAGGAAAGATGCAAGCAGAGATACATAAATTGGATAATGAAGTGTGTGAGTTGCAGCAGAGGGCTGAGGAAGATAAACTTTCCATTCAAGAACTGGAGTTGGTGCTGATTAAGAAAAGAAGGCGGGCAGAAAAGTGTCGCTGGCTTGCAGAGTCACAATCTACCTACAGGACAATGCTGGAGAAGATGATTAGAGACGCCTCTCACCAGTAAGACCTTTAGAAAACCAAATTGTGTGCATTGCAACTTCTTTAACTGGATTGGTTCTGGTATTTTCTTATTGCAGGAGTGTTGTCTATAAGGAACAAGTGAGGTTGAATCAAGCGGCAGCTTGTGCTCTTTTGGCTAGACTCGAAGCTCAGAAAGCAATTTGTGATTCTGCTGAGAGGGAGCTTTATATGAAGTTTAAACACAGAGACGAGCTGGAGAAACTGATCAGACCTGATTGGGAACAGGCGAGGAAAAGATCGAGAATGGATGACGCACTTATTGAAGGGAGACATGAGAAGAGCATTCTGTGTTCGCCAGGAACTGATCAAAAAATGCCACAAGAAATGGAAGAGAGTGATAGTTCGCCTGACACCAATTCTGCTGCTCATTCACAGAAGGGACTACGAAAGTTCTTGGAAGACAAGCAGAGAGCTTCAGCAGCAACTCTACTGGAAAATGAGGAAGAGCTTGAAGGAGAGAAAGAAACAACAAGAGGTGTTGCTAAAGATGCAGGGACAACAGTTGAAGTAACGGTTGAAAAGTTGGACAGTCAAGATGCAGGGACAACATGCAATATTCAATTCCCATTTCCCCGTGAACCCGAGGAGGAGGAGGATGAAGAAAGCAGAAAACAACGTGGGAAAGGATATTTAGATAAATGGATGCAATTTTTGCTTGAGAATACACATGAGGAGGAAGAGGACGAAGAAAGAAGAAAACAACGCGGAAAAGGGAACATAGAGAAATGGACGCAATTTTTGCTTGAGAATACAATTGAGGATGCTGGCATAACTCCACGAAACTCTGATGAAAAACAAACCACCAAGACAGATGAACTAATCGAGAAGATAAACACGGAATATCCACACATAGATATCAAAGATACAAGGGCTCAAAACCCACAATGCAAAGAGATTGCAGAAGTGGTTGAAGAAAAGATGGAAAATCAGTCAGTAGTGTTGGATGTAAGAGATGAGAACAACACAGAAAGCAATGCTGAACTGAATGACAAGAAACAAATCTCAGATGGGGATAAAGAGAGTGACAATAGTATGGCAAATATTAGTACTCCATACAGAAAAGGTAAAGGACGAAGAACAAGTAGCCTTGATGAGACTGCGAAAATGGAGAAGGGCAAGGGAAGGGGACTTGAGAGGTTAGAGAGTGACAGTAGTGTGGCAAATATTAGTACTCCATTCAAGAAACCCGTTCGCATAAAAGGTCAAGAAGGAAGAACGTGTAGCCTTGATGAAAACGCGAAAATGGAGAAGATAGGCAAGGAAAGGGGACTTGTGGTTGAAGAAAAGATGGAAGGACAGTCAGTGGTGTCGGATATAAGAGATGAGAACAACACAGAAGGCTGTGCTGAAATGAAAGACAAGAAGCCAATCCCAGATGGGGATAAAGAGAGTGACAGTTGTATTACAAATATTAGTACTCCATCCAAGAAACCTGCTCACATAAAAGGTAAAGGAGGAAGAACAAGTAGCCTTGATGAGAACGCGAAAATGGAGAAGGGAATTGTGAGATCAGAGAGTGCCCGAGCATTTAGGCACATCCCATCTTCTCCCTCTCTTTTATTGGAAGGCATGAAAAAGAGAGTGGACTGCATAGGAAGAAGAAAGCCCTTGGTACTTGATGATAATGATGGAGATGAGAAAGTTGCACCCAAAAACAGCTTCATCAAATCATCCATCAAAACAATCAAGAAAGCCCTTGGTAATTGATGATAATGATGGAGATGAGCTTCATCAAATCATCCATCAAAACAATCAAGAAAGCCCTTGGTAATTGATGATAATGATGGAGATGAGCTTCATCAAATCATCCATCGTGTATGTTGTAGCAGGTTACACCTAACCAAATAATGGTGTGATATTTTTACTTGGCTTGTTTACCATATTGGTATGTGGAAATTTAAACATGTATAACAGCTTGTTGTTTGATGTACTGTACTAGATAATTACATCTTGTTTTCACCATTAAGCTCAAAAGCAAGAAAGAATCTTGCTTCTATGAATTTGCAAGGAAGTGTCTCTTGGCTCTACAGATGTGTACTTTTATGTGTGTTTAATGAAAGTATATTCAGAGTAATGAACCATATCTAAAAAACATGGTGCAATTAAGCAGAAATCTGTCTGTATATATTCATGTGATTCAGGGGCACTACAAGATAATTTACAGAAATGAGTACTGAAATGAAAGGAAGTAGAAGAACATGTACCCAAAGAAGAGCTCCGTTCGACATCTTCCATATCTACGTACAGATCCGGCTGTACTGTTCTACACGTACAAATATACAGGTTGAGCTTTTGAATCCACTTTCCCAGTAAGGACCTTTAAACCCCTTATTTGGTAAACATGTTCAATTTCCTTCTTGACATGTATACTTTTCTTTTTCACGTATCTCAATTCAAGTAAGCCCCCAATATCCCTCATCTCCACAAGAACAGCTCCCATCCTTGAAATGGTGGAAATTTTCAGTATCTCTCACAGAAATCTCTCTCCTAACAGCCTTGGTGATGAACTTCATTGTGTTATGACAGCTCTCACACATGTAGAGATTCTTGGTAACCCAAATAGGCATCCCGGGGGACGTGTTGATGAGCCCGAAAGCAACAGCCAACTTCTCACTATGGCCACAGAAAACCTCAGCTTTTGAAGCTTCAACTTCATTTGCACAACTTAAATCGGAATCACTATAACCTTCCGCCTTCATTTTCTCATAAAACCCGCGAAGGATACCCGTTATTTCTCTTATTTGTGGGTGAGAAATGTCACCACTAAGAAAAGCATGAACTTTTCCTTTAACTTCTACCCAACTGCAACCAGGATCAATAGTAAGCCCCATCTCTCTCATACTCTTCCTTAACTTAACAACTTCGTCCCATTTACCACTATCCGAATACAAATCACATAACAGAATGTAATATCCAACACTCCTATTATCCATCCCAAAGATATGCTTAGCAGCTACCTCACCAAGCTCAACTCTTCTATGAATCCTACAAGCATTCAATAAGGCTCCCCATATAGCTGGATCCGGTATCATGGGTATTTTTTTGATAAACTCATATGCATTCTCTAGCTTTCCTGCACGGCCCAGCAAATCCACAACGCAAGCATAATGCTTCATATTTGGAGTGATGGAGTATTGAGTTTCCATGCTGTGAAAATACTGCATCCCTTCCCTTACCATACCGGATCGACTACAAGCACATAATAGAGCGATGAATGTGATTTCATCCGGCCTTACTTCCGATTTGATCATTTCTTGAAATAACTCAATGGCTAAAGCACCTTGACCTCTTTGAGCATGGCCGGTTAGTAAAATATTCCAAGAAGCAGCGTCCAGTTTCTGCGTGTTAAACTGATTTCTTGCGGGCACCATCCTCCCACATCGAACATACATGTCAAGAAGTGCATTGGGTAGAAAACCATCGAATGCTAATCCGGTTCTAATCACATGAGCATGAATCTCCTTCCCACACATTAGTGCTCCTATCCTAGCACAAGCAGCAAGAACAGAGAGTAAAGTAACTTCATTTGGATCTAGACTGATCTTCATTTGCCTAAAGTAAATCAATGCTTCAAAGCTTCTGTTATTGATCCGAAGCCCAAGAATTATCGATGTCCAGGATACCACGTTTTTATCAGGAATCTGATGGAAAACTTCTAGAGCCTTATCGATGCATTTACACTTCGAGTAGAAATCAATTAGAATATTAGCAACCATAGTATAGCCTATAAGTCCAGTTCTTTTGGCCAAGTCATGAAGCTTAACTCCCATATCTAGTAAAGCAAGAGAAGCACAAGCAGATAGGACACTAGCAATGGTGATCTCATCAGGAACAACACCTTCGACCTCCATTAACTTATATGTTTCGACAGCCTTGCCGGCGAAACCATTGTTGTTATAACCAGTAATCATTGATGTCCAAGATACCACATCTTTACCCTCCATTCTTGCAAACACTTTCTCAGCTTCACTCAACATCCCAAAACTCGAATGCATCTGAATTAACGAATTACCAACTGAATCATCGTCCCCAAACTCCATCTTAGCCACATAGCCATGAACTGCTCTACCGAGCTTCTCATCACCAAGAACTTCACATGCTGAAATCACACTAGTCATTGTCATCAAGTCAGGATGAATACAACTCTCCCTCATCGAAAAGAACAAACTCAACCCCTCCAAACACTCCTTATTCTCAAAGTACCCCGCGATCATAGCATTCCACGAAATCCTATCCCTCTTACCCATCCCATCAAACACCTTCCTCGCATTCCGCAAATCCCCACATTTAACATACATAGTGATCAAAGCATTTACAACATCAATATCAGCCTCAAACCCGAAGCGTAAAACATGCCCATGAATCTCCCTACCCCACTCCCAATTTCCCAAACCACCACAAGCCCTCAACACACAAGGGAAAGTATACACATCCGGCCTAACACCAACACCACCAAGCCACAACATTCTACCGTACAACTCAATCGCCTCGTCTAAAAATCCTTTCTTTGCATACCCACCAATCAAAACATTCCAAGAAAACAAATCCCTTTCCTCCATCTTCCCAAAAACATACCACGCATCGCTCAGATTCCCCAACCTCACGAACATGCTCAAGAGCGCATTACCTAGCCTAACACTTAAATGGGTAGTTGAATTTGACACCAAAGAGTAAATAAACGAACCTTCATCAGACGCCCGCTTGAATTCGCACAGCCTTAATAAAGAAACAAATGTCTCTTCGTCTATATCGGTTCGGAGCTCTTTTCCCACATTAGCAAGAACACTTACAGCTTGAGTTAACTCATTTTCTGTGCATAGCTGAGCTAAATACGAGTTGGGGTCGGAAGTAAAGGATGAACTTGAGCTCAAAATCGAATTTTGGTGGCTTTTTCTGAGGCTAAATCGACTGTTTTTAGAGATAATCTGAACGAAGTTCTGGCCTTTATGATTGGGCGCTTTCGAAAACTGAGGAATTTGATGTTCGGAACTGAGAGAAATTTGTGGGCTTCTCGTTGAAACAACCATTTTTGCTGAGGCATTGCAAGAGTGGAGCGAGGGTTTTAGTTAAGGTTTAGCGGAATCATTTCTGCTTCAAAACAATTTTGGATAACATGACGTTTTAAACGCCGTCGTCTTATAACTCACTCTGTCCATCCAATTTGACTCGATATAATGATATTTGACGTTGGTAGAGAGATATCCGATTTCCTATTATGTCCTCGCGAATATTACATTATACCCAAACAGTCCAAATCTCAAAAGCGAGGTGGCATAAAAAGACTTTCCAGCTTTGAATTCTTTAGTCCATTTGTAGTAATTTTCCATTCCCTTGGGAGATTCTAGTAGATTACTCGGAATCATGGGCGGAGGGAAGGGTGAGCTTACTTGGGCTCAAGCCAGTGCAAAAATCTCAATCCATTTATTTATTTTTTGGTTAAAGAAAAGAATAATTTTTGTATCTATTAAAGAGTTCAATAATTTGAATAATATAAAGAGTCCAATAATTTTTGTATTTATTAAAATAAATTGAATAAGTAATAAAATTGTCAATCCCTTCTAAGGGGATAAGTATATGTTAGGTCATCATATTAAAAATATAAATTTTTTAGGATATGTTTACTATTTATTTGTTAATTTGTCTCTTAATATGCTAGATTATTTTGTCAGCATGCATATAGATTGAAAAATAAAAGTTTTCAGGTTACTATTAAATGAATTATTGATCATGATAAGTTTTATTATGATGGAATAGGTAATATGTTGTTAATGTTAGATATCATTTTAGACTCATTATTTTGTCATTTGTATATATTATAAGTACTTTTGACTTCCTTATACTCATTGTTATATTATTTTTTCTCTAAAAAAAAATTTCGGGGGCTCCGCCCCTGAGCCCACCCCACTATGATTTTCTGGCTCCGCCCCTGCTCGGAATCATTCCCTCCTAAATATTACTCAGTTTATTACCACCTCAAATTTGTATATTCGTTAATGTATTTCATGTAGAACAGTAACATATAACTATTCGTCAGTCGAAACTAAAGAAAAGATGGTTGTTGACAAAAAAAAAAAAAAAAGGTTGTTGGCAGAAATATAAGTTAACAAATTATTGGAATTGGACTCAAAAATGCTATTATAATATATTTTTCAGAAGTGAATTAACATTTCGAATTGAACTTGTTATGCCTTGACTATGTAGTCCTGAATCCAAATTCTAATTATTTTTGGCTCTTTAGATTTATTTTTGGATTATGATTTGCTTTAGGCATTTATATAAGTCGTGCGATATTGTTGTTGTGAAGGCACTTTCAAATTTTATCAATAAGGAAATTTCCATATTTTCTTTTTGTAAAAAGAGTGTTTGTCTTTTATATTATCATTATTATTGATTTATTTTTTTTTTCAAATTGTCTCATTATTATTGTCTTGTTTTCAGAAATGGAAATATTTTGTGGCTACAATCACTTTAAATAAGTGGATCCATCACTTTAATACGCATTCACCTTTTTTTTTAAATCTCCGTACCGAAAAGAAACAAGTCGACAATAATACTCCATCTGTCTCACAATTTTTGCTCCAAAACTTTTTGGAATGATTTTTAAGGAGAATAGTTGGTTGTGGGAAAATTATATCCTAGACCCGGTCCATAGCTTAAGCTATGGACCTTGTGGTCCAGAATGAAACACGTCACTTCTCTTCAATTAAAAATAGAAACAATTGCCATGAAAATTAACTTCTCTTCGCACCTTGTGATTCTTCGTAGTGCTCTGCGTTTTATTGGTCTATAAGAGCTTCAAATCTGAGTTCCAAATCGAAGGGAAAGTATTTTTATTAATTCCAAATCTGAGTTCCAAAATTGTCAAGGAAGAAACAGTAATTACCGGGAAGCTGCCATGGGTCGAATTTGTAGAGGCGCAATTCCGGCAGAGATAATGAAAGACGAGCTCGTCGTCGGTGGGATGGAACCTGAATCCGGCCGGCAAATTCAACTGTTGCTCTTCGCTCTTCATTCACTTTCGGAATCAAATAAAATCTTGTCCTTATTCTGAGCTAGTAGACTTTTCTTCAATGGAGTTGTGGTGAAACTGCTTGTGTTTGAAAACGAGGAAATGAAAGGTTGGAGGGGACCACATTAGTATCTCGTTCTGGACCACAAGGTCCATAGCTTAAGCTATGGACCGGGTCTAGGATAGAATTTTTCGTTGGTTGTGTGTGTATATATATATATATATATATATATATATATATAAAAGACTCTCAAATAAAGTATTTATAATAATTTAATATTTTTGGAGATAAAACAACAATTGTGAGACAGTTCGAAATGGACAGAGAGAGTAGGACGGAGGGATTATTAGTTTAGTAGTTAAGTTTAGAGAAAGTGAAACAATAGGCGAAAAAAGTCATGAAATGGCATGTGTTGTTAAGTGTGCAGTAATAAGAATATGCTGCGAATTCCGGGACTTAAACGGTCCTTTTACGCCTTTTTCTAAACGCCACTTCGTCACGCCAAGCATATGCTCTCTAAATATTCTCTCTTTTCCCCCCAATAAAGCCACCTAATTCCCCTCCATCACTCACGCGCCAAACTTCTCCATCCTCAATCACTCGAATCACCTCCCGGATTGGCGGCGCCGCCGCGGCGATCATGAAGTTCGGGAAGCGACTGAAGCAGCAGATAGAGGAGAGCCTGCCGGAGTGGCGTGATAAGTATTTATCGTACAAGAAGCTGAAGAAGCTCGTGAAGTTGATCTCGTCAGCGCCGCCCACTCTCAATCGATCGCTCCACTGCGGCAAGCCGGAGGCGGAGTTCATGCATCTGCTCAACGGCGAGATCGAGAAGTTCAATGCCTTTTTCATGGAGCAGGAGGAGGATTTCGTCATTCGCCATAAGGTTTTTTCTCTCTCTCTAGATCTTAACAACTTTTGATTTCTAAAATTCGTTTAATTTCGAGAAGGAATCTCGAAGAATTGTAGAAATTTTGGAGGAATTGATTTGCCCTAATTTGATCTTAATGCAGGAATTGCCGCAGAGGATAAAGAAAGCCATGGATAAATGTGGACCTAACGGCGTTAAACCGTCAGAATCGGAATTCAAAGAGCAGATGTCTCAAATCCGGAAAGAAATCGTCAATTTCCACGGCGAGATGGTTCTGTTAATGAACTACAGCAACATCAATTACACCGGTCTGGCTAAAATCCTAAAAAAGTACGACAAGAGGACCGGCGGAGTTCTGCGGCGGCCGTTCATCCAGAAGGTTCTGCAGCAGCCGTTCTTCACGACGGACTTGATCTCGAAGCTGGTGAAGGAATGTGAGACGACGATAGAGTCGATGTTTCCGCCGTTGGAACCGACGAGAAGATTGACGGAGGCGGCGGTGCCGGGAGAGGGGATATTTAGGAATACGGTGGCGGCGCTTGTGACGATGGAGGAGATGAGGAGAGGGAGCTCCACGTACAGCCATTTCTCTCTGCCGCCGCTCAACATGCCGGATTTTGATGTGATTCAGTCTTTGCAAGGTCTTTCCCCCATACAGATTCCTTGAATAGGAAAATATGTGAAATTGTTTTAGGATATAGATAATTTCTCTCCATTTTCATGGTTGGGATTTTATACTAATCTTTGGTATTATTACACGAAATATAATAACACTCATTTGTTTGAACTTTTTATGGGTTTGCAATTTCCCCGTTTGTAATTTTTAAGAATGTTTTCATATCAAATCTTAAAAACTACATTTTTTTAATTTTTTTTTATTTATATAAGTTATTATTATTAAATGTATTCAAATTCAATTAACTTATTAAATTTAAGTGTTCTTACCTTAAGTTACCTTATTGGGCTTCCAACTTGAGGAAAAAAAGCTCAAATGCAATTGTTAGTTTTTGACTCGAGAGTATAAACATGAGAAACAAATATTTCGATGATGGGCTTGAAATTTTAACAGCATTTTGAAATTCATCAATCTTCATTTTGATCGAACGCATTTGAATTGCAGCGGTTAGTTGTAAGTTGTTATTTTCGGAAGTTTGTTGTAAGTTTTATAGACAATGAGCCAGTAAGCCGAAGCAGGATTTGGTTTGTGTTGATATTGTCATTAGATTTGCTTTCTGCCTATATTCGAATATGTTACTATGAAGGACGGAGCTCAGAGTTCACCTTCACATGTAATGGCGATGCCTAACTACGCCTACTTTCCTTCTTGTAACGATTTCCATAGCAAATGAGTCTTCTCTTGTCACTCACTCAGAAAATCAGCACTAAAACAGCTTTATATCTGTAACCACGACACGTGTATATATAATAATACGTTGAATTAGCGCTGCACTACCCAATCAAGATTATGTAGAAGCAAACTGCAACTTACTTCTTTCTTTGGTGTAGCTACGCCACAATCACATTCTTCTTAGTTGTCCATGGGGAATTGGCATGCATTCATTTATAGTTAATTAGAAAACTAACTTAACTTCATTTGGGACAGTTTAGGCTTCATAAGTGTAATTAGGAAGGTTATGGCGTGTTTTATAATTTGGTTGGTGAAAGACTATTTCAAGAATTTCTCAAGTCTGAAGGTTGTTAACCTGCAATTTGTATTGGAAGAACAAGGCGGAAATCTGCAAGTATATTATTTATGCTTCACTTTCCCAATTAGGATGTTCCAATAAAAATGAATTCATTTTAAAAAAGACAAAGACCATATAATCTAAATTTAATTACCATAAAATAATAATATACACTACAGATCACTCATGTCGAAAAGAAACGAGCCTCGAATAACGGGACGGACGGAATATTTATTAATAAGTGTAACTAGGAAAGTCGACGGTTTGAGGATGAACTTTCTATCATACAAACTTAAGGATGATAATTTTGCAGGTCGAAACTGGTAATAGATCTTGGACTTAGAGATCCGAACCTGCACGGGTCCGGAAATTTGGAATCAACTCAGGATCCGCACGGGGCGGGTCTACCCAACCTTGTTGTGATTTGAATTGCTAGTTTAAAATTGTCTTATTTTTTAATTATTATTTTTTATTAGTGGAAGTCTTTTTATTTGTATTTTCTTATTATGGTTGTCATATATTATTACATGTAAGTATGAATTCAAGAATAAGAAAATTCAAATAACATACAATAAGATTTAATAAAGAAAATTAATAAAAAAAAATTAATAATACGGGCCTGGAATGAGATTGGGTGGGGCAGGATAGGTAAAGAAATTGAACCCGAACCCGCCCCAAATCTATGCAGGTTAGGTCCAGATTCTCCCCAGACTTATGCAAGTTAGGTTCAGATCCGCTCCGTATTTCTATGAGTTTAGGTATTGCCCGCCCAATCGCGTGGCGGGTCTGGCGGATCGGGTTCCAATTACCATTTCTCGACAAACCCATTGGTTATTGATCAGGACACGTGGCACGATGTGTCAATAGGTAGTGTTTGTCAACAAAAACATAGTATTTGAATAATTTGAAGTCCGAGGTCGGACTTTTGAATTAGAGAATTTTATGGGCTGCCTATTGGGATCGCTAACCATGTCAATCAGAAGCGGAGCCAGCTAAGTGGGAGGTGCTATAGCACCCTCGAAAATATAGATAATTTATTTTTTAACACTATACTTGAGTTTGGCCGTGGCCCAGCGATAGTGTTATGTTGCAATTTTGCCACAGGTTGTGGGTTCGATTACCGTATGTTACATTAACATTCTTTATTTTTATTGAGGCCCATTACACACCCAATATCCAAAACTTTTTAAATGTTGGCCCATAACTTATCCAAATTAAATAAAAACTACTCACTTCATTCCCAATTCCTTTTCATTGAGGCCCATTACACACCCAATACCCAAAACTTTTTAAATGTTGGCCCATAACTTACCCAAATTAAATAAAAACTACTCACTTCATTCCCAATTCCCACCACACACACTGCACACAATTAGCTTCTCACCCCACAAGTCACACATACACGTTTTTTTAGAAGTTTTGGGAGGAATTATCGAAAAAGTTTTGTTTCATGTACTGCTGATAAATTGTTTATCAACATGCAATCGAGGAAAGGAAAATTACAATACATATTCGGTTTTAAACATTGTATTCGTTGTACAGTATTCAAAAAAAAAATTCGGGGGCTCCGCCCCCGAACCCCCGGAAAGGTTTCGCCCCCGACCCTAAATCATGAATCCACCCTACTTAGCACCCGTGAACTCGAAAACCTGGCTCCGCCACTGCATGTCATCAGGGGATTAGTAATTTCTATGACACATGTCAATAAAAGAGCCATTTGGTGTTATACCCAATGGGATAAAATCAAACACAAATCTACCCAACTCTTATATTTAAATACACTACATACCCAAATATACTAAAATACCCCTACTTTTTCAATAAATTCAATCACTTTCCAATGATTGTCAGGTGTTTTTTATAATTTTCCGTGCAATAAATGATTGATTTTTGAAAAAAAATAACTATCTTGAAAATATCGTTGTCCGACCGTGGGGTCCGATCACGGTCCGACCGGAGGACACTGACCGATCATGATCGGACACATCCCGATCAAGTGCCTGATCACATCTCCATTGCAAGGGTCCGATCGGTCGGACACATCCCGTTCATGTGCCCGATCGATCGGACATACTTTTTTGGACCTATCACATTTTTCAGTGTGCCCTATCACTTGTTCTATCGGTCGGATACTTTTTTAACACATCCCGTTCAGTGTGCCCTATCACCTTTTTCAGTGTGCCCTATCACGTGTCCGACCGATATGGCACACTCTCTCATGAATAAATACTTAACAGTGTCCTATCACTTTTTTGCATGTGCCCTATCACCTTTTTGCAGTGTGCTCTATCATGTGTCCAACCGATAGGGCACTATCACCTTTTTACAGTGTGTTCTGTCACCTTTTTGCAGTGTGCCCTATAGGGCACACTTTCGGCCCTATCGGTCGGACCATATATTTGCCGATCGATCGGGCACAACTTTTTTTTAAAAAAATTTTTTTGGGGCCGATCGATCGGCACGTTGACAATTGCTTCTGTGCAATAGCATGCAAACATACATGAGAGTTAAATCACCCTTAATGTAACAGGGTGACAGACACACACATAGTTGTGCAATAGCATGCAAACCATACAAGAGAGTTAAATAGCATGCAAACCATACAGGAGTGTACAGGAGAGTTAAATCACACACATAGAGAGTTAAATCACCCTTAATGTGACAGGTGTGTACTCTTAATGTGACAGGATGACAGACACACACATAGCTGTGCAATAACATACAAACCATTTAAATCACCCTTAATGTGTACAGGTAAACTTCGCTCCTGTGGGATTTGAACCCATGACCTATCGATTTCAGGTCACTTACCTTCACCGCCACACCATTTCATAGGGAAAATTTATTTGCTGTTTTATGATATGGTATAGTGTTGTGGTGTTGACTCATTATAATAAGACTGAAAAAGACCAGATACCAAATTGTCAACCATATCCAACGATAATTTTAATTAATGTGGACCGGGCCCATATTTTTCACACTTCCACATAAACAAAAATACCGACTAAATAAACCAAAATACCCACTAGAATTTCCTCTTCTTGAAATGTTAATTATATTATTGTTCTCTAAGATGTTCTAGCCAAATCTTGATTATACAAAAAAAGCAATCATCTCACCTAAAAATCAAACATTGTATTAACGTCATCATACGACATACTATAATCTGTTTAAATGAAATGTGTTTTGTCATGTTGTGCTTTTAAGATACTAAAAAAGGTAAATTCAGATATATGTTTTCCTTTTTAAAATTCAACGCATGCTTTGAATTAAAAAAAAAATTAAGGTGTATTTGTAAGTTTTTATTTTAAATATTTATTTATTTTTTAACGTTTGCATACCTACATTCTGTATAAGCTTCTCTACAATTAAGAAGTTGAATTGCTTAATTAAACAGTTTATTTTAAGTATAAATTGAGATTATTTTTATTGATTAATTAACAACAGCCTGAATCAAATTAATCCCTTCATCTTCCAAAATTTGGCTGAAAAATATCAAGAAACTCAATCAACTACTTTTATGAACTAAGTATCAAGAAATTCAATGCATGTTTTGTTTCTTTTCGATTCAGAAATTAAAAAGCTTAACTTTTGTGTATATAAATTGGTGTAAGCCCACTTGACTTTTTTGTAATTTTTAATGTTATCGAAGAAAATAAAATAGTTGGGGCTTTAGGGGAAACTCCATCCTCATCTGACTTTAGCATATTGGGGACATTTTGATTTGATCGCCGCCGCACATATCCCAACAAATTACACCAATGAAGTTATTCATAAGATCACAAATTTCAGCTGAAGTTATTTCAAAAGATACAAAATTTCTGAGCAAGAGATCGTCTAGTGAATTGCATTCAACTCTGTCCATCTGGAGTTACACGGGCAACCTCGGGTTTTTGGAGCCGAGTTCCCAATTTGCGAAAGCTGTTATGTTGGCGATGATAGGGCTACGGTAGATGGCCCAAATGAGAGCAAAAAGTAACCAAACGAGCAGAGGCAGCAGTGAAACAGGGTGAGGAAGAAGTATCGAGAGAAGAGAGAGAGCAGATAGAATTCCGGATGCAAGAGCAGCAGTGTGAAAGTATCTCCTTGGTGTTTTTCTCCGCTCCGACGATCAGCCAGTAAGCAGTAGTCGCGGCTACGAAGCACCAGAGATGAGCAGGATGTGGTTTGCGCTGATAGTGGAGTGTTAGGAGGGCAAGCACGGCTGGAATTGCGTATTTCATCATACTTGTGAGAGGAGGAGATGATGTTACCGTTTTCTTCCTGTAAGAATTCGAAGTAGATCAAATCAGTAACCAGAAATGAAGGAAAGAAGCAGGGGGGAAAAAGGAACCAAAGAGATCATCATCACGTGGGGCGGTAATGGCGCCGAGGAAGGGGACCATGAGTGACAATGCCTACTTTCCTTCTTCTAACGATTCCCATGGGAAATGCCATTTTCACAAATTCTATTACTTCTCTCTCGATTAAGTCGATATATATATATATATATATATATATTATATGAGGTGATGCTTGTCGTTATTAAGTCAAGGTGGGGTTTGACTTCACATGCATGCTTTGGTTTAGTTTACTAACATTTAATTATGATTAAAATTCGAAACACATGCGCAGTTGTCATGTGGAGTTTTGGAATCTGGACCGTTGAGGTGATTTGAGTTTTGATCCACACCGCAGGATACATGGATAGGGGAGAGACATCTCCAACGTGCTCAGCTCTATATTTGACTCCCTCACTTTCAAATGGCATTATTACACTATTCTACGGTTTTGCCGTTGCCGTTGCAATTTCAATTGCCATTTGTGTTGCTCTCACTTTCAAACCTTCCCCCACTTCCATCCCACTTCTAACTTTTCATTAAGTCAACACTATCCAAATTGAGGTAAAAGTGCAAAAACTATCTTGTGTTATGAGATTGTTTTAACACATGGCATTTCATGCGACATTGCTTAAGAATGTAAAATAATTGTGTAAAAAAATAAACACACAATATTTCGTAAGAAAATGAACATAGTAGATTTTTCAATTTTGATTTTTTTGACAATTTTCTCCACTTTCCCGTTTTGTTTTTCGTCCTAACTCAAATATAGTAGTTACATTTTTGGCAAATTGTCGAATATGTGGAACCCAAACTATGATGTTTGTATAAATTGGTTTTTAAACTTTTTTTAGTAACAATTCCAAATAATTTATGTTTGGAAGAATTATTCCTTCCTTTAAATTTTTCATAAGTCAATAGTTATTTAAGAGCTTTTTGAATAAATTATAAATTTTTAAAAAAAAATCGTCATTTCCATTTGATTAGGGGCCAAATAAGTCAAATTATTTCTAATAATTTTGAATCGAAAAAATTAGGACATTGAAGGAGCAAAGAGATCACCTGCAGATGTAATGGCACGGAGGAACCTGACGATGAGTAACCCTGGCTGCTTTCCTTCTTGTAACGATTGCCATTAGTGTTCTCAAGCGCGGCCTGGTCGAACCCGTAGGTTAACCTGGATGATGTCATAATTAAATTTTAAAAAACTACAAATAATAATGCTATTAAGTGTGAAAAATAACTTAAAAAAATACAAAGTTATATGAAGACACTTTTTTAAAATAAAAATTTAACCGAGAAATAACATTATTCATAGTTACATAAAAGAAAAACTTATTTATGCTGCACTTTGGCGAGTAAACCTCCCACCACGTGGAAACCAGTATTTATTCGGAGTGGCTTGTACATCCCATATTAATGAACCCTTCTATGGACCGCAAATAGAAAAGTAACATGTGGTAGTACTTGTAATTATATTCATAGCGGGGTTAAAACTAACTATTTTCTATAATAAATAAAAATAAAATAACTAATGAATAAAAATTGGGATCACGTGATTTAGCTTTTTACCATTTCTCGTTCTCCCACATAACAGTAGCTTCAAAGAGAGAGAAAAAAATCCTCCACCATTCAAAAACAATTCACGAACAACCAAGACAGAATCCTCAAGAACAACCCCCACAACCACAACCAATTTCATCTTAATTGCCGCTTATTTTCTCTCTTCACAAGACCACCAACGAAACCGTGGGCGACGCCGCAACCGATCTGTTGATTTTCACTTCTTCTCTTGATTCTGGCATCCTATTTGACGAGATATCATTGAAATTCACGATTACAAATTATCAGGTGAAAACATTATTTGAAAATGCAGCAGAAATGGGGGAGAATAGAATAGGGTTAGAAAGGAGGAGGTTGAAAGTCATCTCTGCTTATATTTTGCGATTTCGCGTCTTTCTAAAGTGGGTTTCTATATTTTCTATTGATTGCCTGGGAAGAGTAAATATGTTATTGATTGCTTGATGAGTCTGTTTGTTGAACATTTTAATTCATAGAAATGGTAGTAGTTTAAGTGGCAAGAGATGGAGGTATGTTGAATTAATTTTGCACTTGATTGTGGTTTCCTTTTGCTACTTCAGATTGAGGATTTCACTCGGAATAACTTCAATCTTCAGGAACAGGCTCTCATCATAATAACTTCAATGTTGTTGGTTGGTTGTATTAGATGGAGAAAAACAAGATAATCTTGGTTGTAATGGAATAGAAGAAACTTAAATTTATCTTTTGTATAATTCCCTTGTGATGACATTTTTTCCAGCTTGTGGAAACTTCTCTTATATGTACATTTGCTGTTAAATGATGAATTCATTTCTTCTCGATTTAGTTTAATGGTTTCAAGAAAATATTGAGAAGTGTGTTAATGGTTTGATGTTTCAAACAGTTGAGTGGAAATGCTAATATAACATAGATAATTTATTATAAAATTAAAAGGTAGCAACTCCAATGAAAAGAAAAGACAACATGAAAGATGAGTTGTCTAATTCTTTCGACAGCAAACTTAATACATATCCTTAACAAAATTACATTATATCAATCCAGAATCCAAGAACTTCAATTTGCCCGAATACAAAAACGAAGGATTACCCAAAATTAATAAAGTCAACTCTATCTACTTGTTCTTCATACTGATACAGAGGATTGTATGCAATAGAAAGTTGTTGACTTTCCATATCTGGGTCAATCATCTATAATAAAAACAAGCATAAAAACTAGTAGATTGTTTTATTATCTTTGATAGGTATTAAGAATACTATGAGTTCAAGTGTAGTTATATTTTAACTACAAGGACCGAGTAGACGTCCAACTTGAGATGTCCATATAATTTGTACTTGAACACGGCATACCAATATGATGTTGCTTCACAAAAAAAAATAAAAAATCTTGGTTGATGAATCATGTCATCTAAAAAACACTTTGAAAGAGAAATTTGATTTATGAAAAGATAACATACCTGAAAATTAAATCCATGGGGGAATCTAATTCTATCAACGAGATCCTCAACATTCACAAATGGCACTTCGGATATCGAGCTCTCCTTGCCCTTGGCAATGACTATTGATTTTCTCCTTCTTGGAGCTTTTTCTAAGACAACTTCTTGGTCTCTTGCTACTTCTATAAGTAACTTTTTCTTTTGTTTTTATTCCTCGAATTTTCTTGCAGCTAATACTATCTTGCACAATTGTGCCAACTGGATCGGAGATAGGTGTATTTGCACTTTTTGGTTTTGGTGTAACATCTTCCACAAAATTTGCATTGACTTGCTCTAACAATTTCAGTAATCTCTCCTTAGCAATTTAATATGCCGTGTACTTTCTGCTGCCCTTTTGGCCAGTTGGCTACTAAGTTGACATAACTCACTAAACCACCCCCGATGCTTCTTTGGGATCTAGTTGCCTCATATCATTATAGTGAATTATCCCACTCTTTTCGCATTTTTCATCCATCGCTTCTTGACATACTTTTCAGGAATTCTGAAAATCTGTTTGAGATCAAAATCCTCAATGCATGAGAGCATAAAATCCCGACAAACTCAAATTTCTTACAACTGCATGATATCGAACCATCATTAAAATCATAAGTAACACAGTGTTGACGACGAGCCTCAAAATACTTAACATTACATTCGACTGTTGTGTTTTGTTCGCCACAAATCACGTGATCCCAATTCTTATTTATTAGTTCTTTTATTTTTATTTGTTGTAGAAAATAGTTAAGTTTTAAATCCACCATAGTAACAAGTACTGCCACATATCACTTTTCTATTCGTAGTCAATAGAAGGATCCATTAATATGGGACATATAAGCCAGCCCGATATTTATGTTGTATTTGTAGCAAGTTGGATGTCCACTGCAGCGGTAAGTACATTTATATTATGTCGGCGTTACACAACATATAATACAACTCTACTAACACTATTGTTTTCGACCAAATAAAATACACTTTTATGGATCCAATATGTTGGGAGTACATTGGGCTCCCAATTTATGGGAAGCCCAAATACAATTAAGTTAATTTTGAGAAGACTATATATAAATAGGGCATAATTTTCCGTTGTTGTAGATCCAAACATTGTTCGTTTGGGAATCTGAATTCAAAGTTATTGTTTGGGGGGGGGTTATCTTATTGTAATAGCACTTGCGAGATTCGTGTATCATAGTATACAAAATATTACAGAATTCTCAATATCCAAATATAGTCGAATCAAATCTAGTAATGGAGTATGAAGTTTTTGATCGAATTCGAATTTGTCACCGGAGTCTTGGCATCTTTGGTGGAGCTTCCGGAAGCTCGCCTATTAGTGACTTGTCTGACACAAAGCTTGCAATTTGGCGATTAATGGAGATCGAAGGCCCAAATGAGAACAAAAAGTAACCAAATGAGCAGAGGCAGTAGCGAAGCAGGGTAAGGAAGAAGCATCGACAGCACAGATATATAGTACAGATAGAATTCCGGTAGGAACGGCGGATTGTATCACATTTGTAAGAGAAGGAGCTGATCTTATTACCGGTTGCTTCGTTAACACCAAGGATGGAAGGGGGAGAAAGAAGTGAAATCACCTGGAGGAGTAATGGCGAGGGAGATGACGATGAGTAACTACAACTACTTTTCTTCTTGTAGCGATTTCCATGGAAGATCACCTGTTACTTCACTCAATTAGTCGATCAGAAAATCAGCACATAAACATGACACGAATCCAAAGTTTTATCAATCAAAACAACTTAATTTTGACATCTTAATGACGTTCGTTGTCGTTGAAAGAGAGTTGACATGCATTGGTTTCTACTCGCTTCCTCCCGCTGAATTGGTTTAGGTTTTCAAAATTGAAAAAAAAACGAACAAACATTAATCAATCCAATTTATATTATAAAACTCACTCATTTACACGCAATTAACAACTCAAAAATTAAGATAACCAAGAGCATATGATGATTCATTAAAAGGCTTTTGTTGTGTATTCCTCCGTCCCATTAGTAATGCCTGATTTATTTTCATGGAGATTAAGAAATTAATATTATATGGTTAATATTATTTGACTCTTTGGTAGTTATTTGTGGCCATAAATTATTTGTCATTTTTTAAACACTCCTTTCGGGAATAATACACTATTAATAAGATGAAGAGAATATTTGATAATAAGTATGATTAAAATATATATATATATATATATATATATATATGATATTGAATTATATTTATACATTTTAGGAAATGAGTTCTTTTATAAAAACATTAAAAAACTTCTCAGTTTGTGTGAAAAATATACTAATATTTTACATATTAATGATGTGGGTCATTCTTTAATTTTATTATTTTTTAAAAATGTGTTTATTTTATGAAAAATTTCAAAAGGAAGAATTATAAATTTAATGAAAAAAATATTAATATAGAGTACTATATGATTTACTTTAACATTTATACAAATAAATAATAATTTTATTTTTTTCAAATATAGATTTATAAAGACGTTATCATATTCTTTCGAAAGATAACTAAATACTAATTTTGAAGGAATAAAAAAATTTATTTGTAATGTTAAAGTATTTTTAAAATAATAATAGTAATTATTTATTAATTCAAAAAATGTTATTATATAATTATTTTTAATTAAATATTATTATTTTTAACAAAATACTCCATCTTTTAATTATATTGTCCACTTTTAATTCCTGAAAAATGTTAAAATAGTGGGTTGAGTACGACTACTCAGTGGGAGATGTACACATTTACCAAAATTATAAATCACACCGATAAGACATGGAAAATTAGATCATGGAAAGAGATACTCGGTCACACAGACCATAACATTTTCACAGGCCCAATTCCGACCTATTCTCATAGAGGATCAAATTTCGATCCAAGGGTCCAATTTCGACCCATCCTTTCATGCCTGTCATAAAACACATGAAATATCGAACACAATGTATAATAAAGATAAACGGTAACATTCCCCACCTTAACCTTGATGTGATGAAAAATAATGGATATCAATGTTTAAGTCCTGCGCGTCGATCCTATACATTGAAATTTATCTTAATGACTCTACATGGAATGTCATGCATGCATCAATAATTCAAATAATTCATAAATACAAATAGATCATAATAATCAAACAATGTATATTATACATAACTACATATTAACATACCATTTTCCAATTTTTTTGTGTTTCAATCTACATTTATGTTGACAAAAGAATTTGGCACATCAAGAAACAAATTAACAAACAAATAGTAAATGTATCCTAAAAATTCTATACTTTTAAATTGAATGACCTAACATGTATTATATCCCATTAAAATTAAACTTGGTCGAAAACAATGTAAAGAAAACATGAAAACACAATTTTCCTTTCAAGATCATGAACACGCTGTCAGAAACTGGCAGGTTACGAATAACAATTTTAAGCAAATATTTATTATGCTTGGAAAATTCTACAAATATAATACAATATACTAGACATACCTAGAAAGACTATATTAAATTTTCACGACGAGAGGACGACGAGAAGATGTATAAATAATTCTTGAAACAGTTCGCAGATATGCTGGCAGATTTTCGAAAATTTATGGGATGCTTTATTATGAGCGACTAAGGGGTATTTATAGGCCTAGAAATCATTATCTAAAGATTTCTAATCCTATAAGGTATCAAATATATTTTATCTATAATTATTTTCGTATTTATATAATTTATATAGAATTTAGTATATCACTTACCATATAAGAGAGATTCAATCCTAGATAAATTAGGATATGGATAGACATAATTAGATTTTATCCTAAAACAGGAATATCATACATAAAATATCTATTTTAATTATAAAATTTAATATAAAATTATCTCCTAATAATTTCAAACAAATATAAAATATTATATCCTTTCATAAATCCTAGTAGGTTTAGAAAATTCAAAATAAATAAATATTATTCTTGCTTAATAATTCTAACATGATTTCTAAATAAATAAACACATTCAAAATCCAAAATAAATTTACATAACAAAAATGATTTAACGAAAAATAACATAGATGCTTTAATTTTCATTTTAATTTTTAAGACGCGACTTACAGAACTAAAACACTTGATAACATGCATGAATAGATATGCAATGCATTTTATATTGAAAATTTCGGGGTGTTACATTATATGAATTTTTCCAAACCAATTCTGAATAATCCTTTCTACAGGTCTACAACTTAATATCAAGCGTAAGCTTTGAAGTAAAAGATACTACCTGCATCTTATTTGTTTTACAATTGACGGATTAAATTAGCTTCAATAATGATTTACGTGATAGAATATTCCCGAATCCCAACCTATAAAAGTAATCAGTTGTTCC
This sequence comes from Lavandula angustifolia, assembly GCA_028984105.1. Lineage (NCBI taxonomy): Eukaryota > Viridiplantae > Streptophyta > Magnoliopsida > Lamiales > Lamiaceae > Lavandula > Lavandula angustifolia. The sequence continues at coordinate 7,262,102 of CM054804.1, read as the reverse complement.
TTTCATATAATCTTCTACTTAGCTGCGAGAAAAGTAGCCGCCGGCTCTTCTTAGGTAGTGTTTGGAACAACTTAAATAAGTTGTTTATGGGTTTTTTGATCGTAAAAGAACAATTTTTAATGTTTGGAATAAGTGCTTCTGCTTTTTTTGTGCTTAAAATAAGTCAGAATAAGCAGAAACCCATAAGCTGCTCAGAGTGTGCTTTTTAAAAGCAGAAGTCAAAAGAAACTGAAAAGCAGCTTATAACAGTGTTTGCAAAACTGCTTTTTCTAAAATTAAGCTGTTTTTTTTTCTACTGTCCCAAACACTAATAACTTTTGCTTAACAACAATTTTAAGCAACCTTAAGCATAAGCAATTAAAAGTTGCTTATAAAAGCTCTTCCAAACACTACCTTAATAAATGGAATAATATTTTGCTCCACTTTCTTAATTCTTTCGCATTATTTTTACTTTTTCTTCTATCAATCTAGCCATCAAATCTGAAAAAAAAAATTAATTTGGGTCCTTTAATTAATTTTTATTTTTTAATGTGATCGTATTCGATTTTGAACTTCGACAGAATTTGTCAAACAATAAAAAAGTGTCTGAACTACGTTCTTCACCATAAGGCTAAAATCAAACATGCTATAAAGTTACAGCACAAATAAAAAACACATAAAATTAAATGGCAAAAAACGTACGCTTTTAAAATGAGTTCGATTTTGTTCTTGTAGTATGGTGTCTATCCGTGTTTGGATCATTTTAACTTTCACAAGTGTTTATTGTATGTTCTATAACATTATAGAGTGTTTGATTTTAGTTATCCGACAAATATGGTAGTTCACGCACTTTTTCATTTGATAATTTTAATCGGAGATTAAAAACGAATATTTTTTAAAATTGTATAGCTAAGATCATATTAAACTTTATAAAGTTATGATACCAAAATTGGACACAGATTAAAAAACCAAAAAAAGAACATAAGCCCCAAAATTCACATTTTTTTCTCGGAATCTGCTTCTGCAGCCTTCAATACAATCTCCGGCCGATTTTCTCTCCATTTTCATGGTGGGTTTTATATTATATCGGCATTATTATATACACATATAATATAATACGAGTATAGTAAGTTGATAATACTTGGTTTAAACTTTTTCCGAATACGGATCATTATTTGAGTTTATTGGGCTGCGGCCTTGCGGAGAAAAGCCCAATACAATTCGGTTTTATTTTTTGACAATGCAGAAAATTTTCAACTATGGAAGATCTAAGCATTGTTTGATGGGCCTAAAATTTAGTTGTAGGTAAAAGACTCGTCAAGTTTCATTTTCAGAAGAATTTGAATTCTGAAGGTTTAGAATAAAAACTTCAGAACTTTATGGTTGATTTTGAAGCATCTAATAGTTTACTCTCTTCATTATGGCAACACACAAAAACATTCAAAGTGTTATGCTTACAAGATCAAATCAATCCGTTCATCTTCATTAACAAAATCCCATCCTAACATTAAAAAATTAAAATAAATAAGTAAATAAAGCTCACTCAATACACGTAACAACCACTACATCCAGACCAGCATATCTGACTAAGCCCAAACATCTTGACTGCAGAAACTATATTTAGCTGAAAAAATCATTCAGAGAAAATTTAAAGGCAATCCGGATTCAGTTCATGTAGTCAGCACCAATCAAATCTCATCCTCTGCGCTCACATTCTACATATATTTAGTAAGCGAGAGTGAGTGAGATTACCAGTACGAGCAATTTGACCCTAAAAATAATTGGGGTTCACGTCACCTCATCTCAACTATGCATATTCCCAACACATTACAAACCCTAGCTCCGATCAATGAAACACAAAACAGAATTCTCAGCTAAACTTATTAAAAAAGATTACAAAGTTATCAGCAAGAGACAATAGTAATAGAGTAAGAAGCTTTAATCAACCAGTCTTGGCGTCGAGTTGCCGAGTTACACCGGCAGATTTTGGTTTCCGGAGCTGAGTCCCTTGTCCCTGGCTCTGTGTGCGAAAGCTTTTATCTTGGCGATGATTGGGCTACGGTAGATGACCCAAATGAGAACAAAAAGTAACCAAATGAACAGAGGCAGCAGGGAAACAGGGGGAGGAAGAAGCATTAGGAGCAAAGCAAGAGCAGATAGAATTCCAGATGCAAGAGCAGCACGCCCCAATGTGCGAAACCATTTCATGGTTTTCCTCCGCTTCATCGCTCCGACGATCAGCCAGTAGGCGGTGGTCGCCGCCACGAAGCACCAGAGAGGAGCAGGATGTGGTTGATGTTGGAGTGCTAGGAGGGCAAGCATTGCAGGAAGTACGTAAATCATCACATCTATGAGAGGAGGGGGAGGGGGAGGAGCTGATCTTATTACCAATTGCTTCCTGCATAAATTCGAAGCTCGAATATGTTAATATGAAGGCCGGAAGGGGAGAAATGAAGGAGCGAAGAGATCACCTGGAGATGTAATGGCGCCGAGGACGAGGAGCAACTCCGGCTACTTTCCTTCTTCGAACGATCTCCATGGAGAATGGCATTATAACAAATTCTACTACTTCTCTCAGATTAGTCCAACACACAAACATGCCATATATCTATACTAGATATAACAGGTACGCAACGTCATCATCATATCATCATACTGCTAATAAGTCCAAGGTGACTTTGACATGCTTTGATTTATATTAATATTTAATTGTAAACAAAATCCGAAGCAAAATAGTGTAGTTACTGTTTGTCGGACTCATGTCATGATTAACCTAACTATTACTAAAGTTTGTGGGTTTGAATCTGGACCGTTAAGGCAACTTGAGTTTTAATCCAGACCTCACGATAAATGTGGAAAAATATTCCCACTCGTCTCTACTCTCTCACTACTATGCCTCGCTTTCCCTTTCGATTGGTGTGTTGTTAATGTTACTCTAATTTTTTTTTCTTCTATTTTTCTTGTTTTTCTCCCCAATCTCCATTCCTGGAGCTTTCCCATCACTTTCCCGTAAAAAAGGAAGCTTCAATTGGGTGTGGAGCCCGGCCCATCCGTTTCACTCTCTCCCTCCCTTTTCTTCCTCCTCTCCCCATTTTCATTCATTGCACCACTTCCAAAAATTAGGCCAAAGAAACACGCGGATATTGTAGAGTATGTATTTTTGTGATAGCCTTCAAGAATTCTTATGCCGAATATTCTCGCTGTAAAAGCCTTCAAGAATTCTTCTAATGCCATTGCGGGTAATCCTAGTAACTAAGTATGTGTATATAGAACCCTAACCGCTATTTTTGTTCTACATTCCTTCATCTTCATAACCAGTGTAATTCCTGAGATATCAGGAGATATGACTATGAGTTCTGCGGACTTTGCCGATCGAAGAAAGCTCTTTTCGCCGCCGCTCGCATGCATACTCACCACGAGGTGCGTGCTCGATTATTTACGTTTGATTGAATTTTGGTGTTTCAACGATCTGAATTATGGTAGGCGGGTTGAGTAATTTTCGGTTTGTCTTGTGGGGTTTTCTGTTTTTAATTTGTAGTCAATTGTTGCTTTTTGTCACACCCCGTTCTGGAAGTAACGGGTACGGAAAATGAATGATTGCTCCGTGTAATAAAATCGGCATCGGATAGGAATATTTTCGGGCTATAGAGCGGGAAAGTGGGAAAGTGTGGATCTACTTTCTTAATTATTATGTTTTCCTTAATTATTATATTTTATATTTAAATATGTTTATGGTAATATGTGTAGCCTATAAAAGGTATGCTTGCATAAGGTTATAGTATCGAATATCAATCAAATGAAATCTCTCTCAAACTCTTCCTTTCTCTCTCGGCTAAATCTCTCTCTCTTTAATCTACCTATCTCTCAACTTCTCTGCCATTGCCCCTCTCCCTCAATTCTCTTATCATCAAAGATCTTGAAATTATATTACAATTATGTTTAACAAACCGGCGGATTCCGGCCAGTTTGTTACACTTTTCCTGGTTTAATTAACCAGGGATTCTGCGAGTTGCAGGAGGGAATTGAAGAAAAATGAGCTGAATGAGCGTAGCTACTAAATTGGTAATATTCACTCTTTTGTTCTTTAAGGTCTGTCTTGCTTCCTTTTTCAAACAAACAGAGTACTCTGTTAACATGCCATTATCTTCTCATTGATTTGCAAAATAGATCTCAATAATAGATTGTTCGTATAAACGATCAGAGAGATGTTAATTTGGATTGCGGAACAGTATCTTAATTCTTTCCCTTGAATATTCCACTTGGTTACCATGTCGGTTATTGGTATGGCTTATCAAGTTAGATATCACAATTCACTGGCAGAGATGGATAAAACAGTATTCTAGTTATCCTTTAGATTACACATTTTTCTAAGGCTGACTTTATTATGATTAATTTTTCATATATTTGAATGTATTTCTGCAGTTCTGCTTCATATCTATTTATCAGTCTGAAAAATGAGTACGCTACTTATTGGACCTCATGTTTTAATGGAGTTGATATCATGATTGACCCATCTTATGAAGCTGGACTTTTGGGTTAGATTACCATGTTTATCTTAATTGATGCCGAGTTAGCATTGTCGAATGTTTATGAGTTATACTCCACCACAGGATTATATTTTAGTTCCCTGTTGATCTCTTCAAACTAAACAACATAACCAAGATTAAGGTTTTCAATCTGAGAAGGTATAATAGTCCTTTACCGAAAAAAGGTTTGATATTAGTCTCATCTATCAACTCTAAGTACATCCAACTATTGACAATGAAGTCTGCAGTTTCAGAGTTGCTGGTTGTATCTGCTAATTCTGGCTGTATATGTTGTTACTTTGCATCTGTGTGAATAGACGTTTCAATGCTGGGACTGACGTATACTAATGGTAGTTCTTGCTACTTATGTTCAATTCACTTGGAATCAGACGACTTCTACCATCATGTGCATATCATTAAGACAGATGTTGCTTGGCCTAAAATCTCTTCACAAACTGGTAAGTATTTTGAGCCCTGGTTCGTAAAAATCACATTTTCTTTTTCATATATTATGTTCACTAGCTAGAGACTTGATGCATGATTTAGGTAAAACAACAGTGCCATACATGCAACCAGATTGATGGTGTTGCGTTTATAGCTAGAGATTGATGTGTGTAGATTCAGTTGTGAATACTTTTCCAGAAATACAATATAGTTGACTATTTAGTTGGGTTCTACTTTACATGTGTTTTACCTTCTCTGCGTATTGATGCTTTTAATGAGGAGTCCAGGCGCTGGCTAATACACCCTTGCAACAGAAGGAAGCTCTCTGTTTGGAAGTGGGATCAAGAAAATTCACGTATTAGTGACTTCTCTTACACCGGCAAATTAGGTGAGTGGTTTTCAGAGTTGAGTTGTCTGGCCCAGATTGCGATAGCTTTTATCTTGGCGATGATTGGGGAAGAAGTGTAGGTGGTGAAAATGAGAGCGAGAAGTAACCAAATGAGCAGAGGCAGTAGTGGAACAGGGTAAGGAAGAAACATTGAGAGCATAGAAAGTAGGGATAGAATTTCAGAGGCAAGAGCACCATGCCACAACGTGTGAAACATTTCATCCGCTTCATGGCTCCAACGATCAGCCAATAAGCGGTGGTTGCTGCCGCGAAGCACCAGAGAGGAGCAAGATGTGGTTTGCTTTGATATTGGAGTGTTAGGAGGGCAAGCACTGCTGGAACTGCATATTTCATGAACTTTGTCAGAGGAGGAGGACCTGATCTTATTAAAGTTTGTTTCCTGCACGTATACGAAGCTCGAATTGGTAACCAGGAAGGAAGGAAGGGGAAAAAGGAAGCAAAAGGATCATCACCTGGAGTGGTAATGGCGAGGAAGAGCAACTGCAGCTACTTTCCTTCTAGCAATTTTCATGGAAAATGGCATTATAACATTTTACTTCTTCCGTTACTGCAGCCGGGGCATAACCATAATCTTAGTCACTCCTCGTCTAAGAGCAGTTATAATCTATGCATCAAAACACAACAAAACTGGTATATATATATATATATATATAGGTAAGAGTTCAAATGAGAACGCTCTTGTTGTAGGAATTAAGAACAAATTACAACCATTTAATCGAGCGATCCGAAAGTCCAAATTTGTAGTTCATTTAAAAAAATTCTATGCATTTTCTTCACAATTTAAATGCACAAAGTGCAAATTGGAAATTTTAAACTTTATATTAAAAAAAAATCTCATTCATCTATCTTCTCTCTAAACGTGTTCTTCTAATCATCGTCACTTGATTAATCTTCTTCCATTACTTCCATCACTGAATAAATAGAGCAAGATGTAAGTATACGTATCAATTTCACATGTTCATGTAATGCCATAAATGTACAGCAAATAGTGATAGAAAATGCATTGAAATTCCTAAATTGCGCAATTAATCTTGAACAAAAGTGCAGTTAAAATATATCAAATTGTGCACTAAAAGAAACAGAATTGCAACACAGACTTCAGTTACGATTCACTTATTCAAACAAGATTCATTAATTGAAGCAGAATTCATTCCCCAAATTCATATGCAAATCATTTCATTAGCAGATTCTTAAAATTAACCCAGAAATCATTCACAAATTTCATATACTCAATCATTCGAATGTCAAGCACAATCAATCCCTAAAATTCACAACCAAAATCAATCAAATCAGATTCATTTCAAGAATTTATTCACAAGTACTCATTATCTTGTGACAAAAAAAAATTAATAGAAGGACTAATTCATCCAAAATTCTATAATTTGGGACCAATGAACTAAAATAAATAAATAAGTGACCAAATTGACCAAACAGTTATAATTTGGGGACTAAAAGGTCCAAACTTCCTTCTAAAAATTAAAATAAAAAAATACCATGAATTTGCCTTCTAAGTGTTCATACAGAAGAAAATAATACTTTCACTATCTCATTACTCTTGTCTTGCCGATTTGTACATTACTCTTGTCTTGCCGATTTGTACCATTCATATTGTTTCATTTTAAAAATGACAACTTTTCTAGACACAACAAAACACTTTTTTTATGATACTCACAACTTACAACGCTCTTTAATATACGTGCCGAAAAGAAAGAGGAACAAGTTTAATGGGACGGACATAGTACTATTAAAGAATTAATGAACAACTCAAAAGATGAGAAAATATCAATTTTTGTCCTTTAATGTGACATCTGTCCAATTTTGATCCTCTAATATGACAATGACCAATTTTTGTCCTATAACTGTATAATGTGTTTAGATTTTGGACATTTAACTTTATAAAGTGTCCGATTTTGGTCCTTCTATAGAAATTGTCAAACATAGAAGACGCGCGAGCTTCAAATTTCGTCAAATGACTAAAGTAAGTCATTTTGTAAAGTTTCATGACCAAAAACGAACATTTTAACTATTTTGATTTTGCAATGTAGATTCTAACTATTTTTTGATCTTGTAATTTTTAAAAGTGTTTGTTTTTTGTCTCAAAACTTTACAATATGTTTTATTTTAATCATGCGGCGAACAATGTAGTTTCATGTGTCTTTCTATTCTATGTGTTTTTGTCGGATGACCAGAATCGTACATTTAAAAAAATTATAAGACCAAAATCAAGCATATTATAACGTTACAGGACCAAAATCGAACACTTCTATATTAATGATCAGAATCAGACATAATATAAAGTTATAAGACAAAAATTAAACATTGCAACATTTGAGGGTCAAAATCAGACAAAAGTCACATTAGAAAACAAAAAATAATATTTTCTCCTCAAAAGAGCATTGAGCGATAAGATCACAAAATAGTGAAACACATAAAATCATGTTCGATTGTGTTAGAAGCCAATGAGAAAATGGTGTCATATTATTTTAAGAATATGAGTGATTTAGTTCTATAAAACACAAAATAGTGTATAGAAGAGAGTATGAAACCCTTTTTTCTGAATTTATCGATTAGAAACTTATCATTGATAATAAGGACTTATGGTTAAATCACTTATCATATAAGAGCTTGTCGTATCGATATTTAAAATTGAATAAGTTATTTGTGTTTAGATACATATTGATAATTACTTATACAATATTAAAATAAATAAATTTTCAATGTAAAAAATGTAGCAATCAGATTTGATGGGTGAATTTCTGCATAAGCTACTTATAAGTTACTCATAAATTATAAATATTAACTTATAAAAATAATTCAAAAAAAATTATGGAGATGAATTAATTATTTCTATAAATTATTTCAAACGCACCTAAAATAACTTATTATTTAAAATAAATTATTTTTAAGCTCTTCCGAATAGAACATAAGTTTATTCCGTGACCAAATTCAAATATTATTATGAAAACGAGAGATCAAAACATAGAATGTCTGAAAATTAAGGAATAAATCCTATTAGAATGAAAAATGGTTTTGAATGAAAATCTAGTATAGTTTTATCCACCTTTTAATCCATCGTTATCATAGTAATATATTCGAAAAATTTGATCACGAGGCTATAAAATTTGATAATTATGATCCCAAAATATATTATAATTGGCGGATTGGTCCTCAACCTATTTAAAATTGGCATATTGGATCCTTAAAAAAAATAAAAATGAGTAAAATATCTTTTGAAAAAAAATTAAAATGACTAAAAAATTGGCCAAATTGATCCTCAATCGTTCAGTATTAAATGTTTTGATCTTTAAAAGAATTATACCAAAAATTTAATAGAAGGGTCAATGTATCAAAAGTTCTATAGTTTGTAGACCGATTAACTAAAAAAAAAATCAAATTAGCCAAATGAATGTACATGAGCTTAGATCATATAATGGAGGCGCCTTCATAGCAAAAATTGGGATGGGGCTAGAAGTAGCCTTTGACGAGATAAACTTAAATATTTATATAGTTTGGGGATTAAAAATACTAATTTATTTTTTTAGAAATTATTAAAAATCTTAAATATAAATAACAAATCAAGAACACAATGTATGCGTTTTTCATGGAGCAAGAGGAGGATTTCGTCATTCGCCATTAGAATTTTAGAAATTTTGGAGGAATTGATTTGCCCTAATTTAATAGTAATGCAGGAATTGCCGTAGAGGATAAAGAAAGCCATGGATAAATGTGGACCTAACGGCGTTAAACCGTCGGAATCGGAATTCAAAGAGCAAATGTCTCAAATCCGGAAAGAAATCGTCAATTTCCACGGCGAGATGGTTCTGTTAATGAACTACAGCAACATCAATTACACCGGTCTGGCAAAAATCCTAAAAAAGTATGACAAGAGGACCGGCGGAGTTCTGCGTCGGCCGTTCATCCAGAAGGTTCTGCAGCAGCCGTTCTTTACGACGGACTTGATCTCGAAGCTGGTGAAGGAATGCGAGACCACGATAGAGTCGGTGTTTCCACCATTGGAAGCGACGGGAAGATTGACGGAGGCGGTGGTGCCCGGAGAGGGGATATTTAGGAACACGGTGGCGGCGCTTGTGACGATTGAGGAGATGAGGAGAGGGAGCTCCACGTACAGCCATTTTTCTCTCCCGCCGCTCAACATGCCGGATTTTGATGTGATTTAGTCTTTGCAAGCTGTCACTCCCATACAGATTCCTCGACTAAGAAAAATTGATGAAATTTGTTTTAGGATAGGTGGTAATCACTAATAAGTAATAACACTCAATTTTCATGGTGGATTTTATATAATCTTGATATTATCACATAAAATATAATACAACTCTAATAACACTCTTAACGGTTTGAAACTTTTTTAAAAAAAACAGAAGTTTTTTATGGATTTGTAATATTGGGGTTTATTGGGTTCCAACTTGAGAGAAAAAGCCGAAATGTAATTGTTAAAAGTATAAATAGGACAAAAAACATTTCGACGGTCCGCTTGAAATTTTAACTGCATTCAGAAACCCATCAAGCTTCATTTTGATTGAAGGAGTTTGAATTCTGACGATTATATTGAAATTTGTTATTTTCGGAACTCTGTTGCTAGTTTTATTATGTTTTACATCTTTAGTATTGTATTCTCTTCGTCCCCATGAAATGTATCCTTCCTTTTTGGTGCAATAATTTATGGAATCATCATCTCTCATTTTCTCTAAAGAAAAAATAAGTTCAAACACAATTCTTTAATTCATAATACCCGCCACCAATTTCATTCACCACAGCTCTTTTTCTTTAATTTATAATCAGACAAAATAAAGATCAAACCCACACGCAACGCAAAGCTTCACTCCGATCGGGTGGCCTTCCTTTTCTTCCTCGAAGGTAGATGTCAATTTGTACTTCACTCTATTTGTTTGACGGTGGATCTATTAAAGTCTTATGCTTTGCATATTCTTCCATTATTAGTTTTACGACTTACCCCAACACATTACAACCCCGTAGCTCCTATGACCGAAAGAAACAAACAAACAAAAAACAAAACGTAATCATATGATAAAACAACACCTCTATTTGTGTATACATTTGTATACAAAAGATGACAGATGCAGTCGAATCAGCTGAACTTAACAACCTTAAACAATCTAGTAATGGATTTTTGGTGGTATTCGAACTTAGACAACGTCTCAGAAAACTCCCTAGTGACTTCTCTTACACTGGCGGCAAATTTTTGTTTGTAGAGTTGAATCCCCTGTCCCAGATTGCGGAAGATTGTATCTTGGCGATTAATGGTGAAAAAGGAGAGCAAGAAGTAACCAAATGAGCAGAGGCAGTATGAAAGAAGCATCGAAAGCATAGAGAGTGCAGATAGAGTTCCGCAGCACGCTGCAATGCATGAAAGCGTATTTCATCATATTTATGAGAGGTGGAGCTGGTCTTTTTACGGCTTGCTTCATGCAAAAATTCCAAGTTCGAACCTGTTAATGTGAAGGATGGAAGGAGAAGTAATGGCGAGGAAGATGACTATGAGTAACTACAACTACTTTCCTTCTTGAAACGATTTCCATGGAAAATGGATTTATAAATATTATTCGATTCCTGATCTCAAATCACAAAATTACCAAGTCGGAACATGTACTATATAATGGCAAATCTTCGACGCCCTTTCCCTCAAATTATCGTTGACTAGCATTAATTTTTAATTGCATTCAACATCAGTTAATTAACCCAACCTAGCCTGTGATGTTTATTCTAACCAGGGTTAAGTATTCTCAATCTACGCGCTTTAGGAGGAGGGATTTCATACATGGGTGGACACGTCAATTAATATAGTGTTTAACAACGTTGGCATAATGTTATAAACTTAATATTGATATAGAGCCACATGCCCTCCAGGGATTAGTATTTATCTGGTGTTACATGCCAATAAAATACTATATAATAGGCAAAGTTTATTTGCTAGTTATGAGTGAGTATTGTAATTATAATGACTGAAAAAGACCAGGTAGTTATACAAGAAATGTTATCAACCCACCAAGGCACCAAAGATCGAACACTTAATCCAGATTGGTTACTACAATCTGGACAATTTTGATCCGTGGACAACAGTAACAAAGAGGTTTACAATATGCGCACTAAATGAGGGAATTTGATGTAGTAAAACAAATGATAGTTTCGGGTGAATACGGAGGAGTTCTTAGCCGTTTCCACTCGAAAATCATCTACTTTCCTTCTCGTAACGGAAAATTGCATTACACCAGTCTACCTCTTCCGGAGCATAATCTTAGGCTTCCTCGTCGTCTCCACCGTCGCAGGTCTGGTGCTATCTCTCGATCATATAACACAAAACAGCTGCTATATGTACGTATATTTATGAGTGCCTGGCACTATGTTTGATGGAGGAATCTCACATTGTTTGTTGGACCTGAGATTTTATTGGAGAAAGAAGACTCGCCAAGCTTCAAATCTCACAATGTGAATTCTAACCTTTAGATTGAAAGTTATTGTGTTTGGAACTTCGTCGTTGGTTTTGTGGATGTATAATCTTATTGTGATTCTAAATTCTTTCTAGCCTTGCGAAAGGTTAGATATTAATTAATTGTCTTTGCTAGATAGTGGATTTGCATAGTTTTTCATGTATATCTTATTCTTCTTATTGTAATTGAATTTCTTTGTTGTTTTATATCCATTTTTGGTAGTATTAGTCTTATATATATATATATATATATATATATGCTCCTACTTGGAAAATGTTTTGAATTTGATTTCTACAGTGCGTACCTAACAAATACAACCCCCTAAGTCGTATGAGTAAAACATTCTATTGGGATAATATAATAGTTAAAATGTTTATTTGTGGAGGTCACATTAAGGTCAATATGATTGATTATGTCACTTATGATTAGCCTACGGTTATTTGTCTCTTTTATGTGATTTACAAACTATTGTACAAGACGGAGTTTACCCAACATACATTTCGATAGCACTTACGATTTACGTTCGTCATAATGAGATATCATTGTTTGTGTATGTATCATTGCATACATAAGATGATAGAATTCACAAAGTCACATTAATTGAACTTAGCAGTTAGCACCTTAATTGTAAGTATTAGTTGCATGAATTTTTTGAAAAGAACCCAATTTTTATTTTGCCCTTTTTCAAAATATTGGAGTATTCTTTTTCTGTTCCGTATGTTACGCGCTATTTATTCAGGCAATGCAATTCTTCCCGCATTAAGCAAGCTAACAACTTTTTCTTTAATTCGCCACATATTCTAGAAGAAGACAAATTATAGTGTAAGGACAAAAAAAAACAAAATCCAAACATATTCTTCTTCTCTCCCATCGCCTCAAGCATATGGAAGCACAGCGCGGCGGCTCTCCGCCTTAATTTCTGATTGTGGTGATGAGATAGCTATTCTTTTTCCACCGTTGGAGGCGACAGAGAAGATTGACGGAAGCGGCGGTGCCCGGAGAATGGATTTTTAGGAACACGGTGGCGGCGCTTCTGACGATGTACCACGTACAGCCATTTCTCTCTGCCGCTGTTCAACATCCCGGATTTTGATGTAGTTCAGTCGTCTTGCAAGGTCTTTTTTTATCAAGACTGTGAATACTGACTGAATAGCCGGATAGGGCAGAATTTTTTCAACTACTCGAAGTCGTTGCAGAATCAATCATTGTTTGATTGGAGGTAGAAGACTCATCAAGCTTCATTAAATTTGAATTCTGAAGTTTAGATTAAAATTCATTATTTTCAGAGCTTTGTTACTGATTTTGGGAATGATGTTTTTTACATCTTTTGATTCTACTATCTTAGTTGTTTTGTTAAGGGCTAATTATCAATTTGTACTTGATGGAGTGTGCATTATATTGCTAAGGGCTATTCTTAAATCTTTGTGTTCTTGTTGCATTTTGTTTGGTATTAATTAATCTTAGGCTCCTAACATAGTAGTACTTGTAAAAATGAGATGATGGGACATACATCTAGTTTATTCTCTTCATTATGGCAACGGAAAAACTATAAAACACAGAAAACAACTACTTTTATGAACTACGTATCAGAAAAATTAAGGCAATCCGGATTTAGTTATGTAGTCAGCACCAATCAAATCTCATCCTCTGCTCTAATAATGAATCGCATTCCACATATATTTGCTAAGCGAGAGTGAGTGAGATTACCAGGACGAGCAGTTTGGTCTTGCAGTAGAGAAAATGAAATAATCCCCTAAAAATATTTGGGAATTTAGGGGCCCACCTCATCTCACTTTTGCATATTGGTGATATTTTTATTTGATCACCGCCGTGCATGTAGCCCAGATCCGATCAATGAAACACCGCGTTTTGCATAACTATGTATCATAGTATTAAAAAAGATTACAAAATTCTCCGCTGAAGTTATTCAAAAGATTACAAAATTCTCAGCAAGAGATAGTCTAGCAAGAAGCTTTTAATTGCATTCAATCATGTTGGTCGAGTTACACCGGCAACCTTTGGTTTGTTGAGCTGAGTCCCTTGTCCCTGGCCCTGTGTGCGAAAGCTGTTATATTGGCGATGATAGGGCTACGGTAGATGGCCCAAATGAGTGCAGAAAGTAACCAAACAAGCAGAGGCAGCAGCGAAACAGGGTGAGGAAGAAGTATCGACAGCAACGAGAGAGCGGATAGAATTCCGGATGCAAGAGCAGCAGTGTGAAAGTATTTCCTTGGTGTTTTTATCCGCTTCATGGCTCCGACGATCAGCCAGTAAGAAGTGGTCGCCACCACGAAGCACCAGAGAGCAGCAGGATGCGGTTTGCGCTGATACTGGAGCGTTCGGAGGGCAAGCACGGCCGGAACAGCGTATTTCATCATATTTGTGAGAGGTGGAGCTGATCTTACCGTTTTCTTCCTGCACAAATTCGAAGCTAAAATCAGTAACCAGAAATGAAGGAAAGAAGCAGGGGAAAAAGGAAGTAAAAAGATCATCACGTGGAGTTGTAATGGCGAAGAGGAAGCTGATCGTGAGTAACCATGCCTACTTTCCTTCTTCTAAGGATTCCCATGTTCCATGGCATTTTAACAAATTCTATTGCTTTCTCTAGATTATGCAGATCAAACATAACAGGTAACAAACTTTGGTTTATGCTTCATACTTAATTTTGATGCAGCAACATATTGTTATATAATAAGTTCAAGGTGGGGTTTCAAATGCTGTAGTTTATCAACCCATATATTTAACTATTAAACAATATCCGGAGCACGATCCTTAATTGCCATGCATCTCATGAATGATGATGACGCATGAATGAATAATAGGTGATCAGTATTGGAATCTGGACCGTTCAGAAAATTTGAGTTTTAATCCAGACCCTCAGGAGTGGTAATTGTGTAGAGAATATTTTTCAATGTTGTCTCGGTCTACTCTCTCAGTCTGTCCATGCCCCCTCACTTTCAATGCCGATTCTCACCAAATATCTACTCGCTCCGTGCCTGTCACTTTCATTTCAAATTGGCATTATTTCACTATTTACCCTTTTGCCATCGCAATCTCAATTCTCATTTCTTACCATCGCTTTCAAGCCATTTTTGCCCTCCCCTCTGCCCACAAACCCACCTACAACTTTTCATTAGATCTTACTGACTGATAGTCAAAAACATTGTGTTCTTAATAATATTGGACGAAATACACATTGCATAAAATTATAAATAAATTTTAAACACATGGCATCCGTATATTTCATGCAACATTATTTAAGATACAAAGTATTCATACAAAACAAACAAACACATGATTTTTCTTTCTTTTTTTTTTAAAAAAAAAAAAAAAAAACAGA
Source organism: Lavandula angustifolia (assembly GCA_028984105.1). Taxonomy (NCBI): domain Eukaryota; kingdom Viridiplantae; phylum Streptophyta; class Magnoliopsida; order Lamiales; family Lamiaceae; genus Lavandula; species Lavandula angustifolia. The sequence goes on along the minus strand of CM054804.1, from coordinate 7,246,937 downwards.
AGACAATAGTTTTTGCAATTTTGTGTAAGAATATGGTAGTTCTGGCAATTTGTCTTTCGTTGATAGGTTTGGTGTTCCAATCTCTCCACTTTCCCCCATTTTATTTATTTGGTTGTAACTCGCATAAAATTAGTAGTTACATGTTTGGCGAATTGGCAAATATACGAAACTATGATCTTTGGATAAATTGCTTTTTTATTTCTAAAATTTGTTTATGTTTGGAAAAACTGATTCTTCCTTTAAATTTTTCATCAATCAATTATTAATTATTAATTTTTTAAAAAGAATTAATAAAAAAAAACATTCTGATCATTCCGTTTTATTGGGACCTAATAAGCCAAATTATTTGTAATAATTTTGAATCGGACAAATTAGGTCATTGAAGCTGATGAAGTGACGATGAGTAACTATGGCTACTTTCCTTCTTGTAACGATTCCCATAAAGTCTAAAACAAATTCTTTTACGTCTCTTGATTAGTCAATATTTTTTAATATTTAATTGAAACACAAGCCTAGTGCTTGTCATGTCTCTCATAACCAAAAGTTGGTGAGTTTTGGAATCTGGACCGTTGAGAAATTTGAGTTTTAATCCCAGACCTCAGGGCGCATAATTGGGGAAGAACATTTCCAAACCTAACTTTCAATTGGCATTCTTCCCGTATCTTTACTCTCTCTCATGCCCTCATTTTAAGTTGGCATATCACACTATTTACCTTTTTTGCCATTGCAATTTCAATTGGATTATTACATTATTTTTACCCTTTTGCCATTTGACGTTGAAGTTGGAGAAAATGAAATGTGTTAAACCCTAAAAATATTTAGGGTTTTAGGGGAAACTTCTACCTTACACCACCTCATATTGCAAATTGGGGATTTGCGTTATGTTTAATATTTAATTATAAACAAAATCCGAAACACAAGCCGATGACTTAGAAACATCAATGATGAGTTCTGCGGGCTTTGCTGACCGGAGAAAGCTCTAATCGCTGCTCGCATGCTTACTCTACGAGGCACGTGCTTGATTACTGACGTTTGATTGAATTTTGGTGTTTCAGCGATCTGAATTATGGTAAGCGAGTAGAGTGATTTTCGATTTGTGTTTGGGAAATTTTCTGTTTTTAATTTCTAGTCAATTGTCGATTTATCTGGTTAATTAACGAGGGATTATGTGAATTTCAGGAGGAATTGAAGAAAAATGAGCTGAATGAAGAGAAGGAGGACGGCGGACGAAATTCGTAAAATGTACTCTTTTGTTCTTGCATCTCAGTGGAATTCTCTTATAAAGTCTTTTGTAATGCTTGTAAAAAACGAAATTATCCTTGGTTGCAAGCAATAAGTTCAGTCTTTGTTTCCTTTCATCCAAAGAGAGTACTGTGTTAACATTCCGTTCTCTTCTCATTCATTTGCAAAATTTGATATCGATGATAGATTGTTCGTATAAATGATTAGAGAGATGTTAATTTGGATTGTGGACCAGTATCTTAATTCTTTCCCTTGAGATTGAGCAACTGCGTATTGGCAGAGCTGCTTGGCGTTGAGATATGAAGCACTGGTTATGCGAGAGGACGGGGCAGCTGCACACCCTGAGCTCTAAGTTACTTGTAAAGAATGGCTCGTCTTCGCTGAGCATTCACTTGAAAATGGATTCAATTCCGTTGCAAACCAGGTAGATTTTGTAATTCCAGTGGCGATCACTTCCAATATTCCATATTGGTTATTGTTTGCTTCATCAAGTTAGATATCACGGTCAGAGATAGATAAAAAATTATAGTATTAGTTATCCTTAGATTACACAAGCTTCTTAGGCTGACTTTGAACCATATCCACTATTATGATTAATTGTTCATATATTTGATGCAGTTCTGGTTTATGTATAAGGATCATATTCTATGTATTGGTCTGAAAAACGGGTACTCTACTTATTTTAGCTCATGTTTTCATGGAGTTGATAGCATGATTTACATTTTATAAAGCTGGACTTTTGGGTTAGATTACCATGTTTATCTTAATTGATGCCGAGTTAGTATTGTCGGATGTTTATGAGTTATACTCCACCACAGGATTCAGAGTTGCAGTTCTAAGTTAATCCAATTATTGATAATGAAGCCTGCAGTTTCAGACCACCACTACCAAGTTTATTAGTATTGGGCTAGATTACCATGTTTTAGTTCTAAGTTAACCCAATTATTGATGCTGAAATCTGCAGTTTCAGAGTTGCTGATTGCATCTGCCAATTCTAGCTGTATAAGCTGTTTTAGTGGCCCTTTATCATTTTCTCCCCTATTGCATTAACTGTGTGGATAGACGTCGCAATGTCGGGACTGACATATACTAATAGTAGTTTTTATTACTTAAGTTCTCTGGGGCAATTCACTTGGAATCAGATGTCTTCTACCATCATGCGCATTCTATCAGTAAGATCAATATTGCTTGGCGTGAAATTTCTTCACAAACTGGTATGTATTTTGAGCCCTGGTTCTTAAATGCCTCATTTTTTTCATATGGTATGTTCATTAGCTAGAGACTTGATACATGATCTAGGTAAAACAATAGTGTCATCCATTGTAACCGTCAAGAAATAAATAAAATTAGTGCCATCCATGCAACCAGAATGATGGTGTTGCGTTTATAGTTTTCAAATATTTACACTTATCTACCTCAATAAAATTAATGTGAGTAGATTCAGTTGTGTCTATACTTTTCCAGAAATACAATATAGTCGACTATTTAGTTGGGAGCTACTGACATGTGTTTTACCTTCTCTGCACGTTGATGCTTGCAACGAGTAGTCTAGGCGCTGGCTAAAACATACTAGAAGCTGAAAAGAGCCAACCCTGCTGAAACAACAAAAAGGAAGCTATCTGTTCGGAAGAGGGATCAAGAAGCACAATTTGAAGTCTATCGTGTGTGCTATACTTCTCTTACACCGGCAAGTTAGATAATTGGTTTTTAGAGTTGAGTCCCCTGGCCCAGATTAGCAAAGCTTGTATCTTGGCGATGATTGGTGAACGAGTGTAGGTGGTGGTGAAAATGAGAGCGAGAAGTAACCAAACGAGCAGAGGCAGTAGTGAAACAGGGTAAGGAAGAAACAATGAGAGCATAGAAAGCAGGGATAAAACTCCGGAGGCAAGAGCAGCACGCCAAAACGTGTGAAAGCATTTCCTCCGCTTCATGGCTCCGACGATCAGCCAATAAGCGGTGGTTGCCACGGCGAAGCACCAGAGAGGAGCAGGATGTGGTTTGTGTTGACATTGGAGTGTTAGGAGGGCAAGCACTGCTGGAACTGCGTATTTCATAAACTTTGTCAGTGGAGGAGGAGCTGATCTTACTACTGTTTGCTGCCTGCATAAATTCAAAGCTCGAATCGATTACCATGAAGGAAGGAAGGAAGGGGAAAAAGAAAGCAAAAGGATCATCACCTGGAGCGGTAATGGCGAGGAAGAGCAACTGCGGCTACTTTCCTTCTCATGGAAAATGGCATTATAACATTGTACCTCTTCCTCTCCAGCAGCTGGAGCATAATCATAATCTTCGTCACTGGTGGTCGTCGTCGTCTAAGAGCAGTTAGAATCTATGCATCAAAACACAAAACAGTTGGTATATATATCTATACATATATGTGTGTGTGTGTGTGCGTGTGCGATGTATGATGACTGACGACTGTGTGATTGATCAACAACTTTGGCACGAGTCAAGCTCGAGCCTCCCTCTCTCAGTTTGAGGTTGAATTTCCTACCTGGATGGATCTTGGGAGTGACGTCACAGTGTTTCTTATTTGGTCAATTTTCTATAATAAGATGAATAGTCATACTACATTCAATCCAAACCATTTAATAATAAGATGAAAGGTATTTCTTATTTGGTCAATTTTCTATAATATATAGTAATTAAATAAAACTTGGATTGTGAACTAAATTTTAACTCGATCTTTAACCTAGGGCCGGTTTGGTTTGGTTGGCTACGGTTCTGCTCTTTTAACTAATTTGATTTTAGATTATTAAGTTTTGTATTTTATAAAATTAGGAAAGTAATTTAATTAGAAACTGAAATCATATGTTCGAACGACTTGCATAATTTTATTCTTTTGGCTAAGTTTATGTACGAATGTTATGAGTATGGTAGTGTTGAATTTCGTAAAATTGGTCATTATAGTAGACTGAAATAGACCAGATGCTATAATTAGCTCCCCTATCCAATAATAAATTTAATTAATGTGGACCGGACCCATATTTTCTCACACCTCATATTTACTCTTCTATCTCTAAACGAAGTATCTGGTCACAATTTCATATTGTTGATTGAGTTTTATTTTATTTTCAGAATTACCTTTTGTTGACATGGTATTAGTAGTATTGTTATCTCCAATATGCTAAAAGGCAACCATCCCATCGAACATTGCATTCACATTGTCTGATTGTCATACGACATTACTATAATGATCCGTTCAAATGAAATATTTTTTTTTTCTCATATTTTGATTTCTAGAATTGCTGTGGAAAATCTTAATAAAATAAAGTAATGATGTGGAATTCAAGGATTGTGGCAAATAACATGCTGCAAAATTAGACTAAAATCTTTGTATCATCGGGAGAGGAAAAAACACGAGACATGTTTTGTTTCATGTCTGGATCTCTAGGTATTTGATTAGAAATTTAGAATGAATCAACGGAGTCTCCTAATTTTATACTTCGTCAATATACTTCGTGATGTTTATTAGTTAGTTCGGTAGTTCTTTTCTCAGTGGTCCATTTGAATCATCTCGAGTTTTTCCGAGTTTCGAGTTACTATCATATCAAGGCTCGCTGTATTTTTAAATTTAATAGTATTTTATTTTTGATAAATTGGCTTAAATGGTTTCAAATTTTATGAGATTTTGAGTCAATTTGGTTCCAAAGTTAGCATTTTGGCCAAATTGATTATTTTGTTAATTTTTTCGTTGATCAAGTGTTAGTCAACGCATTTTTTTATAAATATATTAAAACATGATATGGGTACTTTTGGAATAAAATTTCAGAACACCAATTCAGCCAAAATATTTCCACACAAAAAAAAAAAAAAATAGTAATAATTGTCCTTATGGCACAAAATTCGAAATGAGTAACAATTTAAAAAAATGATCTCAAATTTAAAGACCATTTATGCTAATTTACTTTTTTTTTTCACAAATATCAATTTTGGGCATTTTCCAAATATTATTATTTTTTGTTATAGTATATACGGGTTGAAAGCTCGTAATTCTTCGCCCTTGATTGATTAAATAAACCAAAAATATGATAAATATTGATTTGACTTCTACATAAGTGGGTGTTTAAAGTAGGTGAAGTTTATTGATAAGTGTTGAAAGTTGCTGATTCGAAATTATTGATAAGTGTTGAAAGCTGTTGATTCGAAAATTTGTAGGTGTTTGGAAATAAGTGCTGAAACTGGAGAAAATAGTGTTTGGAAAACTGTTGATATCAATAACTTATTTTAAGTTTTTAAATAAAATATTAATTTCCTCAATGTTATTAAATAATTATAATTTATAATATATAAATATTATTAATTTTTATATTATATGAATTTATAATATATCATATTAAATAAACATATCATACTATCATATTTTAAATATTATTTATTTGCTTAAAATCCATAATAATAATATTTTTATATAATTTTAGAAATAATTATCATTAAATAAAAATAGAAAAAATATTAATTTAAAATTCAAAATTTTTAGAACCATTATTTTAATTAATACAAATTTAATTATATTTAATTTTAATAATAATTATTTTATTAAACTTAAAGAATTTATAAATAATGAATATAAAATATTTTTTATTAAATTACTAACTAATATATTAAAATATAATTATAATTAAATTTGTAATTAAGAAAAATATTAATTTTAAAATTAATGATTTTTAAAAATTATAGAAATATTTAAAGGATAAAATAATTTAATAAGTTGTAAGGTGCAGCTGAAAGTTCAGTCATAAAAGCTTAAACATCTTTTCTATCTTGATTATATTTGATAGGAAATTTTTGCCGAAAGCTGTTCCAAATACTGTTATAAGCTGCAGCTGAAAATTGTTACAAACCCCAACTAAATCGTTTGTTGAATATATAATACTCCCTCTGTCCCAATTATAATGTCCAATTTTCCATTTCGGGCTGTCCCAATATAATGTTCAGTTTCTCTTTTTGGCAAATTATTACGCACAATTTTTTTGTAGGATCCACACCTTTACACATCTCTACTCACAACTAATAACTCTCTTTAAAAATCGTACAAAAAACAAAATGGACAATATAATTGGGACGGTGGGAGTATAAAAAAGGAAACACAAACCGTTGCCTAGCTAGCGAGCAAACAGTCGCATTAATGCGCATCTAAATAAAAAAAAATTGGCGAGCAAACAGTCGCATTAATGCGCATCTTAATAAAAATTAATTTATTACCAAATTTTCTGAACTTCACCACTTTCCTCTTTCACAAATATTTAATTATTTTTATACTGTCTTTTTTCCTCTCCAAAAATTAAAACAGTATATGCTTCAATAGATTTTCCCAAAATTTCGAAAACCCCAGATCTCCGCTCCCTTTTCCCTATATCAATCCGCCGGAAAATCGGCTTCCGCCGCCTTCGGTATAGTCTCTGCAGGCCGGTAAAACGCTTTGATTCATCAGGCACCCGCGATATAGTCAATCCTCCGGCGATCCGTTCAGACATGAGTAACGGCGACTTCCTCCAAATCGAACCACTTGAACTTCAATTCGCATGTAATTCACAACCTTCTCAGTCTGTTCTAGTCGTGAATTTTATGTATAGGGATTCTACTTTTCTCTTTTCGATGATTACTATTTCTGGAAGGCTCTATTTTTTTGGGGAAGCAGAGAAGATTTTAACTTGATTTCGTGAATTTAGATCTTTAATTTTCGAGTTCTCAATTTACTGTCATATATGTGTTTAATTTATGTTTTTTTTTTCGTTTTAAAAGTCGAGTTGAAGAAGCAGATCTCATGTTCCTTGCAATTGACCAATAAATCTGATAACTACGTTGCTTTCAAGGTAATTTTATTTTATTTTTATTTTCATGATTTGTAGAGCTACCTTATAGGAGAAAATATAGTGCCTTCTGGTTCTTATTCGTTGAAATATTCAGGTGAAGACTACAAATCCAAAGAAATATTGTGTGAGGCCGAACACTGGAGTCATGGTTCCTCACTCTATTTGTGATGTTACAGGTCTCTTGCTTTCCATCAGTATTCTTTCCCAATTTTATTTCGTATGTCACCAACTTGATTATATCAATTATTGTTGTTGATGGTTGTGAAGTATTATTCATTAACAATAATAGAAGATGTAGGGGTGTTTGCAATAGCTAACTTTTTTTAAGTGCTTAAATTAAGAAAAAGTTAGTAAAAGTGGCTTATTAGAAAATTTGGGGTGTGTTTGCAAAAACTGCTTAAAAATTGAAAAAATAGTATTTGCAAATTTTATAATGTAGTAGCTCATTTTGAAATTTAGAATTAAAATGTCAAATCATAGCTTCTCCCAAATTACAAAATGTCATTAAGTTGGAGAAGTTGGTTAAAACCAACTTAACCAACTTCAACTTATTCAACTTAAATGTAGAGAATTTTGAAGAATTTAAGCTGTTGCAAACACTCAAAATCAACTTAAAAGTCAAAAGTTGTTGGGTTTGGCCGTACAATGTAATAACTGAATTCCTAAGTTGTTTGGTCATTAAGTTACTATGCAAGCCCAAAAGGAAGCTCCGGCCGACATGCAATGCAAGGATAAGTTTCTCCTCCAGAGCGTAGTTGTGAGCCCCGGATCTACCGTAAAGGATGTCACTCCTGAAATGGTATTCGAGTCTTTATCATTTACCGTATTATTAGTTTTTTCGGAAATGATATTTTGTCTTGCTGTTCTGTTTTTCCAGTTTAGCAAAGACTCGGGGAATCAAGTTGATGAAGCCAAGTTGAGAGTTTCCTATGTACCACCCCCACGACCGCCTTCACCTGTGCGAGAGGGATCGGAGGAAGGCGCCTCTCCTAGGGCCTCGGTGTCGGATAATGGGACTGTGAACCAGACTTCTGACTTCAACCATGTAAGATGGATTTTTGACTTGTACGGGTAGTATGTGCCATTTACTAACTTGCAGAAATCCATGATGATTTTGTTTCTCTATAACTGCAGATGTCCAAAGGGTTGTTTGAACAACAAGAGAGCCCATCAGAGGTTATATCCAAATCTACACCAGTTGTCATTCTTGGTTATTTTGTCTGTCTTCATTCTTTTTTGCATGATTCTTGTAGTGTCAAATTTTGTCTGGTCCATATCTTCCTAGTAGTTTGCATGATTCCTGTATGGCTAAATTTTGCCTTTATTTCACGTATAGTTGAAGTACTGTTTCAACCGTGCGGATCATGTTTTTTTAAATAAAAATAGTATTTTTCTTATAAAATTGAACATGTGAAATATTAATATTGCAAATGGTTTAAGTTTCTCCCTGATATATTGTAATTTTTATTTTATTCTATGAATTCTGAATCTCATATGTGGTAAATGTTTTGGAAGAGGGATAAATTGATGAATCTTGAGACAATATTGTTATTCATTTGTTTTCATAGGTTAAAGCCCTGATTTCAAAGCTGACTGAAGAGAAACGATCTGCTATTCAACAAAATAATAAGCTTCAGCAAGAACTAGTAAGCTTCAGCAAGAACTGGTTATTTTTTTAGTTGTTTTTTCTATTTAATTTGTTTATCTTTTTTTCTAAAGAGCAATTGCATATGGTTATTTACATTTTTTGTTGTTTTGTCTATTTAATTATTGTGCATCTTTTCTTCTAAAGAGCAATTGTATTTGCATTTGCATCAGCAAACCAAATGAACATCCCTTGATCATGTCTACACATAAAAATATGTACAATCTGTGTTTTCATTTTTAGTTGTCAATCTTCTAAAAACATTATCGAATCTCATGGAAACTCAAGAGACTTGGGTTAGGCCAAGAGTAGCCCAATTATGTGAAGCATGGCCCAAGCCCAAGTTGTGCTAGAAAGCTTCCTTGAGACATGCGGCCTGTGAAACTAAGCACCCACCAGCTCATTACAGAACATAATTTCGGTTGTCCTATTTGAGTTAGAATCTCTTTATAAGTTCTCTCTTTTAAAAGTATATAAAAAACTTATCCTACTTTCTATTGTGCATGTCTTTTATTTTTGTTGCGGGGTATATGATGTGAATTTGAACAAAAGTTACACATCAAGTTGTGATCGTTTATTTGTTTGAAGTCGTGTTTTGGTTTTACTATATTTGTTTGTTTTGTTTTAGGGTTCTTGTTTACTCGGTCCTTTTCTTTAGCCTGGCAAGATGGTTTGTTTGTTTGAATAACTTTGTTATTTATTTGCTATGGTCTACAGGAGCTGTTGAGGCGAAAAAGCCGTGGCGGGGGCATCCCTTTCACGTACGTTATGATTGTTTGCTTGCTAGGAATCCTGTTGGGGTATCTCTTGAAGAGAACTTAATTGAAGGAAAGAATGCCACCTAACTTATCTCAGGCAGCTGTTTGCTTTGTTCACAAATTTAGATTTGAAGAGCTGCTTGCTTTGTTTAGAAATTTAGGATTTCAAGAGCTGCTTTGTTCAAATTAGTCATCTCTTTGACATGCCTAAATTGGTTTGTTGGTTTTTCTGTAATTGCTCAAATTGCATTATTTTGTCAAACTAATTTGCTTAATATCCTTTCATCATGTAATTTAAGCATATATTTTTGCAAAATTTTGTCTTTATATTAACTCTGTTTCTGTGGAATTTCATTTCCATTCTGTACGTCAATCACTATGTGAAATAAACTCAAATTTTGTTTCTTTGGATGATGCAACGGTTTAGGTACTTGCTATTTTGTTATTGAGGGTTACATTTTAAATTTAATGAATTGTTTATCGAAACCAAATTTAGCGATTACGATGTTTGGTTTTTTGTTGTAGAAATTTATGAGGTGCAGAAGCTGCGGTAGGCCTTCCGCCATATATGCCTATATATGATTTCGCACCTTGACTTTGATATAGTAAATAATGTTTACCACTCTATGGAATTTGATGTAATTCGCATTGTCTTAACTTTGATTTGATCAAATCTGAGGATGCTCGAATTCATGATATTGGTAGATCTGGAAGCATTTCGAAGTCGGTTAGATCAAGAATGGTTTACAAATACTCAAGGTCATTCTAGTACACAAGTATAGTTATCTTTTGAAATATTTCATTGACATGATCATTAGGGGACCCTGCTATGCTACAATTTGGAGTGAGGCTGATTTATAGAATTCTAACAAAATTCATATCTTGCATTTGTTAAGAGAGAGACAAAAGTTGTTGAACATTAAAAAAAAACAAAAAACAAAGAGAACATGCAATGAGGTATTCCCATGTCGTCCATGCAAAAAACACAAAAGGATAGAAGTCAGTCTTGAGATAGAAGAGATAAAGACTGATGGAAATGTTGTTTAGTTTTCAAGGGTCCCACTTGCAAGTCTCTTTTGGACAAACATGAGTGCTTACTTTTGGGTTTTGGTATATAAAAAAACAAAAGTACAGTATTTGTGTGGGAAGGAAAGAATGCGTTGTTCCAAAGCAGACCGGAGAGAGAGAGAGAGAGAGAGAAGCTTTGTTTGAAGACAACCTTAACTTTATCTTGGCACACGCACACTCTCATGTAACATTCACATACATTTTTGTCATCTTTTTTTAACTTTACCTTTTTTTCATACTTTTCTTTCCCCATTCAATTTGCCTCGTAGCTTAATTGGTATTTTTTATTATGAAATATCTAAGGTTCAATGTCGTTCATTGTTGAGTCAAGAAAGGTAAGTTTTGGATATTATGGGTTTGATTAGTGACCCCATCAAACATGATCCTATGATAGCATAGTCTAATGATTAATAATATATATACGTATATATCCAATTATACATGACAATTCGACACAAAAGCTGGAAAAAATGCAAGGGATTATGTGATCATGTCTGAACGTTGAAATCCCAACTCCTAGGAGAGGCTTGTGAGTGACAAAAGTGCATCAAATTCCTTAATCAAAAGTAGCATATCATTATACTTTTCATCAAAGGGTGTTTTAATTTTGTCATCTTTTTTCCTGCAATAAAAAGATTTTGCTTTTTTGGTCGATTTTTATATAATAATGGTCGACTCCTTAATTGTACAACTTACGAGGTCAAAAGTTCGGAGTTAAAAAATAGTTATCTGACATTAAAAAAAAAAAAAAAACTAGTGCCAAACTAGTACTCCATCCGTTGTGGAGTATAATTTTTATCTTACTATTATTCGATATGGATTTTAAAAAGTGGGTGTATGTGTGTTAAAATGGTAGGATTCATTGTTGTTCAAATTGATTGTGGTCACAAATTAATTTTTTTTCCGAGATGAAGATAAAAATAACGGGATAGTCCGAAAAAAAAACACTAAGACAACATGTATGGACGAGGAGGGAATTTGTCTTCAAAATTTTATTCTAAGAAATTAATACGCGTGTGAATATTTTTGCAATATTTTTAACTTTGTATAAGAAATTAAAAATAATACTATATCTGAGGAACTCATCATCATCACAAATCTTCCATTGGATTTGATTGCAATATATATAGATATGTTAGAGTTATCATAGATATAGATATGGTCCATATGGAAAAGCATGAATTATCCCCACCATTTAAACTGTTTTTGCAGGAGCGTTGACCAAAATATCTTGTGGTCTGAATTTCACTTATTTCATGTCTTTCTTAATTATAATGTGTGAATATCTTACGTGGCATATTGTGATCGATTGAGACAGGTGATGGTAAAATGGGGTCCCCTACCTACATATATAATGGTCTTAGTCTTAAGGTTATCACATCTCTATCAATTTACTGTTCATTACAGTCAACATGTACAGACAATTATTATGTTTTAATTTAATTACTTGTTTTATCTTACATTCTTACTATGAAATATTGGAAATGAAAGATCAGATTGAATCAATATACAAAAGAAAAATGTTAACTAAAATATTCAGATAATTAAAGCGCAGATTTACGTAATCTTTACAAAAAAGTGGAATGTCTATTTTAATATTCGATATCATAGAGTAATTTATTAAATATGAATAGCTAAAAAACACTTGAGTGTGGTGAGAGAGAAACACTAATAAAGAGGACATTGTATTGTATTGTGCGTCAGGAAGGAGGTGTTTAATCACGCCTAGTTGTCTTTAACAGAGCTATCTTTTTTATATAATCAACAACCTTAAACAACATTTCTACATGACTATTAATGACTTCAACAAATCTTGATTAAATAAGGTGTATTATACCTGCAATTAGGACTAGGGGAAAAGTTAATTATTGAAATGGGTACATCGTTTTTAAATGAAACACGAGATGAAATATTATGTTACGATTATTGATCCAATCGCGTCACCCCTCCCAAAGAGGGGGCGCAACATGTTATAGAATTATGATTAGGTGTAATTAAACTATTAAGAGAGGCAGGGATTAAGTAATTGATGTGAGGGTCCAGTAGTACAACTCCCATGTGAATTGATTAGGACAGCAATTAAAAAACATAATTAGCCTTAACACCACCAACTTCTATGGATTATAATAACAAATGTTGTTATGCAATGTAACGTGACAGACTAATAGAAAACAAAAAACAATTAACTAACACCCAAATCTATACTATAATGCAGTCATTATTATAATCATCTATCAACAGGGACACACCAACCAATCGTACACATGCATGTACTAAATAGAATTTCAACCCAAATGGCTCCATGTCAATCTAAGGGTGCATAGAACAGAGGAGTTATAACAAGAAGTTGAGGAGAGAGAAGATTCATTTCCTAAGAATTTCATTAGTACAAGAAATGTCAATCTAGTTTACATGTGGGAGGAACGTTGGATTAGATCAGCAAAATGCAGCCATCCCCAGCAGTTAAATCACCTACAAAAAACATAAAGCCTCAATCTAAGGGTCAACCACTAAACAATTGTCATTGGAAAAACAAGAACAGTTTGCACAAGAAACAAAATGAGGAATTACATCAGATTCTAACCAGATGGAATCAGTCTTGAAATCACAAGATTCTGGGAATATCAAAGTATCTTTCTTTAACATGAAGAACATAGAATAAAAATATCTCAAGAAAAATTAAAGGGGTGTGTTCAATAATTCTTATTGGTCAAGAATTTTCAACTGGGAAAAAAGATCTGTCCAAAAAACATGATCTTTCCCTACTTGATATCAATGCTCATAACAATGTGCCATTCAGACCATCTCTCGAATGAAAGAATAGGTTAAAAGGGTTAAATTCTTTTGGTTTATAGTTACAAACACAAGATAACATAAACAAGATAACTATATTAGAGCATCCAGTACTAAAATGTGCCTAGAAAATTAGCAGTAGAAACAAAGGCATGGTGAAAATTCATAAAAATTCAAGGGATTAAGGCATTGAGTTTGTGAAATTCAGAGCACCTTCTCTACATAAGTGGTTGGGATTAGCATCTCCATGCTGTAGCAGAGATCAACTCCTTCCTTTGCCAACAAAGAACTAGTGAAGACTGCCTCTTCTCTACTTGAAAGCCTCGAACTGGAGTCCTCTTTATCACACATTCAGCTTGTGACTCTGTGAAGTTGCTAAATGCTATTGGGGAGAACCCTGATGACAAAAACAGAGCCCTCCAATGCTGCGTCTTCTCAGGAGAACGAATCCGGCCCATCACGATCTTTTCAACCCCCGGTTGGATCAAGAACCTCTCGATCTTTTGCAGGGCGTCCATATTCACATTAACAGCATCAAGAGACTCGAGGAGGTTCGAGTAGGACTGGAGGGCGTGGACTACATGGTTGGAGAATGGAAGATCAGTCCTATCACATCCTCTGTCCATACAAACAACAATTCTTGGCGAAATCTGCTTCACAAAGCGTAGAATCGATGGAACTGATAATTGGTGATTGGCTAAAGAACCAACTGGGAGATTAACTGCAATGGCCTCATTTTCTTGCACATGAAAAGGCAAACCCCATGGAGTAGAATTCAATGAATCAATGGTGATTGTTTCGAACTCAAACCCAATGTTGATCTCATTAGCAAACTGAATTAGATTCTCTCGGGTTAGACTGAGTTCGAGATGAACATGAGTTGAAGAAGCAGCATTTGCAAGTGCAGTGATTTTCAACGATGGGGCGGAAGCACCCCCACCGCGTAGTGCAAGCTCCTGCATAAGAGAGGCCCACTGCCCACCATAGCCAATGTCGAAATCCAGAATGTGGATCCTATCAAAGTCTTCAAGAACTTCTAGAATGGTTTGGTTGCAAGTAAAGTTGGCGAATTGGACAAGGGGGGAGATTTCGGAGAAGGACTTGTAAGCACCGATTTTGAAAACAAGGCTAAAAGGTGACGAATTCGGCGAAGAGGGGTTGTTAGGGTTAGGGTTAGCATCATTGGTGTTGGAATTTAGGAGCAATTGTAAGGCCTCTTTGCAATAGAAAGCAGCTCTATTGAAAGGCTTCCCGATGGGGGAGAGGTGGTGATTGAGCCGCGCCAATATCCCTTGCGCGAGTACTGGGTTACCGGTTTGTACCAGCTCTGCAGCCTTGCAGAGCTGGTCGAGAATTGCCTGCTGTTGTTGTTGATGTGGCGCCGTTTCGTCGCCACCGATTTTAGGGTTCTGCCTTGGACCTACTTCCCTTTGCTGGAGGTAATGAGGAAGCAATTGAAGGTCAGGGAGGGCGGCGTCCGAGATCTGGGCGGCGTCGAGGGGACCACCGGGGTGGTGGCGCTTGGCCGGCGGCGGCTCGAAGATGGTCGGCTCTTGGTGGTGGGAGTACGGCAAGGGAAAGAAAAATGAGGGGTTCTGAGCGTGGTGAGTTTGATGTTGGTTTATGAGCAGCTGCGGGTTGAAAATTGGGGGCTTGATTTCTGCAAAAGAATCAAATGCGGTTTGATTAGGAAGAGAATTTGGTCCCGAATTGTTAGAAATTGAAGACGGAAGCATCAATTTGAGAGAAAATTTGAAATTAGGGTTCATAATTGAAGAAATTGGATTTGAAGGCATACCAATCTTGTCCGATCTGTTGCTGGGGAAATTGGGAAGTGTGGGCATGTAGGCAGAACCAAATTGTTCTCCACCGAAGCCTTGATCTACAACCCCAAAACCGCCGCTGAAATCGAACTCTGCCGCGGTTGAGGCGGCAGCGCCGCCGATTTGAAGGACCTTCCCCATGGCAAGGTCTTCCACATCTCCCATCACCCACCGGAGAAAAGCCTGCTCTTGACTAGGCGACGCTGCCGTAGGCTCCGACAGCACGCTCTCCCAATCCTTCATGGCGAGGCTCTCGCCGCCTCCGGCGGCGCCGTTCTCGAGAGATGGAGGAACCGGTAGCAGCTCGGAATCAGCTCCTCCAGCATTGGAGCTCGTTGCAGTAGTCGAGTCCTGCTGCCATTTGGGGGAACGGTTTGCGTCCGAAACCGCCGCCACACCGGCCGTGTCGGTGGAAGCAGTACCACCGCCGCCGCCGCCGCCGCCGCCGAGAGAGGAAGACAGCCTTGAGGAAGATGTAGGCCTGCTCGGAATTCTCGCAGAATCCAGAACAGATGTAGGCTCGCCAAAGTAACAATTCTTCCTCGCAAAATCCGCAACAAATTCCTTGTTCTTCACCACGAAATCCAAATCCAACACCCCCTTCCCCTCAAAATCAAAGGCTAAGGGCATCTCCTTTATCTAAACACCAAATCCCCAAATTCCACCACCGCGAACACTTCCACCTCTACAAAATCAGCAAAAAAACAACACTCTTTCGGAAATGCAATACTTACACAAGTATATACATGCATGTACGTATATACTCGCAGACGCGCGGTTTTCTCCTAACTCCTTTCCATTTAACTCGCTGTGAATATTGCAGAAATCGGATAGCTTCGTCAAGAAAATGGTGGTTGTGACTTCATATATGTGAATTTGAGTGGGAGATAAAAATGGTGTTGCTATTTATTCTCTCTCCTCTGGTATGGAGTACTACTCTGTTTTCCTTGTGTTTTCTGCCATGGATGCGTGCTAACATAAAAAAGTAGTCAAGTTCCCTCCTTTCATCCTCTCTCTCTCCTTGCTCTTGTCTATTGTTTTCTTTTTTTATTTTTATTTTTATTTTCACCCCTTTTTTAGTTAATTTATGTGGCTTGTCTAGCTAGCTTTCTTGCTAGGGTTTGTTTCCTACTTCCGTATCCCACGCGCCCCCCAACATCGCGTTTTGCCTGCCAGCTCAACATTAATCTTTAACTATAACATTTGATGACTCCCTAATAGAGATTATTGATTTTGCTATAATTTTCGTAAATTATTTATTTACTAAATGAAAATTTGAAAATTACAGACAGAACAAAATAATCAGTAATCACCTTTTAATAATATATATAATATAATCAAATTGACTAATAACTTTATTGAGATCAACATTTCTTAGTATATTAAGATTAATTGTTGCATTTAACATAAATCATGATTAAAAAAATATAATATACAAATAAGGTTAATTATCGTATTACCATAAGTCTTGACTCTTGCACCTTTTTTTATTTCTCGAAATTGAAAGTCCATAATTGGGTTTTCGACTTTCTTTAATCGCCACAACATTTAAACTTCTATCTGAAGTAATTGATACTCATGATTTATACTTACTTATAAAAATAACTAAAATTTATAAAACATCTCTAATTGCTTTATATAAAAAGTCGGAGTAATTTTTTTAGACACATGTGTCGTCAATTTAACTATATTATGACTATTTTTAACACAAACACTTAATTGTTAGTTGTAAAGACACAAACTCATTTGACTACTAGTTGTAAAGACACGCGCTTGTGAAGAGCGTGGAGGAAGGCAAATATAGTGCTCTCCTCCTGTAGTTTTCTACAGGGACCAACAACGCAGTGGGTGGATGAACGGGCAGAAACGGCGCCCTATTTCTTCCGGAAATATCCCGGCCAGTCGTGGCCACAAACCACGCGTCCCGTATACCCATGTCAGGGTACTTTCGTCCTTTCAAGCTGCTGCTGTCCTGGTTTTCGAAAGAACTGCATCTGACGACACGAGATAATGAAAAGTGCTATTGTTTTTGCTGACCTCAGTTTTGAAAATATCGAGACCGAATTAACGGACGGGATCTCTTGGAGGGGATGGAGACCAACGGTCCAGATAGGATTTTTGCGCTATGATTGGGTTAAAGGCTTGTTTGGTTGTGGGGGGTATTTGGGATAATTGAAGCTTATCGATAAGTGTTGAAAGTTGTTAGAAGCTGCTGAAAGTGGCTGAAAGTAGCTGAAAGCTGCTGATTTTGATAATTTGTAAGTGTTTGTAAAAAGTGATGAAAGTCAAAAATTAATATTTGAAAATATTAATAAAGTGGTATCTTATAAAATGAAAATGTTATTTATTTCTCACTTATTAAATAAATTTAGAATTTTTACATAAATAAAATTTAAAATTTATTCTCACTCATATAAAATAATATTTTAATAAAAAAAATATTAAAAAAATTTAAGTATAATTAATATTATTAATTAAAATCAATAATAAAAAAGATTATAAATTATATTAATAAAACAAATATTTACTTATTCTTTTTTAAATGACAAATAAAAATTATACATATAAATAAGCAATATCGATCATTAATTAAAAAAAATAGTTATAAAATTATAATATAATGTATTAATTAAAAAGGTTAAAATTATAAAAGCTATAAGCTATCAGCTTCAACTGCCGAATACCAGCTTACGAAAATTCTCTATCTTGGACCCAAATAGCTTTCAACAGCTCTATAAGTTGAATTTCTCAAACACCAAATTCATTTCCCAAGACAGCTTTCAACTATAAATTGTTTCAGATAAGCTATCCCAAACACCCCCTAAACAGCGGGGAAGATGGGGGCTTTGAGTTTGTGAACCAATGGGTTTCTTTTAGATTGTCAATTTCAAGTGTTGCAGACGGTAAAAAAGTAAACTGACTAGGTAAAAAATGCGTGAGTCAATAACACTTTAACGGTCATAAGTAATTTCAATGAGAAAATTAAAAGTTTATTTATTTTAGGTAAATTGACAAATTTGGTCCCCAATGTTTGTCATTTTGAATGAATTGGTCTCTAATCTTTTTTTTTTAATTTATTGATCCTCAATGTTTGCTAATTTGGATAAATTGGTCATTCTGTCAAATTTTAACTTAATTAAGTGTTAATTATAGGGGTATTTATGGAATAAAAGTTTCAGGGACCAATTCATCCAATTTTTAAATAAAATTTTAATTTTTTTAATTTTTTTTTAATTATGATTTTTTTTGAAAAAAAATTATTTTTTCAAATTATTTTTTATTTTAAAAATTATTTTTTTTCAACTAATTTTTCTTTTTTTTAAATAATTTTTTTAATAAACAAAAATAAATAAATTAATAATAATTTTAAGAAATAATTCATCTAAATAATTTTTTGAATTAATTTTTTATCAATTTTTTTTATTTAAATAAAAATTTAGTAAAGTGACGCCTTCCTTCAATGAAGTGGAAAGTGCTTCCAACTCTCAACTGCCTCTCTCCTTGCCTCCTAGTTCCGTAATCCCTTGTCTTTCTTTATGCATTTATAATTATAATAAATATTATATATATTTAATTGTAATTAATTATCCCTCTCTCTCTCGCACACAAATACACACTTTTTTGTTTTCATGTTCTTTACTCTATTCTCAAGAAACCAACATCACAAGTAAACACAAAATATTAAATTGAAGGAAAATTTCAGGTCCATGACCTCATCTTTTCACCTAGGTGGTAAAGGAATTGAATTAAATAGTATAATCTTCGATTCTAGTATTTGATTCAATATTCCATATCCAAATTTTCGTATTCATAGTGGATTTTGGCACTGAGATTAACAAAGTGGATAAAAATATACTGAAGTGGGTGGAGTTATATTAAAATGATAGAGTAAACTATTTTGATTGATTGTGGTTCACATATTACATTCTTTTTTGGACGAAAATAAGAATAGTGAGATAATAAAAAAGGACTACTAAAACAAAAATAGTAGAATTATTTAATTCGATTTAAATATATAGACTTCCTGTATTTTTTAAAACTATTTTTTAAACAATATTATTCAATTCAAAACTATATGTTTAAACATGAAATTTTATAGTAAGTAAAAAAGTATATTGCACTCAAATATTCATATAAGTATATTATATTTGCGAATGTCAAATTTTATATATTGATTTTTTTTTTAATATTGCAAACATAATAAACTTTTGCTTAAAATAAATTTAAAGCAATTTTAAGTATAAATAACTAAAAATAACTTATAAGAATTATTTTAAACACTGCCTAATACCAAAAATTCACTGCTTTTGATTAAAACCAACTTTTTTCAACTTAAAGCAAGAATAAGTAAGAAATACTCATAATAAGCAGTTGCAAACACACTCTAAATCTTAGAGCTGGCAAAATATCGAGCTTAAATTGCCACATTGGGTCGGGTTGGGCCTGCTCGAAAATTTCACCGAGTCCTAAAAATGTGAAGCCCGGCCCAAACCCCGGCTTTCGGACTGGCGGACAGGCTTAACTCATGAAATTTTTTTTAAAAAATAAATCGAGACCAAAAAAATAAATTAAATTCACTTAAAGGTGCAACACATGAATCTTATAATAACAAAAAAAAGTTATTTTTTTCCAAAAAAAAAAAAAAAAGTTAATGGTCAATGTGCTTAAATTGCAAATATGACTCAATGATCAAATATTCAAAATCATCCAACTAAAAACTAAAAGACGGTAAATTTCGAACTCTTCTTCTCCCAAAGTCTTCTTAGTCTTGCCCTATATACAATAAGATAGAAAAATATTTGTCCCCTTGGGATGACAAAGTTGGTGAAGGTGGTTGGCCCAGGACCGATAGGTCCTGGGTTCGAATCCCACTGGAAGCAACTTTGTGGAGCCTGTCACCTATGGTTAGCCTAGGGTGGTTGAACTCTCCTGTGTGGTTTGCAGGCTACTGCACAAGGAGCGGGGTTTACCCAGTGCGCACCGTAGGTAGCGGCTGCGGGTTCCACGTATCAAAAAAAAAAAAAAAAGATAGAAAAATATTTGTATTTTTCTTTGAGTCCAAGCCCATCTGCCCAAATATTAGAAAATTAGAAAATGTTTTTAATTAAAAAAATAAAAAAATAAAAAAATGGGCAGACCTGAAAACCCCGGACTTTTTGACCCGAGCCTGATAAGCCCGATGGGCTTTTTTAGACCCGCCTTTATTTCGGACCTTTATTTTCGAAGTCCAACCCGACCCCTGAATACTGGTACCCGGATCAGCCCATCGGGTCGAGCCCATTTTGCCGGCTCTACTAAATACTAATTGAATCAAATAAAACGAACTAAAAAGTAAAATTAATTGATCCATGTACAAAGCCCAATTTCACGTAGGCCTACGAAACTTGGCACAGTACATAAAAAGCCAGTCTAGCCCAAACTTGTACGTCGGAGTTGAGTCGAAAATTTATTGGGGCGTTTAATGTTTTATATTAATGAATAATTAATATACTATCCTAATTAGTTGGTCCATATTATTTCCTTATTAAAAGGTTGAGGCAAATTTGGCCCATCTTATTAATCTTTCACGCACTTTGCTCAAAAATTCCTCCTAAAAATTGAGCCTTTCCCGGAACCTCGAATCGAACAGGGCAGTCGTATCTGATGATTGATTTGGGGGAATTTTGGTCGCAGCAATTTGAGGCGGGATCCCTCGCCCAATTCCGAGTTGATTATTGCTGAAGGTGAAATTTGTCTCTCGAGTGAATAATTTAATTAGGGTTTTATGGTTTTCATACTGCGGAATTTGAGCATGCCTATGATTTCGTGAGTATTGTTTTTGCGGGTAGAGGTGAGATTTGTGGCTGCATTCCCCTTTTCAGCCCTCGTTCCATCTAGAGAAGTTTCGAGGTGGTTTCGTCTAATTAGTAATTTCCTTGTTATAATTGATATATGCGATTGCATGATGAATTTGGGGCATCCGATCAAGATCGTTTGGCCATCTGTTCAATCGGAAAATGCTACAGTTTATTTCAGAGAATGAATTTTGGAGTGCTCAATTTTTGTATTTTTTTATTTATTTTTTGTTTTGTTTTGGGACATAAACTAGAATAGCATCACGGGTTATATTTGGTTACTATTCAGGTTTTTTTAGCTCTGGAACAGTTATTTGGAGGTGTGAAGTCGATTCATGTATTTGAGTTTTATATTTGTCGATCTCGAGAAGACCTATTAGAGGTTTGACTTGTATGAGTTTCATGAAAATACATTAGCCAGTTAATAATTAAATCTGGAAGTTTATTTTTATATGTTTTGTTGTTCCAGTCCTAAGCATTTTTTAACTGGTGACTTAAGATTTTTATACTAAATCAAACCAAACCAAACATAGTCGAGTAGTCTATGAATCATACAAATCTGCATTGTCATATATCATATCCTAATTTAATTTTTCCTATGTAACTCGATATCTTCATGCAGCAAAAAACTGGTTGAAAATGGACTCTTATTAAGCAGCTATCAGCTTCATAGAGTTTAGCATGGCCGAACCATTAATGAAAACTTGTAGGAAAACATCAAAGACCTTTGAACTCAAGAGAGCATCTTCAAGCTACAAGGATCAAAGTCAGCAATCTAAAAAACAAAGGAAGGGGGATAATCCTGCGCGAATTCCACCAAGTCCTGACACATGTCTTGACTTCAAATCTTCTACTTCTTGGACATGCAAGAATTCAGCATGTCGAGCCACTATTTCAATAGATGACACATTTTGCAGGAGGTGCTCTTGTTGCATTTGTCATTTATTTGATGACAACAAGGACCCAAGTCTTTGGTTGGAATGCATATCTGATACAGGTCTAGGAGACTCGTGTGGTTTATCGTGCCACATTGAATGTGCTCTCCAACGTGGTAAGGTTGGGGTTGTCGACTTGGGGCTGTTCATGCAGTTGGATGGAAGCTATTGTTGTGCTTCGTGTGGCAAAGTTTCGGGGGTACTTGGGTAAGTTGTTGTACCATTGTTCTCTCATTGGCTGACCTTTGCATGCATCTATCCTTTCAAGTGTCTTACTTTTGCATGTAGCCAAAATTAGTACTTAATAAATTTATGGGGAAATTGAAGTTACTCTAAAATTACTCTGAAAACATGCGCATTTAGTTCTTTGCTGTTCTGATGCAACTGGAGACGTTTGCTGATTGCATGCTACCTCTGTAGTTGGATCTGTTCTATAGTTTCTATTATTTGCTAATGTTAAATCACCATTGTCGTTAAAAAGGACAAAATACCCAAATTTGTATACTTGTTCTTGCTAAAATATGAGCAGCTGTAATTTCACCAGCTTTTCATTTAGTTTTAATGGTTGAACTGGTTGACAACACAGTGTGAGCATATACATTTGTGTTTTTAGGTGGACTTTATAGGTTTCTTAACATGGTATTTATTTTGGCAGATGTTGGAAGAAGCAGTTAAGTATAGCTAAGGATGCTCGCCGTGTTGATGCTCTATGCTATCGGATATTTTTGAGTTTTAGGCTCCTGGATGGGACTTCTAGATTTAGTGAACTCCATGAAATTGTTAGAGATGCCAAATCTAAGTTAGAAACAGAGGTGGGACCAGTCAATGGAGTTTCAGCTAGAATGGCTCGGGGCATCGTAAGTAGACTTTCTGTATCTGCTGAGGTGCAGAGGCTCTGCTCTCTCGCTCTTGAAAAAGCTGACAAGTTGATGGCCTCAAAGTCTGCTACAACCAACAATTTCATTGGTAATACTTTCACTTTTGGTACTTCTTGAATGAAATCATGTTGCCATATACTTACATGCTTTTACTTCCCTATTTTGGCAGAGGGTTCACTTCCTGCAGCTTGCAAATTCTTGTTTGAGGAAGTGACATCTTGTTCAGTTGTACTTCTGTTGATCGAATTATCAACTGCATCGTCGAATGATATTAAGGGCTACAAACTCTGGTATTGCAAGACTCGAGAAGAGGTTTACTCTAAGGAGCCGATTTTTGTCTTTCCTAGGGAGGAGAGGAGGATCTGGATTTCCAATCTGCAGCCTTGCACGGAGTACTCCTTCCGGATCATATCTTATACAGAATCTGGTGATTTCGGCCACTCTGAAACGAAATGCTTCACAAAGAGCGTAGAAATTATTCACAAGAACCAAGACTCTGCTGGAGAAATACCCGAAACAGATACTTCACACAACGGAGGGAGCTCTCGATCCAAGCAAAATCACAGGGATGCAGAAATCGAACTTGACTCGGGATTCAAGGTTAGAGATCTTGGAAGGATCTTAAAGCTAACTTGGCTGCAACATCAAGGCTGCTTGGAATCTTTTTGCGGCGTGCATATCAAAAAAAGCTCTAATGACCGAGATATAGTTAAGGTGGAACCTCAAGGAGAAAGGCTGCCTTCTGCTTCGCGTCAGCTTGACTTGAACGTTGCTTCTGTGCCCGATCTGAACGAGGAGTTCACACCTCCTCTTGAGTCGTCTAGAGATGAAGAAAACGGGTGCACTCTAGGGCAAGCAGTCGAGGCAGATGACGCTATCTCCCGTAGCCTACATAGAAAATCCGGAGAAGTACATACTGATTCCAAGTTAGCACAGGATTCTGATAGCACCCTCACCAACGGATCGCCACTTCAAGTTCAAGAACCATGCTTGGACAAGAACTTTGAATATTGTGTGAAGATAATCCGTTGGCTCGAATGTGAGGGTCACATTAAGAAGGATTTCAGATTGAAGCTGCTGACATGGTTTAGTCTAAGATCTACGGAGCAGGAACGCAGAGTGTTGAACACCTTTATACAAACCCTAATCGACGATCCAAGTAGTCTAGCAGGACAGCTGGTTGACTCGTTTTCGGACATATCGAGCAAGAAACCAGAAAATGGCCCTCTAGTGAGTTTTGGCATTTCTGGATTATCATTCTTGTGATGGATTTGATCTGATGATTTTGTCGATTTTCTTTTCTGCAGGCTTTATCCGAGCGTTTTGTTCGTTAGATCGAGGGAATCTCTAAGGTAACTGATAATGAAGAACAAATCTCTCTTATTCCTTGACAGAGCATTGTTTTAAGGAAATCATCTCATGCATTGTGGGATGATTTCTTTGGTAGCATATTGACTGTAGATTTGGATGCATGATTTTTGCTCTAGACCTTATTCATAAGTCAGGCCATTCTAATTGCTGCTACTTATGTAGGATAAAAATCTCATGTAACTGATGCATAATACTCCAATTGTTCTTCTTTATATATAATTCAAGGCCTTGCTATTTGGCCTATTATTCATCTACATTCATAAGTCATGTATGTTTTTTTTGTGGTTTGCCTATTATAGATAGAATTCTATGGGTGTTTGTCATGAGAGAGAGAGAGAGAGAGAGAGAGAGAGATTTTGTCAATAAATCCCACATCGGTAAACATTGCTGTCCCCGCCGTCACTGCCTTCCACTACCATCAACCCATGTTAATGTATTTTTTTGTCAATCCATACAAACTATATAAGGTTGACAAATGTAGTGTTTAGGTGCTATTATCTGGTACAGCAAGACCATGGGCCTACATCTACGTGGCAAGTCGATTAAGCCACGTGGCGTGTGAGACCGTTAATGGTGGTTGGTGCACTCACCTATGTCCCTTGCTAGAGCTACAAAGATTGTCTAAGCCATGCATACCTGTCTATTCTTGCCTTCTCCCTTTAGCTTTGCCATCTTCACGCACTTGTGTTCGAGTGTGTGAAGTTTGTATATATACTTATTAATTGGCGGTGCAACCAAAGACGGACGAAATCACGATTTTGGTTTTTTAATGCGACCATGCCTATTTTTGGTCATGTAATTCTAAAAAACGTTTGATTTTTTTGTATTTCGGTGGAGAGTGTATTTTACCCTTTTTTTGGTTGGTGATTTATTGTGTTATTGATAAATTTTTTGAAGTTATCGGTAACACAATATTAAATATACGTGCCACTAATCGAAAATATAGGCGAGACAATAAAAGGGAAGCGTGCAAAATAGCAAAAACGAACATAAACTAATACGTTCTCACAAAGATATGTTGTAGAAGTATTGAATAACTTGAATAAAAATTATGAATTTCGACGAGTATGTATACACATACATATAACACCTTTGACTTGGTAATAAATTAATATATGAATTGATCATTCATTGCCCTCGGGGGCTTAAAAAGGGTTGTCACTTTTCACCCAATATTAAATTCACATGATGATAGATTTTCAACGTTAAAAGAAAGCTAGAACTAGAAACCAGGAACCACATTCCCTCTACACAAAGACAAGGAAATAAGCCTTCCTCGGTTCAATCAAATCAGACAGGCTCTTGCTTTAGTGTTTCTCTTGTTCTTTACAGCTTCCACCCCACCCCACCCCACTACCCCTCTATATTCTATAACTCATAAAACACAACCCATTTTACATTACTTGTAATATATCTGTGTTGTAGTCTGGTGGGATGTCTCAGTTCATGAAGATGTGAAAAGGGGCATCCTTTTCTTGAAATCTTGCTAGTAATTCTTAGCTTCCGCTAATACTAAATGTCCATCATTTTCTCTCTGCTGCTGTTTCTAGCTCTGCTAGGGTTTTCTCTCTCTGCATGCAATGCTCGAGCTCTAGGAGTTGCTGTTCAGAAAAAGGTTTGATCAGTTTTAAATCATTCTCAAGGTATATATGATTGTAAGTTTGTATCATATGTGTATTTTCTTGTAGGAAATTGATGGCGATTTGAATCCGGGAGCTAGGGTTTCCACACCGTTAAGGCCGAATGATGATGATCCGAAGGTCGGGAGTGGATCCAATGGAGAAGGTGATCGTGATCTTGATGAGGAGAATAGATCGGGTGCACCGGGGAGTGAGTCCGTAGGATCGGTTCGGTGGAGGGTGCGACACCGGAAGAAAGGAGAGGCCGAACCGGGGTTTAACTTGGACTACTTGCCGCCCAAAACGCACCCGCCGGTCCACAACTAATAGCCTTTTTCGGGTATTAAGATCATATGTTGGAATCTTGTCATCTCGATCAGATTCACCGAGTAAGATGTATGAACTACGTACGTTACGAAGTAGATCTTCACATATATATAGTAAAGTATACTAGAAACTAACATGATATTGCCCTAATTATCCTGCCTAGCTATGTACATTGGAGAGTGCAATCTTCACGAGCATTTTGCATCTTTATTTGTTTAATTCCATGTTATGAAATTTGGATTGATGCACCTTCAACAGCAAGAAATCATACAAAAGGATCAATCTTAATTCGAATTGCTAAAATGAATTAAAGCTTGCTAATTCATGATTTTGAAGTTTGCGATACATAAATATTTTTGAACGAGGAATTGCATAGGCTATAATAGTTGACATTAAGAATTAATTTTGCAGAGCATGAAAGAGAATAATCTCAAAAATATATACACGATTTTGAGGCAGCTGCCCTCATAACTTGAATCTATCCGACATTTCTAAGAAATAAAAGTTTGGAAAATTAGTATTTCAAATGGAAAGAATTTGTGATTTCCGGGAAATAATTGAAAAGCGCTGACATAATAATTTTGAATCAAGATATCGCAGTTAAAAGAGGAGCGGTTGAAAAAAGGTGAGGGCTTAAATTTGGAAATTAGTACTAGTATTTCAAATGGAAATAATTTATGATTTCCTTAAAAAAGGAAAAGAATATTAAAAGCGTCGCTTACATAATTTTGAATCAAGATAGCGGTTTCCTTTTTCAAACACTCAAACCTCCAAATTTGAAGCGCAATCTCTCTCTCCCTCACTCTCTCTGAGATGGTTGTCAAAGAAGCGGGAGCGTCTCTGGATGGGCTGATTTCCGCATTCAACTCACGAATTGCGGAGCTACAGCAGCTTGTTATCGCTCGCAACAGTTGATACTGCCCTATTTGCTAGTTTGTTTTCCAAATTGTTTTGCCCCGAAAAGAACTACCGGTTATCTAAAATTTTCCTACAAATTATTTTTCGTATGTTCAGTGTATCCGGCTAGCAGCATCAGCGAATTATCGGCGATAGATGCGGCATTGAAGGGGATGGAGCTTCAGGTCCAGGATATCAAGAATCGGTTGCGCGATGAAACTCGGGCGATCCCTAAAGCCAAAGTAAGCGATCTCTTTGATTGTTTTCTGTCCATATTTTCCGGTTTGTTCCATTTCTATATGTAATTAAACGCTTTGTAATTGAAGTACGGAAGAACAGAATACTGGTGATGCTTTTTCATGTAAGCAAGTTTTTAAGAAAACACACAGTCGCTAAAAATTGTGATAGGGTTTTATTGCCAGAGCAATTGATTATGGCTTATGAGCATATACAATATTTGCAATTTATGTGCCAGAGTTCTGAATAGGTGATCGACAGAAAGATAAACACGTGATCTGCCAAAAGCAAGTTCTAAGGAAAATAGTTGATTGCGACATTGAAAAAGGGCCATGAGCTTATAATGATCTGATTTCCTCAATTTTTTTATTACAATTTCAGAAGTTAATAGAGGCGGCATTGCAGCAGCAAAAGAAATTGGAGAGTATTGCTGCTTGTGTTCCATCATGCATGCCGCAAAGAATGACTAACGTGAATCAAGATGAAAAGAAATGGTAGTGCTATCTGCTACTTCAATTTTAGGTTCACAGGAATATGATCTTTAATCAATTTTAATTGGAGTTTTTCTTTCTCTATCGGTTTCAGGACACAAACGGAAGAGTGTAAACAAGATCTTAGATATGAGTCCTCAAAACCTGAGGAGCCGGCACCCAAAGTAAGGATTCCTCTCATTATTCTGCATTTCTTTTATGTGCTGAGCTATGCAAGGGCAGAAACCCTTTATTTTAACTACCAACATGCTTGTCCATAAGCATTTTAAGAGAACAAGAAAAACAAAGTTCCCGTGGACCTTTTATCACGGTTTTGGATTGAGATTCGAGATGATGTAAACATATGAGGTTTTTGAGTTAGGGCCTCTACAAACCTGCATCACATTGCAATAGTGATATACTTTTTATTATGTGTTAATAGACTTTGATATATTCTCACTTGATTGCCTCACTTGATTGCTGTATGAACTCGCTGGTCATTTGGATTGGATATAAACCCTGCATTAACCAATCAAGCGATTTTCAGAATATATAGAAAAGTGGTTGATTGGTGATGTCTAATTTTTGTCTATCCAGGGTACCTCTTTAGTAAAGTTCAACACTGCTATGAATTCTTCCTCATTTCCCTGTAGAGGTCATTATTCCAGCTGTTTTAGCAGGATGGTGACAATTTTGGAGAAGCTATGCATTCTACCGTGATAGGCTGATAGCTTGTCTCCATTTACTGGCATACAATGAACACTAGAGCTAGGATAGGCAGTACAGAATTAAGTTTTTTCATGAAGATTTTGCTAATCTTTCACTTCCCACTCCAGGAGAAGAAAGGTCGAGCCTCCCCTCCGCTGTGGTATATTACTGCTGAAGAGCTGAAATCAGTGCCACAGTAAGTGAGTTCTGTTTTAGGCAGTACTGTAGCTCAGCTGTGATCTGGAGTAAATGAACTTAAAGACTAGTAGGTTTTAATGTTTAGCAACTTGTAGGTACATGAAGCAACGACTCACTCTGGAGAAGGTGAATGCTGCAATTGGTGACATGGCAAACTATGCTGAAGCAAATGCACAACTTATCGTAGCACCAAGGAAAAAGGTAGTTATTAATCATCATATTCACTAAATCTTTAATTATCCAATTAAACTGACTTTTGTTTCTTTTATTTTCTTCAAATTGTGAAGCTGTCAGACAACAATTTGGACAAAGCACTGGTAAGTTATATCAGACAGGTTTACTAGCATGTTATAAGAAATATTTTTTCTGAGCGAATATCACTTTGATGCTTTTTGTAGTTATTGGTGTATGTGTGTAGCATGCTTTTTGACAAAAGATATTTGAATTGCTGATTATGCCACTTACTCCTTTTCAATATTGTATGAAGGGGTAATGTTGCTCGAAATTTTGATACCTTATTGTAAGAAATGCAAATGACTTGTCAAGTGTAAAAGTTTTGAAATCTTATCTAGCAGGGGCTATCTTTTGGCTGTTCTCTTTTCCATTGTGTTTAGATTATAGCTTATCGACAATAATGTGTACTACAAATTTGCAGGAGCTAAGGGAGATTTCAATGGCAGATTCAGTTAAAGGAAAACACTTTTTCCTAGAAACAGATATAAAAGGGCCTTCCCTGAAACTTGACAACACTGGAAGAGCACTATTGACGGTTAGCATTCCTTATCTGTTTCAGTAGTCCTGCTGGATATGTGGTAGAAAGTGATAGATAGGTATGGGTATGGTTCGTCTGGGACTAATGTTGCCTAATTCAGCTGAAGCAATTTTTCATCTAATAAAAGTATTTTTTGAAGTCTTGAAGATATTGGAGAGTTTTCTTGCACTGTTATCATCCTGCATGGGAGTAGGAGTGATGAAGCATTTATCTTTCTGAAGAAGTTAACTGCGTGAACAATGAATCTGTTTTACGTTCAAATATTCTACTAAAAACTGGAATTGCGCTTGAAGACTAAGTTGTGCATTATTCACAACTGCTGTGAATGAGTTGTAACTGTAGTGATAATTCTACTAGTCAAGTACTTGGGTGCTATTAGCGTTGTGACTCTGTTTGTGCTACATTTTCTAGGCACAAGATGGAGTTCAATTATTATAAATGGAGTCAGATATTTGTATAATTTTATATCATGAAATGAGCAAATGCGAGGAGTATCTATTATGATTTGCCTTTTGAATTTGTTAGGTCCTTCGGCATCTCGGGCGGATGACTGAAACTTGAATTGGTCATCACCGTGTCATCATCCTATTGAAGCCTTAGCTAAACATGTACCTTTGAACAACAATTTAGGAGGTACTAACATGTTTTCGGACAGTTACAATCACTGTTCAATTTTTCATTCTACCATCTGCTATGTGCTTACTACAATGAAGCACTTATGCGTGTTTAGTATACTGTTTGTATAGCAGCTGTAGCTTCTCTGTTAACATTACTTACATTCATTATATCTGGTACTTTATTATATCAAGCTGAAGGATCACAAATTTATTTGTCTTTGTCTCAGTGTGTGTCTGTGTCTGAGAGAGAGAGTATTTTTTACTTAATAGTATTACTTAAAGGCTTCAATTGGCACATTACATGCCATTCACACAGTAACAGAGCATGCAGCAAAATTAAAGCACCAGGTGCAATCAAGCAAAAGGTGGAAAGAATACTCCTTATCAGCAGACAAAGTCTTTTGGGACCTTCTTGCCACAGGAGTTGATGACCAGACTTATGGCGACAGGTACTTTAACTTTCAAAATGCCTAATACATTAGCTTTGATTGCAGTACACAAACATGCTGCAGCTTCAACACCAGCCAGCCCTTCCAAGACTGCACAGCACTTGCTGCTAGGCTTTGTCCCAATAACCTCGTGGACAAGTCCCAGCCAATCGCCACAGACACCGAACTTAAGGGTGTCTTTGGGGCACTTGGCTGGCTTCACCGGTGCGGTGGAGGGCGGTAAGGGTGCGGCCTTTGGTGGGCATGGCACATAAGTAGATGAAACACAAGTGAAAATATAATATTAAGTATAACAAGAGAAGCAGTGGTTTTTGAGCTGCCATTTTCTTAGCTTAAGAAATTTACGTGCATCATGATCATGCATATGGAGTTGTTTATATAGCAATTATGGAAGATATTCCTTCAGAATGTGGATGATTCTTGGCCATGGATTTCATTCTAGAGCTATAATTTCATCAAGTAAGATTTTGATATTCATGTCTAGTGGTTATCCATCTTTATATGCAGTAGTTGGTCTTTGGCCCATGCCCGGCTCCGGCTCCGGTTCCGGTTCCGGTTCCGGGTCCGTGTCCGTGTCCGTGTTCCGGTGCTGCAATCTTCGAGACGTTCGTCGTTTCATCTTTGGGGACGATACACCTACAACCGAGAGCACTACGGGCGTATTTCGTCTTGCGGAGAGAGGACTCCTCGACTCGACGGTTTTCTCCTTTTGTTGTTTTATTTCATTTTGTTATTTAATAGTTTACTTGTAATAGCAGTTTGTAATACCTACAATCGCAAGACGAAAAACACATATCTGCTTCAAGTAAACTAAGAAGATGTCTTCCTCAAGTCTTCGCTTTCTCCGACGTTACCGCCGCCGCGCCCTGCCGCCACCAACCCCCCAGTATCGACGTCATTGCCTCCTCCGGCAACACTTGTTCCACCGACGTCCGTCCCTACACTCGCTCCGGCCTTTTGCTAATCCAACCCTAGTTGCCATTTCCGCCGCTACCGACGCCGAGGATAGCACTTAACCGTGCTAATGCCGCTAACACGGCTTTCAACTTCATCGCTATATCCTGCGCTTGCGGAGCAACGTCCCATTTGAGAGTGTGAACCACCATGGTGTGGTGGGGGGTTCAAACCCGACCCCGACGGCACCTCGCACTCGTCAGAAGTCTTTGCCTCGCCGAGAAGCCGGCCAAGTTTGGTGGAGCCGACTTCAAGAGGTGGCAACGAGAAGATGTTCTATCGACAACATTAGGGTTTACAACCGTGCCGATGGAAAATGCTCCCGCCCCTCCAAGTGACAACGAAGAGAACTTGGAAGTCCGCATAGCCTATGATAATTGGCTAACCTCGACTACTTACGTAAAAAACTTCTTGCTTAGTGGACTAGATGATAGTACGTACGGTGTATATGCAAATGTAAAGACCTCCAATGCAATTTGGGAGGCACTTGAAAGAAAATATGCGTACCGACGATGCGAGTACCAAGAAGTTTGTAGTCGCCAAGTTCTTGGACTACAAAATGGTGGACTCTCGACCAGTCATGGACCAAGTGCAAGAGTTCCAACTCATTGTCCATGATGTCCACGCCGAAGGTATGCTTTTGCCAGATGCTTTTATCGTGGCAACTGTAATTGAGAAGCTTCCCCCGAGCTGGAAGGACTTCAAGAGCTACTTGAAGCACAAGCGAAAGGAAATGACGCTTGAGGACCTTGTGGTTAAGCTCCGCATCGAGACCGACATGAGGACTCGAGATGGGGAAGGGCAAAGCACCCGTGGAGCCAAGAGTCAACCTTGGCCGAGAAAGGTGGCAACTCCAACAATGCTAAGAGAGGGCGTCCAAACAAAGAACCCCAAAGGGAAGGGCAAGGTGCAATCCCGCAAGTTTGAAGGGGCTGCTACAAGCCGTGGCAAATCCGGCCACATGTCCAAGGACTCGCGAAAGCCGAAGAAGAAGAGGGCTCGTCAAGCCAATATGTTGGAGATTGACCTCACTGAAGCCGACCTTGCGGCCGTTGT
Source organism: Lavandula angustifolia (assembly GCA_028984105.1). Taxonomy (NCBI): domain Eukaryota; kingdom Viridiplantae; phylum Streptophyta; class Magnoliopsida; order Lamiales; family Lamiaceae; genus Lavandula; species Lavandula angustifolia. Next base: position 7,214,470 of record CM054804.1, on the reverse strand, counting down.
CACTGAAGAAGCAAACGTCGTGGAAAATGAGGGGAAGTGGTATATTGATACCGCAGCCACGGCACATGTTTGTGGTGACCGAAGCCGCTTCACCAAGTACAAGAGCTGTCAAGGGAGGAAGCTCAATATGGGTAATCAAGCCTCGTCTGAGGTGGTTGGCTATGGTACTGTGGTGCTAAGGTTGAGCTCCGGCAAGAACCTCACTCTTGGAGAGGTGTTGCATGTCCCTGATATCCGGAAGAATTTGGTGTCCGGCTCTGTACTAGTTAAGAGAGGTTTTAGACTAGTATTTGAGTCTGACAAGTTTATTTTGACAAAATTTGGAATGTTTTTAGGAAAAGGTTACCTCTCGGGGGCCTTTTCAAAGCATGCTGTAATGGCGTTACGCCAAGAGGCCGTTGATGCCAAGAATAATGATAATGAAGCCACTTCCTCTTACTTGCTTGAGTGTTCCGATTTATGGCATTCTAGATTAGGACATGTTAATCTAAATGCTATAAAAAGATTAGTTAATCTCGATCTACTTAAAGTAAATGAGTTTAACAAAACCAAGTGTGAAGTTTGTGTTGAAGCAAAATTGGCTAAGCGGCCCATTTCATTACGTAGAAAGGAACACAAAACCTCTAGAACTCATTCACACCGACGTATGTGACTTGAAGTTTGTACAAACTAGAGGTGGGAAAAAGTATTTTATTACTTTTATTGATGACTGCACCAAGTATTGTACTCTTCATCTTTTAAGGAGTAAAGATGAGGCGATTGAAGCTTTTTCTAACTTCAAAGCAGAAGCCGAAAACCAACTTGATTGTAAAATCAAAATGGTACGAAGTGATAGAGGTGGAGAATATGTAGCTCCTTTTGAAGAGTTGTGTAAGACAAGTGGTATTATTCATCAAACCACTGCCCCCTATTCGCCTCAATCAAATGGTGTAGCCGAAAGGAAGAACCGAACTCTAAAGGAGATGATGAATGCTTTGTTGATAAGTTACGGACTGCCCTGGAACATGTGGGGGAAGCCGTCTTGACGGCTAACTACTTATTAAACAAAATACCTCTAAAAGGTAGAGATGTAACTCCTTACGAGTTGTGGAAAGGAAGGAAACCTTCCTATAAATACCTCAAAAGTGTGGGGGTGTTTGGCTAAGGTAGAAGTGCCTTTGCCGAAGCAAGTTACAATCGGACCTAAGGCCGTCGATTGTATCTTTATAGGATATCTGCACCGTGCATATCGATTTGTCATTCATAAGTCGATTGTGCCCGATATGAATGTTGGAACTACTATTGAATCAAGGAATGCTATATTCTTTGAACATGTATATCCTTGTAAGAAGGATGATAAAATTGAGTCGAACTCTAGTGGTGAAGCAAGAGAAGTTGCTAATAGTTCTAGAAATGTGGGGGTAGAACCCGATACACGTAAAAGGCAAGCTGTCGATCTTGAAACTTTAGAACCAAGACGTAGCACTAGAGCAAGAGTTGCTAAGGACTTTGGTCCTGATTATGTTGTCTTTCTTTTGGATGAAGAGCCGCGGTCTATAAAAGAAGCTCTTTCTAGACCCGATGGCCCACTTTGGCAAGAAGCTGTCCAAAGTGAAATTGATTCCATTATGCAGAATCACACTTGGGTCTTAGCGAGACTTACCTGAAGGTTGCAAGGCCTTAGGATGTAAATGGATCCTAAAAAGAAAGTATAAGGCAGATAGGTCAATTGATAAGTATAAAGCTCGTTTAGTGGTTAAAGGCTTTAAGCAAATTGAAGGATATGACTTCTTCGATACTTATTCTCCTGTAACGAGGATTACGTCTATCCGTGTGCTTCTCGCGATTCTTCGCTTTGCACAATCTTGAGATTCACCAAATGGACGTGAAAACAAAGCATTTCTAAATGGAGATTTAGAAGAGGAAATTTATATGGAACAACTTGAAGGGTTCATTGTACACGGTCAAGAGCGAAAGGTATGTAAGTTGGTGAAATCCCTATATGGGTTAAAACAAGCACCATTACAATGGCACTTGAAATTCGACGAGGCTATGTTGTCGAATGGCTTTAAGATTAATGAATGTGACAAGTGTGTTTACATAAAGAATACAAAGAATGGCTTTGTAATTGTTTGTCTTTATGTAGACGACATGTTAATTATGGGACAAAACCTTCAAGTCATAAATGACACAAAGCGTATGCTTAAAAGAAATTTCGATATGAAAGATATGGGAGTTGCTGATGTTATTCTTGGAGTAAAGATACAAAGAACTCCTAAAGGGATTGTTTTGTCTCAATCTCATTATATTGAGAAAGTACTTAAGAGGTTTAATGCCTTTGATAGTGCGCCAGGCAAAGACTCCTCTAGAAGTTAATGTTCACTTGAGCAAGAATAGGGGTGATCCTGTTGCTCAAGAGGATTATGCTTAGAGTCATTGGTTGTCTTATGTACATCACGAATTGTACGAGGCCCGATCTAGCTTGTCCCGTGAACAAGCCGAGTCGCTATACTAGTAATCCTAGTAGAGAACATTGGAAATCTCTTGTAAGAGTTCGAGGTATTTGAAATACACTCTTAACTTTGGGCCGCACTACTCGCGACATCCCCCCAGACTTGAAGGGTACTGTGATGCAAATGGATATCCGACACTAAAGACTCGTTGTCAACTAGTGGTTATGTGTTCACTATAGGGGGAGGAGCCGTGTCGTGGAGATCCACGAAACAGACGTGCATTGCCGATCCACCATGGAATCCGAATTTATTGCTTTAGATAAAGCTCGGTGAGGAAGCCGAATGGCTCCGTAATTTTCTTGAAGATATTCCATGTTGGGACGAAACCCGTGCCACCTGTGATGATTCATTTGTGATAGCCAAGCGACTATTGGTAGGGCCAAGAGTGGGTTGTATAATGGTAAGTCGAGACATATTCGTCGTCGACATAATACCGTAAGACATTTGATCACGAGTGGGGTTATCTCTGTAGACTATGTCAAGTCTATAGATAACTTAGCGGATCCGCTTACTAAGAGTTTGAATCGAGATCAAATGTATAAGCTCGTAGAGGGAATGGGAGTTAAATCCACACGTTAAAGACGATTATAGTGGATACCCAACCTTGTAGATTGGAGATCCCATGAACTTGGTTCAATGGGAAAACTAAGCTATATGAGTACGGTTGATACCACACTCAAATAGTCTATTCCTTAAAAGAGCTCGAGAGTGTTGGTGACCTGTCAAGTGGTGAGGTTAAGTCTTTGACTTTTAATGATTCTTGGATGCCTTGAGAAGGTGGAGTATGACAGGATACTCGAGTAAGAATCACCTATGTAAGTGAGAAGTGAGGGCCGCTTCTATGTAACACTTATGAATCCAAAGAGGTTGTCCATGGCCAGTAAAGGACACAAACGTGAGAACGGACGAGGTTGAGACTTTATAGTGTTAGTGTTATTGTCTCAGTATACACCATGGAGGAATAGTTCAAGGCCACGTGTCCACTAATCCGCCGGTATGCTCGATAGCACTGACTAAGGAAGGTTCAAGGTCACAAGCCACCTACCCTGATGCTTTATTGTCTCTTGAGGACAGAGCTGTGTGTCTGCATGCATGCATTTGGCTATTTCCACTCATGTGGGGGATTGTTGGAAAAAATCGTTTATATATATATATTATTTATATATATTATGGAAATTCAATTAGCATTAAATGCTAATTTGACTTGGGCAAAATTCAGCCCTTTTTCGATCGCAATTTCGAGCCTCGATATTTATCCGATTAATGTTTTGAGATATATGACGTCGATCTACATTTCGAGTAGATAATTATAGTGTGCTTAATTTCTCGATTCCGATTTTCGGTGAGTGAGAAATAGTGGCTCGAAGTTTGGGGGGACAAAACTAATATGTTACCTAAAGTGGAGAAACTTACCTTATTCGGGTTTTGGAGAGTTATTACATTAATCATGTCCCACATCGATTAATGAATAATGTTTTGTGTGGTATTTAAGTCTCTACAATATTGTAGAAGATAACTAAGTGACATGTGGTGGGCTTGGGCCACACATGCTCATCTTGCGCGAGCCTTTTCGGCCGACCAGCCTCACACGCGGCGCGGCGCGCCGCGCCGCACCGCACCGCGCGCCGTGCCGTGCCGTGCCGGCTCCGGCCCGGTTCCGGTTCGGTCGTCCGGGTCCGTGTCCGTGGACTTGGACTTGGACTTGGACTTGGATCTTGGATCTTGGCAATTGGTCCTTTGGGTGGTCCGTCGGGTCGTTCGCCGGTGCAGTGCCGGGTCGGGCGGTGCGGTGGACCGGGCCGCACTGGATTCCTCTCCGTGGTGCTTGTGCACTGCTACACCTAAGCAGAGTACTTTTGGAAGGATCCGGAGTGTGGCTGGCGAACTCCCAACCTTCCATGTCTCCACTCCCTCGTAATGGGGCCGCGCTTGGTGGCGGGAGTTATTCCCGCAATCAACACCTGGGTGGAACTGTCTATAAATAGGCCAGTTGCATTTCATTCTCAACACACCAACAAGAATTCACCTGAGATCTTCTTAGCTCACTTGCATTCTTAGCTCTAAGTCCAGCCGACTGTCCTCGCCGGAAAACTTGATCCCGGTTCGCCGGAGCTCGTAGATCTTGCGGTGCTGCAATCTTCGAGACGTTCGTCGTTTCATCTTTGGGGACGATACACCTACAACCGAGAGCACTACCGGGGCGTATTTCGTCTTGCGGAGAGAGGACTCCTCGACTCGACGGTTTTCTCCTTTTGTTGTTTTATTTCATTTTGTTATTTAATAGTTTACTTGTAATAGCAGTTTGTAATACCTACACATATCTTATATTTCATTTTACGGTTGTTGACTACGTCAACAAAAAGTTTCATATCTCAGCTTTGTTCGATCAGTAGATCATGTGCAGGCAGGCCCCTTTCGTGAGAATTTACTATTGAAATGTAATAAAATAAAATAATGTTATAGTATCACGACTTGGAGAAGGGGTACATATTTTCTTGCATAATACGACACAAACATCATTATAAGTAACCCAAAACACAACTAAACTTGATAACACTTGTTTATTATATTCCGATCAAGATTCTAATCAGTCAAGATTATAGTTCAGAAATCATGGGATTTATTGGGCGAAGTTTCACGTTGATGGTGGGGATCATCGGAGGAGTTTATATTGCACACAAGTACGATATACCCAATATCTCAAAGCTCGTTGAAAGTGCGTTTTTGAAGGGGAAAATGATGGAGGAGACCTACCGTAAGCCCAGTATCAATAGCTCCATCAACCCTAAAGATGTTGATCAAGCTTGATGTGTTCTAATATTTTTATTTTTATATTTTTTTACTTCAATAATTTCCTTTTTATGTTCAATTTATATGATCTTTCATATCTTACTGCTGTGATGTATTTTCTATTCCCCCAATATATTATAGATATGATTAGCAAGCCATCAACACAGAGAAATAAAGAAAGAATCAACTACTCCTAATAAATAACTTGAAAATCAACCTAAATTGAAGAAAGAATTGCAAAAATCTACTCCTGATAAACCACTTGTAAATCAACCTAAATTGAAGAAAAAGTGGCCACAATTTCAATTGAAAATAAACACCTAGACAAAGAATCAGACTAGAGGCTTCTATTTCCTGATATAGTATCCCAAAAATGCTCCCACGATTAACCCGACCAATAGCACGACGATTGAAACACCGCGTCGCCCTTGTATGCTCTGCTTCCGCGTGAGATCCTGCCCATAAAACGCAATGAAACACAAAGAAAAGCATATGCAGATACGAAAATAAAAACAGAGTTGCATCAATCATGCATACAATACAACAAAATGTTGGAATTCTTGAACTGTGATCCAGTTCAGAAAGTTTATTATCAAGACCAACAGAAAAAAATTAGTAAAGAACGAAAAACAGAGCATATATATCTTCATCTTCAATTGTTACCTAAAACCTAAAAGATTTGGTCAGTCTCAAGAAACTGGATAACTAGTTCAAAATGTGGGAAGGAAGTGATGTGATAATATACTCATGATACGAAAATCAGACAGGGAACAATAATTACAAAGTGCATAGAAGCCAAAACGTACCAATTCTCCAAGGATCTTTTCGTTCCGTTTAGTCAGAGAAGTTTTTTCATTTTGCAAATTTGAGACAGCATAGAATTCCTGAAGATGGAGATTGCATTCAAAACAGAATTCAAGGAGCCACATGACTAATAAGAACGAATTTGAAATGACCGACCGGTCAGACGAAAAAGGGCCAGATAAATACAGTAAGTTAAACTAAATGCTCTTGATCATGACTTTTGGATATTTGTTACACTTCAACATAAGTAAATAAAGAAACAAGAAACCATGATACGAAAATTTGTTAAATAAGTATGCATCTGCTTAGTTCCGTAGAAAAACTTACAGAACGGGGCAGTAAAGACATGAAAAATGCATGATTTCAGCAACTGGGATTATCACAAAACATTTCAAGTAGTGAGGTAACACGTGGCAATTGAGTTTAGGTATATATCTTGCACGTTACTCGTGTTCTAGGAAAGTCGTGTACAAGGATAAAGAGATGAACTAGATTATACAACATATTTTTCAACCATTGATTATAAGGTTTTCCAAATATGTATTGTTTGCTCTAACAATCTGGCTACCTAGCAATTTGTTAAGGATTACGGGAGACAAAGAAGATTTTCTAATTTCATCATCAGCTGAACAAGTTCCGGGTGATGTTCCGGGAGAAGTTCCGTCTTCATCTGCTTCGGGTACTGGGGAAGGAGGGTTAGCAGGAATAAAGATAACCCTCAATTTGAACTCATCAACAAACTTGCTATTATCCCGATTGAACTGCAAAAGAGATTGATGGAATCAATGCTGCTTTATATCCCTATTTGTCAAACCACTAGGAACGATAACACTCTGAACCAGAAACTTATCCCTGCACTGCATATCATGAGGAGCCGCTTTCTGTGCATGCATAGTAACTACAAATGACGAAACACAATAATCCAAAACGCGGAAATTTTAAGTTAAGCTATTCCATTTAAAAGTCTTCAGAGCGATCATACTGTTTTTCACCTGTAACATTGCACACGGAATAGGGCACAACAATGCCAGCATTTGGTCGAACGCAATACCTTTTCGGATTGGTTGTCTTAACCTATTCCATTTAAAAGACATTCAAATTAATCCACTGCACAACTTGAATCATATAGATCATGAATCAAACTAAACTAGGATCTTTTGAGTATTCTAATTAAGACTATGATAATTAACAAATTATTTACCTTAAATGCAACAAACTGATCTGTCCTATTAGCCAACTGCATAGCAGATGTACTCTGCTTCCTCACTTCAACTGAATCCAAGAAGCCCAGATAAAACACAATCAAACACCATATCAAGTATCAACAATCACATATCTTTATAGAAAAAAAAAATTAAAAAATCGTTCTTAAATTAAACTCGAAAAGCCTCTTAAAAGAACTAATAAAAGAACAATAAAGTAAACATGATTCCTCCTTTTCTCTTTACATTTACCTTGTTGGAATCGAATAAAACGGAAAAAAAGTTACGAAAATTGGCTTACCTGGGAATTTCAACTCTGTAGGCTGAATGCGAAGAAGCTCTCCCATCGTCATCTTCCAAAATTCCCAATCCGGGATTTTGCAAGTTTGAGTTTTTTTTCAGGAATACGAAATAGGAGAAGGGAATAAATTGAATAATTTGAAAATATCAAGTACTTTCATTCTCGGAAAAGGGAATAGATTCGACAACCCTTGAGAAATCAAGAACGAGTAAAGAGATTTTGTTTTGATTTACTTTTTCGTTGTATGTTAACGTTTGAAACACAAGTAACGACGTTGAATTTCCATAGAAAGTGTTGTAACCCTAATCTTTAATTTTTCTTATGAATGTTATTCTTGGTATTTCTAATCCTATTATGGCCCGTACTATTTTTTTACCTTTATGAACGTAATTATCTGCATGAAATATTTTCTGATATCTTTGCCGTTTTTGTAAATAAAAGTTTGTATCGCTATTTGGACGGAAAACTAATATATCCACAATTTGGATATTATAACTCACATTATTTATATTATAACAATAGTTTTTATTAATTTACGAGAAAAATCCGCGGTCGCTATTCGAGATGCATATTGCATAAATTTTATTCTTGTGTAATATTCTTCAAACTCACAGAAAATGTAGAGTTACAAAGTTAACAATACATGAATAAATCCACACATAACAGCATTGGTTAAATTCGAACCAACAACCTAGTAATAAAGGTTTTGAGCACAAGAAAGAGTACTATTTGAAGTACCCCTAGCACAACTATTGCAGTACAAAATTAGGGAGAGGAGAAACAATTGTTGCTCGATGCCAATTATACCCCCCGTACACATTGAGAATAAAGTGGAGACAGGTGGACCCTTTTTGGGCCGGGCCGGGCTTAAGTCTAATTACCATACTATTCCGGAGTGCTGCAAACAGGCCATAGCCCACTTCACCAAATTGCGTGTAATTATAATTCAAACCGGCCCGGCCCAATAAATGAGTATTACCATTGAACTTTTATTATTTCCTTTGAATAAGATAGCATGAAAAAGAAAACTAGGTGCATGAGCAAATATATATAATATTACCCCCTCAAATTCGTGCCGAAATCCATTTTTTATGTGTAAATTTTAATAAAGAATTATTTCAACTATCGCAATCCAAGATCCGCATTATATAAAAATTTAACAAAGGCAGCTTCATTTATTGTGATGGGTTCAAGAGTTAAAAATTAGCAAGCACTCCACATAAACGGTTAAGGAAGCGTTCTTGAAGACAGCATGAAGAACCCTAATGACACACAAACTTAGTAGTAATTAATTTAAGACAACATCAACAATAACATAGGAAGATGATCAGTAGGGAGACACGCCCACGTTCGCAGCAGCAGCAAGAAACCCATCTCGCATCAGAACGTCGTCACCTTCCTGCACAACCGGCATTCATTAACAAAACCCCAATCTTGTAAAAATCGCACCTTTTAGTGCGTGGAAGTGTGTGTGTGTGTGTGTTTTTGTATCTATATATATGTAGGGTTTTAGATTAGATACCTGCTGGCACAGATTTGGTTTCTTCACGGGCTGATCAGGCATGAGTCCGAAGTGGATATGAGGGAAGTGGGCCCACTGGGAGCAAGAAAACAAATTAAAGAGAGAAGAAGGATTCAACCAAATGACAATAAATAATTAAATAAAATAAAACCCTAGTTCTAGGTTGTAGAGTGTGTGTAATATTCTTGATTCTTGGATCTTACATTTTTTGCAGCGGCACTGAAGGCCTCTCTGTGGCTAATATCTGGGTTTCCTGCTTTGATACGTTGGATCTCGTCCCTAACAATTTCAATAAAATTAAATATTCCATCTCAATATTCTATCATAGGTTTTCTTGATAGGTTACAGCCTTCATTAATTGCTAAAAAAAATTACAAACTAATACTATGAAGTTGAGATTGGGGGCAATTAGTGAAATAATGTACTAAATGAAATATGTAATATTGCTGCAGAAATATATATATTCCATCTTAGAGCGGCTTGTGTGTACTACAATTGTGTACCCTTGTATGTATCACACCACAAGGGTGTCCACATGTGGCGTATGTGGCCCACTATTTTGAATAAAAAGCGCTACATGTCGATACCCTTGTGGTATGGTACACACAAGGGTATACAATTGTGGTACACCTAAACCTTTGTGATTCCATCTCAATATTGTTTTATAGATTTTCTTGATAGGTTAAGCATTCATTAATTACTAGAAAAATTATAAAATACTTGTAATAAAATTTGGGCAATAAATGAAACTAATCTACTAAAATGAAGTTCTTAAATGAATAATAAAGCTGCAGAAACACATGCATACAGAGACACACCCGGGTGGGGTTGGGAGAGGGTGGGGCAGGGCAGGGTAGGGTAGGGCTGTATATATACGTATATGTGAGTGTATATATATAATTGGTTCATAATTACTTACTTGATGAACCGGTTGTAAGCAGATGGCACTCTCTGTCTTTTCTCCGGGGCTGAGCAAAAACACAAACAAACAATAAAACAAAAAGTAGACAGACATTAATTCACATTGGCTGACTTTCTTTAGATATCTACTTTCCCACTGTCAACCTCTATTTCTCTCTCATAATTACTTCATCATTATCTAATGATTTTTGCTTTCTACTCTTTGTATTCTTTCATGCTTCCCGGGGGAATATTTCTTGCTTTTAATTCTTCAAAACAAGATCCCAAAACATGGAGGAGAAAGAAAATTAAAAAGTTCATCTTTAGCATGGAAACATTAATCACAACCCTAAATAAATAAAGCGAACTCAGATTTTCAAAACCAAAATCTAGGGTTTCGAAAAAGACCCAAAATTTGAATTATTAGGGCGAAACTGTTGAGGAACAATTCAATTGAAAATATACAGCTATGAGATATAAGTGGAAAAGCACGCGCGAGGAGAGAAGGGTGGATGAGTAAGAATTGTTTGTGTAAAATTGAGTTTAATATCACCGTTTAAGGGTAAACTTCAATTAACACTAGCAGTTTGGGTTCCTTATTTTGTGAACAAAATACTGTGTAAGGGAAAGGTTCCAAGAAATAAATCAAAAAACTTGATGTATCCAAAAAAAAAAAAAAAAATCAGACAAGAAACCCCAAATTTTGTGTTATAATCAAAATAAGAATTAGGGTGTAGTAATTAATAATAGTATCTCACGTCTGTTAACTACTGGAGGTCTAGGTAGCTCATCGATTCCTCGAATTGGCATGAACGATTCGTTTGCATTCGGCTGATTGATCAGCAAGTTTGAAGGCGAGCTCCGAATCTCCTCCTATGTTTCAGACTATAAAATTAGCCCTAATTCATTAAAGAACTGAGAAACCCTAATTTAGAGTATAATACCAGAAGGTCCTGCGGGGAGAAGAATGAATGGCCGAGATTGGAAGGCGGTAGGAGCAATCCACGCATGTTGACTGTCACCGAGAGGAGGTTCGAGCAATGCCCACATCTCACAGTCACAGTCTTGAACAAGCTCGTGCACGGCACGCTCACCTAATTAATAAACCAAATCAAAGTTACAAAGAAAATCCCACATCGGAAAATGTGGTGATGGGGGAGTAAGGCGGTGATTATATGTACCGCCAGGACGGTGTCGCAGTAGTTGCAATGGACGTAGCAGAGCTCAGAGTGGTCTTGAGAGAAGGCAGAAGAAGATGACATTTTGTGGTGTTGTTCTTGTGGGGGACTCTCTTTGAGGTTGATTTGATTGATAGATTTGACTGATCAAGGTTTGTATATATGGAGGTTGGATCTGATCTTCTGAATGTTTCTTGTTTGGGTTGAGTGAGTTATCAAAGACAAGATGTGGGGAAAGCCATTCGAGAGAGAGATTTGAGAGAGAGAGAGAGAGAGAGAGAGAGAGGGGGGGGGTAGGCTTTGGGAAAGAGAAGGGGTGCCCACTAATATAGGAGAAAATTTAACACTATAATTCTTTATGCAAAGTAATAGTACGGAGAGGAGGTCATAAATCCATCATGACACGAAATTCGTACACGACTTTTAAAACGGTATTACGAGTTTAAGTCGTGCTTCGCTCTGTTGCATGAGCTTTTTCGGCGATCAAAGATTATTTAAAGGGCAAAAAGATACTCTCCATCCCAAAGATTTAGTTTAATATATACCTTTTCGGGTTGTCCCATTGAAATAGTACAATTTCTTTTTTGGTAAATTATTACAAATATTTTTTTTGAGGGATCCATAACTTTATACAACTCTATACACATCAACAACTTTCTTTAAAAACCACGCCGAAAAAAAGTAGACTATATCTATGGGACGGAGGGAGGAATTTACTATATTTAGTTTTGGCACTTTTTTTGTTTCTCTTAATTCTGATTTTTATTTCAATTAGGGTTTGATGTTTTAGGGTTATAACTACTTTGTTTTAGTGTTTCGAGAGAGACAATTTTGATATTATTGTGTTTTCAGACTGTTTGTCTGTTTCCTTAATTTTGAAAATCTTGTGGTTTCGATTATTGAAGATCGTTCTTTTGATATTTTGGGATCAACCGAATTCTGATTTATTATTTGAGTTCACACTGCTTCAATTCTCCACATGCATGTGATTTGGTATGGTATATTAAAGTATTCTACGAGCTTTATAAGTATCTATACATGTATACACATATATAATATAAGGGTGGCATTCCCGAGGGAGGTGGTGGAGAGGGGGGGGGAGAAAGGACGTGTGCATGGGGAGATTAGCTCTCCCTCATGCAGCTGTAGTTTTCATAGTTAAGAGGGTTGTATGCATGTAAGCATCTATTAAATTTTTCGATTCCCAATTTATGTAGCTACATTTAATAATGTTGTGTAAAACATTATTATTGTGATGAAATTGGAGTGTTTCATAAATTTCTTTTTTTTAATGAGTATTTATTTATTGAAGATATTATAAATTTGAATTTGTTTGGTTCTGATTTGACGGCTCGAACAGGCTCCTTTCTCTCTCCCAGATACGTTGTTGTCAGTGAAATCTGAAGACATCTTTCAATTTTTTCATTTATGTAGCCTTTGGATTTTTTTTCATTTATGCAGCCTTTAATTTGCTCGTTGCATTATTTTCTGCAACATTTTCTATGCAAATTACTAGACGCTACTAAATCTATTGTTTTTTCCGACCTACATGTTCCATCATTATTTCGTCGATAATTCTATATTCCAAAGGAATTTTTAATCGTTAAAGATGGTATATATTTTGTAGTGAAGAATGATAAACCCTAGACATAATGGAAAAAAAAACATGTGATTTGTCAAACACAATTACTTACTATCACATCCAAAAAGTCCAACATTACGTGTTTCATGAATTAAGAATTAAACAAAAAAAAACGAAAACTCTTGGGCATGCAGTTGTGTTGGTCTTTGTGAATCGGACTTTAATTTATTGATTTATTATCGGTTGATTGAATTTTATGATACTGGGGACAATAACTAAGTTCGTTGGTCCATTCAAATATTCAGACATCACTGCAATAAAATTGTTCAAATTTAGTAAAAGTTTTTTATTTTGATTTTCCTTTTAAGCTGGCGCCTGATTCTTGAACATGTAACTATGTCAACTGGTGCAATTTCAGAGATCTGTCCTCTATAATTAATCCTCCTGGTACAATGCAATAAAATAATGCATGTATTATATGTAGATCTTTCTCATTTTCTTTTTATTGCCATATGTTCTTTTAGATTCTGTTATTTTATTTACATACAATGCAAGAAGGCTATAATAATGGTATCGTTAGGGTTTAGTGTTGGTCCATTGGACATTAGTTATTTCTATGTTTCTTTTCTCGTGTTATAAAAAAGATGCCTTCCAAAATCCAAAAAAAAAAAAAAAAAGATGCCTTCCGCGGCGGCGCGACCTCTTTCCACGGCGGCGCCACCAAACTAATTAACTCCTATCTAGAAAACAGCAATCAAATGATGAATCAAACACTATTTATTTTTGACCGATCAGAGGCCCTAAAAGAAAACATGTTTTTGGCATCTCATCAATAGTAGTAGGGCTGTTGATATAAATTAGTCTTCTTTTCACACACGGTGTGTGTGTGTATATATATATAGACTATAGTCTACATGTACAGTAGACTGAGAGGCTAGTATATATAGCTACAGAGGAAGGCTTGATGAGAAAGATACTTGAATTGAAAAATCTAAGTGTAGAGTCTACTACAAATGTTTGTATAGGGCCTATTTTGTAACAAAACATGTTTACTTTCTTGTTTTGTTTTACCCATTCTCACTGGATTCCCTTCATATAACTGACAAAAAAATCACCAATTCCATCAAAATCCAGGTTACTAGCTATTTCCCATTTCTCTTTTAAAACTCCTTCCATTCAATTTATCTTGTATCACATTCCTTATTCCATTCATCATGTCTCATTCTAAAAAATAATAAGATCTCCACTCACAATTAATAGCTCTCTTTTTGTGGAATCTACCAACTTATTTATTACTAACAACTCTCCTTAATAACTACAACGGAAAAGTGAATCAATTTTGATGGGATGAGAGCAGAGTATGATATATATATAGAGAGAGAGGGGGAGAAAGTTTGATTGGTGTAGAGAGAGTATCGTAGCTAAGTTGTCAGCTTAATAGCATTGCTTGGAGAGCTCATTAAACAGCCAGCTGCCACAACCAAATTTAAAGTTGCACTTTTGTACCTCCCTTAATTCTCATTAGATACTAAGATTGACTCTATCTACTAGGGTCTCAGTTTCATCTTTTTTATTACATACCTTATTTTACTAGTATTTTATCTAGTAAATAAGAAAAAATGTGACAAACCTTGCTATTGTCCTACGTACCGAGCATCATAATCGATTATTTGACGGAATTAATTGGAGAATGCAATTCAAAGATTAAATAATAGTTGTGGAGTCATAACCCAATTTAATAACGAGAAGGTTTTGGAGCAATTTTTTTGATAAATAATGTATTTGTAAATGTTTAATTAAGCACTTCTTATCTACTTTTGTTAAAAGTTGAAAAAATTATTTTTAAGTAAAAGTATAGGAGTTTTTGAAATTAACATAAAACATATATTTTTAGTAGTTTCCTAAAATTATAAGTACTTTAAGCACAAAAATCATCTCAAAAGATGAATAGTTTTAGAGAAGATAGCACAGAAAATAAATTTTGCAAACACTAAAAATTGCTTATGCGTTAAAAAATAAATAAATGCTTAAAATAAGTTCTTGCAAGACCGACATCAAGAGAACACAATTATTGCATATATTTAATAATTGAGATAGTAACTCTTGCAAAAAAGAAATACAATAATGTGAAATCTCTTAAACTTTGAATACACTTTACAAAAAGAAAGATTATGACTAAAAGATATTAACATAATTAAACCGGGATTATTTATAAAGTCGTAATCTTGATAGATTCAATTAATATTTATTTAACTTTTTTCTTTTTCACTTTTTTTGGGGGTAAAGTTAAAATTGCAATCGTTTTCAAATGCGTGAAGATATAAAGCTAGCAGAAATTTGTGCGCCGTTAGTCCCAGGTTCCACTATACAAAAACCAGCCCACTAATTTAGAATATGGCCCGAACTGGCCCACTGAACTAAAGAAATTACTTACTTTTAGTTCTACCGTACCTCAAAGTAGAATACCGCAGGTACGGATTCTTATACTTTTTTATTATAGTTTTAATTTATTTGACTGTTAATATGAATAGAAACATATATATGTGGAAAATCAATAAATGGACGCTCCAAGAATATATATGTCGCGCTATGTCGTGTGTAATACTTTGATACCGTATGGTACATTTATTGCTATTTGCGATTCACGTCTATCCCTAATTTTAATCAAAATAATTCGTTCTATTAATAATGGTCACTTTTCTGATTTAACAAAAATAATTATCATTTTTTTCCTATTTTATCAATTTTCTCTTGTACTTTATCATTTTTTTTTATTTTAATCATTTTTCTCTCTTATTTTATTATTTCTTTTCATATTTTATACTACTATTTACTTTCTCTTACTTTATTATTTCTCTTTTATACTTTATCATTTACTTTCTCACAATCTCAATCATCTTCTCTCTTTACTTTATCATCTATTTCTCTTATACTTTATCATCCACTTTCTTAATTTCCACGCTGATAAAAACATGTCACTTAGAGCGGGATAGAGAGAGTACCATGTTTTGTATGCACCGTGTCTATATCATAATTGTTGTTGTACGGCAAGCCAAAATTTCAACCTCTAGCTTTACAAACTCATATTATATATGTACATATGTGTATAGTATGTATATGCAAATGCATGTATGCACAAACGCGTTTATATGTTGCACCTCGATAGTGGCTAAATTATACGGTTAGAATGGTTAGAAAACTTGTATTCTGATTTTAACAATTTAGCTGATAATATACAATTAAATAGAAGAACCTTCCAATAAAACAAAATAAAAATCAAGAATACACACAAAAAATCTCTTTCCATTTCCACAATAATACACGGAATTTCATAGCCAGATACTATCACCTCTCTCTCTCTCTCTAGAGAGAGACTCACATATATATATATATATATATGTATACATACATAATACATATAAATAATATAAACATGCTGAAAAATCTTTGGAAGAATTAGTGCAATTTCTTTACATCATTTTCTCTGACTACTTGTATTTCTCATCTCTCCGCCACCTCCGCCTCCGCCTGCAACTAGAATCTAAGGATGAAAACTTTTGAAGAAAGCGGATAATTAAATTATGTCACACATACCAACCTCTCTCGCTGAAGTTTGTCTCACTCTTTTCCGATTAGCCATGTCCGTCGCCAATCCTTGGCCGTTCTCCTGAAACTCTCCCAACCACACACTACTAAATCCAAACTTTTTCCATTAATCTTTTTCAATTTCTTGAAATCATGGGCAGAATACGCGGTTTATTGCTCAAACACCGCGTCGCCACAATTTTCCGGCGAGTTTTCCGGCGGAGACACTCCCCATCCTCGTATCGCCGCCTAGGCGGCGGCGCCCGGCCGAGCCGGGTGAAACCGCTCTCCGGTCTGATCCGCTGGACACACCGTCTCAAGATAAAAGCGAAGGCGATTCTGTGCAGGAATATGGATCCGGGTCGGGGATATATTCGGGTCGGTGAAGAACCGGTTCTTAATAGGACGGGTGATATACCGAAGGGGCATATGGCGGTTTACGTGTGGCAAAAAGACGGTGACTGTCAAAGGATATTTGTGCCAGTAATGTATTTAAATCACCCGCTCTTTGGAGACTTGCTGAAGGAGTCCGAAAAGGAATTCGGGTTTAATCATCCACGTGGGCTCACCATACCGTGCCGGGTGTCAGAATTCGAGCTAGTCCGGACCCGGATCAAGTCGGGTCAGTGTACCCGGAAGTTGCTGCCGTGGAGGATGAATAGGAGTTCGATTACGTCTAGAGTTTGATTTGATGATGATGAAAAACGTGGTGGTGTAGTAGCGATTATGGTATTTAATTATTTTTATTTAAATACTCTCTAATTTTCTTTTTTTTGGAATTATTGAGGTTCGTCCGATATATGGTGTAAGGTTGTATCTTGATTGTGTTGAATTTTTTTTTTTTTTTTTTTTATGTTATACAAAATATATTACAATTCTCTCTATCCCATTCATACTGTCATGTAAGATTTCTACACAAAATTTTAAAAACTTGATTTTTGTCGGTAAAAATGTAGATTCACATAATCTTTTATGATTCATAGTGTTATTTTATTTTATTTTGTGGAGTTTTATTTTACGAATTTCTTAAAGAAATTTTACAGTTGTTATTGAAGATCAAATTAGAATGCGTAAAAGATCAACTACTTATTTGTCAACAACATATTTAATGATTTGCAATCATCACTTTCAACTTAAGTGGTCGACCTACTTTCTAGAACTAGCATGCGAAATGAAATAAATAAATATTGTGTACACATTAAACATTTATATAATTCAAAACCTTGTTGTTTTTCAAAGATTCAACGTTTCCATTACATACTACTAGCATTTAACGATAATTGTACTATCCAATTCCAAATATTTTATTATCTTGGTAAATTTGGATCCAGCTAATAGATCACCACTAATGCCCCACTCAAGGGATATGCCGTATTTGTGGACAATCTACCTACGCAGAGGATAATAAATATCTCTCATTATGTAACACACATCCAGTCTGATTCTTTGTTATGTACTTAAGATTCTCAATTTTATTCTATCAACACCGTTACGTGTTAACCCGACATATATAATTTACAAATTATTATATGAGAATGAGTTTCATCAAACTAGTACTGCAAGTGTGAGTTTCCCGTCAATTAAAAAATTCATAATGAAGGGTGTTTTAAAAAATCATGATTGCAGTTTCAAACGTTTGCTTAACAAAATTATGGATCATAATTTCAATTAATGTGGAAAATTTGAACCCAACTTTCACCTGTACAAATTATTAATTCGGAAGCAACTACTACACACGGTAGATGGTAGCAAATTCAAAATTGAGTTGTGTAATTAGGAAGAAGTCATCCATCACTATCATAATACTATGTCACATCATCTTGTTATATTCTCGTAAAAACAATTATGTAGCTCACTTAGTTAGGTAATAGAAATGTATGTTGCAAATATTATACTTGATCGTTACATATAGCTATCACATAATGTATGCTCTAACTTAGGGATCTAAAATTCTTGCTATAAACGTGGAAGGCTGGAACGCAAATGCACAAATATTTTGGCAGTAAAAAATCTCCCATCCTAGATGTTATAAAACAAGAAAAACATATCTTTCAGTAATAGTTTAATTAATTAAATATTTTAAAAAAAGAAAAACAAATCTTGAGTAATAGTTTAATTAATTATAGTAATATAGAAAAGAAAGTTAGTGATATAATAACTTTTAGTTATGAATATAGTAAATATTTTCAAAAAACATATCGATATATGATTTGAAACAAGTTATTAGGCCCATGGTTGATGAAAGCCCATCATGTATATTCATAGGCTCTTCATTAAGGGAATTGATTATTACTACTATTTATTTTTCAGAATAATTGGAAAAATAATTCAAAGAAAGAAACTTAATGGAGTGGAGTGGAGTGGTCAAAATTTGTGTGAAATAGTCATGCGCTTCACCGACCAGCCTGTCATTAATTCGACAAGTCTGAATGATTTTAGGGCTATTTTAGCCGTATGGGTAAAAAGTAATTCTTCAGAAAACGTTTAATTTCTATGAGTTACAGAAATTAAGAATTATATTATATGGAATATATATTATTTGACTTTTGACTTATTAATTTTGATCCACATTCTTTTAGAAATATGACATTTTTTATGTGACGATTCAAAAAGAAAAGCAAGAGACTTTCTATTGGACGAAGAGAGTAATATATTTGAACTCAAGATCTTTTTGAAGTATGTGTTTGATTTAACTGAGAAAATGAGATCATAAGTTAGAAAGAAATAAATTTAAGCTTGTGTTTGATTAAGGTGAGAAAATGAGATGAAAGAAGTAAGTGAAAAATAGAAAGAATTTAATATATTATTTGGTACTAGAGAGAAAGAGAAGAGAAAGAGGATTTTTATCTCACTATTCCTTATTTGCTTGTATAGAAAGTGAAAAAGAGAAATGAATGTTTAATTCAAAAAATAAAAAATGTTCTTATTTAAAAATACATGGAGCTACCAAATTTTTTGTACGATAATATAATTTTCATTTCTTTCTATTTTCTTTTTTATATTTGGCGAGAAAGAAAATTGCAAGGAGCCCGCTGTTTTTTGCCCTCTATTCTTTTTCTCTTTTCTACCAAACGAGTTAACATGTTCATTTCTCTCAAATTTATGTCTTTTCTATTTCTGTCTATCTACCTAAAAAACTTGGACTCGCCCCTTCAATACCCAAACACAAGGTAAAAGAACGGAAACAAATTTCACTATACAAATACTTTTTATGTAAATTTAATATAATAAAAGTTATACTCATAAAATTTCTTAAATATAAGAATATTAGAAATATAGTACTATAATTTAACATTGACTATTTCGGCTCAAATTACTCAATAGCTTGTAAAAGGCTGAATTTCGGCATTAACCGCTCAATCCATTTATGGGCCCGATTCTAAAAATCACCGGGCCTACTTTTATGAGCCTGGCTGATCGGCCCGGACAATTTACACCTAACAGGAGTACGAATTTAGTCTTAAACCGCGTCTAGATAAGTTAGTAGAAAATGAATATTACTATTTGTCTTACGTGAGTCGACTAAATAAACTGACCTCAAGAAAATTACAGCAACAATAAAATTTATTCGTAACTCTTTCAAATACAACGACAGATAAAATTCCATATGATAATTACAATTCAAAATAATATATAAATTCATAAAAAAAATTCAAAGGCCAGAAGTAAACGGCACACTCGTCGCCGGCAGCCAAGAACTCGCCGCAATAAAACTCCCGGGCGTAAACTGCGCCGCCACGGAGGCGCTGGTGATAACCTCGTAACCCTTCCACTTGACCCGGTTAGAAGTCGACGACCCGGGACCCGTATTCGCGTACTCCGCATAATACAACGTATCGAGCGCGAAGTCTCCGCTCCACTCCATCCAACCCGCCCGGTTAATCAAACTATCCAACGACGTCTTCATAAACACCGTCCGCGTGTACTCCTTCCACGGCCGGCCCAAATAGGTCTTGACGGATCCTTGGACCGGTTTGAGATCCGAGGCGGCCGTGACCCGGCAGTTGTGGATGGAGATGCCCGTGTTCTGGTTCGGGTCGGTCCGGCCCTGCGCGGTGATGGTGTTTGTTTTGTTGGGCGGGTTTCGCGGGTAGATGTTGCAGTTCTGGAGGACGACGGCGGCGTTGCCGAAGATGAAGTCGACGGTGCCGTAGATGTCGCAGTCGCGGTAGAATTGGCGCTCCGAGTGGACGTAGAGGGTGTCTTGGTACCCCTCGAAGCCGCACTGGCCGGTAGAAGACGGAGAGGTCCGCCCCGGACCGGAGGGCCACGGCCTGGTGGTTCTTGGCGCCGGCGGTGTTGCTGAACGTGATGCCGCGGGCAATGAATCCGTCGGCCACGACAGCTGCAGCGCCAAAATAATCATTAGTTTTTTCGACATTAGAAAAAAATTGAGAAAAACTCTTGGTTTTTCATATTTTTATAATAAAAAAGGTTAAAAAAAAAGATTACTTAGGGTTCAATTGATACTACGAGAAACTACCTATAGTTTTGATTTTTTTTGGAATATCAAAAACTAAACTATGAAACAGAACATTATTTAGTAGGCCATTAGGCGACAATATAGATATTGACTTTTACACGTAACAATAAATGTTTTAATTTTTTTCAACCACGTAAAACCTAAGAAAACTTTAAGAATTTTTGGCAAATAGTCGAATAAGTCTCAACCTTGGGGCAAATTTTGTGCTAATTTCAAGTATAGAGGCAGGCAATAACATTGCGTTATTTTATTGAAAAAAAAATAACGAGATAAAGAATTGAGAGCATGCATAAGAACGTTTAAGAAAGATGATATATGTTCTAGTGCAATGTTTATACTAGAAGACTGATATTTTGTAATAGAATAAATACATAATAATTTGATATGAAGTGTTATGATGCAAAAGTCTTTGGAAAATTAAGTGTTATTTGTGTAATTCTTTTTAATATATGTTGTATTACGTATGTTCCCTCTTTGTACAAGAAACTCAAAGAATTTCAAGACATTTATTTATTTTAGTCAAATATGCTTAAATGCGAAAAATTAATATATTAGACTTACCAACGGTGGCTGATTTGAAGGTGGTGGAGCCGCCGTCGACGCTTCTACTTCCGGTGATAATAGTCTTCCCAGTTCCCAATACCATCACCCAACAACATAATATTCTTCAAATCCTTCCCAATATCCACGTTCTCCTTATACGTCCCTTGTTTCACATAAATCACGTACCTCGCGTCGCGCTCGAAGACGACCTCTTTCCGATCGCCGCCACCGCCGCACTCACCGTCTTAAAGTTTCCGGAGCCGTCTTGCGCCACCACAACATTAGCCTTAGGGTTAGAAGACTGCAGAAGCTTCCGGTCACCCGGCCGAACCCAACTCGGAAACCCTTCTTTGTAACTCGGTGGCGACTCACTGGAACCCCCCTTTGTTCAAGGCTAGGGTATTACTCAACAACAAACTAACGTTGTTCGACATCATTGGAAACACGTTGTAATAATCTTCAATTCCGAAATCGACAAACCCTAATTTGCATGTCTCCAGATTCGTCAGGGCCGTGCTCAGCCACTGAGCCACGTCTGCACGTCGGCCGGAGTGCACTTCATGGTGGGGTCGACGGTGGTGTTGATCTTACGTATGGTTTCCTCGTAAAGATCGACGCAGTCGGCCCATGCAGCCTTTTCCCGCTCGGACCGACACTTCGGTCCAAGCTGGTGTAGGGTGTTTTGCGCGTTCATGCAACGGTCGAGGGCTAATTGGGAAGACAATTTCAAGAAATCTGTGTTTCCTTTTATGGGAACGTTGTATTTAGGGTTGTGCGTCAAGTAATACTCACAGGGTTTAGGGTTTGGGATTCGGCTGCACCATGCTTTTATTGCAGCTTGGGAAAAACCAGAAACTGATGGAGAGACAAACAAGATTAAAGACAAGAAAAGGAGAAGCGAGATATTTGTCTTCATTTTGTGTTTGTGTTTGAAGTTGTGGAGTTGGTCTTGGTCTATGGTTGGTTTAAATAGGGATAGAAAATGTGAATAGCGGTAGGGTGGTATTGGGGCTGGTGTTTTTTATTTTGTTCTTGTCTATGTATGAGCATAACTATTAGGAATTATGAGAGGTTGATGAATAAAAAATGAAATTCTTGGTGTTTTTTGGATAGGCCGGGAGTACCTAATTGTGGATTTGTTAACTATGTTGATCTAATTAATAATTTGTCGCTGTTTCGTAATATAGTTGACTTAGAGAAAATTGAATGAAATTAATTCGTCAGGCATTTAACGCGTACATGAAATATACTATTCATTAATTTAATTAGATTCCTTATTTTCTGCTACTAATTAAGTTATAATGTATATTGAACTAATAGACGGGACCGGTTTGTGAAAACTATGTATAATCGAGCTGATCTTGAAATTTTGGACGAGGGATAAATGGAAATTAAATAAATAAATTTTCTCAACAAATTTTAAAAGATTAAAATGGTAGGTGGAATTATATATTTTCGTGAAGTAGTTATGTTGAATAAACAAATTGACAAATAACATTTTCTCCACCATAGCATATATTTAGGCAGCGGCCGAGGGTTTCTCCAGTTCATAAAATAAACACAATTAATAAATAAATACAATTAATAAAGTGAGAAAGTTTTGTTGAAATATAACACATATTAGTCAAATTATACATCAAATTGAACTCTTATTTATTTTTAACTAGACTAGTCTCATAGATTAATAGAAGAAAAGTAAAATAATCTTTACAAAAAAAGTAATTTTACATCATCTTTGCAAATAATCGTCCTTCAAACTATGGATAGATGGTTGCAGTTGCAGCATTAGAACCATTATTGCAAGTTTGGGACATGAAAATCATCAGAGAAGATACGTATGACCGCTCGATGCAATGCCAGACAAAATAGCGATAGTCAACTCAACAAAGATCCAAAACTATTGAAATACGAATGCATACTAGTTTTTTTAGATGATGGTTTCAATTAGCGATTCAGAGAAAAACAACGACGTTTTATGGGTTCAATGAAACAGTGATCTTGTGAGTTGAATTTGAAAGGAAATGAATATTTTTTCTAAATAACAAGTTTCCTAAATCTACGCACTATTCCTATCTAGTGTGTAAGATTTGGTACAATATTACCCTTATGCATTTAAAATCTAATTAAAAAATCATAATATTTGGACGAAAATTGACCATAAACTAAAACTAGATCTATGCTCCTTAATGATTCTTAGTTCCTATGTGAATGGCACCCAAACTATAAGAACAATATTATATGATTAGGTTACGGTTAGAACTTTTATGTCCCATTTTTATATTTCGTACTATGTCACATCAACCGTGGTTAAATTTAATCCCTAATTTTCTCTGCATTGTTTGCTATTCTCGTGGGAATAATCGTTCATGGATAAATTAGAATTTATTCTATTTGATGCATTTCTACAAACACATTAAATTTGATTTTCATCAAACTGGGAATGAATATGTTGAAAAGGGAATAAGTGGGAAGATAGCAAAGGAAATGAAATTAAGGACAAATGAAGAGAGAAAATAATTTAGGTATTCAAAATTAACCATGATTAATTAGATTTTTATTATTTAATTAAAAATATGGTTCATATCAATTTTACATAGATCAACTATTTGAGCTCAATAAGCGCGTCATATTCCCCCCCATTCCTTCTATGTTGGGCTCAACTATTAAGAAAAGCCCATTTCTGAGCCCAAAAAGACACGACCTTTTTTCTTTGTTTACATTTAAAAAAAAAAAACTTAGCAATAAAAAGTCGGGTTTAGATAATTCCCATCAATAAAACACAGCAAATTAATTCTCAATTATATTTTTATAATGAAATTGATCCCCATAGATACTTTATACGTTTCTATTTAATTCTACAATATTCTATACAATTCTAGAAAGTTCGATTTGACGACGTCCTCGTCACATCTATATTGCATGCGTCGAGCATAGGCCGTTATAATGTACCTGTACAAGACTTTACTATGATAAATTCATCAACAATTGAGTCTTAGTGAAAAAACCAATACTCTTTAATTTTTAAAAGGCAAATTGGTATAATTTGTCTCCAAAAATTGAGTTTTAGCCAAATTAATTCTCAATTATATTTTTATAATGAAATTGATCCCCATTGATCCTTCTGTTAGTTTTCTATTAATAATATGTTTAAAAAGTTAAAATATTATAAGTATATATTTAGAATTGTTTTTTAGGATCAATTTGACCAACAATATTTAAATAATTTACTTTGAAATAATTAGAGTAAAAAATAACTTTTTTGAAATTAATTGGATGTGTTTTTTCTTAAAACACGGACTTTGTAGTTTATTTAATTAAAAAAATTTAAATTAAAAAATCTATTAAAATTCTATTTTGAAATTTTTTGAATTTTGACAATCAATTCGGTAAGACTTTTATAAACTTCGTGAACTAGCTTTAGAAAAAAATTAATAAAACTTTACAGATTTTTTTTTTAAATAAATCAGACTAAAAAGATATGTGTTGTAAGATAAAGATTCAATTAAAAATTTAATTCAATTTATTTAAAGTAATTCTTTTTTAGAAAAAGTTAGTTTTTATTCTAATTTAATACAAAATAAATTATTCAAATAATATTGATTGAATTGGTCATCAGGAAAAAAATATTAGGAAAATTTGGTTTAAAAATCGAATTTGGGATTAATTTTAACAAAAATTCAATCTTTGGAGACATTTCAACTTTGCCTTTTTAAAATACTAGTATTCTCTTAGCATTTTTTTTCTCAAACTACTCTTTTTTAACATACGGGAAATGCTATTACTATATCTTATTTTCACATAGATCGCCCACTTAAAATTATTTTTACACAGTTTCCTTGTTCAATATCTTAAACAATGTTACATAGTTTCATTCTGTCCCCTCACTATAATCAGTGCTAATTACTGAAAAAATATTTTTTTGATTGTCAAAGAATAAGAAAAAATAATTGAGATAAAAATAAATCGATAGATATACAGATAAATAAGAACCATTTACATTACCTAGTGTTATTGTTTAATGTTTTTTCCCAAATAAATAAATAATAACCAAATATTAAGAAAATGTTGTCATATAAGCGCATAAGAGAGAACTATCTTCATCCTTCTATGTAAAACAGTGATACAGTAGTAGAATCACTAAATTAATTACATAGAGTATTATTTAACTAAAAAGAAAGGAAAATGCACAAATGAAGTAGAACAACCCGAAAACGAATAGTCGGAAAGAGTACTAAAAATTAGGTATATAACGGTTGAAATTATTATACATGTACGTAGGAATCTAGTAAACTTATGTCTCCTATTCATCTAAAATGTTATAATAATATTTGATGAACTGAAAACTTTATGTCTCCTAACCTTCTAAAACAATAAATTGAATCTAGTAACTTAAATGTGAATATTTATTTTCATATTCAAAATACAAAAAGGTACATACTTCGAAATTCAAAATAAAACTATCAAATCTAGACTATAGAATTAGTGTCTTCCTCTTCCACTTCAAATGCATCCCGGTAAACGTTACTTAAGCCGGGATAAAAGGTCAAAAATCTTGAATTGTTTTTTGCCCAATCACGAATAGCTTCTACATCGCCAGTAAAAATACTACAAATAAAGTAAGCATATACAAGCCCATAGATAAGAATAGATATTGAACCAAGTCTCAGCGCCCAGTAACAAAATGTTATATACAAATAATAACAACATCTGGTATTGAGATCGAGGGATTCTTTATAAGCGAGAAGGTCGTCGGAAAAGAGAGCGAGAAGATAGAACACATTCAATGCTATGCAGAAATTGGCCATAAATACTAACAACAAACGAAAGTTTGCTTCCTTCATGTCGCCCATTCTTTTCAATTTCAATTGAGAATTTGATGCATGACATGCAAATTTATAGGGCTTCCTTTAGGATATTCTTGTGAATATATATATTTTAAGCAATTATTGGAGAATCAATATGTAACGATAATAACTTGAAGGTATACCATAACATATAATTAAGTCCAAAAATAAGCTAATTATGAGTATGGAAAGAGATGTGTGAGAGAGGGTTGAGATTTATTCAAAATCGGACAAATTGAGAATTAAAGGATTAAAATCAAATAAAACAAGGGTTATAAACAATTTGAATTGAATTGAATCTCCTTGTATTTGATTTGCTATTCGAGTAATAAACCTGATTCACATTTAATTTGCTAGTGATATTTGAATATTCAAATCGAATCGAATATTTCAAACATTATGAAGAATATTTATAAAATAATTCTAAATAATACTCCATCCGTCCCATTTATCTTGCAACATTTCCTTTTCGAGTGGACCACAATCGTCTAAACAAGTGGACCCACTATTTTTTACTTTAAACTACTACTTTACACATTTACACCCACTATCTTAAAATTGGAAATTTCTACCCTAGACCAGGTCTTGTAGACCTTGTGGTGTGGAACAATGCAACATCACATTTCGAATTTTTTAAGTGTTTCTTGTTTTAAAAAATAAATGAGGTGTCATCATTTTACACCACATTTAAGTTGTAGACCCGGTCTAGGGTAGAATTTTTCCTTAAAATTAGTGTCGAAAACCAATTTTGCAAGATCAATAGAATGGAGGGAGTATAAAATACTAGGCAATATGTTTAACATACATTTATCTAAAAAGATATACAAGTAATAATATATTAGTATAAAAAGTTAAGATATCTTTACAGATTTATTTAATATTATATATGAACATATATATGGCCTTAAATAACAATATGAAAAACATTCCTAATTAACGACTACAGTAAAACTTTATTAATCTGTTAATCAAATATTAATATGATCATTTATTATATTATATATATCAAATACTTTAATTTTAGAATATAACCAACTATCATATAATAACTAATCTATTTAGAATATATAAAATTAAAAATTTAATAGTAATAACTAATGGGCCATGTAGGCCTGATTTTTTGGGCTCTATATTTTGAGCTCAATCCCGCTAACCTAAAATACGGCCCGATCAGATCATTTCGGACCAATTTTAATCTCTTAGTATCGAGTGATGTTAGTTTACGATGAAAAGATTAAGCACAAACCCAGCCACGGATGGCCTAAATATATGTTCAAATAAAACAAATCCCAAAACTTCAAATATACTTTACCTATCTTTTTTCCAAATATTATTAGTTTTCCATACAACAACAAACTAATAAAATTCAAAAAATCAAAAGACAAATTGAATTTTTTAGTCCCCAAACTATAATCTTTTCGGCAATCTGGTCCCCTATTTTTTTTTAGTTATTTAGTCCCCAAAATATGGAATTTTTGTCAATTTAGTCCTTCCGTTAAATTTTCGGTTAATCAACAGCTAGTCAAATTTTTTTAAGAAAAATAAAATAAAAAGGGCATTTTCGGGATAATTTTAACGAGGACCAAAACATCCAACTTATCGAACACTGAGGATCAATTTGGCCAAAATCTTTTGTTACTTAAAAATTTTAATTTTGCCAAAAATCAAAGATTTTTTAGTAATTTTATTTTTTAAGAGTCAAATACAACAATTATAATACTTTTCTCCAACTAATAGTTAATCATGAAAATTAAAATTAAAATATTATATTAATGAAAATCATAGGATACTTTTTCTCCAAATACAACATAAGTATTTTAATTTTTTTTTTCATGATTGACTATTAATTTTTCCTACATAACGAATTTTAAAATACTTTCATTACTACAATATTTTTTTTAAGTAATAAATATTTGTTATACTAAATTTGTGAATAGGTTTTATAAGAAGTTTCTAACTATTTATGAATAAAATTGCCTAAAGTCATTTTAACAAAAGTTATTAGTGTTTGGGATCATATTTTATAGTACCACTTTAACAAAAGTAGTTAGTGTTTGCCAAAAAAAAATATATATTTTATGGGATCATATTTTACAGTAATATGTTTGATAACTTGTGTCACTAGAAAATAAAATATGATCCATATATATATATATATATATATATATATATATATATATATATAGAGAGAGAGAGAGAGAGAGAGAGAGAGAGGGGAGATCATATCAGAACACCCCTTAGTGTGAGAAATAAGAATAATTTATATCCGTTTGATCAAGTAATTCGACGCTCCAGATCGTAGTTTCATTTAAGTTGATCTTTCTCACAATTAAAGTAAATAATTTGCACAAAGGTCTTTTCAGTAAATTTATGAATATGTCTTATACTATAACCTCTTTTACGAATTTCGATCAGTTTTTTCATTCTTCATCATCAAACACGGCGCAACGATTCAGTTTTTTTTCTTCAATTTTTTTTCTTCATTATTTCATGATGATGTCTACACAAGGTTTGTTGTTTATTTGATTGTTTTCCATATAAATCTTATTTTCTTCGTATATGTATATCAATAATAATTTGTATTCGATTTCTATATCATTTCTTTTCTTAATTTCTTCGTATATGTGTATCAAATCTTGTTAATAGAGTTATGCGATTTTTTTGATTATTTTTATATGTACAACGATTCTTGTCTGGTGGGATTACTCACTATGTTTCGCTTATAAAGTAATCAACAATATTTTATTCAATCGTCAATCATTTTTTAGCTTTTTCGTTGTTGTATGATTTTATATCTTACGATTTATGTTTTGTTTGTTATTGTTTTACACAATTTTATTTTGGAGTTAATTTATGCACAACATTCATTGTTTTGTTGCACGTTTATAGTTCATTTTATTCTTATTTACCCAGTTATGGATTTATTACTTTTTACATGTTTCAGGTGATGAAATCATATTTGGTGAATCTCACATGACAACGGAAAACAACCATAATTTCATTCCAGAATGTCCGAACGATATTAAGCCATTTGTTGGAATGACATTTGCATCATTGGGTGATGGAATGTTTTTTTACTGGAAATATTGTGGTTTTTGTGGTTTCGATATCCGTCTCGGAACTGTTCGTAAGAAAAGTTTGATTACATTGCATAAGTATGTCTTATGTAATCGTGAGGGGGAAAAGGTTGATGATTCATGTTCATCTGAAAAATGAATTTAATGGAGTTGGATTAAAGAAAAAGAGGCGAACAATGTCATTTAGGGCATCATGCATGGCTCGCATTGTGTTGAACCTGGATGACTTTTACAAAATTTAACATACATTTATCTAAAAAGATATACAAGTAATATTATATTATTATAACAAGTTAAGATATCTTTACAGATTTAATATTATATATGAACATATATATGGCCTTAAATAACAATATGAAAAACATTCCTAATTAACGACTACAGTAAAACTTTATTAATCTGTTAATCAAATATTAATATGATCATTTATTATATTATATATATCAACTACTTTAATTTTAGAATATAACCAACTATCATATAACTAATCTATTTAGAATATATAAAATTAAAAATTTAATAGTAATAACTAATGGGCCATGTAGGCCTGATTTTTTGGGCTCTATATTTTGAGCTCAATCCCGCTAACCTAAAATACGGCCCGATCAGATCATTTCGGACCAATTTTAATCTCTTAGTATCGAGTGATGTTAGTTTACGATGAAAAGATTAAGCACAAACCCAGCCACGGATGGCCTAAATATATGTTCAAATAAAACAAATCCCAAAACTTCAAATATACTTTACCTATCTTTTTTCCAAATATTATTAGTTTTCCATACCAAAATTTATGCACAACATCTGAAAATGAAGCTAATGGAGTTGGATTAAAGAAAAAGAGGCGAACAATGTCACTTAGGGCATCATGCATGACTCGCATTGTGTTGAAGTTTAATGCTGGCGTTGGATATGTCATAACGAAGTTTAATGAGTCTCACACACATTCATTTGTGCATGATAAGCATAAACACTTTATGAAATTGAATTGGAAGTTAGATTTTGGACATCAGAGGTTTATTTTGAATGGTATTAAAGCTAAAATTGGTCCGATGAGGTCATTCAAGTTATTTAAGGAGCTGGTTGGAAGTTATGACAATATTGGTTGCACCGGTGTTGATTTTAAGAATTTCTCTCGTGATTTGAGGGACTCAGTAAATGGTGTTGATACTCAAATTATTTTGGATAAACTGAAGAGACGTCGCGAAATTGACCCTGCTTTCACTTATGATTATTGCGTTGATCAACGTAATAAACTTACTCGTCTATTTTGGTCGGATAGTATTTCTATTCAACACTACAAAATTTTTGGTGAAGCAGTTTCTTTTGATGCTATATACTCTACCAATAAGTAAGTTTTTTTTTTTTTTGGTTTGGGAAAAATTGTATGCTATGATTTTTGAAATTTTTTTAGTGTCAACTAAATGCATGTTTTATTATTGTTTGAACAACAATGTTTGTTGGTTTGCATGTTTCAGATGATATGAATGCTAAATTTTTTATTAAATAATTTTTTATTACACTTTATTAAATGCACGTTTTTTTAAAAAATATTATGCACTCTTAATGATTAAAATTTTAACAATTATATACTACATTCTTGTGGGTACAATATGATATTTGCACCATTTACTGACAAGGATAATCATGGTTGTTGTGTTACATTTGGTATAAATTTCTTATAAAACCTATTCCAGACAACTTTAGTATAACAAAGACTTATTACTTAAAAAAATATTATATTAATGAAAGTATTTTAAAATTCGTTATGTAGGAAAAACTAATAGTTAATCATGAAAAACAAATTAAGATACTTATGTTGTATTTGGAGAAAAAGTATCCTATGATTTTCATTAATATAATATTTTTATTTTAATTTTCATGATGAACTATTAGTTGGAGAAAAAGTATTATAATTGTTGTATTTGACTCTTAAAAAATTAAATTACTAAAATATCCTTTGATTTTTGACAAATTAAATTTTTTTAAGTAACAAAAGATTTTGGCTAAATTGATCCTTAATGTTAAATAAGTTGGATGTTTTGGTACTCGTTAAAATTATCACGAAAATGCCCTTTTTTATTTTTTATTAAAAAAAATGACTAACGGTTAACTAACCGAAAATTTAATGGAAGGACCAAATTGACCAAAATTCAATAGTTTGGAGACCAAATAAATTAAAAAAAAAATAGGGGACCAAATTGGCAAAAATGTCATAGTTTGGGGACTAAAAAATCCAATTTGCCAAATCAAAACAAATAAAATCTAGGGTTTTGAGGCATGAGAAGCCCTAAATCTTGAAGCAAGTCAATTGAACAAGGCCAGAGCTACACTAGGAACTTGCTTAAGATTAAGAACCTTAACTTTAATCATGGCCTTCGTCTTCCTCCCGATGGCCCGACCAGAAAGCCCGTCGAGACATATGCTTGCATCGGTTAACGCAGTGCTCATCCATTTCCGAACATTACTTGCATGTCATGTGAATCACTGCTTCCCCATCTTCCTTTAAATGCTGTGCCTCTTTGATGGAGTTTTTTTTTTATTATTTATTTATTGAAGACGAGGACATAGACTTACCTACCTCTTTGATGGAGGGCTGCCCACTAGTTAACATAGTAGAAGGTTTTTTTTTTTTTGGAACACCCAAGGACGGAGCTGCAATCCCTTATTTTTCTTTGTGAAATATCATAAATACCTTCCATTATTTATCCACACAATTTATTTTAAATAAAAATATTACTTTATTACTTTAATGGATTTTATGTATATACCCATTACGTTCATCTTCTTAAATGGGATAACTTTGCTTTTTCAACTCAAATGTTAGAGCAAGAACCAAATTTCCTACTTTTCCAGTAATTGTTCTTTAGAATAAATAGTTAGAATATATATATATATATATATATATATATATATATATATAAGTTGGCCTGTGAACCCCGTAAATTTGTGCCCAAAAGTTTCTCCATTCTTAGATATAGTATATATATATATATATATATAGAGAGGGGAGATCATATGAGAACACCCCTTAGTGTGAGAAATAAGAACAGTTTATATCCGTTTGATCAAGTAATTCGACGCTCCAGATCTTAGTTTCATTTAAGTTGACCTTTTTCACAATTAAAGTAAATAATTTGCACAAAGGTCTTTTCAGTAAATTTATCAATATCCCTTATATTATAACATCCTTTGATAGTTTCGATTAGTATTTCAATTCTTCATAATCAAATTTGGCGGTTTCGATTAGTATTTCAATTCTTCATAATCAAATTCGGCGGTTTCGATTAGTATTTCAATTCTTCATCATCAAATTCGGCGGTTTCGATTAGTATTTTAATTCTTCTTTATCAAATACGCCGCATACGATTAGTTTTTTTATTATTCATCATTAAATACGACGCATAGATTCATTATTTTTTTCATTCAATTGTTGATCTTCATCATTTGATTATGATGTCTACACAAGGTTTGTTGTTTATTTGATGTTTTCCATATAAATACTCTTTTATTCGTTAGTGTTTTAATTTTTTTTTGGGAGTTAATTTATGCACAACATTTCATTGTTTTGTTGCACGTTTATAGTTCATATTATTTTTATTTAATCAGTTATGGGTTTATTACTTTTGACATGTTTCAGGTGATGAAATCATATTTGGTGAATATCACATAACAACGGAAACACAACCAAAATTTCATTCCAGAATGTCCGAATGATATTAAGCCATTTGTTGGAATGACATTTGCATCACTGGATGATGGATTGCTTTTTTATAGGAAATATGGTGGTTTTTGTGGTTTCGATATCCGTCTCTGAACTGATCGTAAGAAGGGTTTGATTACATTGCATAAGTATGTCTTATGTAATCGTGAGGGGGAAAAGGTTGATGATTCATATTCATCTGAAAATGAAGTTAATGGAGTTGGATTAAAGAAAAAGAGGCGAACAATGTCATTTAGGGCATCATGTATGGCTTGCATTGTGTTGAAGTTTAATGCTGGCGTTGGATATGTCATAACGAAGTTTAATGAGTCTCACACTCATTCCTTTGTGCATGATAAGCATAAACACTTTATGAAATTAAATAGGAAGTTGGATTTTGGACATCAGAGGTTTATTTTGAATGGTATTAAAGCCAAAATTGGTCCGATGAGGTCATTCAAGTTATTTAAGGAGCTGGTTGGAAGTTATGACAATATTGGTTGTACCGATGTTGATTTTAAGAATTTCTCTCGTGATTTGAGGGACTCAGTAAATGGTGTTGATACACAAATTATTTTGGATAAACTGAGTAGACGTCGCGAAATTGATCCTGCTTTCTCTTATGATTATTGTGTTGATCAACGTAATAAACTTACTCGTCTTCTTTGGTCAGATAGTACTTCTATTCAACACTACAAAATTTTTGGTGAAGCAGTTTCTTTTGATGCTACATACTCTACAAATAAGTAAGTTTTTTTTTCTTTTTTGGTTTGGGAAAATTTGTATGATATGATTTTTTTTGTGATTTAATGTTTTTTTTAAATGAAAAATTCTGTATAAGGCCATTATGGTAATTGTCAATTTAAGATTCAACAAAATATTGAGGTATTTATGGAAGACGATATTCTACTTTTATGGTAAGGTGTTAATATTATCTATAAAACCGTCAAAATAATTTTTTTTATTAAACATATACTTTTATATCCATGATATTAATTAGAGGTTCACATTATCCTTGCTAATTTTAATCGTAATCTAAATTTCAGTTTCATTAAAAATTTCGGTAATTTTATGAACATTAAAATTAACAAATTCATCTTCTAAATTCTTTTCTGTAATGCACTAGTTTATTATATATTTTTGCATTGAATGATATATCA
Organism: Lavandula angustifolia; assembly: GCA_028984105.1. Classification (NCBI taxonomy): domain Eukaryota; kingdom Viridiplantae; phylum Streptophyta; class Magnoliopsida; order Lamiales; family Lamiaceae; genus Lavandula; species Lavandula angustifolia. The sequence continues at coordinate 7,180,307 of CM054804.1, read as the reverse complement.
ACACATATAAATATTTATTATGAATCTAAAAACAGATTGCATCTGCATGAAACGGTGAAATTATTATAATCGTTATCAACTAGTATTAGTTGCTTTTACCTTGTGCATAAATCATTTTATAATATCGCATCGAACAATATATTACTAGTAAAAAAACATGAGATTGCATTCTATTTATGCATGACAATTTATTAATAAAAATATGAAATTTAATCATCATCTGCTGGTATTTTTCTTTATGCATCAATTTGCTTTATAGTATGCACAAATCATTATATAATATTACATCCAACAATATATATATTAGCACTTTCAAACTCTCAATTAATTGATTATACAACTTAAAAACATATGATTGCATGCCAAATTCGCTTTTATGCATGTCAATTAGACGACAACTACAAATTTCTGAAATACATCTACAAATAATCATATCATATTACCAAATCATAGATTAATAGAAGAAAAGTAAAATAATCTTTTTAAAAAAAAAGTAATTTTACATCATCTTTGCAAATAATCGTCCTTCAAACTATGGATAGATGGTTGCAGTTGCAGCATTAGAACCATTATTGCAACTTTGGGACATGAAAATCATCAGAACAGATACGTCTGACCGCTCGATGCAATGCCAGACAAAATAGCGATAGTCAACTCAACAAAGATCCAAAACTATTGAAATACGAATGCATACTAGTTTTTTTGGGACCAGATCACCTGTCCCACTTACGGTGTCCCAACGTGTCCCAAAGACCAAAACGACGTCGTTTCACCTTTTTTTTTTTTTTTGATAAGCACCAAAACGACGTCGTTTTGGTGCTGGGACACGGTTGGAACACCGTAAGTGGGACAGGTGATCTGGAGCCAATTTTTTTAGATGATGGTTTCAATTAGCGATTCAGAGAAAAACGACGTTTTATGGGTTCATTGAAACAGTGATCTTGTGAGTTGAATTTGAAAGGAAATGAATATTTTTTCTAAATAACAAGTTTCCTAAATCTACGCACTATTCCTATCTAGTGTGTAAGATTTGGTACAATATTACCCTTATGCATTTAAAATCTAATTAAAAAATCATAATATTTGGACGAAAATTGACCATAAACTAAAACTAGATCTATGCTCCTTAATGATTCTTAGTTCCTATGTGAATGGCACCCAAACTATAAGAACAATATTATATGATTAGGTTACGGTTAGAACTTTTATGTCCCATTTTTATATTTCGTACTATGTCACATCAACCGTGGTTAAATTTAATCCCTAATTTTCTCTGCATTGTTTGCTATTCTCGTGGGAATAATCGTTCATGGATAAATTAGAATTTATTCTATTTGATGCATTTCTACAAACACATTAAATTTGATTTTCATCAAACTGGGAATGAATATGTTGAAAAGGGAATAAGTGGGAAGATAGCAAAGGAAATGAAATTAAGGACAAATGAAGAGAGAAAATAATTTAGGTATTCAAAATTAACCATGATTAATTAGATTTTTATTATTTAATTAAAAATATGGTTCATATCAATTTTACATAGATCAACTATTTGAGCTCAATAAGCGCGTCATATTCCCCCCCATTCCTTCTATGTTGGGCTCAACTATTAAGAAAAGCCCATTTCTGAGCCCAAAAAGACACGACCTTTTTTCTTTGTTTACATTTAAAAAAAAAAAACTTAACAATAAAAAGTCGGGTTTAGATAATTCCCATCAATAAAACACAGCAAAAATGTTCAAAATTCAAAATCCAAGAAAGAATATTAAAAATAAAACTATAAAATCTAGACTACAGAATTGGCGTCTTCGTCTTCCACTTCAAAAGCATGCCGGTAAACGCTACTTGAGCCGGGATAAAAAGTCAAAAATCTTGAATTATTTCTTGCCCAATCGCGAACTGTTTTTACATTGCCAGTACAAATACTACAAATAAAGTAAGCATTTAGAAACCCATAGATAAGAATAGATATTGAACCAAGTTTCAGCGCCCAGTAACAAAATGTTACATACAAATAATAACAACACGTGGTATCGAGATGGAGGGATTCCTTAAAATCGACAAAGTCGTCGGAAAAGAGAGCGAGAAGGCACGACACATTCATTGCTATGCAGAAATTAAGCATAAATACTAAAAACAAACGAAAGTTTGCTTCCTTCGTGTACCACATTCTTTTTCAATTTTAATTCAGAATTTGATACATGCCATGCATATTAATAGGGTTTTTTTAGGATATTTTTATCAATATATATCTAACTATCTATTCCATGTATATTAGTATATTTTTGTGTTACTTATGTTAAGCAATTATTGGAGAATCAATAAATAACGTACGATAATAACTTGGAAAGGATATACCATAAATATATAAAGCCAAAAATATGCTAAATAATATTGATTCGCCAGTGATATTTGAATATTCAAACCGAATCGAATATTCATTTTATTTTTCGTATTTTATATATTCTAGTACTCGTTTTGTTCTCGATGATTCGGAATATTGTAAAGAAAGTTAAATAATATGGAATAAAATGCAATATATTTAACATATGTAGTATTTATCTAATAAAGATATCAAGTATAAAGATATCTTTACTGATTTAATATTATGCATAAACAAATATACTGCCTTAAATAACATTACAGTAAAATTTTATTAATCTGTTAATGAATTATTAATATGAGTATGGGAATGGATTATGTTGGAAAACTCCTTAATATAGGAAATAAAAAGTAATGTGCACCTTTCATCTTATCATTGATCAGTTTGGATTGAATATGCTCTCTGAATTATTCGTTATGCTTAAACCTTATATATTTTATAAATAGTGACAAAAGTGTAAAAATTACGAGTTTTATATATTAGAAAAATGTGCATTAAAAATGTAAGGAGTATACATACTTTTTATACTTTCTATATAACTCTACATTAATATCAGATCCTTACCCTATATCAACAACTTTAATTTTAGAATATAACCAACTATCATGTAACTAATTTTTTAATTAAATTATACTCCATGTAGGGCTACATTATAAATTTCTAACTGGGCCGGCCATGTTGGCCCGACTTTTATTAAAAAGTTTATAAACGCACCATGTATATAGGAGTATAAGATTATAAATTTATACTAATAAGCCATGTAGTCTGATTTTTCTGGGCCTCTATATTTTGAGTTGATCAATCCCGCTAAGCTAAATTACGACCGGTTCGGATCATTTCGACCAATTTTAACATCTTAATACCGAGTGATGTTAATTTATGCATTTTTTTTCTCTTTTACTATGAAAAAAAGATTAAGCATGAGCGCAACTACGGATGGCCTAAATATATGTTCATATACAACAAATCCCAAAACTTCGAATATACTTTACATATCTTTTTCCAAATATTATTAGTTTTCCATACAACAACAAACAAATAAAATTCAATAAATCAAAACAAAAAAAATCTAGGGTTTTGAAGCATGAGAAGCCCTAAATCTTGCAGCAAATCTATTGAACAAGGCCAGAGCTATACTAGTAACTTGCTGAAGATTAAGAACCTTAGCTTTAATCATGGCCTTCGTCTTCCCCCCGATGGCCCGGCCCGAAAGCCCGTCAAGACACATGCTTGCATCGGTCAACGCAGTGCTCATCCATGTCTGAACATTGCTTGCATGCCATGTGAAGTCACTGCTTCCCCCATCTTCCTTCAAATGTTGTGCCTCTTTGATGGAGTTTGTGAGCTGATCCACACCATCGTTGATCTGATCCAAGCATTCGGTCACGGCTCGGGCTTCCGGGCCCTTGCTCTGGTTGAACTTGTGAGCCACTCCTTGGATGTAGGCCCGGGTTGACTCGGCCCGGGCTAGGGTTACCTTGAGAGCGGTTTGGGCGAGTTGTTTATGGCTTAGGGTTTTGGCGAAGGTGGCGGCGTAGGGCGATAAACATCTTACACATAAGTCGGAGTAGAGCGTTGTTTGGCACTGTAACTCGATGAAGGCCCGGGCCCGAGATCTCGACCAGCGTTGGCGGACTGGTGGCCCGGCCCGAACTAGGGTTACGAGAAGAAAAGAGAGTGCTAGGAAAATAATTGTTCTTGCCATGTTTGTGTATATTTGATGTTAGAGAGAGAGAGAGAGAGAGAGAGAGATTGAAAGTTGGTATTCTGATGTGTTTGATGTGAGAGAATGAAGTTGGAGTTGTGTGGTTTAAATAGAGAGGGAGGGTTTGAAGGGATTGTGCATATCTTTAGAGCTAGCTTGCATGAGATGGTGTTGAAGAATATAAATATTATTTATAATTTATTGTGAATGATCATGTGATTTGCAGTTTCCTAGAAACAAGAAACCTTAATTGGTGTTGGGGTAATTTTGCAAATTAAGTGACTTTGGAATTACTAAAGAGCCATATCCCACGCTTTCAATTTCAAGAAGAATGTGTGACAGGTAATTAAATTCTTACTTTACTAACACCCTATGAATCTTGACTTTTGATTTTAATTGTAATAATAATAACGACTCAAATATCAGTAGATATGCATATTCTAGATAAAACCTGGGATTCACATGTGTGATCTGTGACATATCATTTTTTTAGTCAAAATTAATTTATTATTAATATATAGGTGGAAAGTAAGAAATATTGCAACAGCTAGCAGATTTGTTCATATTATTAGTTGGTTCTTGTAGTTGTAGAGCCAGCTTACACTTGGGTGTCTCAAATCTCCCCATTAGTATTCGCATTATGTACTACATTAATATGATTTGGATCTTTATTTTATTTCTTCTGAAAAAAAAAAGTCTCATACTCGTGGAGATCCAGTTCGTAAATATTTAAAAACTCAATTTCAAATGTTGGGTCCATTTCTTGTCTTCTTGTGCGATCAAAATAAGGAGTTCATTAATTATTATTATTATTATTATTATTATTATTATTATTATTATTATTATTGTTGTTGTTGTTGTTATTATTATTATTATTGTTATTATTATTATTATTATTATTATTATTAATTATCATGCACTGTTTGTATGCTATCGTTACTAATATTAACATCCACAATTGAGTTATTGAACTATTATACAAATTTAAAACATGTCTGCACTGTAAGATAATTTTCACCGATAAGATTTTGTAATTTCCTAATAATAATATCTTTATTTCTATAATTAATATCTCAGCAATTAATAAACATAACTTCATATATAGTTATATTATTATATCGAATTAAAAATGATATTATATCCCTTCAAAAATGGGATAGATTAATATTATGTGAAAAAAATGGTGGATCGAGAAAAAAAAAAAAACTAAGTATTATAGAATAAAATAATCACAATTCTGCAATCTTGTCGGATTCTGCTCCATCTCTTCGCCACAAAATATTGAGGAATGGTTTGCTTTTGACCAGCATGATGCTAAAATAAAGGTAATAAAAATAAACGTTTATTTAAGCCTTTAGTATATAATTATATAATCTGTATAGTTCAACTTGTAAGCTGCGAAAAAATAAATGATTAATTAACTTGTAAGTTCGACATGACAGTGGTAACAATTTGTACAATTAATCGTGTTAATGAAATACTAATCCAGTGAGAATTTCTTTCATTTGCAAGTAAACGAAGCTTTATTTTTCCTAATTTGTTATTTATAGAATAAATAATTCGCGAATCTCGATTGAAGATTTTCTAATCTAATAAAAGTAAAAATCTTTTAATACTAATTTCAATTTGAAGGGCAAAACTGTAGTCAGGTAAGGTTTACTTAAAACCGACCAATAATGGGGAGTTAATTAAAACCACGTGGGCTTAACTTGGTTTACCAAATATTAAGGCCCATGCATGACGGCTAACGCTTTCTTTTGCAGTCAAACGTCCGCCCACGAGATCCCCTCAGATCCGGATTCAATTTTAATAATTTGAACAAACCCACGAACAAACGCCCTTAGGAGAGAAGTCAACGGCAATTTGGTAATTTTTATTATTATAATTTTAAATAAAACAAATACTACTTTCTATAATTCAGACTAGAGCAGCTTGGTTGGTCCACATTCGTATACACTTTGTGAATTTCGATTAATGATTCATTCAAAGCATTTTTTGCAGTCACACAAGGGCGGATACAGTCCAAAAAAATTATCATGAGGCTGAATTATTTTTTACCTAAACCAACTTTAATCAAATTTGCAATCTGGCCTTCTTAAGCCCAAGTATAACCAGGCTAACCAGCAAATTAAGTATTCTCTCCGTTCCGCTAGTACTGTCTCACTTACTTAATCGAGTTGTCTCGTTATTATTGTCCTCTTTTTTAAAATAGTAAAAATTACTTTTAAACATAAAATGAGATGGGTCTCTCTTACTCACTATTCAATCCCACATTCTTATACTCTCTCTTTTCAAAAATCTATCTCAAACACAATTATGTTCCGTTCCGAACTCATAAAATTATGTTTTTTTAACTTTTTGAAAACTTTAGATTATATCTTCAATTGCAATATGAAAAATATTTAGAAAAAAAAATCAACTGCCTTTCACTAGCCTTGCAAAAATTTGGATAATTCTCATTTTTTTTCCACTAACCACTCAAAAACTGTATCTCTTTCTTTTTACAATTAAAATTCATAAAACACACACACTAAAATAAATTTTTTTAATCTCTGTACCAAAATCAAAAGGAACAGTAATAGCGGAACATATTGAGTACAAAATATTCACTAATATAATGTCTTGAGATACATGGTCAAGAGGTTGATTGGATCATTGGACCGCATTATGTAATTTCGGGCCTAAATGAGGCTTGGGCTTGAAGAGTAAGGCTCGGGCTAATACGGCTCCTTGAATTGTAGAGAATATAGGATAGGATGTAGACTCATCTGTAAAATACTCAAATTTGTATTCATTATCTAAAACTGCAAAAATATTCTCTAAGAATTTTATTTTTATCTTAAAAAAACTGACTCCCACTCTTAATACAAGTAGAATTCTCCTACTATTAAAGAATTAGACCAATGCTTTTCAGTTTTCAAGAATACATTCAACATGTTTACTGAATTATAGCCCGAACTATTAAGTTGAATAACAAAATCCGAACTTTATGTTGTGCAAAGTGTCCTTAGATCAAAATCCGTCAGTCACCAAGCATGCACCCACCTCTCGTCTCTTTATCTCGCTTCTATCTATAATCACAATTACAGTCATCAATCAAACATCCACCTCTCCTCTCTTTCTCTCGCTTCTATCTATAATCACAATCAGGGGCAGAATCAAGATTTATTATTGGCGGACGAAATTTATCGGGGTTCAGGGGCAGAGCCCCCAATAAATATTTTTTTTTGGGTTTATAGTATAACGAGTATAAGGAAGACAAAAGTTCACATAAGAACATCAAACATAATGAATATTAATAAAATACAAAACTCATCAAATAATGATATGTTCTTACTTCTTAGACATTTTAAAACTGTGATCGACATTTTTTTCGTAGACATTTCTAGAGATTGCCAGATTAGAGAAGAAAAAGACAGCAAAAAATAAGAAGATAAATAAAATAAAGAGCCAAAAAAAACCTCAATTAGAAAATATTATCTTACGGCTTTGTTCAAAATAAAAAAAATAGTAATCCATTTATTTTACCATTATAATTTAATTAGAGTTGATTGTTTGCACTTACTTTTTATTCAAAATTAAAAAATAATTGCTCACTTATTTTATTAAAATGGAATATTATATTATAGCGATTCAAATTATTTATTTGTAGATTAACTTAAATACTTAATTAAAAAGAAAAACATTTCTTTCTGAAATTTCGGTGGTGGCGGCGGCCCACACCAGCTACCACTTCCCTCCGCCTTCACAATTACACACGCGTACGTCTCTTTCTCTCACTTCTATCTATAATCACAATTACAGTCCATTATCTTTTCTGTAAGAAAATATGCTTGATTTTGAATGATATATGATGATTCTCAATTTCTCTCTTTCAAATTTTAATTAGCATTCATCAATACCACCAATTCCCCTCTGATGAGACAATGCTTCATTTACTTTCTTTAAAAATATAAATGACCCCAAAAATATTTTTATATTTATATGGTCCCAAAATACCAAACACAAGTTATCACTCAATTCAACTATTTCTTTTTTTGCATTATAGTTTTAAATAAAACCTGCATGATTTAGATGATTATAATCAGTTACAATGACTTTGAGAATATAAATATCCACAAAACAGTTTTTACATCAATAAGATATATGCAACAATGAAATTTGTAACTTGATTCGAGTTTATGTTTAATGATCAAGTGGGCCCAGGATACGCCGGTAGACTCATAATCCGATCATCCACCACTGGACCTCCGACAGTGAAATGATAAAGGCTCTGAAACTTGGGGCCCTGCAATCCCAGCACCGCATGAACTGCCACAAACACAATCAGAGGTTAATTCTATCGTCGAATTAGAACCTTCTAGAACAGTCTCATGATAAAGCATCCATGTTTCTAGAACTTTCCTATACATCCTAGACTGAACTTCAAGATGGATGAAGGATTGATGGTATACCTGGATCATCAAAATAACACCCAATGCCAGTAGCAGAGACTCCAACTGCATGTGCTTCGAGATATAGAACCTGACCAAGCACTCCGGTTTCCCAAAATAGGCGCGGGTACATCCAAGCACCTATGTCCTGCAAAGTTGGCTCAAGACGAGCTACCATACCAAGGCTGAAGCAGCCATCGCTAGCAATTTTCTATATCAAATAGTAGCTCGGTTAATGAATATCAATTTCACAACAAAATCTTGAAAATGACAGTTCAATAACTTCTCTTACAACTATAAGTTGTGCAACTATAGCCCTACAATTGATGAATGACCAACGACCCACACTGCTAAATGTGGATTGTACGGATAATTATGTAAGAACTTCAGAGCTATATATTGTGATAAAAAATAATAGCCTAAGATTTATGGAATTTAAGGGTTCTCAAAAGATCTGTAAAAACTTGTTACTCTGCTCTCAAAGAAACCAAAATAAAAATAAAAATTGTCTTGTATCTTTATTCTCATAAGTCAATTCTAAGAACTCTCAGTAATACGCCATTCACTTCAGTTACTTCCATAATTCGAGTTAGGATATGAATAGACAAAACGAACAACGCATCAAGCGTATCGGCTATGTTTTCATGACAGTGATCAGTTTGTTAGAACAGAGCACTTCATATTCTCACTGAATCACAAGAAATGTGATTATTTTCGATGCATAATACCAACCAACAACAATCATGAACATAAGAAATGGTGAAATAGCGAAGAAATTTCGATAAACTGAGCCAAAAACACCAAGAAACAGTAACACTCTCCTAATTACATCTAATTTCGCCATACCATTCGCCTTCTCCACTACACTATATGCTGAATTTAAAGCACAAAAGGTGAAAACATGGCATAAAAAAACATAATAATCCTAACAAACAGAGCATAATCATTCAAAAGTCTCAAAATATAACAATTTTAGATATTTCAAGATACATTAAATAGCCATACCTGATGGCAGGAAAGCCTCTTCGAAAGCTCCCTCCAATCACCTTGCACGAGTTCATATAGAGGAAGATCATCCGGGCAGCCATCGGGCTTTACCCACTTAAACTCCGATCTTGTGGAAGCCCTAATCTCATCTAAATGACCCTCATTCCTCACCAAGAAATACAAACCAATCGGTAATCCAACAACTCTATGAACAAAAAGAGCAGCATGAACTTGACTATCCCAAGGCAAGGCCCTAAAGGGCAATGCCAATTGCCTCCCATGCTTCTCTTCACTTGTTCTACAAACTGAAGGCATACAATGTAATAAAATCTGATAGAATGTCTCTCTAGAAATCGAAGTAAAACCATCCATATCGACTGCACTTCTACGCTTCCTCACCACTTCACTCAGACTAAACCCCTTATAAGAACTATCACTAATCATAGCACTACTTGTAAAAGGTTTAGGAAGTAAATCTTTCTTCGTATTAAACGGTTTCTTTACAGCCTCTGCTGTTCTATATATGATATCCCAACATAAATGCTCTTTACTAAGCACATTAGGTTTCCCCTTCCAATCAAGATTGGAAATTTTCAACAGTGCCGATCTAATCTTCCCATAATCAACCTCAAATTGCCCTAAACAACTGGGGAAAACCACCAATACGCAATCGGGATGCTCGAATTCGAGTTCTTGCATCTTTCCCCTCACCGGCCTGCTCGGAATGCTGAATTTGGGGAAACAATCCAATCCCATCAATTTCTCCAACTCTTCAAACCCTAACCCATCTAAAACCCTAACATCCCACCCAAGCCCGGCGGCCGCCATCGACAACGCCGCCACCGCGTGCCCTACGTCGTGATTGCAATACCTAAACGCCCTCTCGCCGTACTTCCATGCTTCCCGCCAAAAAACAGAGGAGAAGCCGATCAAAAAGGAAACCTCTGGTAGACACTCGGAGAAAAATTCCGACGGAATTCGAGCCCTAAGCTCCAGCGCGTGCTCCTTCGGCGCGTAATGCGCGACGAAGGAGTCATCGGAGAGGGAATCGACGGCCGGCGAGATGATGTACGCTTCCGTCGGGTGCAGATTGCCACTGCTAGGGTTTACGCGGAGCGACCACGTCGAGAATCCGGTTGTCTTCCACGCGGATAGCGCGAGGGAGTTAAAGAAGAGCTGCGATATGGTGATTTTGTTGATAGGTTTTGGAGGAGGGAGCGAATTGAAGAGGGAAGCGTAGGGAGGGGTATCTTCGTCATCGGATGATGGGTGGAGGAGGGGGAGGAGAGGGGCGGGGAGGTAGCGGCGGAAGGGGTTAGGCTGGTTGGCCCAATCGAGGCCGTGCGGGCCTCGTGCGTATTTGGTGAAAGAGTGTTTGGTTTGGTCGTGATACTTCAGAGCTTGATTCACGAGCTCTTGTTTCTCTTCCATGGCCGTTTCTTGTGTGGAGGTGGAGAGATTGAGAAAAGGTACGAGCTTTGCGGCGGCCGGAGATAGGTGGTGGTTGTGGTGGAAGGGAAGAGAGAGCGGGAGGCGGTGGTGTATGATGTTGTGCATGCTGACCTTCTTGAATTTTCTAGTACTACATACGAATTTTTCCTGTGAACCTTCTTTAATCATACTGCACTATTTTTCGATTTTTTTTATAACATGAGAAATAAATAATTACTCGAGTTTGTATTAAATTAAATCGCAGTGTATGAATTACAATCCAGATTAACTTAATTTCATCTTCATTCAACAACATCAATGGTGCTACTAAGAAATATACTCAATAAAAGGTGCATATATATAATTTAAGATATGAAAACATTTACGATGCTAATATAGTCAAGTATGGAGTATTATTTTTATTTTGAATAAATATTAGTATAGTATTAGAAAAAAGGATTTTGGAATATTTCTGATCCGGCAACTTTCTATCACCAAAAGAAACTTGGATAACACCTTCACGCCTCATATCTCTCTCACTCTATCCTATTTAACTTCTCTCTCATCCATCCCAACCACCACAAATCAGTACACAGAGCCATGGCTTCCTCTTCCTCCCTCACTCTCTCTCAAGCCATCCTCTCCCGCTCAACCATCCCCCGCCATGGCTCCTCCCAACAACTCCACATTTCCTCCTTCTCCGCCCTCAAATCCTCTTCCTCCGGCGTCTCCTCTCTCTCCCGCCGCCGCGCCGCCGCCGTGGTCCGCCATCCGGTCTGCGCTTCCGCTGCCGTAGAAACCCTCGAGAAGACCACCGACACCGAGCTCGTGGACAAGTCGGTCAACACAATCCGGTTCTTGGCCATCGACGCCGTGGAGAAGGCCAATTCCGGCCACCCCGGTTTGCCGATGGGCTGCGCTCCGATGGGGCATATATTGTACGATGAGGTGATGAGGTATAACCCTAAGAATCCGTACTGGTTTAACCGCGACCGCTTCGTTCTCTCCGCCGGCCATGGTTGTATGCTGCAGTACGCGCTTCTTCACCTCGCCGGATACGATTCCGTCAAGGTCGAATCTTTGTGCTTCTAATTGGATAATTAGTTCAATCATCATTTATTTCGATCACCAAATGCATGATAATTAGTTCAATTATCACTTGTTAAGTTTTAGTTATTTCATTTTAAGATATAATTTTGAACTATGAATCTAATTTGGGATACTTGGTTACAATTTATGATGGGCTTAAAGAATAATAAGTTTGGATCAAAGATTTTACTCTTGGTATTTCGAGGTCTAGTCAATGGAGGAATCTTTGTTCTTCTCCTTTGATTGTAACTGGTTGTACTTATGAGCTTGAGGTTTGTGCTTCTTAGGAAGAGGATTTGAAGAATTTCCGTCAATGGGAAAGTAGGACACCTGGTCATCCTGAGAACTTCGAGACACCTGGTGTTGAAGTCACCACTGGTTATGATCAAATTCATGAATTTCTTCTCATTTTGAGATAGTAGTATCTGAATTTGACTGTTGTTTTGGTACACTTTTGTGTAGGCCCACTTGGTCAAGGTATTGCCAATGGTGTTGGCCTTGCTCTAGCAGAGAAGCACTTGGCTGCGCGTTACAACAAACCGGATAGTGAGATAGTCGACCACTACACGTAAAGAACTCATCTTTATCATCTCTTCATGTGGTTCTTTAATCAAGGGTTGTAGTATGCAACTATGTTATTGACTAATTGGATTGGATTAAATACAGATATGTTATCCTTGGTGATGGATGTCAAATGGAGGGTATCTCGAACGAAGCTTGCTCCCTTGCCGGCCACTGGGGACTTGGAAAGCTGATTGCTTTCTATGATGACAATCACATCTCCATTGATGGGGACACAGAGATTGCTTTCACTGAGAGCGTCGACACACGTTTTGAGGCTCTTGGTTGGCATGTGATCTGGGTGAAGAACGGTAACAATGGCTATGATGAGATCCGTGCTGCCATCAAGGAAGCAAAGGCCGTTACAGACAAGCCCACTCTCATTAAAGTAAGATATGTCTTTGCATTCTTTGATCAAGAAAGTGTTCTTGATGCTGATCGTGTTCTGTTTTTACCGAGCAGGTTACCACAACTATTGGATTTGGTTCTCCTAACAAAGCCAACTCATACAGTGTCCATGGAAGTGCATTGGGTGCCAAGGAAGTTGAGGCCACTAGAGCAAACCTTGGATGGCCGTATGAGCCATTCCACGTGCCAGAAGATGTGAAAAGGTAAAAATATATCTACAAGCTTCCCAAATTTAGGCTTGCTATATTTCTTGGATAGTGATTTTGAAAATTCTTCGGGTTAGCCATTGGAGCCGACATATTTCTGATGGGGCTGCTTTCGAAGCTGAATGGAGTGCCAAGTTTGCTGAGTATGAGAAGAAGTACCCAGAGGATGCAGCTGAGCTGAAATCCATCATCACCGGTGAATTCCCAGCCGGTTGGGAGAAGGCTCTTCCTGTAAGTAACTCTTTACTAAATCTATTGCTATTAATTGATCTTCAAATGCTATGTTTTCTTGAGATCAATTATTGTACATTTTTCCAATTTGCATGACTGATTGAATAGCGGGCTAAGTAGTTTTACAAATTTAGAATATGGTTCAGGATGTGAATGAATGAATACATACAAACATCATTGAAACATATCAATATGTCTTGTATTATGTATAAGTAAATTGAGAATAAATGTATTTTCTTATATGCTCTGCTTGTTTCAGACATACACTCCCGAGAGCCCGGGCGACGCGACAAGAAACTTATCCCAAGCAAATCTGAATGCTCTTGCGAAAGTCCTCCCCGGTCTAATTGGAGGCAGTGCTGATCTTGCCTCATCCAACATGACTCTCCTAAAACTCTTCGGCGACTTCCAAAAGAACACTCCCGAAGAGCGTAATGTCCGGTTCGGTGTCCGCGAGCACGCCATGGGAGCCATCTGCAACGGAATCGCCCTCCACAGCCCGGGATTCATCCCCTACTGCGCGACCTTCTTTGTCTTCACGGACTACATGCGAGCGTCCATGAGGATCTCCGCCTTGTCCGAGGCCGGAGTCATCTATGTCATGACTCACGACTCCATTGGCCTTGGAGAAGATGGGCCCACCCACCAGCCGATCGAGCATCTAGCAAGCTTCCGAGCCATGCCCAACATCTTGATGCTCCGTCCAGCTGATGGGAACGAGACAGCCGGATCATACAAGGTGGCGGTTGTCAACCGAAAACGACCCTCGGTTCTTGCCCTATCGCGCCAAAAGCTGCCCCAGCTGCCCGGGACCTCCATAGAAGGCGTGGAGAAGGGAGGGTACACGATTTCAGACAATTCTTCGAGTAATAAACCCGATGTTATCTTGATTGGAACCGGTTCTGAGCTAGAAATTGCAGCAAAGGCTGCTGATGAACTCAGAAAGGAAGGGAAGGCAGTGAGAGTTGTCTCATTTGTTTCTTGGGAGCTATTTGATGATCAATCTGCTGAGTATAAAGAAAGTGTTCTGCCAGCTGCTGTGACTGCTAGGGTTAGTATTGAGGCTGGATCGACGTTTGGATGGGAGAGAATCGTCGGTGCTAAAGGGAAGGCCATTGGAATCGATCGATTTGGAGCCAGTGCACCTGCTGGGAAGATATACAAGGAGTTTGGTATTACAGCAGAAGCTGTTGTAGCTGCAGCTAAAGCATTGCTCTAAGCTTTTCTTGTTCTCTCATGGTGTTGATTTGTGGTTGTGGTTGATCAAAGTCTTAGGCAAAGGGCTCTGTTTTGGAGCCAGCAGAGCTGAGAATTGACAATAAAGGATGCACAAATCTCTTGTCATTATAATTGAGTATCAGCTTTTGTATATTAGGGTCAATAAGGGTTACAATGAATTATATGTATACTCGAACATCTTGATTTTTGTAAGTTAATTGTGTTTATTTTTAAGTGATGAAAAGGGTTCTTGAGTTTGTCATTTTGGAAAGGATTGAGTCATGGATTGAAGGCAGTGAGGGAGGAAGGGTAGTTTTATCCTAATCTGTTTGGACAAGGTTGAATTTTGAGGCCATGAATGCAAGTGGGATTGCATCAAGAATTTGTGTGGCTTGAGGGCTCTTATTATCTTGGACTATCTACATCACTGGTTATTTGTATACTTTTTGGACTCTTTTCCCTCTAGATGTTGAAGGGTAGGTTGGTTGGACCTTCATCACATAGAATAAGCCTAAAACCCTCAGCATATTCTTTTTCTCTCGTACATTATCAAAAATAGGATCTTTATTCTTTACGAAGCTCAGAAAGAACTTGGTCCTAAAAGCTAAAAAAGGAACATGTGTGATCTGATAAATTTTCCAAGATTAAATATTGAAATATGATCAAGAGAGGCATGTAGCATTCAGACACAGATTTGTTATTTGTAATTTAATGGTTATGAAATCACACATGGTTCATGCTGATCAAGAATCTAGATATTTTAATTATTTGTTGCAAGAATAAGAGGGCCCAATCAGCCCACTCCCAGATCTATACATACAGAAGCCATGAACAGAGTTCGAAAATGGATACCTAGAAAATTAGGTGGAGGTGGTTGGTGGCTCTATCAAGATCCAATTTTTATACCTAAAATAGCACAAAATTACATTTTCTTCCTCTTCATCAATACTAATCACAAAATTTTGGAGTATGATTATTTTTCCCCATTAATGAATGTTGTAAGGCTAAACACAAGTTAAATTACGAAGGATGAAATTTAGAGTTTGTTATCCACACACAAATTAGTATATGTATATAGTTTCCCTTTTACTTTTTTTTTGTCACAATTTGAAAATAAATTAGTATATGTATAAAAATTAATCAGATTTGTAGAGACTAACTAATTCACTAGCAACATAATTAAATTCAAGAAATCTAGCAACGGCACGTGCAAATTACCTCTACTAACTTGAAGAACGAAGACAAACGGTGGTTGGTAAGAGTACAAGAGTCTCTCAAATACCGACCGCATTCTACCCTGCCAACCCTCACAACTTCAACCTAACCCCATCTCTACGTCTACAAGAATCATTAAATTTTCAGTACCCAATTCTTCAACAAAGAAAAAACCACATTACTAGATCATTAATCTCTTGTTCGAATTGCTGAAAAAGAAGCAAGATTACAATGGCCCATGTTGCTAAAATGGCGTACAATCTCACCGCGCCCAAATTCCCGACTCCCAATGCTAAATCTCCTGCATCGACCTCGTGTTCGCTGCTTTTCCCCTCCAAGAATCTGTCGGAGAAATCATTGGTTTTGGGTAAAAACTCGATCTTGACGCTTAATAGGATTAGCCGATTGAAAGTTGTGGCTTCGGTGGCAACGGCGGAGAAGCCCTCGATAGTGCCGGAAATTGTGCTGCAACCCATCAAAGAAATCTCCGGCACTGTTAAGTTGCCCGGCTCTAAATCGCTTTCTAACCGAATTTTACTTCTTGCTGCTCTGTCTGAGGTAGTCTTTTTCACATTTGCTTCTTGATTTTTTAGGCAGATTTATTTTACTTGCCTACATGCAATTTTGTGATTACTGATTTGTTTTTACTGGTATTGTAATTGTAAGTGAAGATGAGATAGTTTTGTTCTATTATGGAAGTGGAGAATACTTTGTCTTTACTAGATGTGATCATAATTCAAACCTTTCATATAGTCAAAGTCTTAGTTTTATTAATGTTCTTGATGTATACTTCTTGATTGTATGCTGATTATTTTAATTACCTAGATGCATTAGTATTGTAATTTGCAAGTGAAGATGGGACTGTTTTGATCAATTGTGCAAGTGGACAATACATAGTATTTACTAGATATGATCATAATTCAAACATAGTTTTAGTTTTATTAATGCTTGAATTAGGACTATGTAGGCTCTCTTTTCTGGTAGTTTTTGATGATGTATGCTTAAGTATAGTTTTTGTGGTGTTGATTGAATAGTTGAAACTTTTTTTAGGGAACCACTATTGTGGACAACTTGCTAAGCAGTGATGATATCCATTACATGCTTGGTGCCTTGAGAACTCTTGGACTGGACGTCGAAGAAGACAAAGCTAATCAACGTGCGGTGGTGGGAGGCTCCGGTGGTCTATTTCCAGCTTCTAAAGAAGCTAAGGATGAGATTCAACTTTTCTTAGGAAATGCAGGAACGGCGATGCGCCCATTGACTGCTGCAGTTGTTGCTGCTGGTGGAAATGCAAGGTATACCATTAGCCTTCTTGTGATCTATATCTTTAGAATATAGACAGCTATATGATTCACATTTATGCCTGATCCTTGGGAGCTTCTTTCGTGACTCTATTTAAATTCAAGGCTAACATGTAATCTTGACCATAATTCTTCCATATCTGCATCAAATTGAATAATCTTATCTTACTAATCTTTAAAGTGATTTAGTTATTAACTATAGCATCTGTATTCCTTATGTCTTTCAGCTACGTGCTGGATGGAGTCCCTCGCATGAGAGAGAGACCTATTGGCGATTTAGTCGCCGGACTTAAGCAGCTTGGTGCTGACGCTGATTGTTTCATGGGCACGGAGTGTCCGCCTGTTCGTATTGTTGGAAAGGGAGGTCTTCCTGGTGGGAAGGTTGGTCTTCCTTTCTATTAGATTAATTACTCAGGCATGCTTGCCCACGTTGCATTACAGTTATACCGTATACAAGCTTCAAACTGCCCGTCTTACTAATTTCTTTACCCTAGAGGAAAATGGATCGACTTTTCTGAGTTTTGATTTCAAGGATAAAGATAAAGAGGATAAGAATACAAATTTAAATAGACAAAGTGGACAGCCAGCTCACAGTCTTGAAATAATACGCGTAATTTCTTTGAGAATTTTTTTTACTCAATGTTTGTGTTTGCAATATCTGATAGTTCCTGAAATATTTTTCACATCACATGATCCTTCTCCACCTAGTTTCTAGATTGAGAATGGAAGTTTTAATCTATTTAATGGTCTAATCAGGCATACATAGACATGGGAGAATCTAATAAATCTTGATTTCAAATCGATAGCCTTCTTCTGGTTATCTGTGAACTGAATATCCAATACATTCAAAGAACTCGACATGTTATCATGGGTTGTTTTGGTGCCAAGGTATTGTATTTTACTTTATCTAGATAAGAATACTGAACAGACTCTGCCCTCGTTCGGAGCTTTTCGGGAAATAAAATGACATTTTTGCCCTTAGGACTTCACTGTGAATCAATAATTTATCATTTCTATGTCTTTGCCTTATATTTGGCAGGTGAAGCTATCTGGATCCGTCAGCAGTCAATACCTGACAGCTCTGCTCATGGCTGCACCCCTGGCTTTAGGAGATGTTGAAATCGAAATCATTGACAAACTAATTTCTGTTCCATACGTGGAGATGACACTTAAATTGATGGAACGCTTTGGCGTTTCAGTAGAGCACACCGACAGCTGGGACAGATTCTTGATCCGAGGAGGCCAAAAGTACAAGTAAGCTACTCTCAACTAATTAGTTAGACAGTTTCAAGAACCTTGATTACATCGGAGGTTTAAAACCGATACATTCATCAGGTCTCCCGGGAAAGCATATGTAGAAGGTGATGCCTCGAGCGCGAGTTACTTCCTGGCCGGTGCAGCTATTACGGGCGGAACTATCACCGTTGAGGGCTGCGGAACGAGCAGTTTGCAGGTACCTTACTTACACAGCGTGTCGTGCTTTTTCATGTTCTTGATACGACATGTTTTGTGATGCCATTTGCTCGTGTTTCCTTTTGAAGGGTGATGTTAAATTTGCTGAGGTTCTTGAAAAGATGGGTGCTGAGGTTACGTGGACCGAGAACAGCGTTACCGTTACCGGACCTCCACGCGATGCTTCCGGAAGGGGACATCTTCGAGCCGTTGATGTCAACATGAACAAGATGCCTGATGTGGCCATGACTCTTGCTGTGGTGGCACTCTTTGCTGACGGACCCACCGCTATAAGAGACGGTATGGCTTCCTTTTTCTAATAGATTCAACAAGTTTTCGTAACATCTTTCACATCTTTCGCCATAACCATCATAAGCATGAAACGACACGTAACATGAAAACACAAGTCTTGCTTGTATTAGCAATGCATCCCTACTTAAAAACTAAAATGATCCTATTGTTTCTAGAAACAGTTATCCTCTGTACTATAAACAATTATGCTCTGTTTTAAACATCGGGTAATCCACTTAGCTTCTAGAAACAGTTATGCTCTAATTAAACAGTTCTGAAAGCACCCGGCATTCATAATCCACTTTGCATCTTCTGCTGCATTGTAATATTTAGATAGAAAATTTGAAAACTAACAAGATTTTGAAAATTGCCATGATCTTCTTCTATGAATGTCGGGTAAAACAGCGGGTTTGAGTGAATATTGGGTAAAATAGCTGGACTCGAGTTCGCTAGAAGAGGTCACGATCTTCTTTTGTGAATTTCTTTATCAAATATAGAGATTCCATAACATCATACCTTTGATCCCTTAGACATTTACCCATACCTTATCCTATCTTTAAAAAATGGGCCTTATTTAGGAGGCATATATTCCCAATACATGATTGACTTTTCTGCTCCCTTTTGTTCCCTTTCTTCGGATTCTTCTCCTTTTGATGCTATTTGACCTCGCCCTCTCTCTCTCTCCTCATGCACAAACTTTTGTTTTTCAGTGGCTAGCTGGAGGGTGAAAGAGACTGAAAGGATGATTGCAATATGCACTGAACTAAGAAAGGTTAGTTGCTTCCTAATCCTTCTTTCTTTTGTCTAAGCCTATCACTAAATTCTTGATTTCTATACTTCAGTTGGGAGCAACGGTCGAGGAAGGGCCGGACTACTGCGTGATCACTCCACCAGAGAAACTAAACGTGACAGCCATCGACACATATGATGATCACAGGATGGCAATGGCCTTCTCTCTTGCTGCTTGCGCGGATGTGCCCGTTACAATCAGAGACCCCAGTTGCACGCGTAAGACATTCCCTAACTACTTCGACGTGCTTGCTACCTTCTCTAAGCTCTGAGAACAGATCAGAAACTAGTACTATCCTGTTGCCTAAATTTTGGCATTGTATTATGAGAAGTATGCTTGAGATGTTGAGATTGGTTGTACTGTTAAAACCCTTTTTAAGTTGAGAATTGTTTTGGTTGTAGGCAGAGATTAAATATACTGTGACCAGTTCTTGAATAATGCAAGTCTTGTGAAGTTTATTCTTGCCAACTTAGCCTGGCATGTGAAGGGCAATAATGAATCCTCTGTTCAGCAAAATTGTGTGCAATGCATCAGAATTGTTTCTATCTCGATAATTTACGCTGCTTTAAATGAATGATACGTGACACTTGTTAAACAATTGTAAATTATGATATCAATCGATTACTAATCGATAATAATGCATTAACACAAACAACTAATGTATAAGACAATGTGTACACTGCAAATATTTTCCATACCTTTTCCATGATATTTCATATTTAAAGGAATGGTTATAAATATAAATAAAATCATGATGTTTAATCTTATTAATTCATGTACTATGTTACTATCTAAGATTCTGATTTTCATATGACCCATATACATTGTATATGTATATGTAGAGAGAGAAAGAGAGAGATGGGGAGTTAAACATGTCACATGGTTGAGGTCGGCTGGTGATGGAGGACAAAAACAAGAAAATGTTAGTTATTCTCCTTTGTTGGATATGAGTCAGTAGATTGATACTCAGCTGTTCTAGGGTTAAAAGAAATTGGGGGAAATCATAGTAGTACTTATGGAATTGAAGATCCCAAAACCGAGCCGATATCGGTAGATTAGTGTGTCGATAGGATTAGGCGATGTATAGGTTAGACGTGATGTAATGCTTATTATTTTTGTCTAAATCCCGTGACGGGGTAGTTGTTGAACCGATCTTCACGAAGATACTTTTCGAACCCCACGTCATCGGTGTAATCGCTTGCATTCTTCGTCGCCGGTGATATCAAACTCGCTTGAAGATCCCGCATCACCGACCGGACCTCGTAGAAGCATTCTCTACAAGCCGATGGTCATCGGTAGAAGAACCCAGTGCAAGCAGTATACCTTCGCGATCGACCAACCGACTATCGGAAGCTCACTTTATCGGTCCGACGACTCGACCGAAGAAGACAGACTTTCGAGCATCGTATCCGACGTAAAAGCGACCCAAAGACTTAAAGTCCCTTCAAATGTTCGAAAGAAGACATACGAGGTAGTTTGAACGGTCAACTCGACACTCACCAACTACAAACCTCGACCAATGAGAAGCCGACAACGCTTACCTACTCTACACGGTAAAAAGCCGCTCTCATGAACAGTGCATTAATCGCCTCGCCGCAACAAAGTTGAATAGTGGCCGTTTTCTTTGGACGCTTGTGACACGTGGCATCGTCGTCTCCAACGGACATATGTCACAACTCACAACTATAAATAGAGAAGGATTTGAAGATTTCAAGAAGAGGAATATACGCGAAATCAAGGGAAATCATTAAAACTCACAACGCTCTAGAACCTTCAAGCTTATCCGAGAGACGAACTAGTTTTCATAGAACACTTCTTGTAGTTCATCTCTCAGAGCACTTTGATCCCTATCTTCTCTAGACTAAGCTCATTGCTAGATTCATAGCTTAGATCCGAAGGAGTTCACATTTAGTGAATTGTTCTTGTTGTAAGAACTCCTTCTCGCTTGGAGAATATTCCCTCCCTTCTAAACTTAGGTTTGGATTGTAAAGTCGCTAAGGACTATAACTTAGAGGAACCTGCCCAGCGTACAAGTATCCCCGCCGAGGCTTGCTCTCGAATAATCAACAAGTTCTCCCGCCTTGTTCGGGGACCGTGGACGTAGGATCTTGCGTATCCGAACCACGTTAAATCGCTTGTGTTCATTTCTTGTTTTATTGCATAGCATTCAACCGACTTGAAAATCATAAGTTTGCATAAAACGTATTTTATAAAGTGCATGACTAAAAGATTTAACTTGCAAAAACGCGTTTTCAAAAGAGACGACTCGGGCCTAACACTTATCCGCACTACGTCTCCGACCGAGTTTCGTAATACCGACATCGGTCCGTAGAAGAGCTCGGAAGCCGACTCACTTTGACCCCAAGTGATCGAAGGCTTACTTGGCACCGTTCATCGCTTGCAAACATCGGCTTCAACTGACCTTCACCGAGAAAAAGAAACGAGCTCAGGTGTATTCACCCCCCCCCTTCTACACTGATTTTTCGTCTCCGGACCAACAATTGGTATCGAGCACACGGTGTTCAACCGATCGCCGGTTACGAAATCTATGGTCCTCTCGAACCGATCCCGAAAACCGTTTTCACCGCATAAGCATCTTTTCAGCATCCTTATACTCTTACTCTTACAATGTCCGATATGTCGGGTATTAGGATGGTGCCGATGTTCTCAATAGAGAACTACACGGTATGGCGCGTACGTATGGAGGCACACCTAACGTCACTCCACGACGGCATGTCGCGATGTCCTAGAAGTTAGGACCGATCATTCCTATGATCGACGACAAGATAGTATTCTTCGCCGGAGGAGGCGTGGGAGCACAAACCGGTGCTAAGGTTCCCAAAGACAAATCTGCCTTCACGCCCGAAGAAAAGAAGTTGCACAACCTCGACCGAGTTGCACGTAACGCCATACCGACTACGCTCGATGACTCACACCTCGGAAGGGTACAAGATTGCAAAACGGCGAAAGAGCTATGGGACGCCTTGGGTCAGTACCGAGCCATGGAACCCCTCGGATCAAAGAAAACAAGCTCGAGCTAGAGCTTCAGAAGTTCGACGCCTTTGCAATGGAGCCTACTGAAACCATTGACGAGCTGAGTGTCAGATTCACCAATCAAGTCAATGTCATCAATGGGTTGGGGAGGTCGTTCACCAACAAGGAGATGAACACCAAGATCTTGAGAGCGTTGCCCCGACAGAAGTGGCTTCCATTTGCTACTTATTTACGTCGCTCTGATCTAAATGCTCTAACTCCTGATGTTATATTTTCGAATTAAAATCGGAGGAATTCGAGCATAGCCTACCCCAAAAGTGCTTAAGCGCTCCACCGACACACGGTTCGACCACGCCTTCAAGGCAACGATCAAGCAATACCGGAGCCAAGCCTATTTCCTCAAGCAAAGCCGTGGCCACATCGCAGCAAAGTCTTCCGAGACTTCGAGGCCCCGACCGGCCTAGCACCGATGGCTCTCAAATATCGAGAGGGAAAAGGAGAGAGTCGAAAGGCGAGGAAATACAACCGAGATTCTTCCTCGGGTAAGAAAGACTATCATAAGAAAGAAGAATCTAATCCTTCTACCGAATGCGGGAAATCGGAGTCTGCGCCGGTCCGTCTAAAGACTCGGTGGTAAGAGCAAAGCAGAACATCTACCCGCTACAACCGCAAGAAGGAGGGACACTATCGCACGATTGTCCCGAACTCTCCGCTCAAAGAGCGTAACGGCAGCCGAGGAGAAAGAAATTCGCCGAGAGACGACAGGCCTATATAGCCGGAGAGATATCCGACAACTCAATTGAGGAGGATACATTCATGTATTCTTCTCGAAGATGAAGCCGCGTTCGTCGCAGGTTGAGGTCGCAGAGACAGTTCTCGATGAGTCGACCGAATACTTGTTTGATGGCCGGAGAAGAGGCCGAGGTAAATTCTAAACGCATTATTACCTCTTCTTCACACAAAGACACAAGACACGTGCTCGGTCACGGATGATCCTCTGAGATGTGGTACAAGCCTACGACGACTGTTAGAGGAACGTATTCAGGTGAGCAGAGTTCAAGCAGAACCATCCGAGGAACTTGAACAGGTAAAGGCCGAGAATCGAGACTTTCTTCGATTGTCGGGTCTCTACCGAGTCAGTGGATCTAGTTGCGAGACTCAAGGAAGAGATTGAATCTCTTATGACTAAGTCTCGCTTCAAGAGACTCAAATCTCGGTTCGACCAAGGACAATTTCGAGAAAGAGACCGAAATAGCCAAGCTCGCCCGAAGCTCGCGGACGTGCGGAATGACTATGACTCACTCGGAAGGAGTGACGAAGTCCGGAGAGTATTGATGACCGAACAATACACGGGAGCTAAGGAGAAGCTTGAAAGCATGCTTAGAGCTCAACGGTCAACTTCGTGAAAGAAGGCCCGGGCTATACACACGAAGCTTCTACCTCCAAAAGCTCAAGCAACCCCCGGCCGATAGGTTCGTCGGAGGAAAGGTGCAAGCCGCCGACACCACACCTCGGGCGAAAAACAAACGAGAAAATAATTACACCTCGCCCGAGTAGCAACAAGCAGTGACCAAAGGTTCCAGCCCCGGGACACCGCGATCAAATTTAGGGGGAATCAAGAAGGTCGAGATGGGCGAACAAGTACAAGGAGCCATTGTATGAGCACCCGGCTCAAGACGGCTCGTACTACTATGAGCCCGGGGTCGGGAGAAGCGCTAAGACTCGAAGAAGAAAGCGCATGAACCCAAAATTATTAGCGAGAAAGTCGGTATCTCCAAGTCCTCGTGGAGAAGAAAGCCGATAAGGTTCGGAAAAAGAAGTCCGGAACTTCTAAGGTCCCGAGACAGATCCTGGGTTCCGAAATCACCCACTAACCTATAAGGACCCAATCGAACCAAAGGGTACCTAAAAATGCCCTCGTTTTGCGAGTGCATAAGGACCCGTGGATAGTGGACGGCGGCCGCTCGAGACACATGACTCCGCCGGAAGAGCCTCGCCGACCAACTACGTACAAGAAGATGGTCCCGGAATTGAATTCGGTGACAATTCCAAAGGCTACACAAGGGGATACGGAACGCCTGAACATTGGGACTCGCCACGGTTCAAGAGTAACATATGTTGAAGGACTTCAACATAATCTCCTTTCGATCGCCAATTCGTGATAATCTTAACGAGTAATCTTTGACACCGGTTTTCGTGATATTGTTGACAAATCTACAGGGGGAAAACAGTGTTATCGTGTTCGCGGAGGAAGAACATCTATGTTGCAAACCGGAATACCGCAGTAACCCGAGGCTTGCTTGCTCGCACGGACTAAATCGAGGTAACAAGTCAGCCGGCTATGGCACAAGAGACTCGACCACCTGAACTTCAAGACCATGAACAAGCTTGTCAAGAACTCTAAAGTCGAGGACCGCCCAACGAATCGTTTATCAAAGACAGAAATTGTGAAGCGTGCTCGAAGGGAAAGCAAACGAAGAGTAGCAATCCACCTATTCCGTCACCTTCCACTGATGGAATCCTTCAGCTGCTTCACATGGACTTATTCGGGCCAGTCTCTCCAGTGACTATAAGAGGCAAGAAGTATGCCCTCGTCGTCATAGACGACTTCTCGAGATATACTTGGGTCATCTTCATCGCCAACAAATCGATGTTCGGACCGAGTTACCTAATCATCGAAGAAACTCGGTGTGGAAAAGAACATCAAGATTAAGAAGATACGCTCGTACGGAGGAACAGAGTTTCTAAACTCGGTAGTTAAGACATACTGCGATAAAGAGGGAATTCAAAGCACGAGACATCACTGCGCGCACCCCTCAGCAGAACGGACTTGCCGAACGTAAGAACAGAACTCTCAAAGAAGCAGCAAGAACGCTCCTCGCAGATTCCGGACTACCCTCAAAGTTTTGGGTTGATGCTACCGACACCGCTTCGTTACACTCGGAATCGATCACTATCGACACAAAGAACACATGAAGACGCCATACGAACTGTGGAAAGGGAGAATTCCTTCTATTTCTCATTTTCATGTTTTCGTTTGTCCTTGCTTTATCCACAACAATGGGAAAGATCAGTTGAAGGTCTTTGATAGCAAATCGATCAAGGAGTATTCTTAGGATACTCCCGAGTCGATAAAGCCTTCGAGTTTTTAACTATCGAACTCTTTGCGTGGAGGAAAGCCCTCATGTTGTTTTTGATGAATTTGTTACCGAGAACGGGAAAGATACAAAGTCAAGTACCGAGGATGTCGGCGCAGCAAGCTATAGGATCTCGAACTAAATGACAAAGCTAAAAAGATCCAAGCATTGTTGGGATGATGAGTCGGAAGATGAAGAAATTCGGACTCGACCAACAAGCAATGTAGCTAACCTAGTTGATTCTATCGAACAGAATCAACAACAGGTAACTTCGGTCGATGAGGAAGCCCCTGTGGTAACTGAGACCTCTACTGAGAATATAAACTCAGGGGGAACCATTAATGTTCCTGAGCTGAATGCCCCTGAACCTGGAAACTCAGTAGATCCTAACCTTCTTACTTGAATTACTACGGTCACAAAACAAGACTACTCGAAATGCCTAATACACCTACCGAGCGTGGAAGTGGTATCGAAGAAGAAGCCCGACTCGGGCGTTCGTGGCTCGATGCTCATTCTTCAGATCTTATCATTGGAGATCCATCAGCAACTATAAGGACGAGATCAAGATTAATTCAAGGAGAAAGCTCACTTTACTCTTGTTTTTTGTCTACAGAAGAACCTCAGTCGATAGAGGACGCACTTAAAGATGCTCGACCGGGTCATTGCTATGCAAGAAGAGCTGAACCGGTTCGTCGAAATGAAGTTTGGGAGCTTGTCGACAGACCTAGACATCAGCACGTGATTGGAACTAAGTGGGTCTTCAAGAACAAGCGAGATGAAAACAACGTCATTGTCAGAAATAAAGCTCGACTAGTTGCTAAAGGATACAGTCAGGCAGAGGGAATTGACTTTGATGAAACATTTGCTCCGGTCGCAGATTGGAAGCCATTCGTCTTTTCCTAGCTTATGCAACACATCGAGATTTAAGGTATATCGGATGGATGTGAAGTCGGCTTTTCCGAACGGCGTCGAAGGAAGAAGTCTACGTGGAACAACCGCCCGGCTTTCGGACAGGGACATCGGGTGTACGAGACTTAGGAAAGCTCAGATGGGTTAAAACAAGCACCCGGGGCTTGGTATGATACCCTATCGGACTTTCTACTTCGTAAAGGTTTTCAAAAGGGGACGTAGATCGCACCCTATTCAAGCATAAAGTCGAAGATGACATTCTATTGGTGCAAATATATGTGGACGACATCATTTTCGGTGCAGAAACGGGGTTATATGTCGCCAGTTCGAGAAGATGATGAAGGAGAAATTCGAGATGTCCATGATGGGAGAGATGAATTATTTCCTTGGATTTCAAGTAAAACAATCGGTGAAGGAATCTTCATCAATCAAGCCAAATACACTCGAGATCTTCTCAAAAGATTCGGCCGTGATTCCAAAGCAAACCGGTCAAGATCCCCATGAACACGAACTTTAAAATCGATCTAGACAAAGAGGGAGCTTCGTTAACTCTACCGATTATAGAGCTATTATTGGTTCTTTACTTTATTTAACAACTAGCCGACCCGACATAACTTATGCTTGTAGGTGTATGCGCAAGATTTCGAGGCGAATCCCAAGCGAAGTCATCTAGACTCGGCGAAGAAGATTCAGCGATATCTAAGAGGAACACCCGAGGTGGGTTATGGTATCCTGCCGATGATAATCTAATACCGACGAGTTATTCGATGCCGATTACGCAGGATGTAGGATAGATCGAAAATCAACTTCCGGAACATGTCGGTTCCTAGGCGGCAAGCCGATATCGTGGTTTTCAAAGAAACAAGCACTCGGTAGCTACGTCCACTACCGAAGCCGAGTACATGGGCTGCAGGAAGTTGTTGTGCCCGCATCCTTTGGCTTCGACAACAATTGAGAGATTATGGTATAACTCGGGATGAAGTGCCCATCTACCGTGACTCCACCAATGCAATAGCTATAACTCGGAACCCAGTTCTACATACCGGATGCAAGCACGTGGACATCCGACACCACTTCATCGGAGACCATGTCGAAAAGAAGGACATCGGAATGGAGAAAATCCATACCGACAAGCAAAGGGGCGATATACCGACCAAACCACTAGCCGAGAACAAAGTTCGGAGAACTATCGGTTGAGCTAGGTCCGCTCGATCCTACCGAGACAAGTCGGTAGAAGCCGACTACCGATAATAATATACTTAGCAACAATGTGTATCGGTATGGAATCAGCACGACAAAGTCGAGAAAACTTAGTACAGTGACTCATTGGGAGATGCACACTCGTACACAACAAGGGAGAACATGGTCATCAGCACAACCATCCTCCCGATAAATGATGGTAACCACTGATAAGTTCGACCAAGAGGTTTGCGTAGTATCGTTACTTAATTTGTTCGAAGCATGCCGCATTTAATGCATCGCCGCCCGCATTCGCTGCCTAGGAGCATTTATTCCTTACCATTTATTATGTTTAAGGTTTGAGGAAAGGTCGACGGGACTCCTCGCCCGCGTAATTAATGCTCTCGTTGCGCATTTAATGCATGTCTTCTCCATTAGCTTTATTACGTATATCTATATTTTTGGCGGCTATTGTAATCATTCTTTTATAACATTTAATCTTAGCCGCCCCTTGATTTTGAAAGATTAAATTTGAACCGTGCGATTCAAACTAAAGATCAAACTCAATATACAAAATCTTTCATCTTCTATCAACTCCTCACTTTTCGCCATTCTCATATCTTAGAGCTTTTTCTTAGCGATTCGGTTTCCTTCCTTACATCCTCATTCAAACCGCATTGCTATATCTCTTTTCAAGCTCTATTTCACGGTAATGTATCATATGCCCGCTAGCAACTACTAACTTACTCTATTTTCAAGTGCTAATATGTTGTTTTGCGATTTCAATGGCGAACGTTCAAACTCCGGACAACATTGAGGAGATTGTAGCCTCCGAGATTCCGTTTGAACCTACCTTGGCCTTCCGCCAAGTGGAGATCTCTTTCCTTGAACCCGTGTTTGACGCTTTGGAGCGTTCGGGGTTGGAGATGCTTGGTTTCGAGCACCCCGTGTTTTTCTCCCTCGGCAGTCGAAGTTTATTTCAACCGGAAATCTCTAGCGTCGGGAGGAGAGGAATCATCCTTCTCTTATCGAAGGAAGTCGATCAAGATGAGTGGGGAGTCATTGTTCTTACCTTCGATATTCAAGATGCTCTAGCTCTCTCTTTCGATCTTCCCAACTCCGGCATTTCTCCGATTGGATACAAGGAGAAGGAGATCAATGCATATGTGCGAAATTCGTGGACGCAAGGATGTGGCGTTCAAAACGGCTTTTACCGAGGAATATGTTGCTACCTCGATGCGAGAGGTCTAGCTTACGTGGTATCGCACATTCGACAAGTTCACTGGATCATATGATCAACTCGTCCAAACCTAGGATTCGCTGATGATGGCAATAGACGATGGGGTTGAAGTGAACTGGGCCGAGTATTATACTACTCGGATGAAGGCACGTGCTCGGAAGTTCACCACATTACCCACCGGCGAGAGGAGGATAGCCGGTGTGGGTAAACTTCTATTCGGAACAAAGATGTCCGTTTCGATAGAATGCATAGTTCGGAGGAACTCGACTGTTGAGAACTCGGCCTTTGAGGACTCCAAGTACTTTGACAAGAAGTCTATCAAATTTATGACAAAGGTTGGAGCGAGAAAAGTCAATTGGCAAGGGCCACCTGAACCGAAGAGAGCGGCGCTCGCTCCGCCCCCAACCTGTCCAAGTACCAAAGAAGAGGAGGTTGGCTAAGAATCGACCTGCTGAGGTCACGGTGGCTCGACCACTTACCATTATTCAGCCCGGCTCCTCCTTCTATTCAAGAGGAGCAACTACTCGATTCGATATCTTGGAATCGAGGGAGCGACGATCAAGGACAAAGTCCAAGTGATCAGCTCCGAGGGAACAGAGTCCGACAAGAGGGAACCGTCACCCGAACCTCTGCTGAGTGGACAACAACCGACACCACTCATTGCGTCTTGCAGCCTGAGATTCAGCAAGAGATACCGAGAAATTGCCGAGCACGCAGATCCGGTTGAAATAGCAAGAAGGACAAGAGCTCAGATGCTCTTAAGGTTTTCGCACCGGGACATTCTTATTGACTTTGCCAAATCCCAAGCAGTCACCGGGATGAGCTGCGACGCAGGAGCAAGAGCTCCAAGCCAAGATTGGATTCGGAGAGCCACCGATGTGGCGTCTTTCGAAGATTTGAGAGCCGCAATGCTCTATTTACCGAGCTTGAGAGCTCCGATCGAAACTGACTCCGCCCCCATCTCCACCTTCCGATAAAGGCGATAATGATGATCAAGATGAGGAGATGGATGGCAAACCCAAGGAAGCGCACAGGGGAGAATCTGCAGAGGGACAAACTCCCCAAGAGAAGAGCCCAACACCACCCATAGTCACATCGGTGAGGCTACAACCGCTCCGAAGTACAGTAGGGGAGCAGTTGATCTCGTTCTACGAGCGAGAGGCTCGGAACCGGCTCTTATCGGATACAACCCATCGGTTCCGTGTCCTCACGTTCGTCAATAGGGCTATCAAACGCCAAGGTGAGAAAAATCGACTCCTAGCCAAAGATGTTCATTTCAAATGGGAGAAGTACACCAAGTGCTCGGAACGAAGCTCTAAGTAAGTTGGCCGCCGACATCTCCACCCCCTAAAGAGGCTTCTCGACCAGATTTCAAGGAGATAGTTGAGCGAGGCCCTAAGTGCTCAAAAGGCCGATTTATCGGCCACGAGTCGGCCACGCTTGCCGCTCGGCATAAAACTTTCTCGGAGCAGGTGACTCAAGCGATGAAAACAATTCAAGGCTTCATTGATGAGAGAAACAAGATAGCAACCACCTCTCTTCAAACGGCCATCAAGCAACAGTGAGGCCTTAAAAGCCATTCGTAAAGAAATGACAGAATCAAATGATCAAGCTCTGCGAAACTCCGTCAGGAGTCGGCCGCTCGATTGAAGAAATCTAGAGCCGATCGGGAGAAAGACTGGGAAAACTACCGCAACTTGGTCGGTGATTTTGATGACACGATTACCCGGATCAAAGATTCTGCTGCACAACTGGAGCGAGACGTAAAAGCTATCCGCACCTCCCCGGCGAATATTGCGATGCCAAAAAGGGGGAAGATATTGTGAAAGATGAACCCGATACGGATACACCGACGTCCGGATCCTCGAGGGACGAGCTCGGGAGGCGGGACCCTCCTCGGCCAGAGCCCTCACCGCAGAGATTCAGGGGGAACAGGCTCCGGAGGCAGGACCAACTAATCAGAAAGGTACATCTACTGAGGTCCTTCTCCTTGATTTCCCACTACAAGCCACCCCCATCTCCTCTTCAGCTGTGCACATAGACGAAATCGCTCAATTCCTTGAAGAGCCAATGAAGAAGAAGAGTCTCAAAAGCCGCCGCAGAGGTCGGGGAAGGAAATCGCCTATCGAATCCACTACTCCTTCCTCCCCCGATCAAGAAGTTTAAATCAAAAGCGGAGCAAGAGGCATTCGACCTCGAGAATAGCCCAAGAGCTGCAAGACAATTTGGACCGGGAGCGTCGGCTAGAGGAGGCAAACTGGCAAATAAAAGCCTAAGGGCAAAGCTGTCAGGGGCAAAGGAAAGAGAAAGGTCATTAATACAGTCGAAGAGCAAAAGAAGAAAGCCCAAGAAGAATTTGCTAAGGCTCTTCCGACTGAAATCAAAGCTACTGCTCAGAGTATTCCCATATCTACTCTTACACCTGAGCGGATAGCGTAAGATCAAACGACACGGGAGGCGACGCGCAAGGACCGAGTCTCGAGACGAGGAGACACTAGAGCGGCCGCTCTCCGTGAGAAGAAAAGGATGGGCCGACCCGGCAAGAATGAAAAGCCTATCTCGATAAAACCAAACGGCCGATCCAAGAAGGCGGATCCCGAGAGGATCTAAGTTCATCGGGGCCCCCACATCAAGCAACAACCGATTCAAAGCATGTGGATAAGTGGGTGCCGGCTGATATGAATGAACATTGGGAGAGATTGAAAGAAACTTTTATCAAAGGCTACTACGTATGGCGCATTTACCCTCTTGATCGCCCGACCGATCAGCTCTTTGAGGAGTTGATTACGAGATTTAATGTTGAATTCGGTGAACGGCTGAAGCAAGTCATGGAATCACGAGAATGTAACCTTCCGTGCCCCGGCTTTCCGACGTATTCCACCGCCGAGACTTGCTAGTGGGACCGCCGAGCACTAAGGACATAGAAAGAGAAGTGGAGGAAGCCGCCTGACGCCCGAGCCTCGCTCCCGTAAAGGCCGGATGATAACTTGGAGATCCAGGAGATTCGAGCTAGAGTGTATAAATACTATTACCGGATCCCCCCGAGGAAAAATCCACCGACTTCAAGAAGAAAACGCAGAAGTTCAAGAAGCAAGAAGCAGTGATTTTTTTTCTCCTCATCTTTTGTAATAGCATAGGAACTCGTAATTCTTGATATATATATCGGTTCCTCGCTTGATAGACAATTACTCATTGTCTTTCGGCCTTTCACTTTGTGTTTACACTACCGATCACCAAGTGATCGACACACACTCACATCGGTTTCTCGATCTTGCCTTTCTCTCACCTTTGGAGTTCATTTACTATTATCGTTTTCCTCGGATGCTTTAAGGGGGAAATTGTTGTCGATAGGACAGTATCTTTAATAGATATTAGAGTATAGAGGTTTTGGCATCATCAATTAGGGGGAAATTGTTGGATATGAGTCAAGTAGATTGATACTCACGTTTGTTCAGGGTTAAAAGAAATTGGGGAAATCATAGTAGTACTATGGAATTGAAGATCCCAAAACCGAGCGATATCGGTAGATTAGTGTGTCGATAGGATTAGGCGATGTATAGGTTAGACGTGATGTAATGCTTATTATTTTTGTCTAAATCCATGTACGGGGTAGTTGTTGAACCGATCTTCGATGAAGATACTTTTCGTAACCCCACGTCATCGGTGTAATCGCTTGCATTCTTCGTCGCCGCTGATATCAAACTCGGTTGAAGATCCCGCATCGACCGACCGGACCTCGCAGAAGCATTCTCTACAAGGCCGATGGTCATCGGTAGAAGAACCAAGGTGCAGCAGTATACCTTCGCAATCGACCAACCGACTATCGAAGCTCACTTTATCGGTCAGACGACTCACCGAAGAAGACAGACTTTCGAGCATCGTATCCAGACGTAAAGCGACCCAAAGACTTAAAGTCCCTTCAAATGTTCGGCGAGAAGACATACGAGGTAGTTTGAACGGTCAACTCGACACTCACCAACTACAAACCTCGACCAATGAGAAGCCGACAACGCTTACCTACTCTACACAGTAAAGCCGCTTCTCATGAACAGTCGCATTAACCGCCCCTGCCGCAACAAAGTTGAATAGTGGCCGTTTTCTTTGGACGCTTGTGACACGTGGCATCGTCGTCTCCAACGGACATATGTCACAACTCACAACTATAAATAGAGAAGGATTTGAAGATTTCAAGAAGAGGAATATACGCGAAATCAAGGGAAATCATTAAAACTCACAACGCTCTAGAACCTTCAAGCTTATCCGAGAGACGAACTAGTTTTCATAGAACACTTCTTGTAGTTCATCTCTCAGAAGCACTTTGATCCCTATCTTCTCTAGACTAAGCTCATTGCTAGATTCATAGCTTAGATCCGAAGGAGTTCACATTTAGTGAATTGTTCTTGTTGTAAGAACTCCTTCTCAGTTGGAGAATATTCCCTCCCTTCTAAACTTAGGTTTGGATTGTAAAGTCGCTAAGGACTATAACTTAGAGGGAACTCGTCCCGGTGACAGTATCCCTGCTGAGGCTTGCTCAGAATAATCAACAAGTTCTCCTGCCTTGTTCAGGACCGTGGACGTAGGATCTTGCGTATCCGAACCACGTTAAATCGCTTGTGTTCATTTACTGTTTTATTGCATAGCATTCAACTGACTTGAAAATCATAAGTTTGCATAAAACGTATTTTATAAAGTGCACAGCTAAAAGATTTAACTTGCAAAAACGCGTTTTCAAAAGAGACGACTCCGGGCCTAACACTTATCCGCACTACAGTCTCCGACTGAGTTTCGTAATACTGACATCAATCGGTAGAAGAGCTCGAAGCCGACTCACTTTGACCCCAGTGATCGAAGGCTTACTTGCGGCATTGTTCATCGGTTTGCAAACATCGGCTTCACTGACCTTCACCGAGAAAAAGAAACGTAGCTCGGTGTATTCACCCCCCCCCCTCTACACCTGACTTTTCGTCTCCGGACCAACATCCTTCAATTCTTGAATTCCAAATCTCATCAAATTCAGCTCACGAGTGTACGGCTGATTAACTCTTGTTTTTGGCATTTATGCACTACTTAATATAAACCCTTTTATTATATTACTAATTAATCTCTCTCATGTCCATCATAAATTATTTACAAACTGTTGGAACCATAAATATGTACAGTTAAACCTCGATAAAGTAATAATCTTGAGAATGAGAAAAAATATTTATTTAATGAGGTTATTACTTTATCTAATAGTATTATTTTAATGCATTTACTCATATCGGGACCAGAAGAAATTATTATTTTAGCTAGATTATTACTTTATCGAGGTTTAACTGTAATTTAGTTGATTTTTCTCATTTTCTATATAGATTCGAGTTTGATCCTTCATTCATTCGCCATTTTTTTATTATCGCCATTTTTTATATATTTTTTATTATTATTTTTTAAATATGGGAGTTAGTTGGGAACAACAATCCCATCTCGTGTATAAAGTTTTCACATGATTTCATTAAATTTAGATGGAAAAAGAAATAGTCATCACATGAAGAGCACACAACTGTCATCTGCCCATGTTGCCTTGTAATAACTATTTTGTGTAAAATGATGACTAACATGTACTCCCTCCGTCCCATTATTAATGTCCACTTGTCTTTTTTAGTTGTCCATTATTTATGTCCCATACCAAATAAGGAAATAAATGAGTGGACCACAATCAATCTAAGCAAGTGGACCCCACCCCTTTATACTTTTACACCACAACTTTACACCTTTACCTCCACTATCTTAATTACCGTGCCCAATCCCAATGGGACATAAATAATGGGACGGAGGGAGTATATTTAAATATATGGACAACTCTCTCTCTCTCTCATCTCTGTTTCTTGAATTTGACTTTTTACTTTTGAAGTCACAAAAAGAACTTTGATTGAAGCAAACTTGTAGTTTGGAAGGGAGATTTGATGATAACAATAATTAAAATAAAATAAGGTGTTGAATAAATGGAGTTTTGCTGCCTTATTTCTCAAGGTTGTCTGCACTCAGAAATTACTAATATGGCTGCTAAGTTAACAAGAAATATATTAATTAATTAATGTCGTTTTGGTTATCTCCCATTTAAAATTAAGGGAACCACATGATTTTGAAATGATTTCAGAATATACTATGTACTTTTCTTTGACAAACAGGCAATAACTTTGTCTTAAATTTAAGCATGCAGTAATTGCGTTGCCTCATAAATTTAAATAATTAATGTAACACGACATTAAGCAACAATTAATTTTTTCCAACTTTGAGGCTCCAAAATTTAAAGAAAACTATTTTAAAATTTAAATTTATTCACCGCCTGACACGTAATAATATTAATAAAATTTAAATTCATAAATTTCAATCACAAATTAAACACTTCAACCGACAAAAACAATCAAATCATATAATGTACTCCCTTCGTCCCATTATTAATGTCTCACTTGCCTTTTTTGGTTGTCCCATTATTTATGTCTCATACCAAATAAGAAAATAAACGAGTGAACCACAATCAATCTAAGCAAGTGGACCCCACCCCTTTTATACTTTTACACCACAATTTTACACCTTTACCTCCACTATCTTAATTACCGTGTCAAATCCCAATAAGACATAAATAATGGGACGGGAATACTACTTAATAGATCTCTATATATAGGGGAAAGATTGACATTATCTTCTAGTAGTGAGTAAAGTTGAATGTGGGATTCTCAAGAAAATCCATATCCCCACAAATCTCACTGCTCAACTATGTTGCACGGACACTCCGAAAAAACCCGTCGTACTGTGTCGGACACGGATACGCCCGGACATGCGCCCGACACGTGTCCGACACGGCAAAAACGTGTCCATAAATTAAAAAAAAAACGGACACGTTTTCGGACACGACGATTTATGTGTCCGACACGGAACGGACACGGCGACTTGTGTGTCCAACACGGAACGGACACGCTTTTTTTTTTTGATACGTGGAACCCGTAGCCACTACCTTCGGTGCGCACTGGGTAAACCCCGCTCCTTGTGCAGTAGCCTGCAAACCACACAGGAGAGTTCAACCATCTTACGCTAACTATAGGTGACAGACTCCACAAAGTTGCTTCCAGTAGGATTTGAACTCAGGACCTATCGGTCCCGGGCCTACCCACCTTCACCAACTTTGTCATCCCAAGGGGACAACGGACACGTTTTTTGATTTAGTCTTGTAGTGGACACGGTTGAATGTGCCATGTAGTTAAAAATTAGTAAAAAGTAAATAAATATAAAATTAAATAAGTAAATGGACAGTGGAACACGTATATATAATTAGTAATAAGTAAATAAATATATAATTAAATATTACTTACCTTAAATTAATAATAAGTAAATAAATATATAATTAAATAATTAAATATTACTTACCTTACTAATGTATTTAAATTATCTACTTATTTTAGTATTTTACATTTTTATGCTATGATTATCTACTTATGAATTATGACTATGTCGTTTGAGTTGATCATTTGAACTATGAGTTTGATATTGAAAAACTTGACTTGATCATTTTTAAATTTATATAAATATATATATATATATATATATTAATAATTTAATATTTTTTATATTACCGCCTATGTCGTGTCCTAAATTTTTCAAAAAATGCCGTATCCCGTGTCCCGTATCCGTATCGTACCGTGTCCTGTGTCCGTGTCCGTGCAACCTAGCTGCTCAAACACCAATTTCTTGTTTTAATATTTAATAAATCTTAGAATATCCAATTTCTCCATAAAACAAATAAACTTTACTAAATCAAAAATATACCCCTAATCATTCACCTAAACCAACCTATACTCGTTCCTTCCCAAATAAACAAACAAGTAGGCATAGAATATGTCCCCTTAGGGATGGCCTAGCGGTCGAGGTGGGTGGCCCGGGACCGATAGGTCCTGGGTTCAATTCCCACCAAGACCGCTAGGTGTTGCCTATCACCCCTTAACATTAAGGGTAGTTGAACCTTCCTGTGTTAGACATAGAATATTTATTGCTTCAGACAAAGCCATGTGAAAATGAAAGCCTAGGCACTTTACAACCAATCAAACCAAAACCACTCAAATCACAAAACCACCTTATATTTTTCACTATTTATCCTTTCAATTCACCTCAATGATTCGACACTTGTCAAAATTTGGGGTGGGAGGTGCACTAGTCTCACTCCTAGCATCAAAGAAACCATGAAAACCCTATCAATAAACTTTTTTCTTTTCAAGAATAACCCTAGAAAATTTAATTGCAATTAATCTCACTAAATCTCGTGGATATTAACATTAAGTCTTACCATTAATGACTGTCTCTGATTGACTCCCCTTCTTCCCATTAATCATCAACTTTTTTTTTTTTACTTATATGGCACACACACTCTCTCTCTCTCTCTCTCATTACTCAATCATCAACATCTTCAAATCTAGTTTCAGTGTGTCACCTCTGAAGCAAAGGAAGAAAGTAAAACAAAAAGACAACCAACACAAAAGGAAAAAAAAGAAAAGAAATACAGCATCGCCACCACCAACCACCAGTTCCTCCAAGAAACCAGAAGATTCCTACACCATGAAACTGTAAAACACCTCCATTACCGGACACCCTATCGCTTCAATTGCCCAATCTCGAACTCCACAGTCACCCACATTGAATCAACAAGACAATTGCAATCATCCCCATTCAAAACCCTAGCATTTCAAGAAAAGAAGAATCATCGGATTGGGGCAAATTTCGAAGTGGGCAGCTCTCAAATCTTGCAAGATCCTTACTGGATTCCATCCCAGATGAAGCACATCGATAGCGCCCCATCAACCCCAGGAAAGTACAAGATCGAGAAATCAACATACAATCGGCTGAGGCTTCATTCATCTCTAGCTAAGCTTACTTTCTGGTCGCTCGTCTTTAGCGGATTGATCTTTATCTTCTTCTACAAATCACCACCCTCCTCCCCCACCGCCCAATCAGATCTTTCTAGAAGGTCCCTCCGAACCAATTTCCACCAAGATCCCAACTTTAACAAAAGGGTCCTCGCATCAGCCAAAATCCGCTCAAGAAATGGGATTTCCGTACTGGTAACCGGCGCCGCCGGTTTCGTCGGCACCCACGTCTCCGCCGCCCTCAAGCGCCGCGGAGATGGCGTTGTGGGACTTGATAATTTCAACGATTACTACGACCCTTCTCTTAAGAAGGCGAGGCAAGCGCTATTAGAGCGATCTGGGGTCTACATTGTTGAAGGAGACATCAATGATGCTTCTTTGTTAAAGAAGTTATTTGATATAGTCCCTTTTACTCATGTTATGCATTTAGCAGCTCAAGCTGGAGTTCGCTATGCTATGGAGAATCCCTCCTCCTATGTGCATAGCAACATAGCTGGCTTAGTTAGCCTTCTTGAGGTTTGCAAGAATGCAAATCCTCAGCCTTCTATCGTTTGGGCTTCTAGTAGCTCTGTCTATGGATTGAATATGAAGGTACCGTTTTCCGAAAAGGATAGGACTGATCAACCCGCTAGTTTGTATGCTGCAACTAAGAAGGCTGGTGAGGAGATAGCACATACTTATAACCACATATATGGGCTTTCTCTAACCGGATTGAGATTCTTCACGGTTTATGGACCATGGGGGAGGCCGGATATGGCCTATTTCTTCTTCACTAGGGATATATTGAAAGGGAAGTCGATTCCAATCTTTGAGGGTGCTAATCATGGGACTGTAGCTAGGGATTTTACTTACATTGATGATATTGTTAAGGGTTGTTTGGCTGCATTGGATACTGCGGAGAAGAGTACTGGCTCGGGTGGGAAAAAGAAGGGACCGGCTCAACTTAGGGTCTACAATTTGGGGAACACTTCACCGGTTCCAGTTTCGGATCTTGTGAGCATTCTGGAGAGGTTGTTGAAGGTGAAGGCGAAGAGGTTGGTTATGAAGTTGCCTAGGAATGGAGATGTGCAGTTTACACATGCTAATATAAGCTTGGCTCAGAGGGAGCTCGGGTATAAGCCTAGCACGGATCTGCAGACCGGGTTGAAGAAGTTTGCTCGGTGGTACCTTACTTACTATGGGAATGGTAAAAAGAGTGCAAATTGATAGTGATATGGTACACATTTTTGGATTTTGTGGTGGAATCACTCTATTCTTTGCCATTTGGATTCTTGTATTTGTTTTCTTGATGTATCTCTGTTTCATTCGCATAATGATGTTGTATAAGTATGATTCATGATCCCACGATGAAGTTCTTGTGGTTGGTGTTGTGATCTGCATTAAGGGAGAAGCAAGATTTTTGTCATTCATGGGGATTGTATTTGTTGTAATTTATTGTTGTAGAATTCATAAGTGATAGAACAATTTGATTGTTGATGGACATTTGTCAATCTGAATCCACTTCAAATATATCTTGGCTGTTTTTGTGTATTCATTAAGTGAAGATGGATATTTATAGTCCAGAAGATCAACTTTTATCAGCTGCATTATTGCTGAACTTTTGTCCCTTTTCCCCCTTGTTAGCTGCTTTGGACAAGCATACTCTGTTTTTGCTTTGATAGATCCTTTGCATTTCCCTTTCCATCTATGAACAGAATGATCATGCAGGAGGAATTTGCCTACGCGGAGTCTTGCCTCTTGGTATGCGTTTCAGTATCTGGAAAAGTTTATATGTCACACAATTCGTATCTTATATAATGGTTTAGTTTTGTAGCTGCCACATGTTATTCATCTAAGAGTATGACATGTAAGGATGCACAATTTGAGACGTAGAAGCCTTTCTTTAGTATCATAGTAACCAGTGATTGTTGGATGTGTTAGTACGAGGTTACACAATTAATTTTGGTAAATAGTACTTCAAATGGTCCACTTTCCTTTCCTCTTCAAGAAAAAAAAAAAATCAATGATAAATTTATTGTCACTCGAGTCCTTAGATAAATAACGCCTAACATTTTAAAAACTATTATAGCTACGATATATAAGAATTAAGATACACAAGAGTATAATTTGTGGTATATATTTTTCGTATATATTTCAAGAGATTTCTTTCTACATTCTTTTTAGGTAAGATTTTCTTATTTTTATTTTTATTTTTCGAGATGTTTATTTTTTTCCTTTGAAGGTAATAGTTTCTTAATTTCTCTTTGCTAGTAATCCTTCCGTCTTATTAAAACCATTCACCTTCCCGATTAGGTCGTTCCAATATAAGTATTTCGTTTCTTAAAATGACAATATTAACCTTACATTAAAAAATAAGGTGGGCCCTTCATTACTCACTACCACCCCACATTTTTATACAATCTCTCTCTTGTTAATTTCTTAATATACTTAAAACTCATAAAATATATATCTAAATAAAATTTCTTAATCTTCGTGCCGAAAATAAATAAGATGCTTTTAATGGGACGAATGGAGTATTATAAACTAACACGAGTGACACAATTTGGGCCTTGTTAGTTAACCCGTTTTAGAGGGATTGGGCCTGTTGTTCTCTTCGGGTTAATTTAATAAATTCTACAACTTCACGGAGTCAAAATAAACATACAAAAGACCTGAAGGTCTCAATTGAAAATATGCGTGTTATATATATAAACCCGTTCACTCGATTTCCTCTTCGTTGCTCTAGGGTTTGTACTGCTTCTCGTCATCAGGTGCTCAGCCAGACGCCGCTGCCGGACCGAGATAATCAGCCGCCACCATGGGTCGTATGCACAGCCGAGGGTACGCTTCTGCTGTATTAATTATCTGTTTTTTTCTTTGTGTGTTTTTTCTTCTTCTGATTAATGGATCATTTTCTCGATTATGCAGTAAGGGTATTTCAGCTTCAGCACTTCCGTACAAGAGGACGCCGCCGAGCTGGCTCAAAATCTCGTCCCCAGATGTACGTGGTTACGGTTCATTTATTCGTCTTTTCTTCAGATTTTCTCATTTACAAGTCATGCTAATCGCTTTATATATTTGATGTTTACTGTCTTTAGTTGAACTATAGAACGATTCTGCCGATCAATGTGATGCTTGATTGTTTTACTTATCTGTGATTATGACCCGTCATTTAGTAATCAGAATCTCTTGGTGCGAAGAGGAACTATTATTATTAAGTATGCTGTACAATCCGAATCTGAAAAATTGGCTATAGATATTCTAAAAATATCATCTTATCACGCTTTTCAGTTTTAAGGCCCCTTTTGTTCTTTCAATATTTAGTGCTCTTTAATCTTTTTGCCAGCATTGTCAATGAAGTTTTATTTTGTTCTTCATTCTTTGGTGGTCAATATGCCTCGTATAGCAGTTCCCCCTACTTAGTTACTTAGATACTTACTCAAGCCTCGTAAGTCTTAAGAGAATATGTGATACTCCTGATATGAATCAATCTCGCCCACATTCATCTCAGTGTTGATGATAGTCAAGAAGTGAATATGAGTGGTCAATTAGCTAGTTGATGGATTTTGATAAGTTTAAATTTTAAAATTCTGTGTGGTTTATAGCTATATTCTATAATTTACTAAACCTTATTAGAGTCATTGACTCATTGTTCATGATCTAATTATCAAAGCTTTTTTTGGGGTTGTTATTTGTGGCTTATTACACTCTTGTGTCTACTCTTTGGTTGATAGCTGAAATTCATGTCTACTTGTTTCAGTCTCCCACCCATTCTTCCCAAAACACAAGGCCAACGTATATTCCATTTACAATACTATCTTGTTTCAAATTAGGGTGTTTCCCTTACGCTGCTCTGCATGTGACAAATGCTATTTGGTTTATTATATTTCATACACTTGACCAATGACTTCTCATCCATCTTTGGGTTTATAATAATTATCTTTAAATTCAGGTTGAAGAAAACATTTGTAAATTTGCCAAAAAGGGATTGACACCATCCCAGATTGGTGTCATTCTTCGTGATTCTCACGGTATTGCCCAGGTGAAAAGTATCACCAGCAGCAAGATCTTGAGGATCCTGAAGGCTCATGGTATATTCGTTAACCATCCTATCTTTTCTCTCCTACACTTCCGACTTGGGTAGCAAGTAGCAACTAGTATTTGACATGTGGTGGTGCATATCTTTCATGACTGACGGCTGTATGTATTTAGGACTTGCTCCTGAAATTCCGGAGGACTTGTACCACCTCATTAAGAAAGCTGTTGCCATCCGTAAGCATTTGGAGAGGAACAGAAAGGACAAGGATTCCAAATTTAGGCTCATTCTTGTTGAGAGCAGAATCCACAGACTTGCTCGCTACTATAAGAAAACTAAGAAGCTCCCACCTGTTTGGAAGTAGTAAGTACATTTCAACTCTTACATAATAGTTACTAATTCCGACCATGATCATGTTGTAGTAACATGCTCTGTTTTCCTTTACAGTGAATCCACCACCGCCAGTACACTTGTAGCCTAGAAGAGTATGAACTGGAAATGGAGATATCTGTTATTAGAGTCGTATTTTGTAGCGGTATAATGTTGAAGACGCTTGATTGTTGCTTTGGCATGTTATGATATCTGAGGAGTTTGATGTATATCTGATTTGGTGAAACTCGGACTCATAGTGCAATTTGTCTCTCATTGCTGGCGTTTGGTTCATACATGTATTTTGGTATAACAACAAATTACATAACTTGCTGCCTGAATCTTGTCAAATAAATCCTCTCTACACAATAATTCGAAAACCAGTTGTAATTGCAAAGTAAAGAGTGCCTTTGTTGTTTGAGTTCATACCTTATGCGTCCGGAGCTTATAACTGAACATCTTAATTCTATCTCAACATTTGTCTCTCCACTTTTTTCAAAAAATTATAATTGGTCTTCACATTTGTCTCTTCATTTTTTTCATAACATTCAAATTGGTCTTTGATATTTTAATTGAGTCACATGTGTCGACTAAGGTAAATTAACCCGATTTTCATCAGTTTACGCTATAACTGAGATAGGGTTATGCTAATATTTCATGTACAACTAAAACCATTACAGGCAGTGGAAGTAAATTAGGATTTAACGAGAAGTGGAAAGCAGTTGTACACGAGGATGAGACCAACATAAACATATCAACAATCTAAAAGGAAAACACTAAAAGAAAAAAATAGTGGAATTTCACTATAATACACCTGTATTTCATGTGAAAGAGATAATAATTGTAACTTGTAAGGTTAATTTACATTCCAAACAACGAAAGTTACAACAAAGTTGGCTGGGTCCGCGCCTCACCACAGTCGGCATATATTGTACCATTTGCAGAGCGCCATCTGTTCTTCTCAGACCAAAGTCTAACCTTGGCCACCATCAAACTTCCTCTGCACAAATTTCATCATCTGCTGATAGTTCTGCAGAGCTCAGAGAAACCAGCATTTTAAACAAGATTCAAAAGTGTGATACTATATGTTATCTCTCATCCATCTCAGAATTCTTGAGCATTTAAGTCAGGCTTTGAAGGATATTCGAGGCCGTGGAGGGCGGGCATCCGTCTCAGGTCTTCTTCGGAGTAACCCGGGATAAACCAGTACTTCCTGTCCGTCCCAAACACCTGGGAAAGAATAAGCAGTCTTGTAATGTAGTCAACTAACTAATAAACAAACAAAGGAAATACCCTGTTACTGCAAGTTTGCAAATGTTGAGTCTTGAAAACATAGTTGGAATTGTAATACAAGATAAAAGAGGACGCTGTAGTTGAAACATCATAGCCTTACCTGCTCAAAGTTCCTTTTTCGTCCAAGATCATAGCGCCATTTTGGAGATGACTTCTTCTCATAAGCCTAAGATACAAGACCAACAAAAATTATCAGCATCACCTATGCCTAAATCCCAAATATGAAAAATAAGAAAAACTCTCCAATTAATTTCAGAAACGCTTCAAATCAACTATTTGTAGGTAAATACAATATTACCAAATAGTAGTAATAATTACATGCTACAGAGGAATATATAACCACAGAACATTCAAGACGAAAGCACTAGGTAAAGAGTTCTAGAAACTATTATGTCATTGAACTAGAGATAGACATTCAACATATTCTGAATGTTACATCAAAACTTGGAGCATCAGCTTCTTTGCTATCAGGATGATACACAACACATTCTAAACTTTGAATTTTGAGCACATAAGGATAGTGAAATACCTCAATAGTTGTGGTGTTGGCAGCCACCAAAGATATGTGCATAATAAGGAATCCCATCACACTCAAGGCAAATGCCAAATTCAGGACTGCAAGCATTAGATGTATCAGAGAAGAATATTGGTGAAATTCATGAAAGGAAATAATCGAGGGAGGTACTCTACCAAATGCAAGAAAAGTGGTTGCAAGAGTTCCAGGAGTT
This sequence comes from Lavandula angustifolia, assembly GCA_028984105.1. NCBI lineage: Eukaryota > Viridiplantae > Streptophyta > Magnoliopsida > Lamiales > Lamiaceae > Lavandula > Lavandula angustifolia. The sequence continues at coordinate 7,135,851 of CM054804.1, read as the reverse complement.
CCAGGGATCTCTTCATCGCTAAAGAATTTAATGAAGTACGGGAGTAATGACAAAGTAACCAGACTAGTCTCAAGGAACGCGTAGAACTGAATGAAAAACACAAAATAAAGTAATCAATGTCATTTTTTGATAGCTTTATAGATGACAAGCCTTCACAAGAAATATTAGATCATATTCGTATTCAAGTCACAAATGAAAATAACCATAGATGGAAGAACTAACTTCTATTAAAGAAAATAGAAATAGGGAAAAACCCAGACTAAAATCTATGTCATGACAAACAACATTTTATAAACCATGTATATGCCATGCTGATATAATAATCTAGTTTGGCATTTGGCAAACGCCATTCAGTAGACAATTGAGAAACTTAAAAGTATCGTACCAGAAAAAGGAGGAAATTTTTGTAGTTCAATGCCCCGACACAATTGACAACCCAAACACAATGATGGTCCATCTTTAGTACACACCTTCCACCTAAGAAGGCAATCCAATAAAAAAACTCATCAGTATTATGCAAAAACAACATTAATATTTGACAGTCTCCAAGGATTTATGCAACAAGCACTCACAAACAGAGCAGTGATGGCAGCGAGGTGGTTTCAACTGGTTGCACTTTCTACAAAAGCGAATCCTACCATTCTCTGACTCGGCTGGAAATTCTGAAGCAGTCAATGGGTCATTATCTCCCCCTTCTTCATCTACTGCCGGCCGCCAATTTGGAGGCACGGTGCCAGGGTCAGTAAAGACAACTGAAAAGTAACTCCACAATAGCAACACCAACTGCAAAGAAGTGAAATTCATTAGAATCAGTTCCATTTCATGTCTCATGCTGCAATATGCCACTTCTCTAAATTGACAACCAAGCCGAACAACAATATTTCAAGGTTGTTTGATGATTCATGTCCCAAATATCTTTAAATAGGGCAGCAAACAGCTGAACCAAAGATAACTCACAGTCCATACCCAGTTCAGATGATTCTGGACCATCTAAAATCAAGACAATAATGAAAGAGCCATTTTCACCGATATCCAGCCTTTCAGTATGCCAAAATCATATATGAAAAAGTTTCTTTAACTTTCAACAACTCAAGACTAACTTCAAATTACACAACAATGAGTTTAATTTCCAAGAATAGACAATTCTGGCCGAAATTAGTAGATTCTTGAAGTTGTAACTGATAAATGGATCAAGCTTACAGAACACAAATATTTCACACCCACCAAACTGTACTTCCTCATGAAAAAGATCTTGCACAATCTTAATCAAACAATTAAAAATCATTTCTTACTGCAACACTTGAACCCAAATGATTTTAGTTGAGCACTTGAACTTTCTATTGGACGTATCAAGTCCAAATAACCAATGTGAAACAGCCGATCTTCGAAAAAAGAAAATAAACCAAAAATTCGATCCAGAAATCCATAGAAGTTCCCCAAAATTAAAAGATAGATCAAACTCAACCATTGACTTCCAAATTCAACAAGCAAGAAACATCCTATTTCAATACGACAAAGAAAAACAATAAATTCAACAACGTGCAACAAACGTAATGGATTACCAGAAAATGGAACAAAATCAAAACGACGAAAGCTAATAGTGAATCAAGTCCGCCGGCAGCAAGTCCAGGGCCGTAATTGGATATCACCACCGCGTAATAGCTGACACCAACCACGCCGAGAACCAACAACACCATGACCGATCCGAGCCCCCGCAATGCCGTGCAGAACTTGAACACATTCCACGCCATCACTGCTCCAGATCTATGCATAATACTTTTTTTATCACTCGATTGCCAAATCAAATTCGCTACAGGAAAAAGAGCGGAGAATTCCAATTTGGCAACTCGAGCTTCTCAATTGGAGTATTCTGGAGTGTGGTTAGGGTTTATGGATTCCGCCTAACTGAGTAAGACTCCAGCTACGGTGAAACCCATGAAGTGAAATGAGAGAGAGAAACAGAGGCGATATTAGAAATTGTTCTTTGTTTGGGTGTAAGACCTTAATTGTGCTGCAAGATTTATTAAAACCTTATTTAATTATTAACCATATATTATACTTAAATATTCTGTCATTAAAAATGACAACCGTTATCCATAATGGATTACTACGTTCTTACATATAATAGCCTCTAATCTATACAAAAAATAAAATTAAATTAACTGAATTCGTATTCAAGACACATGCTCGATAAATCCGCTCTTTCATACTCAAATATATATCTATTCAAAATATTTATCCAATTAATCTATTCTTTCATAATACTCTCTCAGTCCCGCTATTTATGGCCACGTTCTTTTCGATACGTAAATTAAGAGAATAGATGATAAAATATGAGAGAGAGTAGATGATAAAGTATGAGAGAAATGATGATAAAGTAGGTGAGAGAATGTAATAAAGTAGGAAAGAGAAGATGATAGAGTAGAAGATATGATAATACTCCCTCCGCCCCTATTTTATATGTCCATTTGCTTTTTCACATAGATTAAAAAATATATTTAATGATATGAAGTTAGATAAATATTGATATTAGAATTTGAGTAAATTAAAGTAAATTATTAAAAAGTTAACGTCATAATTGTGTTTGCTATTATAAAAATTGAATAAAATAATCTTTTTAAATATTATCATATTAATTAAATTTATTAAAGTTGGTGAAAGATTTAGTTAGCTACAAAAAAATTGTTAATAGACATATAGATTTGGGACATACGAAAAAGGAAAGTAGGTATATATATTTGAAACGGAGGGAGTAATTTTTTACCAATTAGGACAGTGACCACAAATAACGAGACACCCCTTTCATGAAAGTGAGTCACAAAAAATGGATCAGAGAGAGTAGTATTTAATTGCTCAAAAATATGTATTGGGTTAACCCGCTCCTTTTTATTTGGTATGATTTAATTTGATGCATAACATTTCACAATTAAAGAAAAAAATTGAAAAAAGCAAGGGTTTACAATTAATTAAGTGGAAACTTGGGGGGAAAGGAATTAAATATGAGGTAACATCGAGGAGGAAACGCAATATACATAGAATGTTACAGTTGGCGCAAAATAAGGGGGCCCACAAGTACAACGACTATTTCCCTTCAAAGACGCACCGCCACTTTTAAACTCTCTCTCTCATTTCACTTCATTCAAATCTCGCTCTACAGAATAAGAAACAAACTGGATCAAATCGTTTATTGGATTCCGGCGACGGAAGCATGTCGTTATCGGATTCGGAGTGCTCCCACGGCGGAGAGTACAAGACTTTACGCCAAGTCAGCCGCGATCGTAAGCTTCGATCACCTCGATTGCGATACTTTGTATTAGGAGGATTTTGCGGCTCCAATTTTCCTCTCTGTATTTTCAATATATCGATTTTCTTCGTAGTTCGGTGCGGTTTTGCTATTTTGACTTGGATATTACATCGATTATCTAGATTGATTCCTAATTTTGGGCAAACATGATACGATGAAGGTTGCTTCAAATTTTGCGTGAGAATGGTTAGTATTAGACTGATTGTTTGCATCTGGTAGGATTGTTGTACGAAATGCTCCAAGACAAAAAAGCAGGAGGTACGAGATCATCATGGAAGGTATAAGCTTTATAGCTAGCTTGGTAATTTATATGCAATTCATGATTTGATTAGAAGAAAAATGTCTCTTTGTAGTATCTCTGCATTCTTCTGGATCATTGTCATCTTTAGGAGTTATTTACAATTGAGTGCTTATCGCAGGTGCTCATCATGGACAAAGTTACCGTAAAAGTGATGTCTCATTCGTGCAAAATGGTAGATATCACAGACCAAGATGTCTCATGTAAGCATTTTAATGTTGCATAGCAGAAGATATGTTTCTTTTTCTTTTTCATAAGTTTTGGTGTATAGAACAAAGTGAAAACTCCCATCAATACCTGTCAGAAGAAAGCTTTTATTAAACTGTTTTTTCTAAATTAATAGTAGAAGGTAATCTCTTGATTTGATTCCATAGCTTTTTGGGTTCTGTAACATTATATGTGAATTGATTAGTCTATCTTCGTGTAATGTGGTTAGATTCATGTAAATTCAAGTCTTTCATAGTTTTATAGAGCTCTTTTACTGGTATATCAATGAATTCTCATGTTATCGTCTCCAATTGTTATTTTCATCTTCTGCAGTGGTGGAAGACCTTTTTAAAAGGAGGGAGCCAATGCCTTCAATGGATGTAATATACTTCATTCAACCTTCCAGGGAGAAGTATTGCCATTCTTCATATTTATTTATTTATTTTAGACTGTAATTTCTGAGCAGGAAAAAAGTTATAGTAATTGTTAGAAGTAGTTAAAAGAGACATGTGACATTTGTCTAGTTAAGTTACTTTTCTTCTGTTTTATTTTGCTTTCCTTAAAAGAAACACCTTACCTCTTGCCAGATGCCTAAATCCTTAAATAATACTGAGACTGATTATTAATTTTTCAATTCTTTTTTTCAGCCTCATCATGTTCTTGTCCGACATGTCTGGAAGAGAACCACTGTACAGAAAGTACGTCCGATATTTTTTATGAAGTCTTTGCGTCCGGTATTGTTGAATGAAGTCTGACTGTGTCATTTCTCATCTCGAAAATCTATGGCTGCAGAGCATATGTTTACTTTAGTACACCTGTACCAAAAGACCTAGTATCTCACATCAAGAGTGATAGTAGTGTTATACCACGTATTGGTGCCCTAAGAGAGGTAAATAATTAGAGTTACATTGTGCTGATATGTTGAGGAGTTTCTTTTGTTGACCTATTTACCTTTGACAAATTGCAGATGAATTTGGAGTACTTTCCCATAGAAAATCAGGTACTGATAAGACATTTTATTTTGCTTTATGGATTTGAATGAAGTTCATCTGGCATTGTGGAATGTAAAGGGACTTTATACCAGGCATTCACAACTGATCAAGACAACGCACTTCAAGAACTCTTTGGTGACAGTGCTGAGAATGTTCGGAAAGCTGACGCGTGTATGACTCTGATGGCCACAAGAATTGCTACAGTTTTTGCTTCACTGAAGGTATCAACACTTTAATCTGTTCTGAGGACAAATCTCTGGCCTCATTTACCTTTTCATTGTCTAACTGTAATGGTAGTGCTAACATAGATATGCACATTATACAAATAAAATATAAGTTAGGGTGCCATGAGGTGTAGAAAAAAGAGACCTAAAATCTTTATGAGCCTAGAGACAAAGTTAACGAATATCCATATGTACCAGATCCAGTATCATAAATTTATTTTCCGGACTCCAAATTCATATTCTTGCTTCTAAATTTTCTATTTCAGGAATTTCCTTTTGTGAGGTATAAAGCTTCCAAGGATGGTGATGAAGCAAGTAATCGCGAGTTGATCCCCAAGAAGCTTGCTGAAGCAGTTTGGAACAACATCACAACTTATAAAACTTCGATTCCCAACTTCCCAACAACAGAAACTTGTGAATTACTTATAGTGGACAGATCAGTTGACCAGGTATCAGAAGTCAATCTCACAACTTCATTTACCTTAATTAATCATAAGTTAATCTTTAGTTTTAAGATTTTTTGTGAGCACTGATATATGTTCCAGATTGCTCCCATCATCCATGAATGGACATATGATGCCATGTGTCATGATCTACTCGACCTGGATGGAAATAAATATGTACATGAGGTAAACGTCTTTGTTGAGCAGTCTATACTGAGACTTTGAACTTTCTGATGGTATTTAGTGGATGCAAGGTTCCTAGCAAATCAGGTGGTGAGCCTGAAAAGAAGGAAGTACTCTTGGAAGATAGTGATCCTGTCTGGCTTGAGCTTAGGCATGCTCACATTGCAGAGGTATTTTCTTTGTGTTATAGAGATTTCTTTTCGCTAGAAAGAGTCATGTCATAATGGTGTTTATGAGTTACTCATATCTGCCGTCTTAACTGAAACTTTTAGGCTAGTGAAAAACTGAGCGAGAAGATGACAAACTTTGTTGCCAAAAACAAAGCAGCTCAGTTACAACAGAGGTTGGTGATCATAATAGTGTTTGCACTTTCTCTTCTGAAATATAGTTATTTCTTGTTTTTTTTCACATTACCATCGTTTCTGTTTCTCATCAATCTCTAACAATTCATTTTCTGCTTTATTTGCAGAGATGGTGCTGAGTTGTCCACAAGAGAGATACAGAAAATGGTTCAAGCTTTGCCACAATATAATGAACAGATGGAGAGACTCTCTATCCATGTTGCGGTTGTTCCTCAACACATCTCTTCAGAATCATTTTTATTTTTTAACGTGAAGCTAAAAAGCAAATCAGATGAAGACTTGTGACAATTCATTAGCAGAAAAATTGATCTTAGCCCTTTGTCCATCAGATCGCTGGGAAACTCAACACTCTGATTAGAGAGATGGAACTTCGAGACCTTGGACAAGTGGAGCAGGATCTTGTATTTGGCGATGCAGGAACAAAGGAAGTTCTCACTTTTCTGAGATCGAATCCGGTAATACTTTAGTGCCTCTGTGTAGGAGTGACCCTATTGATCCTTGGTTCAGGGTATATTTATTATTTAGATGGCATGGTAAATCATTTTCTTTACCATACAGGAGGTATCAACCGAGAGTAAGTTGCGCCTTTTAATGATATATTGCCGTGTCTACCCGGAGAAGTTTGAGGGTGACAAAGCAGTAAAACTCATGCAGGTTGCTGATCTTCATATCCCCACTCTCTTCATTTGTATGTGTTACATTTATATTTAATGGTGATTATATGTTTATGCTTCTCCAGTTGGCAAAGTTATCACCCGCCGACATGCAAGCTGTCAGAAACATGAAACTGCTCGAGGTTAAAGATTCCGGAAAGACTTCTCAGGGTACTTTCTCCCTTAAATTTGATTCAGCAAAGGTAAATATTTTTATACTGCATAAAACTTGTAACATGGGAATATTACTGTGGCCTAAATATTGCTAATATCTTCCTTACCAGAAAAAGAATGCAGAAAGAAAGGATAGATCTGGAGATGAAGAGGAGGGCTGGGCGTTATCTCGGTTTTATCCCAAGTTAGAGGTTCGGTCTTAAGTTCTAATATAGACAGCCAAGACAGTTCGTTCAATCTCATTACCACCAAAAGGTTTTTCTTGTTTTACATACGGAGAAAGTTGATTTCCTTCTCAGGAGTTAATTGAGCAGATAGGTAAAGGAGACTTGCCAAAAGATGAGTACCATTGCATGAACGCGGCAGCCAGTTCTTCCAGCGACGCGAGTTCTAAAGGCCCAAAAGTCCCACCAACTAAACCAGGTCAAACTGCTCCACATTCTATAAGATCAAGAAGGACAGCAACATGGGCCAAATCTCGTGCTTCTGATGATGGCTACTCGAGGTAACAGTTTGAGTTTATTTTCTTAGAAAATGTATTTGAGTTATTATATCTTTCTTTGCTACCTTTTCGCAGTGATTCAGCCTTGAAAACTGTCTCAACTGATTTAAAAAAGATGGGACAGAGAATCTTTGTGTTCATAATTGGTGGGGCAACAAGATCGGAGGTAGACTTTCAGATTTTTATACTTTTCCCCAAAATACATCACTACTGCATTTTGTCCACCTATCTGATATATTCACCCTGTTCTCAGCAAAGAGTTTGCCATAAACTCACAGCAAAATTAAGGAGGGAAGTAGTCCTTGGTACAACTAGTCTCGACGATCCACCCCAATACATAACGGTACAACATTCCTCTTTTAAGTTTGATCTCCCTCCTCACTTTGGAGTTTGGAAGATAAATTACTATACTCTACAATAATAACTCACATTGCATCATTTGGCAGAAATTTAAGCTCTTGTCAGAGAAAGGCCTATCAGTTAATGCATAAGTTTATACTCCTCACAGACAACTGCAGGTTGTTCTTATATTCCATGCATGAAATGATGAAAATATCCTCTATCAATGGCTTCATTCGTCCTTACTTACTAATCGATTCGGTTTTGTAGTTTAGAGTCTTGTCAGCAGAAAAAAAACACTCTACTATAGTCTCAATGTAACTGATATATGAAGCAGAAGCCAAATTTTTAGATCTACTAATGATTCCTGAGTGGATCATCATATTTGCATATGAGTAGAGGAACTTATTTTTCTTGAAGAAGCCAAAGAGGGCTAGCTAGTTGAAGCTCATAGATTTCCACTTTCTTGACTGAAAATTTACAATCTTTTCAAACACACTAGCTTTAGAGGAAGATGGTATTCTCAATTATGTACTAATACTAGAAACTTTTTTCCTTTTTCATTGTCTTTTTCCCCCATCAATCGTGATTTTAGAGCTGTGGGATTGTTTGCATTGCTATCTTGGAATATTAGATAAATATGATTTGAGAATTAAGTTATTCATAACCTATTTTAAATGAATTATTCACCGAGAAAAACTAGAAGCGTTTGGTAAGGGTGTTTCTAAATTAGGTATATCAAAATTAAAATTTTAGAATCATATCTAAAAGTATTTAGTGGGTTTTGTCAAAACTCTACATCAATAATTCTCAAATCCTGAATGAATGATTCTGAACACGAATTCAATTTAAAGTTGTGAATTAATAGTAGAACTTTCTTGATGGAACAAAAACTCCTCTTTCTTCTAAATTTTAAATTAGAAGTTTACACCTTACGGAAGGGATTCACAAACTCTTAAAGTCGCTAGTAGTCAAACGCGATACCAGCCCAAAACTTCACGATATTGGAAGTTTCAAGAATCGAATTGCGACGACCTCTCAGCCGTTAGCAATTCTTGATCAAAATCTGCAGAATCTGCCGTATTGTAGCAAATCGCCTAAATTGGATAGCGTACTCCCCAATCCCCGGCGGCGCTCTAACCTAGAAATTGCTGCAATGGATGCAATTATCCCTATTATCGCATTCTCGGTGTTAGTCGGCGCTGCGATCGCGTTCGTAGTATTCGGTGCGTATTTCCGGAAGCGAAAATCGGAAGTGCAGTCCATCGCCCGGCCCGAAATCCTTGATCCGAAGCCCTCTTTGAAGCCCTCGGCTGCCAAGAAGCCTCAACACAAATCTCGTGCCCATTCTCATGCTGCCGATAAAGTAAAGATCGAGTTTCTGTTGTTTACTTCTTGGCTTGGCTTAACTGTAAAGTTTTTGTATTAGGGTTTGCAATTAGTTTGGTCTAACTGTTTTGAATTTTGAAAATGTAGGATGCTGATAGAAAGCATCACCATTTGGATTTGAATACTTTGAAAGGGCACGGCGATGCCGTCACCGGTATCAGCTTTTCGCCGGATGGGCATAGTTTAGCGACTGGTCAGTTTTCACGGTTTCGTGTGTGTGATTGTGTATTTTACTTCTGTATATGTTCCCAATTGCTTAACTGAGATTATTAAACTATTGTTTGAGAACGTATTTGTTAATTGGATTTTAAATTCTTGATCCAACTTGCAACATGCTGTTTCTTGCTGCATTCTTGATATCCGTTTGGTAATTTCGGCCATGTGTTTGGAACGTGAAAAATCTGTATGTTTAATTGCCCGTTCCAGGTTTGTAGTTTAAACTTGTTCGTGATTCGACTTTCGACCTAGTGTGTTGATTCCCAATTGATTTCATGTCAATTCTGAAGTTCTGTACAAATTTTATTTTTGACAGCTTGTGGAGATGGTGTTGTTAGGGTTTTCAGGCTGGATGATGCTTCAAGCAAGAGTTTCAAGTAACACTTATCAGTTATCTCCACTTTCCATTGCCGTTTTTTTAAAATGACAAGTGTATAATTATCCTGCCATTTCTATCTATATGATCTTCATAGGTTCCTGAGAATTAACTTGCCTGCTGGAGGCCATCCAAAGGCAGTTGCTTTTGCTGGTGATGCATCCTCTATCGTAGTGGCGTCCCAGGCACTCTCAGGATCATCTCTATACATGTATGGAGAAGAAAAATCCAAAACATCTGGAGACCAGAAACAGAACAAGCTGCCTCTTCCTGAAATAAAATGGGAACAACATAAAGTCCACGATAAGAGAGCTATCATAACTTTGTCCGCAGCCAAGGCAACTTATGGTACTGCAGACGGAAGTACACTCCTTTTGTCAAGCTCAGAAGGTACTTAATGGTGTTTAATATCATGCATTCTTTATAAGAAGATTGAGTTTGCTTAGGAGCTATTACTAGCATACATCCTTGACTTGGTTGTTTACTTTCTCATGAGTCACGTATGTGGAATTAATTTATATTTGTTTTCATTTTATCTTTATGAAGAATTTTCTTGCTTGTTATTCTGTGAAAAGTTGGGTTTTGTAAGTGTCTGACCAGTCATGTCCAGGAGTGCTCCAACTTTCCTGTATTCATTACTATGGCACATTGATTATATATATTTTGATTCTTATGAAATGTTTAGGCATAACATTCTGCATGTCTGGGGTAACGATTTCTGTATTAGCTCCATGGGAACACTCAGATTATATAGTTGTGAGATATGTCCTGGATACTCCCTACTGAAATAAAATATGTGACTTGCAGAGTGGTGTAAAGATTTGCCACTTTTTCTTAGTTTATATGTTTTGCCTTGTTATATACAGCTAGTACTATGTATCCTGTGTGTAAAAAGGGCAGGCAGTTCTTTTATTATCAATGACTAATTATTCTTTGCTATCATTTTCACCATTGTGCTGAGGAAAACAGAAGGTTGTATTGATCTGTCACACATTTTGTGTTCCTTATCAGGCACTGACATTATACTCTGGCATGGAAAAACTGGGAAGGTACTGGGTAATGTTGACACCAATCAGCTGAAGAACACAATGGCTACGGTGTCACCTAATGGTCGTTTCATTGCGGCAGCTGCTTTTACTGCCGACGTGAAGGTGTTGTCTTTTCTATTTGCTTCTTATTTCTATTTTGATGGGCAATAAATTCATCACGAGTTCTCATCCTTGAGAATTTAGAGCATAAGAAATTATTGGTGAGGCTTAAAGCAACTGTAAACTAATTGTTGTATCTTTGGGAAGTAGATGCAGCACTTTGTGATAGTCATGCTCCTATGTATTAAAACCTAGGGCTAGTTTGGTTTCATATAATTGTTGTTCCTGGTTTCTAGTGCATTTCATGGAACCATGTATATATTTTTTGTAAGGCTGTTGATATATGCATAGTAATGGGAACTATGTATAGATGAATGATGTAACCTTTTAGAGTTATAGGTTTAAAAACTGAAGCCAAACCACCTCCAACATACATCTATGTTGCCAAAATCGAACATGGAGATCTTAATAGCCACATCCCTGAATAGGGATGGCTACCATAATACTATTCATTAGTTAATCTTCATACCTCTAAAAATGTGACAAAAAGCTTGAGATCGTTAGTCTGCTGGCTGTCAGCATGTTTAGCACACTTTTTATTGGATTACAGTTTAATGTATTAACCAACATCGTTTTGATCTTGTCAACTCTGTTTTTCCAGGTTTGGGAAATTGTTTATTCAAAAGATGGATCAGTGAAGGAGGTTTTGAGCGTTATGCAGCTTAAAGGTCACAAGGTCGTGATTACTTTTTGCTCTGTAATTCTTTGCATGATTTTCATCATTTTATGCTACATCATCTCTTATTGCAACTGTACAGACTTATTTGAAACTTTAAGTCCTCCGTTTTATGCAATTGATATTTGTGTGGCAGACTCCTCTCCCGTTATAGCCATATATATATATTTTTGAAGTTGGACTTGTGTGTCAGATGCTTATATGCTCTAATTCTGGGTGAAATCTTGATGTAAACTTCGTTCAAGTTGCATTCGTTTAGCTATTGATTTGTTTCTCTGTATTAACAAATGCCAATTACACTTCTATCAGTTTGCATTGTAACTAATTTTTAATACCGATTAATCTCAAAACCTACCTATTCATATTTTGCCTCGTGTGTTTTTACCTAATCATATTTAACTTATTAACAAATGCCAATTACACTTCTTATGCTACTTTACTTTTCTCCGTGTGGTTATTTCAGAGTGCGGTGACATGGTTATGCTTTAGTCCAAATTCAGATAAAATCATTACAGCCTCCAAAGATGGTTCAATAAGAATATGGAATATTAATGGTATGAATTTTCTTTATTTTATGCCCTTCTTTTGGTCTGGATTCTGCACAATGTATGAATTGTGGGAAAGCTAAAGTTTTAGTTGAATGGGATTGCTATGAATTGGAATATATCCAAATAACACTCAGCACTGTACACACTCGAAATCTTGGATACTAACTTCTTGTAGTACATACAGATGTAACATAATCACCTGCAAGTTCAAATCTTGAATTGTTTGAAACCTCTTACATATCACAAATGATCTTTGTATATCAGCATTAGCTGTCCATTAGATCCAGAAGCTATTGCTATCATATTTTGCTTTCTACAATAATTACAGTGTAGGTTTTTGCTGACGTTTGTTGTTTTATGAAGTTCGATATCATCTAGATGAGGACCCGAAGACTTTGAAGGTGTTGCCGATTCCACTTCACAATGAAAAGGGCACTACTTTACAATATGATCTTCTCGGTTTGTCTCCTGATGGTAAGATACTTGCTGCAACTCATGGTTCAACACTGCAATGGCTGTGTGCAGAGACGGGAAAGGTTTTGGACATTGCTGAAAAAGCGCATGATGGTAAACCTAATTTCCCATTTCCCTGATTTTTCTCTGTGTATCTACTATGTGTGGGGGGATGATGTATATATATTTATATAAACGGCTTATTTTACTTATGCAAACTATGATGCAGGTGTTATCACTGATATGGCATGGACGCCGACCACCTTCTTAGTTGGTAATGTTTTTGTCTTGTCTTGTTTCTGTTTGTGTTCTTATGTGCTCGACTATCACAGATATACATCTCGAAAGCATTTTTATGCACCCATAACAATTGTGTGAATCTTCTGTTTCCTGCAGAGAATAAGCAAACGTCTGTTCTAGCTACATCCAGCACGGACAAGAAAGTGAAACTCTGGGCAGCTCCACCATCCTAAAGAATTGTTAAGAGCTTGTCAACATAGTGCGTTCGTTCACTCGACAAATCATACTTCCTAGGATGGAAAATACTTGTACCTCAGCAATCAACATGAATACAATCTCATAGGTTTCAATACTTGGGTGAAAAGTAGCCTAGAACAATTTTCTTCAGTTGGGTTTTTCCGACAGAAAACCTAGGTAGTAATGCTGGTTAAGTTTTAGCAAATTTTGGTCACTGCTCCACACTATCTTACCTTAAGTGAGGCTTTTTTTTATCAAGTATGCTGAAATGAGAATATGCACATTTGTGTTGTTTTTGAATTGGTATCATATAGTATTTTATTTAATTTAGTGACAACTCATCTTGTGCTGTCCCTAGAACCTTGGTATTACATAATTAGTATGCAGTATGCATCTTCTTTAAAGCTTGAAACATTTCTTGATTTGTAGACTTCAAAGCTTCCTTGTGGTACCTGTATCCGAAGAAAGAGAAGGAGAGGGGTATATAGAGAGAGAGAATGAAACCACAACTACCTTGTCTGTTCCATATATATAATCACAGTATGTGAAAAAAGATGCAAAATTGCTTTGGCTTCTCCCTCCAACAAAATGATGGTAATCATAGAATGCAATCCACTTTGATGGGCTCCAAGGAAACTCATACCTATAATATATGCAGCCATCAACATGGGATAACTAGGTGGGAAAAAGTCCTACACTAAATCGTCGATACAGCTGGCCAAAATAAATTAATAATCGGAATCGGCGGTACACTTGACCTTGGTTTCGGAACCAGAACCTGCTACCAATGTTGTAAGGTTCGATTTTGGTTCCAAGTTTTTCAGAAACTGGAACCGTGGTTATAAGATTCACGGTTTGTAGTTCCACCAATTTGGTTTAGGATATCGGAACACGTACTTACCCGCTGTGGATCTCGAGGGCTTCCATTTGCCTAAGAACAAGGTGGTGAAGTGGCAAGGAACAAGCAAGGCAGCAAATCCAAGGATGAGAAGCTCAGCCCAATGTGCATGTGAAGCTGCAAATGCAATTGGAGCAGTGTAGAATTCTTTCATAGCCCCATTTGCAGTGAAGACTCCAATGAAGTCAGTCATGCATGTAGTCCTCCACCACTACATACACCAATATTTGCAACAACACCTCCCACCAAGACGGCAAGGGCAAACTCGTCCTTATCCCCACCCTCTGCATCATATCACGTTGGTTAAGAATCTTTATTAGATAAGAACTGGTCTGTAAACTAAAATAATATATACATTTAATCCTAGAGATATTAAATTTATCAAATTGTGGATCCTAATCTTGAAATTTTCAGATGAATAAGAAAAGCAATTTATCATTTGCATATGTAAACTAAATATCAAATACTAATTCATAAGAAAATACTTATGTTTGCATATCTTTTCCACAATTGAAGAGATTTAATATCATATAATTAAACTAATCCAGTGGTTACAACTATTAAAAAAAATGATTATATTAACCTTATTAATCATTTTCAGCAAAATAACTCTTCTTAACCGTAAAATAAAGGGTGTTACTGAATTCTTATTTCCTACATGATCCGTTCTCTATACATTTTAAGAGAAGAGCTGCAGAGGCCCAAGGATGGTGTGGATGACCTTTCGATAGCAGTTGAGCATGTCGGGTAACGAGTTGGTGACTCTAGGCTGAATCTTGAACTTACGAGCCTCGCCGGAACGCATGCGTTCCGCGATCACGTACGGCAACGGCGGCAGAGAGTAGAAAAGGATCAAGAAAAACGTGCATTTTTGGGCTGAGTAGTTGAACCATATTGTTTCGGCTAACGTGGGATTTCTTCCTAGATATAAACCTCGTCTTCTTCGAGGGTTTGATGTTCTTGCATTCTTGATCTTGGTCGGAGTTGTTTGTCGAGGTACTAAACACCTCTTTAGTACGCAGTATTAAATATTTAAATGATATCTCATGTCCGAATATGACCACTAATTAGTATGCGGTCCTATATATTAAATGATGTTTCATCTCGTATTCGAATAGGGTCACGCTAAATCTAGTATGAAACTGTTATCATTGAAACTTAAAAGTAGATATTCAATACTAAACATTCAAAATGATGTCAAAAGGAAATCGACAGCAGCCCAGATCTAGTTTAAGTAGTAAATCTGAAGACACTAACTACTTAATACTATACATGAATATGTGGAGAGAGAGAGGGAGGAAAGAGAAGTGCTGATACTGGATATCATAAGACATGATTTATCTACTTCCCCCCATCATTGGGAACAAAATGCATAATACATGCTCACTTCTCTAAGCTTCATTGCTCACCTTTAATCCCTTCTTTTGAATCCCCTCCTTTATCTACTTCGATTTTCAATGTACTTTCAACAGCGTCCATTGCTTGTCCAGCACCAACAATTCCATCTCCTTCTTCGCTTGATCCAGATGGTCTTTCTCTCATTCTACGACCCGATTTTTTCAGCTGCAAACAGACACAAGTTATAAGGAGAATTATACAAAAAGAAGCATGTAGAAGCAAAAAGATAACTAAAACCTTCGGATTTTGTTTAATCTCAAAGCAGCTACAGAATTCCTCTATCACAGCTCGGTTTTGATCATAAAGCTCCGGATCAGGCTCCGTTATCTTTCGAAGGGTCTCATCAATTGGAGGGATACTCGCACTTGGGTCCTTAGATCTCAACTCCAAAGCACGGTAAAAACGCTATGCAAGATTTGAGTTATTGAGTCATCTCAGTATGATGGACAGAACAAAACATCAACATGTGCAAGTAATTATCCACAGTAGACCTGTTCCCATTGTTTAATGAAGCATTAAAACAATTGGGGCGAAGATAACGATACCTCAAGCATAGGGTTAGGAGTGAGACTGGGTTTCAAGATTTCTTCTTTGCCAGGTGGAGCAAGATCAAGCATTTGGACCAACTTATCTGCAGCCTCTTGCTGCCGTTCGGTTGGCTGCATTGAGGAAGGGAGACTGCTGAAAGACGGAAATTGGAATTCTCTGACATCCTCCGCAAAAGGAAGTACGTTGAAGTAAAATGAATCCGCCTACAAAATTAATGTGAAGTTCAAATGACATGCTATAAAGAAAAGAATTGGTTTCATGTTTACTTGCAGTTACTTACAATGCTATCTATCTCTGATACATTAGGAGTTAGAACACCGATGACAACATTCGTCTGCCCCTGTCTCCACACACAGCGGATAATGGCTACTTTGTTCATTTCCTTCATTGCCCTTGCTAATGCTGAAATTGCAAGAATGGACTTCGTTTTTCCCGGTTCAGCAATGAAGAGGTTCACATCTTTCATGTAATATTGTCTTTGAACACATGGTGATTGAAAATTGAAAATTGAAATAAAAACTCTTCAATAATCCATGAAGATTAAACCGTGTAAAAACCAAGTGGGTTAGTAAGAAGCGCACAGAACTCACCTCATGACATTTGAAGCATCCGTAAAGCCTAAAAGTTTTATACCCTTCTCCGGTTTGAACTGCACAGCTTCCCACTCAGCCGATGATATAGGGACTACTTGAGGACCGTAGCGATAGCCCTTGATCCTTTGTTCTGGTGGAACAACTCTGTTAGGATCTTGACTACTTCTGTATTCATAATCAATCTTAACTTCATGTGTAGCAAATTTATCTGTTGAAGGCGCTTTATCCGAATACTTTTTCAAAGTGGGAAGCCTCTCCTCAGATGTTTTCTTGTAGACCCAAACCTAATAGCAACAAAGACAAAACCCAAATGTTTACCATCGGCAAAGTAGATATACGTTCGATGAAAATTGTTAGTAACACCGTCCAAATAGCACATAATACAACACTCGTTTTGAACAACAAAGAGTTTGAAAACCATGAGACTCACCTTGATCTTCATTATAGAGCTAAGCTCAAAATCACCTCTGTATATAGTCACGGGTGATATATTCCGAGTTCTTAATGCACCAAATAAGTAAGTAGCGTTCTCAACATACACCCTTGAAGAAGGTTTTTCGCAAAGTAGACGTAAAAGGAAATCATTCTCGTCCAGAATCTTCTGATCCACATCCCAATCTTGTTTGGGTCTAACAACAATGCAATCCATCTTCATGCCATGAGTCATCATCTGAGAAGCAACTTGTTTAACTTGGTCCTCCTTCGTTCCCTCGTATGGGTCTTTGGTTGGAGTAGCTGCATTAGTAATGAGACACAAACGCTTCTTTCCCTTGTTAGTTTCCTTGTACTTCTTTATCAGCATGTCCATCCCAACAACAATTGCATCAAAAACTTCAGCAAAGTTAAGGATCCATAACATGAAAAAGAAGACTCTAGTAAACACGAAAATATAAACCCGAGAAATACCCTAATAGATAGAACATTAAACTCAATTAGATGCAGCCACCCAATTCATTGCACCATGTAAATATAGGTTTCTTTATCCTTTACAACAAAAATATGTTAACATCAAGTCATAAGAATACTCCAGAAATCAATGCAATATTTAATTACAAGAGAGAAAAAAAGATCTTAAGGGAAACAAGTTCAACCGCGATTTCATGACAAATGCAGAGACAGATCAAAGAAAAGGGCCAAAAGGCAGTTAATAAATTATCTCTAGGCCAATATAAGAGAATAGTTTGTTAAACACCAGGCAAATGGATACAATCACCATGTACATTTCCTCGAGGAAGCTGTTGCAGAACATCGACAAGATCACCATCAACAACCTTTATAGTCCGCAAAACTGTCACATTCTCGTACCCACCCACTTCCGTTATCAAGTCATTATCAGAACCTGAAATGAACAGTGTGTAAGATCAAATTGGTCAAGAATATAACGTGCATGTAATCACAAATCAGAAAGGGTTGATTTTGTTGTAAATGTCTTAAATGTTGTAAATTTCCTCCACACTCTAAAAGCATCAAACAAAGGATCAGCTACCTTCAATCAAAAACATAAATTACCGCAAAAATTCAGATTTAAATTAATCAAGCCAAATTTGGAAAATGATGACAAACAGTAGTAGAGATACCACAAAAATCTATTCAGAATCATGTGAAATACCTTCAGTACCAAATGCAACAACTCCAACTTCATCATACTTGCTGTAAATCAACTGCATAAATTGAATTGAAAAACTGAGAAAAGCCCCAGATAAACCCCAATATTGCAAATAAAATGATTCACAATTAGTCTTCGAAGGAAATAGATGTGCGGCACCTTCTTCTCTGCAAGCAAACAACAAGCTTTTTCAACTTCCGGCAGCAGCGCATGCATCGACGGACCAACGTCAATCACCACTACTAACCCCTCCTGCCATCAGAAAACAAGTTCGATTATGTACAAAATCGCCCAACTCAGAAATAGCATAAATACAACGCAAAGTGAGATTTGCCCAAAAATTTACCCTATTTCGAGCCATTTTTCGCCGCTGAGATTAGAGGGTTTCTCCTTCTTGGAAATTAAACCCAGACTTCAGCGGTGGCGTTTCGTCTCTCTCTCTCCTTATTTATTCCCGCGCGACCCAGGAATTTTCTTTTCCTTTTTCTCTGTTGCAGAAATTTCAATTTCCCCATTAATATTTTAATATTCATTAAAGAGTTGTTCCAGAAAAGAGTTCTTTTTCAATAAAATTAAATTCGTAAGCACTCTGTTCAAAGAAATTTTAAATTGGTGAGATTATAATGTAAAATCTTTTGATCATAAATCACCTCAAAACTCAAACTACGCATTGCCAGATTAAATAGTACTATGTATTTTCAGAGTTCGAATGAAGGTTGTTCAGTAAATCTCCACGAATCACATCGTAAGATACGAACATAAAGTTGCTTCACATCATCATCTCCCTAGTTTCATAGAGTGATATTCCAAAATATCTGATGAATTCTGTAAATTCATCAATTATAACTCGACATCGACAGGAAGCTCGACGGAAACAGTACACTTTTTCGAAATCTAGGGCTCGAGTTTTTCAACAGCAGAAACGTCAGGAGGACATAACAACGGTTTAAAATCGTAATAGCATGTCAAGATCGGCCGGCAAAAGGCAGCGCGCGGCCACTGTCGAGCAATTTTCGATCATTCCGGCTATCATCTCTCGCTTTGATCTCAACAAGTCGGAAATATTCGGAATGGGCCAAAAGTGCATTATTTAAATAGTTTGGGCTTTAAGTGAATAAATTTCTTCGTTTTAAAATGTAACCATCTATTAGGCCCATTATTTTGTTTCTTGGCCCAATTATAAACATTTCACATAGTATTGAACCTTTGTTGCATGACATTACATAACACCTCAGCAAATCGTGTCGGATACTTTGACATGACGTGATACTCCAGTTGTCCTACCTTATATATATATAAGTATACATTGAACTTAATTTTAATAAAAAATAAAAAAAATAATTTATTTTGACCCTCCAATCGTCGTGTCGTGCCCTTTAGAATCTTCTGCATTGGCTATCTCGTATCCGTGTCTCCATCAACACTACTCCTATTAATATCATCGGGACTGGAGAAAAATATTATATAGAAAGGTTAGTAATATTATATATAAAAAAAATATAATATATTAAAAATAACTAATATACATTATTTAGCACTTAAAAGGTTGTTTTTGAGTTTATGATATATAAATACATGAATTTAGAACAACAAATGTATGTACGTCATTCATGTGTATACATTTTGTGTATGTACGTCATTCATGTGTATACATTTTGTATGCATTAAATTATAAGAATCACTCTGTATGTACATAAGTAATGTACATTCATATGTGCCTCTTTATAGGCCCCGTTTGTAAGAGTTTATCTGTAGTTTATTTCAGCTTATTCTAAAAAATAAGCGTTTTTGCATGCGTTTGGGAGAGCTTATGAAAACAACTTATTCTAAAAAATAAACTATTTTTGGCTTATTTTCATAAGTTGGTAGGAATATCTTATGAAAATAAGTCAAAAACAATTTATGAAAAATAGGTCATCATATCAAATTTCCTGACAATAATTTTTTAAACTATATTTTATTTTATTTTTCTAATTAAGTGCTTATTCAATTTAAGCGCTTATAACATAAGCACTTATACCATAACCATTTAGGATATAAGCACTTATTTAAACCGTTTTACCAAACGAGGCCATATTCTAAAAAAATATTACATTAAGGTAATTGTGTTGAATAGTTACTATATGAGCACAAAATAATTAACCTAAAAAACTAAGGTAAAGTTAAAAAGTTAAAACAATGCAATATTAAAACAAAAAAAAATCAATTTATTTTCACAAACAATAATTTTAGATAAGTAATTAATGTCATCTTGGATTTTTGTTAAATAGTTATATAATTCTCGATATTTTATGAATATGATTGACATTTAATGCATTTTTTATTACTAAATGAAGGTTAATTTGTTAAGATGCAATTATAGAAAACATATAAGTAATATTACAATGTAGAGTTTATTACTATTTATAATTGGTTTTGAGTTATGATTTTTTATTGGTATAATGGTATATGAAGATTAGTACTAAATGGAGGTTTTACTGTAGTATTAAACTAAAAGGGTCCTCTAAGTCTATTTTTCTAAAGTTAGGGACCTTTAGAGAAAATCAAATTCTTTATGGGTATTTCATAATAAATTAAAATCTATTAACTATAATATGGATCCTAAAATTACTCAGATCATCATAATAATTACACAATCAAAAAGAAAAAGTTGCTATCTTTTAGGAATATCAGAATATGAACATTATTCATAATTCAGTTACATCTCATAAATTCTTATAAAAACACAAATCTACCTTTTTCACACATTAAAACAATTATCTCATCCATGAATCTGGTTACATTCAAAAAAATCATAAAGAAAAGCAGCTGGGATTCTCAACTTTATGTAATAATCATTGAGCAAAATAATTTGTAAGAGAATAATCAAGAATGCTTATTTCATGCACTTTGTTCAAAAAATTGTAGTTTCAACTTGCATTGTGGTCAAAGATCACGTTTTTGCGGCTCATTAATGTTATGCATGTTGTCAAGTTTAATATGATTTGCGAGCTCTTATATAGAAGCGAAATTTAACACATTGAACTCCGATTATGAACTTCTGTTGTAATAAACAAAATCACTAAATGATTTTGGTAACATTTTATATTTCTCTAAGTAAATTTTGAAGCCCAACTTATCAGTTTTCCATTAAATAATGTAAAAATAATCTCATTTTGCTTTGAAATATCTGCAATTAAGCATAAATTTTTTATAATAAAATTCTTAATAGCTAGGTTTAAAAGTTCGAAATAATACGATATTGCGATTAACTTAAACTCAGCATCAAAATAATTTGTTAAATACTATCCCCTCTATCCTATTTGATACGACCCGTTTCCAAAAAAAGAAATAATTTCTCTCATACTTTATCATTTCTCTCATTTATTTATCTACTCTCATTACATTTATCATTTTCTCTCTCATACTTTATTATCTAATTTCTCACTATCTAGCTCATCTTCTATGTTACTTTATCATCTACTCATCTCTCATACTTTATCATTTACTTCTCTCTCATACTTTATCATCAACCAACTTTCTTAATTCATGTGCCCATTTGAAACGGGTCGCTTCAAACGGGATGGAGTGAGTACTTTATTATTAAGGGTAATATGATAATTAACCTCATTGAACATACTATTCAGCCAGCGGAAATTCGAACTCGGCTTCGAATCGTTTAATGACGGATTTATTTGCATGGACTCAATGATTCTTTCTCGGAATAATACTTTCCAGGTAATCTTCAACGAATGTTTCGGCTTCGGTAATAAAGAGCAGATGTATGTTCATTTCAATCAATTTTACTTCGGTATGACTCTTTCAGCATTAATTCTGAAAATTGTTAATCTCCTTCCTAGTTTCTCCTAAAAAGCAATTTTGTTAAGGCTATTTGGATTTGAAAAGGTGTTTCGTTAGATTTGAGATACTGCATTGGGGAAATTCTATTAATGAATAATGAGATTAACTTATTTGGCAATTGGGGGAATTGAAATTGTCTTGAATGCGGATTCTAATGTAGCGAGTTTTATTGAATTATATGGTTGTGATTCTGGCAGCGATATTTTGTGTAGTTTAATTGAAGGTAAAAACTTTGGGGAAAGATGTGTAGTATTATTGATATTCATGGATTCAATGGAGGAATTAACTGTTAATGGAAAAATGCAGCCATTCGATCGAGGTAACTCGAAGGCTCTTTCTAGTACAGCCTCGATCAAAGGGTGTATCATTGGTACTGAAATCATAGAGATTTATTAGGAGCAAACTTCACTTATTACCAGCATTTTGATGCATAAAGGAATTAAATTTTCGGTTTCGCATCTTATATTATATCAAATATGTATGGGGCTGATCGAAGAAAGTGTTTGCGTTCGAGCTTGAGCATATGATAGGATGTGATTGGACAAGCTAAGATTTGAAGTTATCTTGTTTATGTTTAGTACTCTTTTGTTTATGAATGTAGCATCTCTTCCTTCCATTATGTTGTTGCTAAACCAATGCCTTAAACATGGTGTTGTAGCCTTTTCGTCGTCTGGAGAGACTGACCATGCAAATAATATTTATATTACACATGCGACAGACAACTAGAATAATACTAGTACAGTTAGTAAGCAGAGATCGAATCCACACGGAATGGGTAAATTTAAAAAAATTCTATCTAAAGACCAAAAATGGTTTGTTTAGTAACCATCATGAACTTTGGGTTTAACTAACATTAGGCAATAAATTATAAACTGCGCAATTAAAACAGGTGATAAGAAATAACTATTAAAATCGACTCGGCTTTGGGCAAATCCACACTGATCGACCTCCAATCCTCGATTCTAAGATTGATCGATTTTCTAAGGTTGCCCGGCTAAGGTGCCGTGTTGGACACATACACAAATAAATCTTATTATTGAAATTGAAAAGGAATGTTGAGCATTAACCTTCTCTACCATAGTGTCAATATAACATGTTGAGCATTACTTAGATCTACAACAGAGGAGCATTAAAATCCAAGAAACCGAATTAGCAAAGCTACCCTTCTTGAGCATGAAAATAACTCTACCATCTGCCATGCATGTTAAACACCAAGCCTGGGTAATCAATCATATGTTATCTTAAGCAAGCATCTACATAGATCTGGCAAGAAATACTTAGATAACCAATTTTAAGTATATTAATATCTCATGGAAGACAAGGATCGGGTGTTTCACTGAGATAGCTGAATCTAGGGCTTAGTTTCACATACTTAAACCAAGAAAGTAAGATAACATGCAAGAGAAAATTATCTTAAATGCAGAAACACTAACTCGGAGAACAATTACTTCTAAAAACCTTAAACAAGAGAAATAACAGTGCAGAATTAAATAAGAGCAACAGAGGAGAAAGTAAATCGTTACTGAGGCAGATCTTCAGAATGTAAATGCTTGAGCTGGGCAAGAATTAAAGTGAGCAATAAAAAAAAAAAAAAAAAAAAAAGTGAGCAATAACTTCTTCAACTAAAACTTGAAGAACATTAACTAAAACTATAGAGTGTTTCGAATTTAGAGAAAGAAACTAAACTAGAGAGATAAAGTGGTCATATCCATCACATGGGTCTTTTCTTGAGCCTCTCCAAGAATTTAATGGAAATGACCGGATTTGATTCAATGAGGAAAAGCTGTGGGAAGATACTTGCTATTTCAGGAACATCCTTTCCCTGTTGAACAATTGGTGGCAGGAAAAAACAACATGTCACTTGTACTTTCTATACTAACTCCTTTTTTGTAGCTTAGCAAACTCCTCCTTCAAGAATACTTTTCCCTCCATTTTCTTCCAATTTAATGGGTTGGGTCTCTTCATGTCTTAATTTAATTCATTTTTCAGCCCACCAACACTGGTCCAATTGGATGAGCCCAAAACTTGCCCAAGTCTTTAATTTTCTGGCCCAAATAATCTCCTTTGATCACATATTGCATCCATGCAGCTTTCGATTTGTACTTAGGTAATATCCACTATCTTTTCCGCCTTTTCCCACTTCTTACATGCATAAACACGAGACAAACAAGCGTAATATCTGTAATATAAAAGTAACAAATACGTGCTTATCATGTTGCCAATATGCTTGGCTGGCCTTGAGTATGATTGTATCAAGCAATATAATTCAGCATCTAGAAAAGAAAAAAACCAGGCTGTGTTTCCTGATTTTGTTGCTCTAGGAGTTTTTTGCCTCCTCCATCTTATTACAAAACATTGGTTTATGTTTTTGCTCTGCCTACCAAATGCATATTACGATATAATTAAGGTTTGTAAGTCTCTTTTCTGACCACGTTGTCTGAAATTATGGATGTTTCATGTTTGTTTCTCTTCTAATCACATTAGCCATTTAAGGTTAAAGCACTTGGTCGTACTCTGCTTCTGCGTTGTGAATTAAGGGTGATAACTCAAGTCAGTTTTATGCTTACTTAACCTTAATTAACTGCGACGAACGTGGTGAAATTAAGGTGTCTATTTCGATAAAGATCAATATACTTATTGATATCAATCTAAAAATAGCGAAATAGTATAGTTTGTGATACTAAACATGTCCTTTTAATGCTATCTTATTCACATTCTCCTAAGAAATTGGTGATAAGCTAGCCTAGTCTGATTGACCCTCTTATTTGGTTGAAATGGTAAACTCAAATGCATTGGAGTAATCGTGGTTGAACTACTATGATTTGAAATTGAGCTACCCATTATCTCTTGCATTTGATCTTAAGCTGGGAATTTGTCAACTTAGTCTTGCTAAAACTAGATATAAAGTCTGGAATATCTGGTGCAGTTCAACTGTGGTAGTCTTCATCATCCTTTTTTTCTGCCCTTCATCCATTGGCCACCCTAAAGATATACCAACAAACTCTTTCAAAACATTGAATATAATTCCATCCTCCTAACATGATGTTGATCTTTTATTTCTTGACTATACTTAGCTGAAGAAATTAACCATGAAGAACCTTCAATAACAGCATGAATCTTATTATTTGGACAGCCATTTAATAAATCTTGCCCTTCTTTGAAAAATCTTGCTTGTTGAATTTTGAGGTTTTGTTTGAGTAAAATATGTGTTTGACTGAGTTGATGACTCAACAGGGTATTATTTTATGGTAGCTTGCACCATTATTTTGACGTTTCTAGAAGCAAAGTTATAATAATATCATTGAGCTGTTATTACTGTCATATTTTTTAAAATAATAAAAATTAACTTGTTAATTTATGAAGTAGGTTCCTTCTTACTTATTATTTCCCCCAAATTTTTATACTCTCTCCAAAATTCTCTTTCGTATGATCCCTTCTAGTTTCGAAATTAGCAATCTATGATTTTTAATTTTTTTGAAAATTTTATTATTTCTTCAATTAAAATATGAGAAAAAAAATTTAAAAAAAAAAAAGTTAATTGCTTATAACTTGCAAAAATTGAATAAAATTTCATTTCTTTCCACAATCCATTTCTTGAAAACTGTGTATATTTCTAAAATTAATTAAAATTTATAAATACACAATTAAATAAAAAAATTTAATCTCCGTATTGAAAAGAAAAGAAACAGTAATAACAGGACGGAGGGAGTAATTAAGAGCGATTATTTCAAAATTATAATCTAACATTTTAATAACTCACAAGAGTTTACGATTAAATTAATAAAAGTATTAAATGATGTTGAATGACTTCATTTCGGGCTCGACTGTAGGTCAGCTCCAATAAAGAAATTGCACGTGATAAAAATGTGATTGTATATGCAACATAATTCATAAGCACATAATAGGTTATTTTGATGTCACTTTACAATAACAAAAAGATAGTTATGAATTTGTCCACGTTATTGTATCATCATATTTTATGTAGTTTAATGGCCGAGTTGATTGATCCAATGTTCATTTTGTTAGGCGGATTTATGGAAGCGTGTATGAATTTAAATCCCTCTCAAATTTTCACTATCGATTCTTAAAAATGTATAATTTGTCTCTTGGAATTGTTGAGTTTGTCTTTTTTTTTCGTAAATTGTATATTTACATTCCCTAAATTATAAATTTCGCACTTGTAATAATGGTTGAGGGTAGGGGCGGATATAAAATAAGAATTAAGGACGAAATTTATAATTTTGAAAATTGGAAATGACCAAGTTTGCAATTTGGAGTACAGAATGAACGTGGGTGTGCACAAACAAACAGGGATCCACCGCCAGAAGATAAAACAATGAAGAAAACGGGAGCAGGGGGAGGCGCCGACGGAGGGAGCAGAGCCACTCAGAGAATGGCCACGTTCCGCCACCCGTTCCACACGTTTTCATTTCCCACCGTCTGACTTGGTCTTCGATTATTATATAATTAAGATTTATACTTTTCAAATTTCTTTATTTGAATTTTATAATCGAATATATCTTAAAAATAATAATATAATAAAGAAAATAAAATTGAACATAGTTACTACCTCCAGTGGGAGATTTTTAAGCAGCTTCTTGATTTGTAAAAGTTGTGTAACAAATATTTTAGGCTTTTAGTTATATAAGTTTTATGTAAAAGTTTTGGTTTAATAAATAGATGATTGAAGAAAAATATAATAGAAAATTAATAAATTTTAATTGATTTTGGAGTTTTGGAAGAGCATTGAAGGGGCAGACTTATAATTGTAGTGAAAAAAGGGCAAGAAAGAGCAATGATAAGGATGTGATGGTAGTAGTCAAGGTCCACGCATATGCGGATTAATGTGGAATTGACACCCTCCATATCAATCATCCATCCATCACATGACTGGTTAAGGGCCTAGAATTTTCTTTCGGTAAATACTCACTCTTAGCCAAAACGAAAAAAAAAAATACAAATGTAATCCACTATTAAAACAAAACATAAAAGTAGTTATTTTATCTTTATCCGACGGAAGGCCGATGGGAGGGCCGATGGAGGGAGTTCATAGGCCCTCCATCGGCGGAGGGCGGAGGGCCGATGGGAGGGCCGATGGGGGAGTCCATAGGCCCTCCATCGGCGGAGGGCCGATGGGGGAGTCCATAGGCCCTCCATCGGGGAGTCCATAGGCCCTCCATCGTGTTCGAATTTTTAATATTCAAGTTCGAATATAAATATTTGATTTGATTCGATTAGTATTCAAATACGAATACAAAATTATGATATTCGATTCGATATTCGAAAATATTCGATAAAATATAAATATATATACATTTATAAAAATATTTATATATTAAATATATTTTGTAAAACTTAATATAATAAATTTATTTCTTAAATATATAATTTTGAATCGAATAATTTCGAATCGAATTAAATACGTACCAAATTTGAAATTATTATTTTTTTTTTTTGATGATCAATGGAAAAAAAAAATTACAGTGATGGCCGATGGCCATCAGCCAAAATTTGGAAATTTTTTTTGAGGGCCTTAACAATTTTTTTTTAAATTTTTTTTTAAAGGGTCGATGATCGACCCTCCATCGGCCCTCGGCTCTGGTAATTGTTTTTGATTTTTTCTTTAGGGCCAATGGACTCCATAGGCCCTCCATCGGCCCTCCCATCGGCCCTCCGCCAGATAAAGACAAAATGACTACTTTTGTGTTTTGTTTTAGTAGTGGACTATATTTGTTTTTAATTTTTACTGTTTGGCTAATAGTAAAAATTCCTCATTTTCTTTTTCTTTTTTCGTCTGAATTTACTTTTATTTATCAGATCGCTAGTTTAATTTCATTTAATTCTTTTATACGATATTTTTGAAAAGTTATTAATTATGAATAGAAATGTGGGACTTTGTAAAAAATTACTATTTGTAAGAATTTGAACTCAAATTCTCGTGATGGCATCCCATACCGTATAGTAACTTTTGCGTTGACCAGTTTGTAATAGTCTCCGCATTATTCAGCATGTTGGGACAACCTCGTGTCATAAATTTAGCCAGACGTCATGGGTTAATTTTCTCATACTTATCCTCACACATACACACACACTCAGTAACACACACAAATTATATATATATATATATATATATATATATATACAATTCTAGATTAACTATAAATATTAGGTATTGATGGATTTTGAACCATACCCTTAACCTTAATATGTAACTTTAATGAATAAACCACACAGCATCACTTTAGAGAAGATACACATAACTCGTCTAATGAATAATAAATACTCCCTCCGTTCCACTCTATTAGTCCACTTTTCCTTTTTGGGTCGTTCCACTCCATTTTTCCCTTTTTAACTTAAAATAATACTCTAATATATTTAAGTGGACCCCACTACTTTATCTATTTTACACACAAAAAATAACTTTCTTAATCTCCGTGCCGAAAAGAAAGTGGACTAATGGAGTGAAACTGAGGGAGTAAATAAATAAAATAAATAAAATAGTTTATGCCAAAATAGGAATACTTTCTATTTTAAATTTTGATGTATTTATTTCCAATAAAATCAAACAAGTACCGACAGTCTCGTGAGCCTGGTCCACATTTCGGGCTTTTAATTCGCGGGCTCCGCTGGAAACTGAGTGGACCCACCAGTGGAAAAAGTCAGAAAAAACTGTGTTTTTATTCTCTCTCTTAATGGTTTTCTCTCTCATCTCTCATAGTAAAATAAAAGAGATTTATTGTATCATTAGGATAAAGTTGCAAAGTAGAAGACGTAACAATGAAAATCACGTATACGTAATTTATTCATGGTTTTATATTTCAAACTATTTAGATAAAATATTCAGCCTTGGTTACGTAATGACTACTACGTCTTAAGTTAATGTTAAAAATAAATAAAATAAATTTAACTACACGCGTACAACCCGTGTCGGTTGACAAACTATCATTGTAATAATTTTATTTACTGTTTAATTTAGTTTAGTACTCCCTCAATCCCATTAAAGTTTTTCAGTTTTTTTTAATAAATTATTACAAATAATTTATTTGGACAATTCATAAATTTATATAATTATACACACAACACATAACTTGCATTAAAAATTGTGCCAAAAAAATAAACAATTTCGATGAGACAAGAAGAAATAATAAGCTTCACAAGACAAAAAATTTTGTCGAAATTCTTGCAAATAACTTGCTTTTCTAATCATTTCCGTAATAAATGAATATGGATATATACATAATATATAAATAGACGTGTGCATTTTTTTAGATTATTTTTATATTTCTGACACGACAAATTCTATCCATCCATAAGCCCCCCGCCCCACCCTACCCTTCGATGGGGCGAGTAATACGTGCTCCACACACAGCACGGGGTGGATATGATTCCTGAATCAGCCCCGCCCCGCCCCAACCTTGCAGCACTGATCATTTATATTTTATATTTCTTGTGTTTATATAACTTTCACAAATTAATCATTTGGTTTAGCGGTTAAGAGTACATGTCTAGTGACTTGGGTTTGAATTCTTAGTCAAACATATTTTCAAATATTAGCATTCTAGAGAGCTGCAAGGTTGGGGTTGGATCTAAATTCTAAACCCATGTGCGGGATAAGTCCGGATTCTATAGTAGCAGATCTCGACCTACAAAATTTTATTTCTATTTCAGACCCTTGAAATACATTGTTACTACTATTCACTATCCGAGTAATCTTTATTTGTATATAGTAATAATTGTTAATGTGTTCATATGTCCACTGACATCTGACGATTTGGAAGGCGTGTGACCGTGTGAGATTCACCGTCCCTAACAAAATTTGTAATTAATTATTTTCTATTGTAACTTTTGCTATTTAACTTTTTTCAATATTACACATTTATCTCCTAAAAAAATTACAAATCGCTATTGCAGTATTGCATCTAAACATTTTTTGTGTCTTTATTTACAATTTTGTCCCCTAATTTAAAATTAGACTTTGCTTGACCCTAGATGTGACGGAAGAGGCATTAAATATATATACATGCACGACATTTTATGACAGATCATGGAATGGTACTTATTTTCATAATTAATTTTGTAATATAAATAATATTATTTTTATATAATAAAGTGTTAATTTTTATAGTAAACGTTATTTATAGAACACATGATACATTAGTAGTAGAATACTCGAATTAGTTGACCTAAACACCACGAGGCACCGACGCCCTAAACGACGGCCGGCGAAGTCTCCACCGTAGATGACGCCATTCGCAACGTCATTAGATGACATCAGCATTCACCTCCAGCCTCCATTTACTTTTACCGCTCTCTTATTGAATACCGTATATGACATCATAAGACCTATCCGTGTTGACGTCAGGTGGGGGTGGATCGGGATTGGGGGAACCGTCATCTACCGGCACGATTGACGAGATTTGCTCGAAAAACGAGTTATTAGCAACAGTTCTGAACTGTGAACAGGTATTTTATTTTCTTATATTTTAATTAAAAAATACAATTTTCGTTTTATTTATATTTGAAGCATTGTGCTCATTTACTTCCTTTCTTATACTTCCTTGTAGATAAAAGTTGAATTGCTCACGGGGAATAGAATAGAAGAGAGTGCTGCAGGTAGCAGGTGCCATTTTTCTTCCCAATCTTTATCACACTAGCACACTTTTGTATGTGCTAACTGACTGCTGTTCTATTTGATGTTTTCATTAAGTTGGTGTTATTTGTAGTGCTAATTTTGCACGTGGGAGTAATGATGATTGATAGCTTTATGTCTTGATACAGAAAAGTAATCCAATGATGTTTTAGGTGTTTTTTTGGTACTTACTAGTTGATTAGTGGGATAAAATCTTGTCTTGGGTGTTTTTCTTAATCATTTTTTGGTTTACTACCAAACTTTTCCGAATATTCTTGAACATCTGCTTCAGTTTGTTTTAGTTTTGCAAGTTGTGTAAAGCTCCTGGACTGGATATCTCAATTCATTTTTCAGACAGCAATGCATGAAGGGTATCTTGTGAATTTGTGATGAAAGTAACTCTCGAGGAGATTGGAATCTAGTATCTTTGATGAACATGATCTTTAAAGATTGCCCCTAGATTAGTAATACTAAATGTGGAATATAAATCCCAAGTCTTGCATGCCATAGAGAATTAAGCAGAAAATTAAACTCAAGAGAAGGAAACTTAAGGTTTCTGCCTCCATTTATGGAAGAAGGTGCGGTGCCTTGCTTATATTTGTATTTCATAGATACTGTTAAAGAAGGGGAACTGGATTTGTATTTTGGGAAGGCTGCTTTTCTTTTGACTTCCGTAATTTCTAGAACTTATTTGGTGGGAGAATTTTTAAAGAAATTGAATATCTCTAGCTGTTGAGAGACCAATCTTGTTTTTGGTACTTCCTCTAACTTGGATAAATTTTATTCTGGACTCTTGATAGCTTCTTGAAGTGTAATTGCTGTATGCTTTTGCTGTGTTGTTGACCTTACCTAACACTAGTTGCATAACCAGGCACACAGCAATCTGGGAACCTTTCTGAAAGATCCAGTCTTCAATCTGGCTCTTATCTTCCGTTCTGCTCTTTGTGTTCTCAGCTATGGAAACGAAGGTTATTAGTGGAACGCATTTCACAAGCCTCCCCAGTAGCTATATCCGTCCAGAGTCCGAGAGGCCGAAGCTATCTGAAGTTGCGGAGTGCAATGATGTTCCTGTTATCGACTTGGGTTGTGAAGACCGTAGCCTACTAGTTAAGCAGATTGGTGATGCCTGTCAAGAATATGGATTCTTCCAGGTTGCTTATGGTGGAGCTGCATGTATAAAAGCACCATTTATGTGCAATATATCTTATTAACTCTTCTGTATGTGTTTTATCAGGTGATCAATCATATGGTGCCGAAAGAATTAGTGGATAAAATGGTGCAGGTGGCTCATGAGTTCTTTAGTTTATCTGTGGAGGAGAAGATGAAGTTGTACTCTGATGACCCTTCTAAAACTATGCGACTCTCGACGAGTTTCAACGTGAGAAAGGAGACGGTTCACAATTGGAGGGACTATCTCAGGCTCCATTGTCATCCCTTAGAGCAATATGTGCCTGAATGGCCTTCTAATCCATCTTCTTTCAAGTAAGCCAAATTTCTTCTCCAAACCAATCACATGTAATGTTATGCACAAGGAAAGCTACTCCTTAGTAGAAAGAATTTAAGGTGAACAAATTTGCATTTGTAGGGATATTGTAAGCACCTACTGCAAAGAAGTTCGAGCCCTTGGATTCAGATTACAAGAAGCCATAGCAGAGAGCCTAGGTTTGCAGAGAGAGTGTTTAAAGTATGTATTGGGAGAACAAGGGCAACATATGGCCATCAACTACTATCCTGCATGCCCAGAGCCAGATCTGACCTATGGATTACCGGCGCATACAGATCCGAATGCCCTCACCATTCTTCTTCAAGATTTGCAAGTTTCAGGTCTTCAAGTTCTTAAGGATGGTAAATGGTTAGCAATAAAACCTCAGCCAGATGCTTTTGTCATTAACATAGGTGACCAAATCCAGGTAAGCCATCTATGTAGGAAGCTCATTCTAATGAAAATGTAAAATTGTATGTATGAAGAAACTAATTTGTATACTTTTACCTACTTAGAACTGCAACTTGGATAGGATCTTAACATGTTTGGTTTTGTGAGTACTCGGAACTACCGATGTTTTTTACATAATTCCCCTTCATGGCTCTTAATCTTATGTTTCAAATGTAAATCTCCTTTGAGTATGGATATATCTGACTTGAAGCAATTCATATCAGATGACATAATAAGGGTTGTTCTTATATTAGCAGTGAACATGAAGAGAATTATGTGATCCCCAAATAAGAGTTCCATTCACATATTCTAAAGGATCTGAGTTATGCCCCTCAATGGTTTCTTGAGCAAATTCAGACAAGATTGGTAATGTTGTTTATGATCTTCTTTAATGAATTGTTTCATGCTCTTTTCTGCAGGCATTCAGTAATGGCAAGTATAAAAGTGTCTGGCACAGAGCTGTTGTAAATGCAAATACACCTAGACTCTCGGTTGCTTCGTTCCTCTGCCCATGTGACGCAGCAAGTATTAGTGCTCCGAAGGAACTCACAACTGGAGATGATCGAGCCACTTACCGAGACTACACATATGCTGAATACTACAAAAAGTTCTGGAGCAGGAACCTTGACCAAGAACATTGCCTAGAACTATTCAAGAATTAGTATATTGCCTTGCATCTGCTAGTCATACCGTCTCCTCCCTTGCAGGTGATTGATTTCTTGATCTAAGCACGTTTCGCTCGTTGGTTGTCCCGTCTTTCCAGCTGCTGTTTCAATAGCATTTTGATTTTATAAACAACAAGAGCTGCAGTTTTAGTATACTCTGTTTCAAGTTCTGAATGTATGTTAGTGTGGCCAGTGATAGTGCTTACTGTGCAGCTGTTATGTCCTCTATATATATGCCAAGAACAATAAACTTTCAAATTTTAATAATATTTCATTACATTTCATCTGATTCATGAAGCGTCTGAATGTTACCAATCAACTGTTTTGAAGAACTAATTAGTACCACCACTGCAAGAATGGGAGGGAGAAAACATCAATAGAATGGCATTGGGTCTCTGATTTTACTTTCTGAATTGCAATTAGCACAAAGTTAGACTACCCCTGCAACGATATATTGATGTCGCCCGCGGCCTTCATCGACTTCTCTGCAGTTTGAGTAGCTGCCCAGTTAGTAGAGTTATCAGCAGATGTAAGGTTGCTGGTGATCCTTCTATCCCCATCAGCATCTGATGGATTGACTGTAAACTGCTTCTTAGTTTGAGTTCAATGGAACTTCCCACTAGGAAACTTGCAACAACAATCTGAGAGAGAGAGAGAGAGAGAGAGAGAGAGAGAGAGGACTTAACTGACGAGTAGTATCCATTAATCATGAAGTGGCATAACTGAAACAAGAATGTACCTTTACTGGAGAGGCAGCTACTGTCAAGCCAGAAACTAAACCTCCCACGACACGTCCGTCAGCACCGGACAAGGTTATGGTCATCAAACCAGACCTCCCATACTTGTCTGGCATCTCCATTGGTGTGAAGGATCCAGAAAAGGAAAGAATTTCAAATAGACCCTAAAAAATCCCATTACAGGAAGAAACTCACATTAATATATTCCTCAAGAAGATGAATCATAGAAGAAGACACAATCAAAAAGGCACATCGCTTGTACAATATGGTAAACATCTACAAGTTATTGAAGTTGGCTCTTGAAGAGGTATCAGAGATAAAAACTTAGGATAAAAAGAACATAAGCTATTTCACTAAAGTCACCAATAAGTTTTTATACTCTTTATAATGCATTGGAATCTAGCGGGACAAAATTCAAAGATTAAAAGCAGACCTCATAAGTCAAAATTCCACCAGAGGAATTGGGATGTCTAAGTGTCACATTTGACACTCTCCCAGTCCCAGATATTATGCAGACGGCTCGCGGGCCTTGTCGAGAAAACTCCATTACCTTCGTCGAGATATCCTAACAACAATGAAATCAGTTAGAACATCAATCATATCCAAAATAATGATAGAAATGCATAAGCTTCCTCTGGCTCTTAATACACGTACCTCCCCCGCGTGAACGGTGATCACGTGTGGTAAAAAACTCGAGCCAGTTGAACATTCAATCCAGTCATCTAACAGTGTGAGGACAATGTCAGATACTTGTTCAATGCATTGCATAATCTTTCTTTATTCTGTGCAAACATTGAAAGAACATTTGAAACCTCATTTAGACAAACTTGGCTTAGAAACAGAATATGATCCAATACCTAATTTTTCTGCCCCAATTTTACTCCTATGTTTCTTCTCGGAACGAGTAACACCTAGCTGAACATCCTCCCCATATGCCTTCCCTGCAGCAGGTGGAGCTGGAGAGAAGACTCTGCTTGATGACTCATCAGGCTTGTATTTCATAGGCCTGCCTCTCTCTTCTTCCTCTCCGCGCTCCACTCATTACCGGTGAAATCATTTGCGACGTCTCCAGTTCAGAACTCTCATTCCTTGGAGCAACATGGTATGTAGATGAAGCTCCAGGCCCAATTACTGTAACTCCGCAGGCTAATGCTTTCCCAGAATCCATTGCTTCTAATGGCTATGATATTAATGTACGTACTTGACTACTTGGGCATAAAAAAAGCGTATTCGTAAAACTAGCAGGCAAAGATTTACCTACGCGGAACCTAAAATGGGACTCTCAATTTCGAACATTCCAGCAAAGAAAAGGAAACATTAATTAATTTTATGGACATTCTTAACTGCTCAAATCTGGTTCAGCAAATTCAAACAACAATTAGCATTTCACCAAATGTCCAAACTTAGAACACTAAACCTCTCTAAACCCATCTACCTAACTACTTTTTCCACGATCACAAGCAAAATTTGAACTGAAATCAAGCCCATGCAAGCAAAACCCAGAAACCAAAAATAAACAGACCCAAATAGAAACACAAAAAGGTGGCAAAATTAGCAGAATCAAAACCACAAGCTCAAGCCAACCCACAATATCAAGAATCTCAATGTTAAAAAAGAAAAGGAGAAATTATACGTACACAGTGGAATATTCCTCAGCACCAATCTCAACGTACACCTACTAACAGTCTCCAAGAAAACTTGCAAGAAATTTTGCTATTTCCACTTTTCCTCGAGCAAGAACGATTTTTGACTAAAGCCCAGAAATCAAAAAACAAAAGGGAATGTGACTAAGCAAGAAAAAGTTTCCAAGTTCAGAAATTCAAGATCTTGAAAAACATAATTAGGACGCGTAATCCAGTGGAATAATGGAGGTGAAAGTATTATTGATGGGAAAAAGTGAAAGCTTCTTTTGGATTTAGAAATTATACATTGCCATTTAAATCGGAAGAAATCATGAAATTAGTGTAGGGGACCAAAGCAGTTGGAAATTTGTCAAACGTTTTTCTCTTTTCTGCTGACCAGCTTAGTGGGCCAATCTTATGGATCTGGGTCGGGCTGGGCTCCTAAAAAATGATCGGGCCGCTAAATGTCAAGACCCCTCAACCATTCTTGGGCTGTTGGGTCAAACCCCTTTTACATATTTATTCGAATTTTTGTAATAAATAAAAATTTAATATATAGTATAATTTTGTTGTATGAAATATGTATACAAATGGATCTCGCCCTAGTGGAACACATTTTTTATTAAATTATGATAAGGGTTACTGCAGTATGTTAAGAGGAGAGACTATAAGTGATACGTTTACACATAACGTCTTAGTGAATTTTGAATTCATAATCTTCTGTTTCTGGGCTAAGCACTTAACCGCAATATCATCCCAATGGACAATACATTTCTTACTTTGGGATGTTGTGTTTTCAAATGTAGTTAGATACATAATTATCTAGTATTTTATTGGCCAAAAATATAAAATAGTGGACGGATTAAATTAGTATGTGCACATCGTACTTTTGGACCCTAAAGTCCAATTGGCACAAATCATTGAGTTAGGCTATTTACGCCCGACTGATTTTGAGCCTTGAGTCAGCCCACTCTTAAATATGAGTGGCCGGGCATAGCCAATCAATCGATTTTGGCTGTTTTGAGTCAATTTTGATATTTCTACTTTGATCATAATAATTTTATATTATTGATAATATATATAGAAAAAAGTTAATGTAATATCAATATTACATCATAAAACTAATAGTTATGAATATTAAGTAATATTGAATTTTTTATGTTATATGTGTAATAATTGAATAAAATGTAAAGAGGTCAAATGATCTTAAAATACTTTTAAGTACTTTTTTTTATAACAAGAACTTACAGTACTATTGTCCCCTTGGGATGACATAGCGGTGAAGGTGGGTGGCCCGGGATCGATAGGTCATGAGTTCAATTCCAACTGGACACGCTATGTGTGAGCCTGTCACCCTGTCACATTAAGGGTGATTTAACTCTTCTAACGAATAATCATATGTGAGTATCTAAAGACACTTTTAAAAAGAATTGTAGATTACATGAGTTAAATTAACTAAATCTTAAATTAAATAATAAGTCATTCATGTAATTCAAACTTTGTAGCAAATAAGTTATAAAAATGATGAAATCTCATTTTTATGGTACATTACATATTCAAATTTAATAAAAATACGTAAATATTATTATACGAGTAATTTAATACTCCCCCCGTCCCATAGAAAATGACTCATTTCTATGGGGCACGGAGTTTTAGGAAAATTAGTGTAATTGGTAAAGATTTGAGACCCATATAATTAATAAATTATTTAGAATTGGTTTGTGTGGTAAAGATAGGGGTGTAACGGTTCGATTCGATTCGGTTTTTTATGTATTTTAGGAACCGAACCAAACACATAGAAATGGTTCGGTTCGGTTCGGTTCAATGGGTTTTTAAATATCGGAGTTCGGTTCCGTTCGGTTCATCGGTTTACCTTTTTTTTTTTTTATTTATTTTTTAAATCCGAAATAATGCAAGAATAATTGTTTATAGGATGTTACTCGTTCCGAACTCATAAGTATAGAGTTGTTACTCCTTTCTCTTCCTTTGTATAGATTAGAATAGATCTTAACTTAAATTTAATATCTAAATCCAATAATATTTTTATATATAAGAAAGATTAATATTAAATAAAAAAAATTAAAAAATAGGATATTGGTTCGGTTCGGTTCGAATCGTTCAAAAATTCTTGAAACCGTGAACCAAACCGAATGTAAACGGTTTCTAAAAAAAACCCCGAACCAAACCGCGAAACCGAACCGAACCATATTTTTTGATTTGGTTCGGTTTGGTCCGATCGGTTTCGCGGTTTGGACCGGAACCACTTACACCCCTAGGTAAAGAGGTGGGACCTATGCAATTAATTAATTGTATTGAATTAATTTGAGTTGATAAAGATGTAGGACCCATTTCCTTTTTAGGAAAGAAGACACTTTTTATGGGATACCTGAAAAGAAAAGAGAGATATTTTTATGGGAGGGATGGAGTACTATTTTCTTATTTTAATTTACGGGGCATATACAGTAAAGCACAAAATACCATACGTTTTTTCAAAAATTTACCAAAACGATGTAAAAGAAATCATGACTAATCAGATAATTTCCTTTTCCAAGGAGATTTGGATCACATGATTTGCAGGGGAAATTTTACTTAAACCTTACTATCATAATCTATTCGTTAGGGCTTTCTTGTCATTTCAGGCGTCGCTTCACTGTTCCAATTTCCAAATCAAATCCATCACCGGGTCCGGCACGATCCACACGCTGCTGCACTTCTCCAGCGAAGCTCCGATCTCCTCTTGTTTCTCTCTCTAGATCCGCCGCTCCAGCACTCCTCCACCACCATCACCGCCACACTGGAGTGTCAGATCAGCCAGTGACTCCGCCGGAGGTGCAATCCTTCCGCTCCAGTCTTCTAGCTCGGCAATGGCTTCTTCGGAAGCCGATTCCCGCTTAAAGCAAGTCATTGTCCCCGCGCTCGAGAAGATCGCGAAGAATGCTACGTGGCGGAAGCATTCTAAGCTCGGAACCGAGTGCAAATCCGTTATCGAGTACCTCAACTCACCGAGCAAAAACCCTACCGCCGCGTCTCCCGCATCGCCGTCCTCCCAATCCGATGCCGAAGCGGCGTCTCTTCCCGGAGTGCTTCTAGATCTTTCCCTGTATGATTCAGAGATCGTTCTCAGTCCACTCATCAATGCGCTCGCTTCGAACTACCTCAAAGTCTCCGAACCTGCTATTAATGCGGTGCAGAAACTGATCGCTCATGGATACTTACACGGCGAAGCGGACACGAGCGGTGGCGCGGATGCGAAATTGCTCTCGAAATTGATTGATTCCGCTTGCAAGTGTCACGAGTTGGGGGATGAGAATGCGGAGTTGCTGGTAATCAAGGCGCTTCTCTCGGCGGTTACGTCGGTCTCGCTGCGACTACACGGTGATTGTCTGTTGCAAGTCATTAGGACTTGTTATGATATTTATCTCAGTAGTAAGAATGTGGTGAATCAGACGACGGCCAAGGCATCGTTGGTTCAGATGCTAGTTATTGTATTTAGGAGAATGGAGGCTGATTCTTCGACTGTGCCGTTACAGCCCATTGTGGTGGCAGAGCTTATGGAACCAGTGGAGAAGGCGGATGATGATGGCTCGATGACAGTTTTGGTTCAGAGTTTTATTACTAAGGTAGTGCAGGATATTGATGGAGTTTTCAACCCTAGTACGCCAAGGGGTGTAGCAGGGTCAGGGGTTGGGGTCCATGATGGGGCATTTGAGACAAAGACCTCAACAGTGGAGGGCACAAATCCTGCGGATTTGCTGGACTCGACAGATAAGGATATGTTGGATGCTAAGTATTGGGAGATCAGCATGTATAAGACGGCTTTAGAGGGTAGGAAAGGAGAGTTAGCTGATGGAGAAAGGGATGATGATTTGGAGGTGCAGATCGGAAACAAGTTGAAGCGGGACGCGTTTCTAGTTTTCCGGGCTTTGTGCAAGCTCTCAATGAAGACTCCACCCAAGGATGCTGCTGCGGACCCCCAGGCAATGAAGGGGAAGATCGTAGCATTGGAATTGCTCAAAATTTTACTGGAAAATGCCGGGGCAATATTTAGGACAAGTGAAAGGTATTCATCTGTTTCTCCAAATTACTGTTCAGCATTATCTGTTGCTCAACCTATATGTATTTGAGGTCAAAATTTTGCTTAGTTTGGTGTTAGCTTGCGATGATGTCTAAAATGAATATTAAGCTGACAAGATTGTATGTTGAACAATAGAGACGATGTAGCATGTAAGCTATGGACAAGTCTCTTTACAGTATGTGATATAACCGGAAAGAGTGCTAAGCAACAGCCTATTGAAAATCGTGACACGTGTACCGTACACTTTGACTCTAAGATATGTATGCTTATTGTGTCTGGAGTGCACATTTTCCTTTTCTTCTTGCTGATTTTGTCTAGTAGTATTTGATTAAAGATTTTTGAGCACCCTACCTTAGCATTTTTACTTTTTCTCAAATTGACTGCTAATGTATGAGCATCATTAATCACCGCTGTCTGTATTTGTTCTTAAACAGGTTTTTAGATGCTATAAAGCAGTACTTGTGTTTGTCACTATTGAAGAACAGTGCTTCAACCCATATGATTGTTTTCCAGCTTTCTTGCTCCATATTTATAAGCCTGGTGTCACGTTTTAGAGCTGGACTAAAAGCAGAAATAGGTGTGTTTTTTCCTATGATAGTCCTCCGAGTTTTGGAAAATGTTGTGCAACCGAATTTTCAGCAGAAGATGACAGTCCTTCGCTTTTTGGAGAAGCTGTGTTTTGATTCGCAGATCTTGATAGACATATTCCTCAACTATGATTGCGATGTTAATGCTTCTAATATATTTGAGAGGTAAGCCTTTGTCAGTTCTATATATTACCCAACTTATCTGATACTTATGGAATTGTGAATCCTTTGTCAAATAACTGCTGGGGTTCTAAAGCTTGTTTGTGAATATATGATAGCACACTGCTAACTTACACAATCTTAAGGTCTCTTGTGTTTCTTGTCCTTTCTAGAATGGTCAATGGACTACTAAAAACTGCTCAGGGTGTTCCACCTGGTGTTTCAAGTACACTTCAGCCCCCTGAAGATGCTAGTATGAAGCTTGAAGCTATGAAGTGCTTGGTTGTTATCCTGAAATGCATGGGTGACTGGATGAACAAACAATTGCGGATTCCAGATATCCAGTCTTCAAAGAAACTAGATTCTGCAGACAATGGTTCTGATACCGGTAGTCCCCCTTACTTAAATGGAAATGAAGACGAGCCAACTGAAGGATTAGACACACAGTCTGAAGCCTCCAGTGAAGTTTCTGATGTTTCAACCCTAGAACAGCGACGAGCTTATAAACTTGAACTTCAGGTACAGTTTCTGTTAAATTTTTTGTTAATGTTGTCTGTAGTTCTTAATCATTCCATGAAATAACATTGTCTATGTGGCAGGAAGGCATTTCCCTTTTTAACCGGAAACCCAAGAAAGGTATTGAGTTCCTGATAAAAGCAAATAAGGTGGGGAACTCTGCAGAAGATATAGCAGCTTTCCTTAAAAATGCATATGGTTTGGATAAAACGCTGATTGGTGACTATTTGGGTGAAAGGGAAGATATGTCGCTTAAAGTAATGCATTCTTATGTGGATTCATTTGATTTCCAAGGGATGGAGTTTGATGAGGCTATCAGGGTCTTCCTACAAGGCTTTAGGTTGCCTGGTGAGGCACAAAAGATTGATCGAATCATGGAGAAGTTTGCTGAACGGTACTGCAAATGTAATCCCAAGGTCTTTACAAGTGCTGACACTGCTTATGTGCTTGCCTACTCAGTTATAATGCTGAACACTGATGCACACAACCCTATGGTGAAGAACAAGGTAAAATTTTACACTGATGATTGATTGGACTTTGTTGGAGAAATACCATTCTGCAATAGTTATATTTTGAATTTTATATTCAGATGTCAGCTGATGATTTTATACGAAACAATCGTGGGATTGATGATGGAAAAGATCTACCTGAGGAGTACTTGAGATCATTGTTTGCGAGGATTTCAAGAAGTGAGATCAAAATGAAGGAAGACAATTTGTCCATCCAACAGAAGCAATCTATGAACTCAAACAGAGTTTTAGGTTTGGATAGCATACTAAACATTGTGATTCGTAAGCGTGGGGAAGACAGTTTGGAAACCGGTGATGACCTCATGAGACACATGCAGGAACAGTTCAAAGAAAAAGCTCGCAAGTCGGAGTAAGTTTAATTTTGAAATCTCCTTAATGATAGCTTGATTTTTTTTTTC
The DNA here is from genome assembly GCA_028984105.1 of Lavandula angustifolia. Taxonomy (NCBI): domain Eukaryota; kingdom Viridiplantae; phylum Streptophyta; class Magnoliopsida; order Lamiales; family Lamiaceae; genus Lavandula; species Lavandula angustifolia. Next base: position 7,094,152 of record CM054804.1, on the reverse strand, counting down.
CTTTCGAGTGTGTATTTATATGCCATATTCCTTATTATCTTTAGAAGGCTTAGGCATTATATAACCTCCTGCCTTAAACTTACAAGTATGAATAAGTAAATCATGAATGCTGATGCATTTGGTTTTGATGAATGGTGAATAAATGCATGAAAAAACGTATCGTTTCGGGTAGAGAAGCAGAGATTTATATATCCAATTCTTATTGCTTGGAGAATGTTGGTAGCATTTCAGATTAAAAATCTGAGTTTTGTTTCTTCATCTTGTTGGGAAATTGCAGGTCAGTTTATTATCCTGCTACAGATACGGTGATCCTCAGGTTCATGATTGAAGCCTGTTGGGCTCCCATGCTGGCTGCCTTTAGTGTTCCTCTTGACCGGAGTGATGATGAAGCTGTCATAGCCCTTTGCTTAGATGGATTTCGTTGTGCCGTCCATGTTACTGCTGGAATGTCCATGAAAACTCATAGAGATGCTTTCCTGACATCATTAGCGAAATTTACTTCACTTCATTCACCTGCTGATATTAAAAAGAAAAACATTGATGCAATCAAGGTAGGATCTGAATTCATTTTTTCCTATTACATGGTATATGATTGAGCTTGTCATGATATATATGGGCTCCCTATTTCTTTTCTGCTTTAGGTAATATGACAATGGATGTAAAACTTGTAAGCTTCTACTCTGATAATTCACACCTTGTCCCAACTATATAATGCTCCTATTTGTTCAGTTTCTGCTCTGTTTTCAAATCCTTATAGGAAATCATGGAAGCTGTTTCTCCAGCTTAGCAATATTTAAGATTTTCTGACTACTTTGATCCGTCATTTTTTTGCATCAACAGGTTATAGTCACCATAGCAGATGAGGATGGGAACTATTTACAGGATGCCTGGGAACATATATTAACATGTGTTTCGCGGTTTGAACATTTGCATCTACTGGGTGAAGGCGCACCACCAGATGCTGCTTTCTTTGCAATCCAGACGAATGAATTAGACAAATCTAAACAAGCCAAATCAAATATTCTTCCTGTTCTGAAAAAGAAGGGAGCTGGGAAGATTCAGAATGCAGCTTCTGCCATGAGGAGGGGCTCATATGATAGTGCTGGTATTGGTGGTAATGTTGCTGCTGGAATCACATCTGAACAGATGAACAACTTGGTCTCTAACTTGAACATGCTGGAACAAGTTGGTGATGTAAACCGCTTATTCATACGGAGCCAAAAGCTAAACAGTGAGGCCATAGTTGATTTTGTCAAGGCTCTCTGCAAGGTATCTATGGATGAACTGCGGTCGACATCTGATCCTCGGGTTTTCAGCCTCACCAAGATTGTTGAGATTGCGTATGTTACTCACCACGTGGTCTTTGATTCTTTCAATGTTTTTTTTTTGGAAATTTCCTTCACTGGCCATGCAAGTAATAATCAATTTTGTTCCCTTTGAACAGGCACTACAACATGAACCGCATTAGGCTAGTATGGTCAAAGATTTGGCAAGTACTCTCTGATTTTTTTGTGACAATTGGTTGTTCAGAAAACCTTTCGATTTCAATATTTGCAATGGACTCTTTGCGCCAGTTATCAATGAAGTTCTTGGAGAGGGAAGAATTGGCTAACTATAACTTTCAGAATGAATTTATGAAGCCTTTTGTAATTGTGATGCGCAAGAGTAGTGCTGTTGAAATCAGAGAATTGATTATCAGATGTGTTTCTCAGATGGTGCTATCTCGTGTGAATAGTGTCAAATCAGGATGGAAGAGCATGTTCATGGTACGGAACTCTTAGCCTGCATAAATTAGTGCCTGTCCCTTCCAATCATTATTGTGTTGCGAAAATTTATTCTCATTAAAGCATATGCCGATTTCACAGTTTAATCTTCTGTTTACATTCTGAATTGCAGGTCTTCACAACGGCGGCTTATGATGATCATAAGAACATTGTTCTCTTGTCCTTTGAAATCATTGAGAAGATTGTTCGTGATTATTTTCCATACATAACTGAAACTGAAACTACTACTTTTACGGACTGTGTGAATTGTTTAATTGCATTTACCAATACTAGGTTCAGCAAAGAAATTAGTCTCAATGCCATTGGTTTCCTTCAGTACTGTGCTGCAAAACTTGCTGAAGGAAATCTAGGGAAGGAAGCTTCTGAAACGGCGTCTCCATCTTCACCTCAAGCTGGCAAAGAAAGAAAAACTGACAGTGGGGAATCGGCAGATAGGGTGGACCATCTCTATTTATGGTTTCCTTTGTTGGCAGGTAAGGAAATGTTCTGTTTTTTCTTATTATGCTGGTTGTCTTTGATATGGTTTAGATTTGTAGCTTAACTTCTTACCTATGCATATGCAGTATGTGATTGATTCAAGTAAAATCAAGTTAAGTTTCTTCCTCTCTCCCTCTTCAGGTTTATCTGAACTTAGCTTTGATCCAAGGCCTGAAATCAGGAAGAGTGCCGTACAATTACTCTTTGATACTTTACGCAACTATGGGCAACATTTTTCCCTTGCCTTGTGGGAAAAGGTGTTTGAATCTGTCCTGTTCAGAATATTTGATGATGCTCGACGTGCTATTTATCCATCGAGTGACGATTCTGTGCACACTGATAATGGTGAAATGGATGAACTAGATCAAGATTCATGGCTTTATGAGACGTGCACATTGGCTCTCCAACTAGTTGTAGATCTTTTTGTAAATTTCTATGATACAGTCAATCCTCTTCTGAAGAAGGTGCTGATGCTACTGGTTAGTTTTATCAAACGTCCTCATCAAAGCCTTGCCGGTATAGGTATTGCTGCTTTTGTTCGGCTAATGAGCAATGCTGGGGAGATGTTCTCCGAAGACAAGTGGCTTGATGTGGTTTCATCTCTCAAAGAAGCAGCACACGAAACACGCCCTGATTTTTCCTTTTTTGTTGATTCCAATGTATATCCCGGGGTCCAGGGAGAAGATCTGAATGGGAACAATCGTGATGAATCTGATGATGTCTTGGATAATAACTCAAGGAGACGTCGTCTGTATGCAGCTATATCAGATGCCAAGTGCCGAGCTGCAATTCAGCTTTTACTCATACAGGTATATTACTTGGAACCTAGTGCTAATATTTAGTTCTGATATTATTTTAGGAGTTTTCTTTTGTTATCCCATCTTGCAGCCGTAGTCCGAATATGTACGTCCTAGTAATATAACCATATAGTATTGGTCTTTCAGTAATTGGAAAATCAACTTTTCAATCTTTTTAAGGAATTATAACACATCTGACAGTAACTCTTGCATGGAATATGGCAGGCTATAGTGGAGATCCACAACATGTACAAAGCTCAATTATCAGCTAGCAACACACTTATCCTTTATGATGCTGTGAATGCGGTGGCATTCAACGCTCACAAGATAAACAGCGACGTGGTGCTTCGTCCAAAGCTCCAGGAACTCGGGTCCATGACGCAAATGCAGGATCCTCCTCTACTCCGCCTTGAGAACGAATCTTACCAGATTTGCCTCACATTCCTGCAGAATCTAATGTTAGATAGACCTCTTGATTACGACGAATCACAAGTGGAGTCTTATCTTGTCAATCTCTGCCAAGAGGTCTTGCAATTCTACATTGGAGTTGCAGGCTCGGTACTGAAGACCGATCCATCCATCTTGATACAACGACACTGGACCGTACCTCTTGGATCTGGAAGACGAAGAGAGTTGGCTGCACGAGCGCCTCTTGTCGTTGCAACTCTGCAGGCCATATGCAGCTTAGGAGATTCTTCATTTGAGAAGAACTTGACTGGCTTCTTCCCCTTGCTTTCGGACTTGATAAGCTGCGAACACGGTTCGAATGAGGTTCAACTAGCCCTAAGCGATATGCTTAGCTCATCGGTGGGTCCGGTCCTCCTACGCTCGTGTTGATCTTGATCTTGAGCCACACCTTTTCTTCAGTTGTATAATAATTCTGAGATTTTTGATTCTTTTCGTTACAGAAATTGTTTGCAAGTATAGGTTTAGAGTGTATTAAAGTTGTTAATGAGTTTCTGTTGCCTTGAGAACTGTGTTGGTTGAGTTGGGGTTCTTTTAGAGCCACCAGTTAATCAGAGGAGTCAAGAGTGTTGTATGCTTTAGATGTGCTGCTCCACTTTAGAACAAAAGAAAATTTCATTCTGCAAAATAGCTATTTTTGTTGAGATTAATCTTTCTCCTTCTCTCTCATGAGGGCTAGCAGTAAAGGTGTGTTTGTTTTGTGCCCAGAAGTTGCGGATTTGAATATTTGAGTCTGTTACTAATGGGCCTAAGGGGGTTTTGTTATATTATCGTACAAGCATGAATTTATCAATACGCACTTCAATAGTGGCTATGAGTTCTTTACATAGAAAATCAAGAAACGATTTTGGGCTAATCTTTTAGTGGTCCAGTGTGGTTGATTTGATTAATTGAGAGTTGAGAGACAGAAAAATCAGCAAAGGGACTTTTGGTTGCTTGATTTCTCCTGTACTTGAAGTCATTGTAATTACAACTAGATTTTCCCCAGAATTCTTCAATAAACAATAAATAATAAACAGTGCTTACTTAAATTTATTAAAACATTATTTAATTATGCAGCTTAAAACTTTCCCAGACATCAATCTCTTAAAATTAAGATCAAAGTACAACTCCAGCATGAGAATCAGGGCTTTGCTGTTTTAATTTATTACCATATGTTTAATTAATACTACAAATATGTTGCTGTAATAATCATGTTTATCGTTATGATTTGGCTTTTGTCTGAACTAAAATATTATTCTCAGACAATTTGTTTAACAAGTCCTGTCATTTGTCACACTAATTAACTACTTTTACAAGACACGAAGATTTCAACAAGTTGTCAACTTTGAGGGAAAATGATTATTAGTACAGACCAACAAGTTCCAAGATTCAAATATATTATATGTATATATATTCAGATTTAAAAAGGTGCTAATCTTTAATATTATTTTTATTTACTGAAAATTTTAATTAATTAAATCCCAGTTTCTTGTAACTATAAAATCTTGATTCTAACCGAATTTGCAGAATATTATTACCTCATATATTAATTATTAGCTCTTGCATTTATGTTGGAATCTTGCTTTATTTTTATAACTCAATAATCAACATTATCTATCTCTTAGGAATTTAATTTTCTGGTAAACTTCTTTAATTAAGCTGTTAATTCCTTTTCATTCATAAACTACTGTCCACGAGACATATAAGAAGTTAACAAATAAAAAAAATACGAGATTAGTGAGCCTATTTTCTTATCGACGTTTCTAGACAAATAAAAACATAATTTATAGCTGTTATGCACACCATAATTTGTGTATTTATGATGGCGTATGATATTGTAATTAATATATATACCACCACGAGTATGTAACTTAGTTCGGTATTTCTCGTTTTTTATAAATTGGATTTCAATTCTTCCCATCTCTAATTTATGATAGAATCTTTATTAAAAAAAAAAAGCACTATATATATGTATATAATTTATTTATATTGATGATAGTTAAAATATGAGAAATTAATACAAAAGTAAGTAAAGTATTTTAGTGCTATACATAAAAAACCCTAGATTAGCCAATCCAAGAAGAAAGAAAGCGTTGACATAAGTAGTAGTACAAGATAGACACCATTAATATCTGGAATGAGAAAGAAGGCTGAAGAGAGAGAGAGAGAGAGAAAGAGAGATAACGATTCGAAAACCGAACATGGCCAGCCTTCACGTGGTGACCTCAACTTTGGTCGGCTGTTGTTTAGCCTCTAAATTATTCCAAATTCACAACCAATTTGCATTAATTAATCCACAAGTTGTAACAAAATGGGGTGCATCAATTTTCAACTCAATAACGCCTCCCAAGAAAGTAGAACGTGGGGTTATACTATCACCCTCCAACAACTCACTCATACATTCAATAAACTAATTTCTTTTAATATAAATTCAAATAAGTTATTGATAAGTTTTTTCAAACGGGACTTAATTAAATCTAACAATACATTATTAATGTAAAGATGGACAGAGTTAAATTTATCGAGAAGTGTAATAGATTCGGAACTTTAGGTGAACGACACATGAAAGTAATAGTGTCGTTTGAAGTGGTCCTCATTAGATTAGCTAGCTTGAGCAATTTGTTTAATGGGGGATGGTTGGAATCCATTAGATTAATTAATTAATATATTGTTAATTAAAGGCTTGATTAAGATATGCATTAATTACAAATCTTGTCTCACAAGGACCAAAGTCTCTGTATAATTTCAAAATTAATCTTACTTTCATTTCTCCCTCCATTTTTGGGTGTCTCAAATATATATAATTCTAAGGGCTAAAATATTATTCTCCCGTCTCAATTATCTTGTCCAATATTCTATTTCGAGTTGTCCTAGATATATTATTCAGTCTCTTATTTTGGTAAATTATTACACAATGGAACCCACAACTTTCTACAACTCTATAAAAAATAATGAACTCGCTTTAAGAACCGCATCACACCAAAGTGGACAAGATATTTGGGACGGAGGGAGGGAGTATCTTTTAAAGAAAAGATTCGTTTTAATAGAGTAAGCAAATTTCAAGTTTTTGAGGTGTAATTTTCTAGGGTTATTATTTGGCTAGTGGTCTATATGCAAATCAAGACTACATAATTATATAAATTACACAAATATGACGAAATGGATAAGTGAGTTAATTTAGAAAATAAATATTTGTCAACAAGTTACTATTCGTACATCACAAGTACCATATGTTTGAATTGCTATTTATTTAGGACGTCTAAAAGATTGATTTAACTCTTCTTCAAAAAAACAAAGATAAAACCTCATAGAGAGAGAGAACTTGTGTCTCACCAAAAATAATATTCATACAAATCATACCGAAAAAAACCAAAAAATTTAAAAAAGCAATAGAAATATAAAAATTGGAATATTTTTTTATTTTTCTTTTGTGTTAATATTTGTCCTCTTATATTTGTAGTGATTGAGGAGGTGGGGAAGAGAAATAGTTGACTGTCCCCGCCCATTGAAAACGACGTTTTGTTGTTATTTTCATGCATTATTAAGCATTTGATGTGATGTGCGTATGATATTTCTCTCTCTTGATCTCTCTCTCTCAAGAGAGCGAGGGAGAGGACAAAGACGGTTGTTCTCATCCCCAACGATCCAATACGACGTATATGTTAATAATATAAATTATAGTATGTATTATTAATATAATACGACATCCAATATAAATGTAAGGGGGTGTTTAGTTCATGGGTATCCTATCCTACTATGGATATCACTCGAGTTTGATACTCATATATCGTGTTTGGTACGTGAATATCGATCCCCTACTATGGGTATCAAACCCATATGGGAATGATTTTTTTGAAACCCAAGTTATAGATGGGTATGAGTTTTGATACCCATATGGATATCAAAATTATATTTTATGTACTATTTTTTAAAATTGAAATTTATTTTTATAATATTATTTAAAAATAATAATGATATAAATATATATTTTCAATTTTATAAATAACAAGTATCATTAGTTAGAAATATTTTAGCATTAATATAAAAATATTTTTATAAAAATATATACACTTATGTTTGAAATAAATAACTTTATAAAAATATATACACTTATGTTTATCAAATAATAAACATTATTATTTAAAAATATTTAAACATAATTTATCAAAATGTTTTTAATTTAATAAAAAGTAAATACACCGTTTACAATTATTTTTTAAAATATTAGATTATTTTTTTGTAAATAATCAAATAAAAGATAATGTACTTTTTATTAAAATATTCCTATATTAAATTTCACAAAATAAAAAAAACATGACTCATGTTATTATTATTTATCACGTTAGAATATTCACAAAATTATCATAATTTTTTATATAAAATTATTCATTCCCATTGAAGCCTAAGTACAACCAAACATCATATTTGGTTATCATACCCATTCACTAGCAAATGCCAAATACCATTAAAGGAATTACTCATACACATACCCAATCACCCTATTATCATGCCCATTACCATTGTCATTCCCGAATTCTTACCAAACGGCCCCTAAGTAGTGAGTGGAACGTGGAGGAGAGAAAAAAAGTGGGTCGGTTGGTATAAATATAAATGAATTTGTCACCATTAAGTTTCATCATTATCCAATCACAAAACATCATTTATTTATTTAATTGTTTATTTATTTAATGATCGGTTGGCTCAGGTATCACACTTTTGTCTACCAAATATAATCACATATACAAAATGAGTTGTATGAGAATTAAATTAATCCTAATCAAGAATTGATACTTGAGTTAATATTTAGCAGGTGAGGTGCAGAGAGAGAAAAGTAAGGTCACCCGCAGCGGAATATAGCTGCCTTTGTCTCACCATTGGAAAAGAGCGGAGGCGAGCGCGATGAGTTATCCTCTGCACGCACGTGCACACGAACTGACCATCAAACTCTCAGTTTGACCCAATCCCCTTCCCACCCTCTCATTTTACTCTATCCAAGCGTCTCATGTGTGTTATAATCTCTCGCTCTCTTCTTCGCCTAATTTCCTCCGTTCCACTTGACTTGCCTCTTTTTTTTTTTTTTTTTTTGACTGTCTTATTTGACTTGTTCCATTTTTTAATTTTCATAATAAAAAAAAATAAGACAAGTCAAATGAAACGGATAGAGTAATATTCAATTTTAGGTTTAATTTTTATTGATTCGTTTTACTATTTACTTCTCTGTTCCACTTTATTGGTCTTATTTTCTTTTTCTAGTTGTCCCACTCTATTGGTCTTATTTTTTTTTAATTAAAATATTCTTCTAACATATTTAGTAGATCTCACAATTTATCTTATTTTATACATAACAAATAATTTTTTTAATCTTCGTGAAAAAAAAAAAGAACCAATCAAGTAGGACGGAAGTACTATTTCTCAAACTCTCGTGTTTCCTAAATTTTACCTAAACCAGGCTGTTTGAGGGAAAGAGAGAGGAGAGAGAGAGGCCTTTAGACACGGTCTGCAGTGGACTGGCCCCTCATTGTACTGTGTGGGTCGACCCCAATTTCCCATATACCCACATGTGCGCGCTCTCTCTCTCTCTCTCTCCCAGTCTTTTATTTATTGTCGTCATCTCACGGCATGTCCTGGTTCTCCTCTTCATGCCGCTAATTCGACGTAAATTGAGGGACGATATATATATATATATCAAATAATTTCCTGCTATTTTGTAACGCCATTCTAGCTTGGTCAAACCCTTGTCAATAATTGTATCCTCTTGTCTTATTTTCAAATTTCAAAACTATTTCCTTTAATAATAAGTTGGAGTGTTGGACTGCTACCTAATCCAAATCATTATTCTCCCTCTGCACTAATTAATTCAACACCAAATGCCAAGTAATTCAAACTCCAATACGTGTGAATCGTGATAAATAAGAACAAAAGAGACTCATTTTGAGGTTTTTTATCACACATTGTATTGTAGTAGTAATTCTAAGGTAAGGGATGTGTTTTAGTGAGAGAGGAGGAGAGAGAGAGAAGTAGTGGGTCCCACCATCTTCCACCGCCCATGCGCTTCCTTCATATTTACCAAACCCTAAAGCAAACATGGTACGGGTCCCCATGGGATGGCCTAGCGGTCGAGGTGGGTGTCCCGGGACCGATAGGTCCTGGGTTCAATTCCCACCAAGATCGTTAGGTGTTGCCTGTCACCCTGTCACATTAAGGGTGGTTGAACCCTCCTGTGTGGTTTGCAGGCTATTGCACAAGGAGCGTGGTTTACCCAGTGCGCACCGAAAGTAGCGGCTGCGGGTTCCATGAAAAAAAAAAAAAAAAAAAAAAAAAACCCTAAAGCAAACAATACTAATTAGCTCCCTAAACTAAAGCCCCCAAACATTAACACCTCTCTTTCTTTCCCTCTCTCTCTCTCTCTCTCTCTCTCTCATGACAAGAAATATAGATATGGTCACATGAAAGTTGTGGGTAAGCAATTCCAAGGGATGGTTGATTCAATCCAGCTGAATTCTTGGTGATGATGATGAGTGATGAATCTTGAAGGTTGATTAATTAGTTCTCTTGTCTGAAAATTTAAACTATTTCTAGAAGCTTCTACACACTTCAAGTGAAGAGACAATGGATCAGCTTGCCCACGGCCGACCTCTACCGCCGCCGTTCCACGCGAGGGACCTCCAGCTCCACCACCACCACCAGTTCCATCACCGCGACGACGACGAGCAGCAAAGCGGCAACAGCAACAGCATCAAGCAGGACCGCGACGACAACTACGGCGGCCTCCAAACCCCCACCTCCGCCGAGGCGAAGGAATTCTCCGCCGCCGCGTCGGATCAGAACGAGGCCACGCGCCGTCCGCGCGGCCGCCCCGCCGGATCGAAGAACAAGCCGAAGCCGCCGATCATAATCACCCGCGACAGCGCCAACGCTCTTAGATCTCACGTGATGGAAGTCGCCAACGGCTGCGATATTCAGGACAGCATCTCCAGCTTCGCCACGCGGCGGCAGCGCGGCGTCTGCATCCTCTCCGGCAACGGCACTGTCGCCAACGTTACCCTCCGCCAGCCGTCGGCGCCGGGATCCGTCGTCACTCTACATGGAAGATTCGAAATCCTCTCTCTCTCCGGCTCCTTCCTCCCTCCACCGGCACCGCCGGCGGCCTCGTCCCTCACCATATACCTCGCCGGCGGGCAGGGGCAGGTGATGGGAGGGACGGTTGTGGGACCGCTCATGGCTTCCGGTCCGGTGGTAATTATGGCGGCGTCGTTCGGGAATGCGGCGTACGAGCGGCTGCCGTTGGAGGAAGAAGAGGCGGCTGCGCAAGACGGCGGGCAGATGGGCGGGCAGCAAGGGCAGCAGGTGATGAACGATCCAAACTCGAATCTTTTTCAAGGGATGCAGCAAAACATGATGAATTCATGCCAATTGCCAGCTGAGGGTTATTGGGGAACAGGTCGACCTCCATTCTGATCAAGAACAAAAAAAAACCCTAATTTTCAAAATCAACTTGCACTAGAATCGATAAGGTTTCTTTATCCTGCAATTTATAGGGTTTCGCAGAAACTTTTCCGAATTTCGACTAAGAGTATCAACTTCTTCTTCTTCTTCTTGATTTTCTTTTGATATTGAAATGGTGTTGATCTGGATGATTATGAATTAGATTTGGGTTTGATTGGAGGGGAATGTAAAAATTGAAGAATTCTTTGTGGTTTTCACTTCATGATCGATGAGATTAGTTTCTTACATCAATTTAAGTAGATTAATTTGTGTGAATTCCTTTTGTTGTTGCAGTAGTCTATACCACTTCTGATGACTTGTCTGACAATCATACATATTCATCAATTTCCAACTCAAGGAAGAGTCTTTTAGCTACCCTTTTTTGCTTAAGTAGTTTCCTTTTTTATACTGATTAATCTCATCTAATTTTTTATAATTCTATATGTTTAATTTCTTCATATTTAAATAATATGCCCTTACTTTAACATGTATATTTGAGCGTTTTCTGACATAAAATACTTCATTTTCATCTCATTAATTACATGCATCCCAATTCTCTGTCTCTCTCTCTCTCTCTCATTGAGCATTCTATGAGCTAGTGAAAGGAAAAAGCTTCAACTGCAAGATTTTCACTGTGGTCAGATGGATTTAGCAAAGAGGTATGGGCTTAACCTTTCTGCCTTAATTTCTTGTTTGACTGAGATTTTGAGTGTATGTATACAAATTTATTCTGAGCAGATACATGAGATTTGGGACTGAATTACACGTGCATTCCCTTGAACCTGGCACCTAATTTCTCGACTCTTTCTTTCTGGAACTTTACATATATATATGTATATATATATACATATACATGCAAATAGTCTTGTATTTATAATGAAATGATATATGTAGGTAGCTTTAATTAAGACATCTCTTTATATCCCCATCCCGTCATGTTTAGTAAGGTGGTGAATTCAATGATGGACCCTTATGCTCATGCTATTATTACTCTTTTTTTCTATAATTAATTTCTTCTTAATCATCTTTATTTTGCATTAGTCAATGTTAATACTCATATTTTCGAAGCCATCCTCCTGTCGTGGATAATGCATGCATGAAGAGGGCAAACCCGTATAGGGTATGGATCTAGTAGAAACATATTTAACGTACGAATTATGAACTATGCAAAATCTTTATATTTTTATGCAAAAAATAAGTGATTTTACATAATGCATAATCCTTATACTCCCTCCGTCCCGTTATTTGTGGCGCAATTGGTTTCGGCACGGAAATTAAGAGAATATATGATAAAGTATGAGAGAGGGAGTAGATGATAAAGTATGAGAGAGAAGATGATAAAGTATGAGAGAGTATGAGAGAAATGATGATAAAGTAAGAGAGAGAATGTAATAAAGTAGGAGATAGAAGATGATAGAGTAGAATATATGATAATATTTTTTTACCAAATTAGAAAAGTGACCACAAATAACGGGACACCCCTTTCGGGAAAGTGAGCCACAAATAGCGGGACGGAGGGAGTATTTTTTATGCAGAAGGACAAAAGTATAAAATTACAGATTTTTTGCATTAAAAATATAAAGATTATGCATATAAAATATATAAGATTATGTATGACTCCTAGTTCCTATCCAACACTATTGGTGAGAACTAGCTAGAAACCAATCACATTCATTGATTTAGGGCAATCGACAATCAAATCAAAATTTGAGATTCATAATTTTGCTTTATATATTTCTTATATATTTTATGTATAAGATTTAAGTTGCTAGATTTTATAATAGTGAGAGGGAAAGCGTGCATAGGGTTGGTATGTGATGTTGTGTATGTATAGATATTAGAATACGTACGAGGTTTGATGTATTTCACTTTTATGTATGTGTTTGTTATAAGAGGACCTACAGACAGATGGGGAGCAATGAGTTTTGTCTAGATTCAGCAATGGTTCATGCACTAATAATCCTCTCCCATTTTACATCTAATCTTACAGTTGTTTGCCTTTTATTTGCATGACACCATCAACTACTGATAATTAGCCAATCTATACCATAAATATGTTTTTTTTTCTTTATCTTTAATTTAATAAACTTTGTGGTATTCGAATTTGTGACTTTTCACTTATTTACTTACTTGTTCTATTAAAGGACAACTTTCTTTTGATTTTGATATTGTTTAAAAATAGGTTGTCTTCGTGTTTATCATTCACTCATTTTCGTGTTATATGTCATTGTAATTGAAAGATTATGAATTTAGATACTATGAATACTTGTAAATCGAGTCCGTGGAATTGTCCAATTAGTGAAATAATCAATTAATTATCTTTTGAACGGAGATCCTAGTTCCTAACATGGAAAATTGTTAGTATTCTCTTATTACTAACTTTTAGTCCTGAACAAGACCAAAATACAATTCCAATTTGACCTAGTTTATGTCAAGGATGATGCAAGTATATACTCAGCTGTATTTGATTTTATATTTCAATTCCTTACATTGTGTTATAATAATGTAAATGCTGTCGTTATACAGACCTATATATATTCCGTGTGTTTAAATTTATCCTGATAGAAAATTTATCGTACATTTACATGTCCAGTTTTGAGTACTAATTTATCTTGTCTAATTAGATCAGACAAATTACATGTCAAATTAAGAACATCTCTATCCATTTGTTTAGATTCATTTTGATTCACTGGTTAGTGTTGATGTTACGAATGCAACATCAATAGTGAGACTGCTGAAAAGGATTACGAGACATAAATATTGGGATAGATCTATATCGCGATTCTGGCATTACATTCACAAATAATTTCGAATATAGGGAATGCAAAGCAATGGACAAAATATTATAACTAAGCTAGTTAATTTAGGGACTAGGTTTTTCACTTGTTAGCAGATGGGCAAGATATTATATACAAGAGAGAGAGAGAGGGAAGAAATCAGTGCAGTTAGTGATTAAACCTCTATCCTCAGGCGTCTTAGTTCAGCTTGAAACGTAAAACTTGATGTAAGAGTTCGACGGGCGAGGGCGAGGGCTCGGATATCCTCCCTCAAACAGTCTCGTGAAATACGAACTAACTCCCAAAGGGATCCTCCTCTGATCATCTATCTCTTTAGCATTGATCTCTGCCAAGATAGCAGAAGTAAGTATAATATCAATGTGTTCAAAATCTGCACTGTTGATGATGATTACCATGTTGAGCCAAGTGGCAGAGCGCGAGCTCAACGTGGCGCCTGATTAGTGAAGCTTCACTGTTGGCATTCTGGACTATCCATGGCAGTACTGCACCTTCTATGAGAAGAGATGGCCCGTGTCTTGTTCCTGCATTTCGTACGGAGGACTGAATCATGATTTTGGATGGATTACTAGTTACTCCCTCTGTTTCACTCTATTAGTCCATTTTTCCTTTTTGGTCGTTCTACAACATTAGTTCACTTTTCCTTTTTAACTTTAAAATAATACTCTAATATATTCAAGTGAACCTCACTACTTTATCTATTTTACACACAACAAACAACTTTCTTAATCTATGTGCCGAAAAGAAAGTGGACTAATGAAGTGGAACGGAGGGAGTATATTATAAGGAGTTTTGATTTGATTTACCTTGAACATATGCTCTAGATTCGCACTTTGCGAAATTTGCAATTCTGCGGGCAACTTGAGCGAGATCGTCTGGATGTCTACTTCTCACCATCCCTAATAGAGCTTTATGCCACCTTCTGAGATCAGCTTTATTTGCAGCTTATCTGAAAAACCGGACAAATCGAGAATGAATACGGAGGGTAGGGGGAAACTTAATCTGCTAAATAAGATTCCCTTGCGTATAGTCTATAAAGATGGATCTATTAAGAAGCAAAATATAATGCAAATTACCATTGCCACATAGATTAGCCATTGCTCCAGCAACCATTCTTAGAGTCTGCGGATCTTCGGCATCAGTAGCTGTCATGGCTAACAGAGATATTCCACCTTGGCCCATTATGAGCTCTTGATTGGCCTCTGAAACCACGAGAATAATTGCAGAAAGATTGGACAACTGCAAAATATAGTTTAAGATAAAAAAAGAATATACGATGCAGAAAATACCATTCATAGCAAGATTGGCAATTGCACCAGCTGCTATTCTACTGATTGTTTCATCTTCGTACGTCCTAAGGAGCATTAACAACGAAGTGAGACCGCCAGCTTCAGCTATCTTTTCCTGATTTGCTTCTGTAAAATATGTGTGCATGAAAATTCACCAATCAAATAACCCCCAAAATAGTGCAGAAAATAAGCAGTTCAATTATATGATGTTCCAACGTCATCTTTCTGTACAATCATGCAACACAATATATCAAAAGAGATCTACAGTAGAATGAAATACAGAAAAATCTAACAATCTCAAGAAGGTATATAATTTAGCAGATCAGAAAGGCATTCATCATTTCAGAGGATATGCATGAGAGTGAAAAATAAAATACCTTTTGCAGCTAAGTTGGCTACCACTTTTACTGCATGAATCCGTACATTAGCATCCTCTGACTCGAGCAACGATAATATCTTTTGCAACCCTACTGTTACATCAAGAGGCAGATGAAATATAACAAGGCTGAAGAGAATCTTGATGATATGATGCAAAGCCTTAATCCGCACCTTGCTCGTGAAGGTTTGTAATAGATGCTCGATCTCCTATATTACCATCTTGATAGCTCCTGGTCTGCTGACATCAATATCAAGAAAAGTCGAGCCAATTATTGGAGTATAAAGGAGAAAATTACAAAAATTAAACATGAGCTTTATCATCTAGTCCTACCACTTTAAAACAGAATAGCCTGCTTTAGTATTAGTACTCATACAAATTTCTACAAAACAATGAACAATTTTAGCTAGATTATATAATTTGCAAAATTAGAATATAAAAGACTGTGCAGTAAGAACTTGAATCCAACATAAGGAGATGCTTTAAACCTCTAAACACATAGAATTTGATAACAATCATACTTGATCAGCTTGGATAGACAGATGTGCCAGTTGACTCCTCAAAACCGTCACTTGTTCTTCCAGATTTGTTTTCTTACGAATCTCTTCTTCGAGCACATGCTGAAGGCTAAAGCTGTTAGAATTTCCACCTGCCAACTACATCACAAGTAGGTAGCCCATCAAGTAAAGATACAAGGAATATTAAATCTCATCCTATAGTCAACCCGATTTTTACTAATATCATACCTCCAGCTGACTTTTTAGTTGGTAAAGTTCATCTTCAGCCGCTTTCCGTAGACAAACTTCATGCTGAAGCATCTTTTTTAGCTCTTCAACCTCTTTATTACTAGAAACAGTTTTAACCTGCAAAAAAGTAACTCAATAATCTAAACTATGAGAAAGTGAACCAAGTAAAGTGTATTCATTTCCTAATTTTGATCTTCACTAATTTCTTAAATTTACCATCAAGTAAATGAATGATGCTTGCCTCGCATATGGATTGTGGCATTCACTGGTTTCAATTCGTTTTCCATGATATAACATAAATGCTTACAATTGATGGCTAAAACCAAACTGCCCAATGAAATCATTTTTTTACTGCAGGCATAAAATTACTAAATAGCAAACAGTGTGAAAGTATAAATTTGACAAAAATAGGAGCAAGCGCCACCATCACTATAGGAAATCACAGTTGCAAAGGAAGACTACCTCTCCATTAGTTGCATGTTTTTGCTGGTTAATGGTCAACTTCTCCTCAAGCTTCTTAATTGACTCCATATAATCCATCTGACATTTGGTTTTCTCCTCCTAATAAAAAAGTGGATATGGGTCATAAATACAAAACCAAACAGATCAAGTAGCTTAGATGACCGTTTTAAGGTTATTCGTAATGGCCAAGAATGAGTGGTACTAAACCTGCATTTACTTGATAAACTAGACCAAATTATTTCTCTGATTATTCTAAAAAACAGCTAGGCACTAAAAGCTCACAAAGCAAATTTGAGTTCAATCTGGATTTGGCATGGCGTGTTTCATGCATATAGGATGGGAAACAAAGACCTTCAAGCATAAATTGAGTTCTAATCAAGAGATACACAGAAATCAAGAGGCATATGAAGGCATAAGTATACCTCTAAGGCATCCAAATAATTTCTTTCAACATCAGCAACATGCTTCTGTGCTTCTAATCTGATTCTGACAATCTCCTTTCATGAACTTTTTGCCGTCTTTCATTCTCAGAAATAAGTTTATCAATTTCCATCTCAAGTCTCTTGGACAAACTCTTGTAGTCATATTCTTCCTTAATCTTCAGCATGTTCTCCACCTTCAGAGCCTGGCATAAAGAATATGCACATGCAATTATTAACAAGAAAACAAGTGTGACTCGGCTACTCTAATCTTAGTGACTGAAACAGTTTTGTTGGGATTCAATTATGGCTTGACTTGGTTCAGCTGAGGAGATATGAAAAATGACTATTGTCTGAGAAAACACATACAACAGGTTAGGTAGAAAATTTCAAAAACCTGATTTGTGAATGCGCTCAGAACCAGCGAGATCTACAACGATCAGTTTGCCTTTGTGTTGCATAGGAGGCCTAACATTACCCACAAAATTAGAGGCACCCTGTGCTTCAAGAGAAAATTCACCCCTGCCCAGTACAGATTTCTTCACATGTACCTACACTATGACAAGTGAGTTTCATAGCAACAAAGGCCAAAACAAAAAGGCAACAAAAGCTGAAGCAGTCAACAGTGAAATTTACCATGAGAAGGGCATGACTCCGAGAAGATTCAGTATTTAGTTTAGTGTTAGCAGCAATTCTTTGAGCTTCCCCTAAGTGTAAGAGTTCAGTAAAACTCTGCTGGTCTCTAATCTCCACAACATTGCCCCCGGCAAAGAAACATCACCAGTTTTCTGATCCTCAACAATTGATATATTATCGTTCTCTGGGTTCAGCAAATCCTGGATGGTTTCCATATAAAGCTGCAGGCAAACCAAAAATTAGAACTAGCACAGCAGTTTAGCTTTTAAAAATCTTCTAGAAATAATGAAATCAAGCAAGAAAGACAACCTGCAAGTATGAAACAGAGATAGAATCAGTATCTGGTAAGACATTTGCTAACATATCCTCCATTGCCCGAACCATTATACCACGAGCAGATGTATCTTCATCACCCAGTCGTCCAAGAGTATAAGTCTTCCCAGTTCCGGTTTGACCATAAGCCATCACTGTCCCGTTGTAACCCTCTAAGACAGTCTGGGAAAGAAAAGGAACGTAACCGAATCATAATCAAGAGGGATTTCTCGAAAGTTTCTCTATACAAGAGACATAACCCATCAAAGAAAAAATCAAATTATTACTTAAGTGAACTCATTCGGTCTTATAATCATGAATCACCAAAGATGTCGACACATAAATAATTCTAGCAGTTGTAATGAAATGCTCAAAACATAGAAAATAATAAATCTCCGCAAGACTACCTCAACAACAGGTTTGGCAACTACTTCATATACACGCTTCTGTGATGCAAATTCAGTCAGGAGTTCATCAAACTCAAAAGTATCTGAATCCCAATTGTTTTTACAAGTTTCAACCTTTTAAGCTGCAAATAAAAAGTGTAAGAGAAAATTGAATCAATAGTTATTCACATGTGGAGTGAAACGGGTTAAGTAGGCTATCTAAGAAGGTATAAAGATAAACTGGAACCTCTGGCTGCAATTCTACACAATCAGCAAAGTCTGCATCTGCCACCAGCTCTTCAGTGTTTCGAGGTCGTAATCTTACTGACTCTTCCTGAAACTGCAGAAGAAACATGCATTGATTAGATCTAGCCCCAAGACCCCCAACAAATTTGTATCGGCCTCTGGTACTATGTCATATCTAATAAAGCTAAAGAGTCTTAGAAGTTAAATAGTTTTCAGGCTCAGAAAAGTCTTAAGTACTAAGTTCTATATGTTTAACAGGTTACCTTGTCTTGGTATCCTACAAAAGAATATCATTTAAACATGAAAAACAGAAAATCTCATTTTACCACCCAAAATGCCACTAAATTCTGGCCCACCAGTCTCCATGATTAAGTCTAAACAAGGACAACTATCAAACTTGAAACAGAGACTATCCTCCGAAACTGTAGTTTGTATTTAACACATAATGTTCTTCAGCCACCTCCTCATCCAATTCAAAACAATCAAACAATGCAACCAAAATTCCACAGCAAAAACAGATTCATTCAGCAAATTACATTTCAAAACCAGCTCGGAATAAAGTAATCTCCAACAGAGACTATCAAGAAGCAAAGTAAGCAGATCGCGCAGGTTAACAGACTTAACTAGACAACAAGTGAACTCGACTCACCGGAATCAGCCGCGCCGTTGGGCGAGGAGCTGCTGCGGCGCACATTCGACGACTGTAGCTTCGATTTGAATGAAGACGAGGCGCGGAGATTTTGATTCTTGTTTACGCAATTTCTGTTACTAGCCATCTTTTTGTTTCTCTCTCACTCGGGGGAAATTATTTAAATGAGAGAGAATCCAACAGAGCGACAGCAGTAACGCAAACTTAGTACATCAACTCATTAAGAATCTCCAGGGGGTTCCGCGTCATGAAATAGCTCAGGAATTAAGGCCTTGTTTGGGCGTTTTCTCATCTCTGACAATCCGATTTTGGAACTTCAAAAAAACATATTGAAGTTGGAATTGGGTAGAACATAGGAGAGAGAAAAAGGACAGAAATGCCACGGGCGTGGGAAGTTCAGGAAACAGTTGTTGGTGGGGGGTGATTTGACTAAAATAACCCTCCATTATCACCACGAATGGGAGCAGTACTTTAAAGTTGGAAACTTCCTTAAAAGATGAGCGAGAATCTAGGCGAGTAAGCCCCCTCACTGTCTGCAGGCCCAATTATTTTAATTTTGGGCTTCATAATGGGCTCTTCACTGCGTCGGGCCCACAATGGTTTCTGAAAATTGAAAAACAATGATGAGTAGATTTAATACAAATTTACATGATTATGGTGTTAAGATCAAAGCACAATATACACAGCTGAGGTTGCTATAACTATCCAACTGAGTCTTCTTGGCTGTTGTCACCATCCCCATCCATTTCACCCTCACTGGCTGCTTCTCGCTACCATCTATGTTCCGATCATCGCCATCACTATCGCTATCGTCGTCTGTATCAGAATTAGAAGCTACTCCTCTTTCAGAATCCACCATATCAGCACTCTCAACACCACAGCTGAACTGCTGCTTCAAATCTGGCGCCACAATGCCAATCATCTCACTAAGCGCTCGACGTTCTTGATTTCGCCTCACAGCAGCTTCGGAGTTTGTGGGTGGGATATTTTGGCTCTCAGCTACAAGACTGCTAGAGTCATGTAATATAGGAGCAGGGCCTTCGTCGCCTTCTTTACAAGGAGAATCATTTTCTCCGTGGACCGAAGGAGCCGTGCTATTTGCCCAGCTCCCAGCAACTTCCGAGGCCAAAAGGTCGCCAGTTTTGATAGTCTCACCACCTTCTGTGTCTTCCATTGGATCCTCACAGTTTTGTGAATGAGAGTGATGTGAGGGTTCTGGGCTAATCCTTTGAGCATCTTCTGGTGTTTCCTGTTCGTTGGTATCGTTGTCAATCTGCATTGTACCCCCATCCCGTTTGTTCAAATCACTGTTCTTGCCATTCTGAAGTTCAAGGCTTTCCGTCTCCATAACTTGCTCGGTTTCAATAGCGCCTCCTTCAAAGTTTTGGGGTGTGCCAACGCCTTCAGTGTCGGGAATTTGCTCAGTTCCAACAGCATCTCCACACGTAAGGGGTGCTGTGTCAATGCCATTTATATCAGAGCCAAACCCGCCCTTGGTATTACATTCAGTAGCGGTGAATTCTACCTCTTGTGTTTCTTCACCTTGTTATTGGGTTTTGGCACTGCAGTCATGCACACTTGCTTCGTAGCTAGATGACTCAGCAGATCTTGTTTTAGATTGGCTGTTGCTTCGGTGAACCTCGGCCTTGTCTCTCACATTCAATTGGTTTTCATCGTCAGGGATTTGATTGAGATCAAGATAATTCGATGTTGTCTCATAATTCTCTTCATCTTCAAGGGTCCTTTGCATTGATTTAAGCTGTTCTTGCTGCTTCACATACAACACTGATATCTCCTCTGTTGTCGAATAGAAGGCACGTAGCTGTGTTTCACTGCATGACATCACAGTAAAACACTGGTTAGAATCTTTGTTGTAAGTAAAACTACTTGATCATTAGTCTAAAAGCTGCTAAGCATTAATTGATCCGTATTCAAAATCCATCACAAATTCTTGTCTTCCTACCGGAGCATAGTTCTTTCCCTGGCCCCTTTTAGCCTACGCCTTTCAAAATCAAGATCCCGCATTGCAGCACTTATCTCAAGTTCAAGAGTAGACACTTTTGACCATGCTTCCTCACGAGCCGCCTGCTATTACAACAGCAACAGAAACTCAGTTTGAGATGCATGGACCTGAGTAAGGCATATCTTCTCGCGAAGAATAGTCTTATACAGCAAATCCCCTACCTTTTCATGTTCAAGTTCCTTCGTCAGTCTTTTTCTTTCATATTCCAGTTCTTCAACCCTCTAAAACACAATGCAGAACTTTAAGAAAAATAATAGATGGCGTAGCAAGTTTTATTATACAGCCAAGTATGTAGGGAGGCAAGCAATAGTCAAATACTTTTTTAGAACTGGAAAAAGCTTGCTGCTCCTGGTGGATTTGACCCTCCAATTGACGCACTTTGTTATCCGAGTTCACCAACCTTTGTCTTGTATCTTCCTGAAATTGACTCAAGCAACATTTAGGCATGAATCAATGATCCCAGGGAAACATGCAGAACAATTAGGAAGAGGAAATATACCAATTTGGACCTCAGGGATTCCACCAGTGTAGATCTTTCCTTCTCAGCTTCCTGCATAATCAAGTCATAACTAAGTCACCGTACTTGAAAATCCATAGGCTTCGAACAAATCAATTATCTTTACCTGAAGCTTATTTATAATTTCTTCTTGCTCCTTCTCTCGTCTCCAACCAGCTTCTGATGCTCGTTTTACTTCCTCTGTAGCCTCTGCTTGAATTCTTAGTATTGCCACTTTCACATCAGTCGCAGCTTTTTCTCTCTCTTCTCTTCTCTGATCACGCTCCTCATCCAATAGTGCTTTTAGTTCTGATATAGAAGCTTTCTGGCTGAACCAAGCAAATGAAATCAAACACTTCAGAAACATAATTAGAAACTATTACAGACTAATCATACCAGAGTGGTGGTGAAGACAAAAACTTGACCAGTAGACATATACAGGAAAAATTGAGCAGAGATATTTCATGCACAAACTTATTTGCCTAGAAACAAAATCAGGGAATACTTCAACCTGACCCCCCAAGGCCCAGTAATATATTTAAGCAATGCTCTAGCTCAAATAATCAAAATGAATAACTGCATGACAGTGCATAAAACATGAAAAGGTAGAGACTCATGTATTTAAATTAAATTCAAAAGTTGGATTATGAAATTGAAACACAATTTTTTGAATTGGAGGGGGCTATTCTGAATAGTACACACATTCCATCTAATCATGACTGAAGTTACTAAAATATACCTCACCTTTTAATATCTCATTGGCCTCCGTGCATGACTGCATTGATGAACTAAGTCTTTCATTAAGGTCCTCAATTCCATGTTTTGCTTCAGCTAATATTCGTCCTTGCTCCTCTAGTTCCTTGTCTTTAGACTCCAATGACTGACTGAGCTGATCATGATAAGATTTTGTCACTGATTCTTTTAACTCCTTCATTTCCTGCAGAAGGAAACAAAATTATTGATCTCTGGAAACACATTGTTAGACTAAAGAGGAACGAATTCGAATTATAGAACGATTCACCATGAAATCAATACGAACGATACTTGAACGATAATCAAATACGAATCTCAAACAAATAGAAGATCAACTTCTATTCCCAAGCTTGCGACTCTACTCGAGTTTTTCTCTCCAAAACCTCTAGACATCCTCTAAACTCTCGTTCATGAATTATATAAAAAACTAGGCCCTAACACTTAGGCCAT
Organism: Lavandula angustifolia; assembly: GCA_028984105.1. NCBI lineage: Eukaryota > Viridiplantae > Streptophyta > Magnoliopsida > Lamiales > Lamiaceae > Lavandula > Lavandula angustifolia. Next base: position 7,071,124 of record CM054804.1, on the reverse strand, counting down.
AAATAAAACTAGACCATAAATAAACTATGACATAAATAAATATAAAACCCATACTATGACATAAATAGATTATGAAGCCATGCACTAAATTACGAAGCCATGCGTCGTCGAGCCATGCCATGTGCGACGCTATTCGGACCCCACCACGAACTCCGCCACTCCGCTCCGCTGCCGACGTCGCCGATAAACCACATCCCTAACAACTCCTCCCCCCTTCCAAACAACCTTGTCTTTAAGGCTGAAGTGCGGAAATTGGCCGCGAAACTCGTCCTCAACAACCCACTGCACCAATAACTCCCTAACTCGATCATCACCTCGCCAAACCCAACGTTCGCCCGGAAGAGAGTCCTCAAGAGCATGATCGCCAAGAGCCGCCTTCAACAAGGTCACATGGAACATCGAACAATTACTAATCTCAAATAGACCATAGAAACATGCAGTCAATTTAACAGTCTTCCACTTGAACGGAGAGAGCTGCCGATGCGGCCGTAATTTCAAACCTGTGTGTTGCCCGACATTAAATTATACCTCTTTTTGTCGCCTATTTGCAGCCCGTATCATATAACATTTGGCCCCTGATTTATGCTCCATCAAGCGTCGGAGAGCACCAGCACTTACTTGTAAATCCTCGGCAGCAGCCTTATACCGTAATTCCGTTAACACCAATCCTCTAAGGGTCTTGCGCTTGAGGCAATGCTGTAGTTGTTCATGGGAACTCCCATTCTCATTACACGAGTCCCTCCAGTTTGTTCTAATTGGTTCTTCTCCATTCATAGAGGTTAGATTCGAGCACTCGTAGAAGAGAGAGTTGTTCATGGGCGATGGGCTGTGCCTGAAAAATTGATGGAATTCTGGGGTCTCCTCGGGTTCATTTTCCCGTCCCAAATTATCCTTTCCCAAATCTAACGGAATCATGAGATCATCTTTTTTGATTCCGTGATTGAAAGATTCGGCCGTTGGAATTTCCGGTGATTATTTTCCTTTGATCAAACTGCCCAACATCTGTTAGATTTCATCCAATGCACCCTTGATTGCAACTAACTCACCATGAATTGAAGAATCCAACAACGACATCCTCTTCTCCAACGCCTCCAAACGCAACTCCATCGATTGTTGTCGTGTCTCCACCATTTCGGATCCGGCAGGTCGGACCAATTTGTTAAGTAAAGAGGAACGAATTCGAATTATAGAATGATTCACGATGAAATCAATACGAACGATACTTGAACGATAATCAAATACGAGATCAAATACGAATCCCAAACAAATAGAAGATCAACTTCTATTCCCAAGCTTGTGCCGACTCTACTCGAGTTTTTCTCTCCAAAACCCTAGACATCCTCTAAACTCTCGTTCATGAATTATATACATAAAACTAGGCCCTAACACTTGGGCCATAAATAAAACTAGACCATAAATAAACTACGACATAAATAAATATAAAACCCATACTATGACATAAATAGATTATGAAGCCATGCACTAAATTACGAAGCCATGCGTCGTCGAGCCATGCCATGCGCGACGCTATTCGGACCCCACCACGAACTCCGCCACTCCGCTCCGCTGCCGACGTCGCCGATAAACCACATCCCTAACACACATGCTCATCAATCATATATTGAAAGTGGAAGCAATTTGAAATTTTCCAAAGCTTCCTTCTAATAATATTTGAAAAAAATTAAAAGAACTTTCATAATGAGGACGAAATTATCCAGATTCTAGAAGTGAAAAACCAAGAACTATCCTATAAATGAGAAGGTTCCAGTCATAAAGCAGTGTCTCCATAAACAAATGGGCTGTCGACCAGAAGAGGACTTAACAGAGAAGGAAAGATTCACATACAGTTTCATGCTTCACAATAGCTGCAAGGTTTTCACTGCGCAAGGATTCAACAGTTGAAACTTCATTTTCCAGTTAACTCCTGAGTTCCTACACGTACATTTAACATTCAAAACATCTTTAAAAAGCTAAATATAAACTTTGAAAATAAAACTAGAGGTTCGATCCACAGTTTTGAATGAGTAGAGAATTGACTTAATAATACATAGATTAGCAAATTTTAACATACATTTAAGTACCATATTAGATCTTTGAAGACTGCGAAAATCATTGAGGGAGATTGGGCCACCAGAAGCTCCTATTCCAATCCCTTTCATTGCCATTGCCGACGATCAAGCGTGTGAAAAGGACTTCGATTATGGCGCGGATTTTAAGAACCCTAGATCCTCTTTTATGTACAGCTTTCTTTTTGTACAGCTGTGGATTTTAGCGTATTGAAGAAGCTGAGGGGTAAATTTTCCAAATTTACTCCCTACTTTTTAACCGCTCCGTTATTTACCGCTCTCAAATTTTGAATTTATTTAATTTTTTTGAGTTTTTTAATTGATTTTCGCCTCGAAGATTTATTTAAATATACATTAGCTTTTCAATTTTTCAAAAGTTGGCATAAAGATAGATGCATAAAATTTGATTAAAACTCCGTTTTCGATGATGAATCTCTACATAAGCTCTTTATAAATTATTCATAAATTATAAATATTAAATTATAAAAATATGTAAAAAGTAACTTATAGAGTAGAATAAATTATTTCGATAAGCTTTTCCAAACGCAAGCAAAATAATTTATTATTTAGAATATATTGAAATAAATCATTTTTAAACTCTTCCAAGCGGGTCCTAAGTTACGAACAAAGTAGTACTTATTAGAAAAAATTGGTTTTAGTCCATTCATTTTTATTATCTAATAGTATAAATAATTATTTATTTTGCTCCTCAAATTAAAATTAAAAAGTGTATTAGCGTATCACTAATTTAATCAACTAAATATTGTGGACAGTGGACACCTTCAAGTTACTAGTAATACAAATCACTGGTAAAATACACCCTCAAGTTACTAGTAATACAAATCACTGGTAAAATAAGCGATGGAAGCTGGTGTCAAAAATTGAATGGACCACATTATAACAGTCACAACCATTTTACATGATAAAAAAAAGGATAGTTGTCACCTATAATCGCTAAGTGTGAACCTGTCACCTATGGTTAATCTAGGATGGTTGAACTCTCATGTGTTATTTGTAGGCTAAAACACACGAGCGAAATTTACTCAGTGCGCACTTTGGCAGCGGCTGTGGATTACCCTCGTATTCCAAAAAAAAAAAAAAAAGGCCAGCTGCCGCATTACAAGATCAAAGATTTTCACAAATAATATGGTACTAAAATAACAAAATCAAAGATTCGCGGCAAAGTGCTATTACTAGCTGTGGAAATATGGGAGGAATTAGTGCAGTAGATCCAAGCAATGCATCTCTAACTATTACAGCAATACACCTATCAACAACAACAATCTAGTATCCAGTCACTCACCAGCAAGGAGGAAAAAGACTAGAGTAAGACTTCATCTGGTTCAGACACAGAAACATCTGACCAACCTTAGAATATCAATAGCATTGCATTTACTGAAAAAGTTTGAAGTAATAACCTGCCACCAACCACCACTAGTTAAAGGTTGATGATTTTTATGTATCACAGTTCTTCAGAGGAACACATGAGACCAACTTTGTACTAAGAAAACCTTCATTTAACCAGCAAGAGGGTTAGCGTGAATTGTTACACGGTTGATCCTGATCTCCGAAAGAGGTTGGTCTCCCGGACCAGTCGGAGCCTGCAAAATGCAAAGCGGCCTTGGATCATGAAGCAATAGGGAAGTATCTGAGTTCCAAAGGAATACCAATTTATATATGGAACAAATGCTAGGCATGCTTATTGATTAGAAAAACCAATTCCGAGCTTACCTTTTCCATTATATCAAGCACTTCGAACCCATGAATTACTTTACCGAAGATGGTATAGAGCCCGTTGAGATGAGGTAGCTTGGCATAGGATATGAAGAACTGGCTTCCATTAGTATTGGGTCCACTGTTTGCCATGGATAATATACCTCTTGCATTTTGCTGATCAGAAGGAATATAGAACCCATATAAACGCGAAAGTATTAATGTTTTCCATGATAAGCTTCTGGCATGCAATATGATATCAAGATACTACTAACAAACAAGATGCTAATTTTAGATATTACATTCATCTATGAGCTTGCTTGCAAGGTTTTTTTGCCAAATAATCAGAAGACCATCCCTAGGTGTGTAGTATATTAAAGAACTTCAACAACTTAACTGAACAAATAATTAACAAAAAGAGCTAAAAGACTACGATATCATCTCATTGATGGATATGGTTTTGCATGTATCGAATGGAAAATGGACCAGAAACTTAACGCCCGAAACCCTAGTTAAGAGTTACCTTCAGAGACTCTCTTATCTCATCTTTGAACTTCTTACCCCATATACTTGTCCCGCCCTTTCCGGTGTTGGTTGGGTCACCACCTTGTATAATAAAACCCTTAATATTTCTGTGAAATATGGTTTCATCATAAAATCCACTCGCACACAATGCCAGAAAGTTCTGTAACACAATTTACGAGTTCTAGTAAGAAACAATGTTATGAGATAAGGCTGATCATAACTGAAGAAGCAGCAAATAGCATATAGACAGAGTATACATTGAACCCGTAATACATACATGAGAAACATAACTACTCAACAAAGAAGTATAGGAAGAATAATCTATCGAATAAAGAGCATCACACATTCAAGATATTACATAAATATTTGTAAGAAACACATTTTTGTAAACAGCACTTTCAGTAATTGCAATGTATTATATATCACTGAAATATCTTACATTTGTAAAAATTATGATTCAATCTGATTACTGAAAAAGAAACCTACAATAATAGGTATATATAAATGTGCACATATATATATATATATATATATATATATACACATACATGAGAAATCCACTCTAATAAACCATTATTGATTCTATGAGCACGTAATGGTAGAATTAAGCAACAAATTGCTTTCAGTTCAACAATATTATCAATTGCAGGCTAATAGCAGCAAAGCAATTAACACGAATATGGTAAGCATTATACGCATAAATACACTTGCAATCACAAAACACAACAACTTTAGAACACGCACTTCAGCAGTCTTGGGGACCTCGTCGCAGAAGATTTCGCACTTGATGTCCCCCAAATTCGTGTGAAGCGTTACTGCCTGGCAAAATAAGCAAATAGTTTAAAACGAGAAAATCAAAACAAGAACAGGTTTTCACGCACCGCCGCGACGAATTGAAACTGTTCGATAAAAGTCCTAAACGAAAACGGAGAAGGAAAAAGGACTGGACATGAACGGGACTTACCATTTTTGCGAGGCAATGGTCAGATATCAAACTGGTTAGGGCTGAAAGTTAAGCCGGTCTAGTGGCGAAACGATCTTCTCAATGGCTTGGAATTTTTAGACTTCTAGAAGTTTTTCTCTCGAATATTCAAATTTCCAGCAATGAGTCGGCTCGGCACAGCTAGGCGAGTTATAGGGGCGTTCTTTACTTCTTTTAAGGGTAAATATATAAAAATACTCATTTTTAATAGAATTAAATACATTAAACCCCCTAAATTATTAATTTTTGACACTTTACCCGTAAATGATAAAAATATGCACTTCACCTCTTAGACTATTGATTTTATGCGCTTTGTCCCCTTAACTATAAAAATGTACAGTTTGCCCCCTTAATTATCTAATTTGGTGTAGACGAGTAAAATCTCGACAAAAATTCTCTAATGCATGTGCAAAGTTAAGCAGGTCTAGTGGCGAAACGATCTTCTCAATGGCTAGGAATTTTTAGACTTTTAGCCCGTTTGATTGATAAAAATGAATGAAATCGAAATCAGAATCATGAATCAAATCAGGGGAATGTAATAAAATGAATGATTCCTAAAAAACATGTTTGGTTTGCTGAAGGAATGAACTTGATACCATTCCCTATTTGGCTTAACGAAAGGAATGGAATGGTATCAATTATTTTTTTCAATTAAATATATTTTTATTTAAAAAAATGTATCTTTCATTTGATATTATTTGAAAAATTAAAAAATATTTTTTATATACTAATTTAACATTTAAACATTAAATAAACCAATAATATAAATATAAAAAATTGTCTTAGCAACATAAATATGTTATGCATAGCATACATATTAAAATAAAAACTCAAAAGGCTCAATATCCAAATAAAAGCATAATGTTATAAATGACAAATGCAATCTAAGAAGATGGATCAAGTTGAAGAAGTTCGAACACGTAGCCTTTCCTTTTTCTCAACTGTGGCACATGACTAGAAAACATTCAAATCACTTGGACTTGCAGCAATCAACTTTGCAGCTCTAACTGCTTGAGCAAATGTCAAGTCAGGAATGTTCTCGATCTCTCCTAGCAAACGTAGTTGTTTGGCTTCTGCTTCTTCAGCTTTCTTACGTGCTTCTTGAGCTGCCACACGCACTTCTTAAGCTGCCATACGTTCAAGCTCATGACTTTCATTCATGGTTGTTGTCATTCTTCCAAGTTGGGTACTTATGTTGTTCATAAAACCTGCAAAATCAGAAGACATACGATTAATGGAGTTTATCTCCTCCGACTGCATGCTTGATCCCATCATTGCTTTCCCTTTCTCAATTCGGGTCTTTTGTTTCTTGCTAGGACGATGAACTTCTTCTTCAGCATCATTCATTGATGTCTCGTACATAACTCCATCATCATCACCTAGGTTGATAGTTTCTTGTTCCATATTAGCCACTGAATCCGAAGGGAGCTCACACCTCACCCCGGTGGCGCTATCAATACCAAAAATGATCTCCAATTTATCAAGAAAAGGGAAAGGCGTATTATACAAACCGCTAGCTTTTGGATGAGTCTACAAAAAAGAGATCACAATTAAAAAGCAACTAAATCAATGAGTTACAAATAGTTATAAATTAAAGAAATACCTTGCAAAAATCGTCATATGCTTGTCCTTCACACTGCACAATCTTAGCATCTCATTCACCACAGAATATTTTTCTCTAAACCATTTCACTTTGGAGTCTATATGAGGATTTGCTAACAAATCATAACCGGGATCTCTTTCCTTCATCATTTTTTTAATCTGTCCGGTGAATCCACCCTTAAATCCCCCTTCTCCTTTCCAATGTGGGTCTAAACTTATTTCCATCAAACAATTAAGCATAGTCTCTTCTTCTTTTTTCCAAAACCATTTATTTTTTCCTCTTCCACTTCGTGAATCCATCTACCAAATTTGTACAACAATATTACAAGAATGAATATCCACAAACCATACTCCAATTACCAAAGACAAATACACAGAGCAACATATGAACCAGAAAATACACAAAGCAACATATGAACTAGAATATACACAGAGCAACATATGAACCAGAGCTATTAGAGCAACAATGTGAACCAGAGCAACAATATGAACCAGAGCTTGAAAGAAGAAGATGGTGAGTGTTTTTTAGAGTTATTATTACTATAATTCTCAAACTTCGTGGCTCCTCCTCTGCCATTTCTGTAGCTACTGGCACATTTTGGTTTGTTTGGGAATGGGGAGTGATCATAGAAATTCGAAAATGGAAGAAAGGTTGGATTTTGGGGCGCCCAATTATCGTCTTCTGCCACAGTTAATATGTTTTCTTCTTCTTAATTAATCTAGGAATCCCATCAAATTGAACCAGAGCAACAATTGAACCAGAGCAACAATATGAATCCCATCAAAATTGGAAACCCTAGTTAGGAAAATAACAGCTCCAAGAGAAGAAACAACAAAGCCGCAGATAGATCGGAAGACTTAGCGAACAACAAAATGAAAAAGAAGCTCAAAATTGAGAAAACTTACCACCGGAGCTACGGCGAGAGGGACGAGCTGCTGTTTCGGCGGCGAGGGGCGAGCGGCGGCGGCGAGCGGGCGAGTGAGCGAGCGGGCGAGGGAGGGCCGATGACAGCGACGGCGAGCGAGGTGAGGGCCGGCGAGCGAGGCGAGGGCGGGCTGGCGAGCGAGCGGGGTAAGAGATTTGGGCTATGTTTTATGATGAAATGGAGGGAGAAGAGGAGAGGGGCATCATTTTCTCAACCCTCGATTTGGAGGGGTTTGAGTAAAGTCCAAGAGGGGAATGGATGACATTCCATTCCTTTCGAGAATTTCACGAATCAAACACTTAAAATGGAATTATTCTCTTAATTTGATTCTTGATTCCATCCCTTAAGTGCAACCAAACGGGGCCTTAGAAGTTTCTCTCTCGAATATTCAAATTTCCAGCAATGAGTCGGCTCGGCATAGCTAGGCGAGTTACCTTTAGGGGCGTTCTTTTAAGGGTAAATATATAAGAATACTCATTTTTAATAGAATTAAATACATTAAACCCTCTAAATTATTAATTTTTGACACTTTACCCGTAGATTATAAAAATAGGCAAATTGGCAAAAATAGTCCTCAAACTTCGCGTTTTTGCGAATTTTGTCCTCAAACTTTTTTTTTTGTTTTTTTGACCCTCAACTCCTTGTTTTTGCGATTTTAGTCCTACCGTTAAATTCTCCGTCAATTTAACCGTTAATTCAATTTTTAAAAAAATAAAAAATCAAAAGGGCAAAATCGGAATTTTTATTTGCACGGACCAAAATTGCAAATAAAAAATGATTTGGGACCTATTTAGCAAAATAAAACAGTTTAAGGACTGATTTCACAAATTTTAGACAAATAAGCTAATTGCTTCGTATCAACGAGATTTTGCATTAAATTTTCGATTTTTCATATAACTTTATTGCTTCGTATCAAATATAAGCTAACGAAGATTTCATACCAATATAAACAACATTTAATTCAAAATGCAAAATATATATTGTGAATTAATCATTAAAAAACAAAGTTATTATCACCCAAAAATTTTACTTCAAAATAACCATTTAGCGCATAATATTTACTTCAAAATAACTAGAATACGAGGAGAATTGCGAATCCGCAATTGATGCGCTCGCTGACGAATTGCGAAGGAGGCCGACGACAAAGAACATCCCTGGAGCTCGCAGCGGAAGAGGAAGTGGGAGACGAATCCGCCGAAGCTGATGAACATGGGGACGAGGTAGATCCAGGCGAGGAAATGGCCGAGCTGATCATCGCGCTGGTAGCGGATGTGAGTTATGGTTACGGCCTTCAATGACGGGTGGTGGTGTTGGGGATTCGTCATGGCAGTTATATGCAGAGAATGTGATTACGAGACTAACCTTGTTTGCAGTAGTTTTTTTGGCTTATTATAGTATTTGCAAATAAAACTAATATTTTATGTTATTTACGAACTGATACATATTTTCCTCGTATTCTATTATTCATGAAAAATTACGAATTAAATGTTTTTTATAACATATTATTCATCGTAAAATACGAATTGACACATATTTTTCTCGTATTCATGTTATTTTGAAGTAACTATTATGCTCTAAATTGTTATTTTGAAGTAAAAAAAAATTGGGTGATAATAGCTTTATTTTTTAATGGTTAATTCACAACAATATTTTGCATTTCGAATTAAATGTTGTTTATATTGGTACGAAGTCTTCGTTAGCTTATATTTGATACGAAGCAATAAAGTTATATGAAAAATTAAAAATTTAATGCAAAATCTCGTCGATACGAAACAATTAGCTTATTTGTCTAAAACTTGTGAAATCAGTCCTTAAACTATTTAATTTTGCTAAATAGGTCCCAAATAATTTTTCATTTGCAATTTTGGTCCATATAAATAAAAATTCCGATTTTGCCCTTTTTATTTTTTATTTTTTAAAATTAAAATTGAATTACCATTAAAATTGACGGAAAATCTAACGGTAGGACTAAAATCGCAAAAACAAGGAATTGAGGGTAAAAAAAAAAAAAAAATTATTTGAGGACAAAATTCGCAAAAAACACGAAGTTTGATGATTATTTTTGCTAATTTGCCATAAAAATATGCACTTCACCCCTTAGACTATTGATTTTATGCGCTTTGTCCCCTTAACTATAAAAATGTACAGTTTGCCCCTTAACTATCTAATTTGGTGTAGAAGAATAAAATCTCGACAAAAATTCTCTAATGCATGTGCAAAGTTAGTGGTAATATCATCTTGGATATCACAAAACTAATAATACATGGGGTAAACAACCCAAAAATAATAAAGAAGTGTGGCATTTCCCTTAAATTTGCACGTACGAGTTTTACTCTTTTGCAACAAATTAGATAGTTCAGGGGTAAACAGTACATTTTCATAGTTCTGTAGGCAAAATGCACAAATCTAATAGTCCAGGAGGTAAATTGTATGTTTTTCATAGTTTAGCGGGCAAAGCCTTAAAAATTAATAGTCTAGGGGCTTTAAGTATTTAACCTTTTTTTAATAGCTACATAAGTTTTATACCCACCGATTTAAAAGTATGAATTTTATACCCACTTTCTTTAATTTATTGAAAGAAAGTACATGTGGGCCACCGCATCTTAAAGAAAAACAACTCAATAAATTGATTTGCAAAGGCGCATAGCTAATCTTGTCCGCCAAGTTCACCACTGCCAACCCAATAACTAACTCCACCCATCTCTCAATAGTAAATTAAATGTATGAATAAGTATTGTGAAATATATGTTTATATATTACTCTTATTTGAGACGAAAATTCCGACAAAATAATTCAAGAGCACTTCCAAAGTTTTCCAATTTTTACGGCACAAAGAATACATATATTCGGTAAGTTATCATGTTGTATCTAAATTTATTTATCTGAATTAATTTTTCTTAAAACGGTTAAAATACCGTTTTAAATATGCTTTTTGATTTTTTATAATCTTAATTGTTCATGACTAAACTTATACTGCATATTTATTAGATGAGGCGTCAGCGTATCATTCTTCGACATAGCGGTCAGTGGAATAGATTTGAGTATGTAGGTGGTGACGAATTGTTATTCTATACGTTGGCTAATTTCAACATAAATTAGTTAATACTCCCTCCGTCCCATTTGAAGTGACGCGTTTTCCTTTTCAGGGTGTCTCATTTGAAGTGATGCGTTTCCCAAAAAGGAAATATTTTTCTAAAATAACTACAAATTATCTACTACTTTATCAATTATCTCTCCTACTTTATCATCTACTCTCTCATTATCTCACTTATCTTCTCACTCTTACTTTATCATCTACTCCTCTCTCCTACTTTATCACCCACTTTCTTAATTACCGCGCCGAAAAGAAACACGTCAGCCGCAAACAAGACAGAGGAAGTACAAGATGTTCATCGGAACCTGAAAAGCAATCATTCGACTACATACTATGATTTGTTTTATCAGACAAGCACAAACGATGGTAGAAGAATTGAGGTTTGTTGGTCCAAAAACGAGCCTTGAGGTGTAGGGGGACGGGGGGAGGGGCAAATACACCTAAGTGCAAATTTCAACTCAAACGCGAAAGTCAGTATCAGCTGAATTGTGCTACTGAACAAGTCAGTTGGCCAAATAAGTTTTCTCGATCACGTGGGTAGAGGGTATCTGTCTACTGAGTCCTATCTACTCACTTCAATGAGTGAACAGTAATTCAATATGGGATAAAGTGCGGAAGTTTAGACCCAAATAATTTTCGTCTCGATTTGAAAACACATTTTATGTTGAGTGTGATTTTTAAGAATCAATTGCATGCAGTATGAACAGATAATCAATGAAGCAGTAAATCAACCAAGCAGCTCTTAAAGTGGTTCGGATATGATGGATCATATCCACTGTCCTGAACAAAGCAAGAGTTCTTGTTTACTTATACTGAGCAAGTCTCAGTCGATCTGTACGCTAGACAGATACTTTAGTTATAGTCTTAGTGACTTTACAGTTTCAAACACGAGGTTTGATTTTCTCCAACTAAGAAGGAGTTCTTATAATAAGAACAGTTCAATAAGCTGAACTCCTTCGAATTTTCTAAGCTTGATATATTACAATAATTGCTTAGAATAGAGAATGGGAACAATAGATCTCTAGAGTGAAGAACTAAGTATATCTTTTGTGTTTGAGTTCTTCATTGTATAAGCTTTTTGGTCGCTAGAGCGTTTGAATACTTAAATATATTTGGTTCCAGGTGTCTTCTATGCATAAAGACTCTTCTCTGTTTATAGTCTCGACTCATGAATAGATCTGTTGGAAAAGGTCTAAACACGTGTCGAAAACGACAAGAAAACGGCCTTGAGTTTTGAATGTTATTGTAGGGATTCTGTCTTTTTCAGTCTAAGGAGCAGTTTTATGTCAGAGCTAGTACAATGATGGCAGCTCCTCATTAGTCGAGGTAAAAATTGTTGGTGAGGTTGTTCAAACTCCAAGTGGATAATGAGTTGATTTCCTCTGATTCCTCGGACGCTTTAGTTGAGTTGTCTTCTACTGACATTCTTTTGAGAGATTCAGTACTTGGCTCGATTTTCTTTTCTGATTCAATGGGTTATGAAACACCCAATTGAATTCCTCAATGCTGAGTCTTTCTGACTGACAAAAGATGTTCTACTAAATCTATCAGCTCCTGAACTTTAGCTAGCCTACTGAGTTCCTAACATGTTGAATTCAGCTAGGCTATTACATTCTGAGATTCATCATTCAGTTAAGGGGTTTTGGGATCTTCAAATTTTATCATACTGAATCTCATACCCAACAATTTTCCCCTTAATTGCGAGGATGATTTGATTTGAATGTTTTTCGACAATATAAATGATCCAATTGTGTATACTATTCAGAAAAGTATTGAGCCGGTGCCGACGTGATCGGGCTCGTCATTAAATTTATTTTATTTAGTATTTATATTTTATGAAATGAAGATTTCATTATTATATTATTCAAAATTATTATTTAATAATAAATTGCATAAATAAATTTATTTATATTGGCTGACGAATAAATGCACCGTTATACGATTATTTCTAGCGGCACTATGTGATTAGTTCTAGCGCCGCCTATAGTTCATGATATTATATACATCTTGTTTTGGTAATAAAATTTTTTAAAAAATTTAAAATTAATGAATTTGAATATTATAATTAAATATTTAAGATAATTATGAATTTATTCGTCGCAATTTAACATATTCATTGATCACTCAACGAAATCTAATTGTCTATGCAATTATATTATTTTCGTTTCATTTAGATAATAAAGCCTTATAAAAATTAAAAATAATAAATATATTAAGTATAAAATTTAAATAGCATTGTAATTAATATATGTTCATTATGAATTGATTTGGGCAATTTAATATATCAAAAGGTAAATCAATCGAAATCTAAGTGTCTATTTTTGCTTTCAAACTTGAGAGAAGTTTCAAACTTGAGACATCTTTCAAACTTGAGAAATCTTTCAAACTTGAGAGAAGTTTCAAACTTGAGACATCTTTCAAACTTGAGAAATCTTTCAATATACTTTTAATACATGATGGGTAAATTACTAATTAGATGCTTCTAAGTGTATGATCACATAAAACTCATGTTATTTTTTTAAAAGTTTAATCATTAGGTACGTTTAAAGGCTTAAGGGCTAGATAGGGTTTAGGGTATGGGGTTGAGGGTTGAGAGGGTTCATGACTAAGCGATTATAAGGGTTTAGGATATTAGCTGCCTAGGCGACTAGGCGACTTGGACCATATGCGACTAGGTGATTTGACGAATAGGCAATATAGGCGATTGGGGTGTTTAGGCAATTGGGGGCAATAGGCGATAGACGATATGAGCGATAGGCGATATAGGCGATATGGGCGATAGGTGATATAGGCGATGTAGGCGATATGGGCGACAAGGTGATATAAGCGATTGGGGGGTTTAAGCAACTGGTTTTTTTTTACCATAACTACGCTAGTGTTTGATGCATTAAGTATAAATGAGTGGGAGTTGAAACAGTTCTCCTCATCGCAGAAAATCTATTTAATGTTGAACAATTAGTAAGATTTTCGATCATGAGATTTGCTGCACCATTTTTGTTCACTTCGATCATGAGATTTTATCTAAATTTGTTTAACATGCATTGAACACACCCCACTTTCATCCCCTATTAAATCTCCCTCCCTCATTCACTTTCGATCACACCCACACCACCACACACCACAAGATGTCTTTCAACCGTATTCAAGATCTTAAGAGTGTTGTTGTTCTCATGCATGATGAGCTCTTGTTCGTGAAGCAACAGGTGCGAGCCTTGGCAGACCGAGTTGATCAGGTGATAGCCAATGATGCAACCTCTCACGGCACCCATGCAGCAACCTTTCACAAGAACCATGCAACAGCCTCTCACGGAAATCACCATGCAACAACCTCTTATGGGTATTTTTGATCCTATATCCTTAAAACTAACTGGAAAACTTGCAGGAAGCCCGGTCTTGGTTCTCGTTGAATCATCCATCAGCTGATTTTTCATTTCGGCGAACTTGGTGGCAAGACTAGGCCTTCCCACTCAGAAGACAGCCTCGTACCGCATTCACATGAGCAACGGCGAGCACGTTGATGGTCAAAGCCTTTGTGAGCAGGTTTTTATGGAGATCGAGGGCAAAATGATTGTGGAAGACCTTCTCCCGCTTCCCTTAGAAGGAGTGGGTGTCATTCTCGGCATGCAGTGGTTGCTGAAGCTAGGAAATGTGGGTCAGTGTTCCATGGATGTTGCTCGAGATCCAAAAGGGAAAGCCGTTTTCGAGGGTTAAAGAACCATACATGTCATCCAAGTCGTATTTGTGTTAGGGAGAGGATTAGACAGCAAGACTAGGCCTAATGTTTTTTTTTAATATTTTCTTTAATGTATTTTATTGTTGTAATCGGCCATTTCTATCTATCGTCTAATATACTTGGCTAGTTTCTTTCTTTTCGTCTAATTCTTGTCGTCTAGTGATATCGCGAATTTATATTCATCTAATATAATCGTATAGTATACTCGCACATCTTGTCGTCTAGCGATATCGCAAATTTATATCCATCTAATATAATCGTATAGTATACGCGAATGTACAACCTATTAAGGAAGACTCGGTCATCTCCTATTCCAGAAATCATGGCAATCAAAATTCCCGATAATTGTTGATTTGTTAATTGTCATTATCTAACTTTTATGTATATTATTTTATTCCTTATTTTTCCTTATCTTTGTAATATATATAGGGATACATATTGATTAATATACTCAAGACTTTTACTTTTATATGGTATCAGAGCTGCCACCTCTCTCACGAGATTTTTTCCCCAAAAAAAGTCAAGCCATAGTTCTCTCCATGACTACCGATTCTACCAACGTCAATACCTTGGTACCAATTTCTGCACACCATCATCTACCAATCAAGCTCACCTCCACAAATTTCCCTTCATGGCGTACACATTTATGTGCTCTATGGAATGGTCTTGATCTTATTGGCTATATTAATGGTGATAAACCTTGCCCAGATGCTAAGACTGATCCGTCTGGTTATTCCTTTTGGTTCAAACATGATCAGTTGCTTCTTGCTGCCATTATCGGATTGGTTTCCTCCGATATTCTCCCGCTTCTTCCCACGGCGGATACTGCCGCAACCGCTTGGTCCATTCTCGCCCGTGCTTTCGCTAGCACATCTAGGGCTCACGTCATGCAACTCAAGACTTCCCTTTCCAAGGCTTCCCTTGGCTTAAAATCAATTCATGAGTATGTTAATTCTATCAAGGCCTTGACTGATGAGCATGGCCTAATTGATACACCGGTTAAGGATGATGATCTCACTCTCTATATCATTAACGGTTTTGGTCCTGCGTACCGTGACATTGTGAGTGCGGTTCGCACGAGGGAGACTCCATTTCGCTTTGAAGAAATTCGTGATCGACTCATTGAACATGAGCTTTATCTCAAGCAATCTGAGGTAGATTCCTCTCAACTTGTAGCTACGGCAAATGTGGCTCACTCTGATTCCCCTCCTCTCATCGCAAATTGCATCCACCTTGCAAAAACAACGATCGAGGTCATTACTCATCCTCTCGCGGGCGAGACTCTTATCGTGGAAGGGGTAATGGTCGTGGTAATTATTTCTCTACTAATCGCTCTTATGTTACTTGTCAGATTTGTGGTTTACAAGGTCACACTGCCCCTTATTGCAACCGGCTCCAGCCAACAACCAATGTTGCTCACTCTCCGACTCGTCCGCCACAAACCAATCAGTGGCTCATGGACTCTGGTGCGTCTCATCACATCACAAATGAACTGGGCAATCTTTCCATACACTCAGAATATGATGGTACAGATGAACTCCACACTGTGGATGGTAGTGGTTTGCCGATAACTCACACCGGCACTTCTCATCTCACAACTCCATCACGCTCTTTTGTCTTAAATGATGTTCTTTGTGTTCCGGATGCTGCTCGGAAGCTTCTTTCAGTTCACCAATTTACTCGTGCTAATACAGTCTCTATGAAATTTTTTCCTTGGTATTTTTTTATTAAGGATCCCAACACGGGGGAGTCTCTGACCATGTCATGATGGCTTTTATCACTCGCCCTTCCGTTTACCAGTTCTGCGAATAAATTATCTGCTCTTGGTGTGCGTACCACTTCAAATCATTGGCATGCTGGCCTTGGGCACCCTTCAAATGCACTAGCTCCATGATTTTATCTAAGTTTAAGTTACCTGTTTCTGGTTCCTCACATTCTATGGTGGACTGTATTTCGTGTAGCATGAGCTAATCCCTTTGAGATTTTATTTCATAACGCTCCGAATTACTTGAAGCTACGCACTTTTGGTTGTATATGTTTTCCGTGGCTGCGACCTTATAATCTTGGTAAGCTTGACTTTCCATCAAAGTCTTGCATTTTTGTCGGCTATTCTACTAACCAAAGTGCGTATCGGTGCTATGATACGGAAATTGATCGGGTTTATATTTCTCGACATGTTAAATTCTCCGAGATGACATTTTGGTATTTTACAAAATCCTCCCACCCGTCTACTGCCTCCCCTTCATTTTTGTCTCAAATTTCTCCAACTCCATCACAAACTACAAATTGCACAACCACCACATACATTACATCTCAACTCAGGTCACCATCTTCATCTCATTCCACCTCTCCCACGTCACAGCCAATTGATCAACCCCCCCTCTAACTAATCCAACGATTCGAATCCATTCCATTCGCACTCGCTCCCAAAACAATATCTTCCGCCCAAAACAAATCTACACAGCCACTAAATATCCTCTTCCCACCGACATCGAGCCTTCCACAGTAGCCCAAGCACTTGCTTCACCTCAATGGCGTCAAGCTATGGCAGACGAGTTTACCGTCCTCCAAAAACATGGCACTTGGCCTCTTGTGTCATCCCCGCCAGGAGCAAATATAATTGGGTGCAAATGGGTTTTTCGCATTAAGCGAAGACAAGATGGTACTATTGATCGATACAAATCCCGCCTCGTGGCAAAGGGTTTTCATCAACGCTCGGGAGTAGATTTTTCTAAAACTTTTAGCCCGGTGATCAAACTCGTTACAATCCGCACCGTTCTCAGCGTAGCGTTGTTTGAGAATTGGTCCACTAGACATCTTGATATTAGTAATGCTTTTCTTCATGGTGATTTATCTACACCGGTCTACATGCGCCAACCGCCGGGTCTTATTGATTCTACTGCTCCCACAAAAGTTTGTCTACTCCGCAAATCGCTCTATGGCATGCGTCAAGCTCCGCGCGCTTGGTATATTGCTCTAAGTTCAGCTCTTATTTCTTTTGGTTTTGTTCAATCAAAAGCTGACACTTCACTCTTTATTTATCATTCTCATGGCATTCGGCTCTTAGTGCTTGTATATGTAGACAATCTATTGGTTACCGGCTCTAGTCCTTCACATCTTCAACAACTCATAACTCATCTTCAATCTCGTTTTGTACTTTATCTTACTTTCTTGGTGTGGAGATAGCTAGTTGTAAGGAGGGTTTATTTTTGTCCCAGCATAAATATCTCGTGGACTTACTTCGTCGGCATAATATGGATGGAGTTAAGCCCCTTCGCACTTCGAGTAATCCAAAATCAAATCTCTCCGTGTCCATTGCCACAAATGCTACTACTTATCGGAGTGCCATTGGAGGGTTAAAATATCTTGCTATGACTCGACCGGATATCTCCTTCACTATCAATCGCCTAGCTCAACGCATGTCTTCTCCTGTTGTTGAATCGGATTGGATTGAAGTCAAGCGTCTTTTTCGATATTTAAAGCATACACTTCATCATGGGTTGCTTCTTTGTCGTCCCAGCTCCCTTCGCTTGACCGCCTACTCTGATTCTGGTTTTGGAGGTGACACAAAAGATTGCAAATCCACTTATGCCTACATTATTTTTATTGGTGAAAATCCAATATATTGGCGGTCTCGCAAGCAAACTAGGGTAGCTGGTTCCTCAACTAAGGCTGAATATCTCTCCCTTGCCTCGGCAGCATTTGAACTTGGTTGGATTGTCAATTTATTTAAAGAGCTACATCTTATCTTACAATCTACGCCTCACCTCCTATGTGATAACATGAGTGCCACTCGCCTTGCGCTCCATCCTATTCAACATTCGCGCATGAAACACATTGCTATTGGCGTGCATTTTATTCGTGACCTCGCTTCCAAGGGCATCCTCTCGGTTTCTTATGTTCACACTGTCGATCAACTCATTGATCTTCTCACAAAGCCTCTTCACCAGAATCGTTATGAAGAACTTAGTTCCAAAATTGTTGTTGCCGATGGAACGTCTATTTTGTGGGGGCGTATTAAGGAAGACTCGGTCATCTCCTATTCCACAAATCACAACAATCAAAATTCCCAATAATTGTTAATTTGTTAGTTGTCATTATCTAACTTTTATGTACATTATTTTATTCCTTATTTTTTCTTATCTTTGTAAAATATATATATAGGGATACATATTGATTATAAAAGTGGCGTTGACGACTGTGTTTCACGAAGATTGCGTCTTCCTATTTTATATAAGTTTAAAAAGTATCAAAATGAGACCCCACATTACATAAAAAATTCAATTAATTCTGAACTGGGTATGAAACATATCTTTTAAAAAGAGTGGGTATAAAACTCATGTAGCTATTATAAATGAGTATAAATAAGTTCTCCCTTCTTTTAATACCCTATTTTAGTCTTTAAATTTCTTTTTCTTTGTATATTTTGCTATTTTTATATATATACTAGGAGGAAAATGAAAAGGAAGAAAAATAGAATAACCAAAACTCACAAAAAGTAAAAAAAAAAAATAGTAGTATAAAATTAAAAATCTCAAGCAAATACGCACGTTGGTAGTCACGAGATTCAGTTCCTTTAATTATTAATTATTACAAGAGTTTCGTTAAATATATCGAAAAATCGTTATACCATTTTATAATATTCGAAAAATACTGAAAATACTGTACATGTCGAAAGTTATCG
Source organism: Lavandula angustifolia (assembly GCA_028984105.1). Taxonomy (NCBI): domain Eukaryota; kingdom Viridiplantae; phylum Streptophyta; class Magnoliopsida; order Lamiales; family Lamiaceae; genus Lavandula; species Lavandula angustifolia. The sequence goes on along the minus strand of CM054804.1, from coordinate 7,051,799 downwards.
AACCTTGGATATAACTACATTAAAATGTGAATTCAGACAACACCGTTGTTTCTTTGTCGGGGATTATAAGAATTAAATATTTTAAATATTTTAAAATATTTGAGCTGAAATTAAATTGCACAAACTTTGAAACATATATATATTTTTAACGTGAATAAAGATTATATCGTGTGAATTGGTGTTGATTATTTAACAATTAAATATGGATATATTTTTACATGCATCATCACATTAACACGACCGTGAAATAGTAATTTTTCGTCAAATAGCAACATTAATTTTTCCGTGAAATAGTAATATTTTTCTTGTGCAGTATTAGTATAATTATAGAAACAAGTCATTCAACTTTCCACTAAATTCGCACATTGGCATGCTGCATTTCCATCTAATTACTTAAATCCCGTGCATAAATTTCGTTCTTTTATATAAATGCAATCTGCAGCTGTTAAGTCGATATATTCCACAATAAAAGAATTTAAATATAATTAATGATGATGATACACAAAATCAGCTCCCAATATATTTATCCAAGCATCTATAAATTTATCGGTCAAGAAGAAAAGTTCCAAAATAAGCAAAGTAAAAATGAAGACGAAATGCGTTGTGAATTTGTTGGTGATTCTGGCTCTGACCATCGGCATTGCTGCGGTGGTTGATGAGCAATGTTTGGACTCATGCTTGAGCGGGTGTCTTGAAGCCAGGACTTTATCCCAATGCGTCCAACGGTGTTCCAGATGGTGTCGAAGAAATGTCGGTGCGAAGCAAGCCGAAGAAATTGTCGAACAGAAAAAAGCCAGTCAATTAGATTCTCCGCCGAATGAATAAAAATATTCTCTATTTGTTTTTGTCCCAAATAAAAAATGTGTTATTTTAGTTATCCAATAAAAAGTTTAGTTCCTCACCTTTTTCTCTTTGTCAATTTTCACGGGATCAAAATCAAACACTTTTTAGAATTATAAAACCAACATTAGATACAACCAAATTAAAAGATCAAAATCGAATAAAAGCCATATTATTAGAGGACCAAAATTGATACTTTCTCAATTATAATAGTAAGAGGTCCCAAAAGTTGGAACAAAAAGTAGGATCGTTCACCCATGGTTAACGGTCTATGTTCTAACAGTCGGTTTCAATTAAAGGTTGCAAAAGTTATAATTATAACAAAAAAATCGAATAACATCTAAATATGAAAATTATATTGGTTGATTTGTTATATAAGGGAACTAGATCATGATTATGAAGATTATATTTACTGATTCTTGTAGTTTGCGTTATATTTTATTTTAAAAAAACATAATCATTAATTAATTCCTTACATAACAAATCACAATTGACAAAACTATAGTAATCTAAATATGGACCAAAAATTGACGTAAACATTGAAAATTATAAAGAACAAAATCATTCTGAAAGTTAACAAAAACTCAACGTGAAAAATGCTTTTTAACTTTGGTTAACAAGGGTTTAGCAATTAATTTGGTTAGATAATCTGATAATCATTAATTAATTCTTCGTTTGTTAATCACTCTTAATGCTTCTTTAGATAATCATTTATTTGATTTTATAGTTTTAGGACGTCTTCCAATTTTAGAATTTGCACTACAACCTCATTAATCATTATTATTATGGATTGTAATTAATACAATAAACGTACAATATAAATGGGCTTTGTTCCTTAGCCCAAGAAAACAATGGATGCTATGCAGCTCTATTGTGCAACAAATTCCCCGAATTTATGAAAATGAATGGATTTTTAATATATATATATATATATATATATATATATATATATATTATATACATGAAAATGGCCTCTTCACTCTTCACTTCAGATTGGGGCGATATAAATGGGCTTTGTTCCTTAGCCCAAGAAAACCGGCCGGATCCCCTCTGTCCCAAATTCGCCACCGGCGCGAAATGCACAAAGGTAATTTTAATTTTTTAAATCCATATAAATCCTATAAAATATTCATATAATATTTATATACTTTTCAAAACTGCCGTTCTCCATTCGTTCTCTTCAAAACCGTCGGCTTCCATTCTTTTTATAGGTTTTGGTGTTCTTTGACAACTTAATTTTCTTTTTCTTGTCGCCGGCAGCAGCATCGGCGCCGTCATTCTGGTGGTTCTATTTTTATAAGTAATTTTCCGTATAAAGATATAAATCCCACAATTGTAACGTTGTAATAATTTTCTATTTTTATTTATACATTCTATCGACAGATTAAAATGAAATAAAATATACATTGAGGGAGTATTACTGTAAGAGATTCATAAGGGCGGGTGGGGGATGAATGATGATGGTAGCGGATTTTCCGTATATAATGTTAAAAAAGTGAAATTAATTTAGGGGTGTCGATCGGGACGGGATTGGGAATCCCGATACCGAATTTCAGGATCCTGATTTCGAAAATAGCAGAAATTGCATATCGATACTGATCCCATTTCGAGATTCGGGAATGGATTTCAGTATTGGGATTCGGTAATCCCGAAAATCCTATAATTTAAAAAATAAAAATAAAAAATTAAATGTTAAATGAGTGAGAAGCTGCAAAACTATCGGTAAATCTCAATCTCAAGCAAAGCAAAATCATCAGTTGCTATAAATCACGCCATGAAATTTGTAATAAGCCGTAGCTTATTAGTTGCGAGAATAGCTATAGATCGATTCAATTGTAATGTTTGTAATTGAATGATTGTTTCACAGATCTGGATATGGAATATAGTGAACAGAGAGCTTGAGAGTGAGAGAGAAGAGACACGAGGAAAGGGTTGAGAAGAAAAGAGAGAGAAACTGATTTTCACGCATAACCCACTACTTTCCATTCCACTACTATATAATAACATCATAAAGCATCATAAAGCATAGCAACTGTAAAATAAGGATAATAACTAATATCATTAAAATACTAATAAGATAAACACGTGGAAACTTGGATGCCGTCCACGTTCCGCCAATCTTCACCCGCTAGTCAACACTAGCCACTTTCCATCTCAACCATCCAATTCCCTCCTTCTTCATCAATGGTTGTAAACTGATCCAGAGCATCACAAAAAGCCAGCTCCTCTTTCTCGCTCCCATTCTCCTCTGTCTCCAAGAATAAGATATACAGTAAACCCTTGCCCTTTTCCTTTAACACTTTCACCCTAGAAGTCCCTTCTTCTGCTCTTGGCTCGTTGTTAGTGTCATGATCCTGTTGGGTCATGACAATACCCCCTTCTTTTTCCGAACCTTGTCCCCAAGGTAGTAGATCCGGGTATTCGCTCTTGAGGCACGTCTCTTCAACCCAACTCTCCACTTTCAGTCCCTCGTATGCCCACTCAATCAAGAATGAATGGACTTCTCTCCCTTGTCGATTCATCTTACTTCGTTTACCTTTTATTGCAGGGACCCAAGGAACTTGGCCGTCGTCGGTGAAATCCGGGAAATTCGAAGTCTGAATTTTTCGGGGCTGTACATACCGTTTCAGTAGCGACACGTGAAACACAGGCCACACTTTGGCTCCCGGCGGCAATTGGAGACGGTAGGTAACTTCACCCAATTTTTCTAGAATAGGATAGGGTCCGTAGTACCTGGGTGAAAGCTTCTGGCTTTTACGTAGGACTACACTGCTCTGCCGGAAAGGCTGGAGCTTTAGAAACACCTTTTCGCCGACGGCGAAACTTCTCTCTGTTCTGTGTTTGTTTGCTTGCTCCTTCATCTTTTCTTGTGCTGAAATAAGGTTTTCTCGAAACCTTTGTTGCATCTTAAGTCGCTCCTCTGCTAGATCTAGGGAGTCCACTGAGTACGTATAAGGAAATGGCCCAATAGAGAACATAGGTGGATTATAACCGTATAATGCTTCAAAAGGAGTGAGCTTTAGGGCGGAGTGGTAGTTGGTATTGTACCAAAACTCGGCTAAAGCTAACCATTTAAACCACTGTTTTGGGGACTGTTTAACCAGACACCTGAGATAAGTCTCCAGGCACTGGTTAACCCTTTCAGACTGGCCATCTGCTTGGGGGTGATAAGCAGAGTTCATGTCTAATCTTGTTCCTAGTAACTTGAACAGCTCTGACCAGAAGATACTGGTAAAAATTGGGTCCCTATCTGTTACCAAACTCAGGGGTTGCCCATGCAGTTTGACAATATTATCCATATACACCTGAGCAACAGTAGATGCTGTATAGGGGTGTGTTAGCCCAAGGAAATGGCTGTACTTAGTCAGCCTATCCACTACTACCAAGATAACAGTCCTGCCCTGTGATTTGGGCAGGCCTTCTATAAAGTCCATTGTGACATGAGTCCAGGGCTGAGTAGGAATAGTTAGGGGTTGCAATAGGCCAGGACTGGGAACCCTTTCAGTCTTGTTTTGGGAACAGGTGGAACATGCCTTAACTATTTCCAGAACTTGTGCCTTAAGCCCTTTCCAAGTAAAATACTTCCTCACCCTTTGATAGGTACCACCCTCCCCTGAATGTCCTCCCAAGGCCGAGTCATGCAGCTCTTGTATAATAGTTGCCCTGAGTTTATCATCACTTCCTATCAAAATTCCGCCTTCCTTTCTCAGCAGTCCCCCATTCAAGCTAATTTCAGGATAAGAGGTGGTATCAATAGCCTTAGCTGCCGGTACCTTAGATAAGTAGGGATCCCCAGTATAGCTATTAGCTACCTTCTGTACCCAGAGAGGAACAGCTGTGCTGATAGCTTGGCAGTGGTATGATGCCTTCCTGGATAAGGCATCTGCTACTAAATTCTCTTTACCCCTCTTATAAGTAACAGAATAATCATATCCCAACAACTTTGGGATCCATTTCTGTTGGAGAGGTGTGGTGATCTTCTGGTCCAGCAGGTGTTTCAAGGCCTGCTGATCAGTTCTGATGGTAAAATGATGACCTTGTAGATAGTTCTTCCATTTTTGAACAGCTATGAGAATAGCCAAAAATTCTTTTTCATAGATAGAAAGGTTCAAGTTCTTACCAGTCAAAACCTTACTCAGGAATGCAATGGGCCTTCCCTCTTGCATCAGAACAGCCCCCACTCCTGATCCACTTGCATCAGTCTCCAAGATAAATTCCTTTTCAAAGTTGGGTAGGGCTAAGACTGGAGTTGTAGTCATAGCTGCCTTTAGTTGTTGAAAAGCCTCCTCAGCTTCTGTATCCCAATGAAAAGCCCCCTTTTTCAGAAGGTTGGTTAGGGGTTTACTTATTAATCCATATCCCTTCACAAACTTCCTATAGTATCCTGTCAGCCCCAAGAATCCCCTCAGCCCCCTAAGATTCCTAGGAGATGCCCAGTCCACCATAGCTGTCACCTTATCAGGATCTGTAGCCACCCCTTCTTGAGAGATGATGTGGCCTAGGTAGGCCACTGATTCCTTTCCAAATTCGCATTTGCTCCTTTTAGCAAAAAGTTTATGACCCCTCAAAATACCCAGAACCTCCTCAACATGTTTTAAATGCAATTCCCAGGTAGGACTGTAGATTAGGATGTCATCAAAGAAAACTAGGACATTTTTCCTCAGTTGCTGCCTGAATACTTGGTTCATTAATGACTGAAAAGTGGCTGGTGCATTGCACAGTCCAAAAGGCATAACAAGGTACTCATAATGGCCATTATGAGTCCTAAACGCTGTAAGATACCTTGAGTCAGAATCCATAAGGATCTGAAAATACCCTGATCTCAGGTCAATTTTTGAGAAAAACCTTGCTCCATTCAACTCATCCAATAATTCATCTATTACAGGTATAGGATAATCATGTTTAACAGTGAGTTTGTTGAGGTACCTGTAATCTACACACATTCTCCAAGTATTGTCCTTCTTTTTTACCAATAGAACTGGAGAAGAGAAAGGACTTTTGCTTGGCTGAATCTCTCCAGAAGCTAATGGAACCTCTACTGTCTTCTCAATCTTAGCTTTCTGAGCATGAGACACCCTGTATGGGTACTGCTGTTTGGGCAGACTACCTGGTTGCAGTAGTATCTTGTGATCAATTCCCCTACTGGGGGGTAAGCCACTGGGTATTTCAAAAACATCCTCATAGGATTTAAGAAGTGCCTCCATTTTAGGATTGGTCTGTTCTCCCCCTTCAGTCAGAGACATAAGTAAGAAGTGCCCTGGAGTACTGTGCTTCTTCTGTAATATTTGGTACACAGCTGCCCCAGTAGCAGGTGGGTTTTTCTTTAAACCCCTTGCAGCATATATACACACCCTCTCCCCTTTGTGTTGAATAGAGACAGACATTTGGTCATAGTCAAGGAGGACAGGGGATCCTTTCTTGAGCCAATCACTTCCTAGGATCAAGTCATAACCTGCTGTAGGCAACAGCCTGATGTCATACTCAAACTGGATATTCTGCATCTTCCAATTGAACCCCTTAAACCTTCTATTGCTGACCATCACATCACCATTGGCCACTAATACATTCAGGGGAACCACTGGTTCCTCAGTCCCTTGCAATGTCTTTGCCATATCTGAATTTAAGAAGCTTAGTGAACTTCCTGTATCCACTAGGATCCTTAGTTTTCTGTCCCCAGACTCCCCAATCAACCTCATGATATGTTTTCCTGAATCCTCTGCCATGGATCCCAAACTAACCATGGCCATTCCCAGCTCTTCCTTAGCATCACCAAATTCTTCCTCCTCAGCACCCACCTCTAAACTATTTAAGAATTCCCCTTGCTCTTCCACACCCATCACCATAAAGTTTATCTTATTTTTGCATCTATGCCCCGGAGTAAATAGCTCATCACAATTGTAGCAGAGGCCTTTGGCCCTCCTCTGGTCCATTTCCAAGGGGGTGAGGAGCTTGAAACCAGGCTTGTTTACAGGAGCTGCCCTAGGGGGTGGTTTCTGGAAGGCTTTGCTCTCAGTTTTCTTAGGGTATGCAGTATGTCCAACTCCCTTTGTGTACTCTTTAATCTTCCTGAGGAAAGACTCATTTAAGTGCACTTGTTGTCTCCCTAAATGGATAGCTGACTCTAAGGAATTAGGATGTAACATATCCAACCCAGCTTGGATATCCTTATCTAACCCACTAATAAAAGCGGCTACCCAATATTGTTCATCAAATTCCCCACATCTACTGTGTATAATAAAGGCTTTTAACTCCTCAAATCTTGCCACATATTCATCATAACTCCCAACATGGACCAGTTTGTGCAACTCTGCTATAGCTCTGCTGGTTTGCAGATCCTGAAATCTGGTAGATATCATCCTCACAAACTGTGACCACACTAGATCTTCCCCCTTAAGAGGAAGATTATCATACCATTCTAGGGCCTTGCCCTCAAAATGCATGGAGGCAAAAGCCACTTTCTGCTCCTCGGGTATTGTATTCACCATAGAAAAATAGCTGTGACATCTCATTAGCCAAGACCTAGATCGAGTCCCATCAAACTTGGGAAAGTTAATTTTTGCAACAGTGGGCATTACCCCAGAGTTAGTATACCCAGAGTTACCAGACACAGGTCTAAATCCACTTCCCCTTGGAAATCCCCCACCACTACCAGCATAGGGGTGAGAAGAAACCCCATACATATTTGAATCTAAACCCCAACTCCTTCCACCTTCTCTTTCCCGTTCCCCTCCATCCTCCATTCCTGAACTACCCACAAAATCCTCAATACCCTTACCAGTCTGCCGAAACCCCGGAGGAGTTCGTGGGGAGAGTTTCGGTTGGAAATTAGCATAATGGGGGGTAGAGGGTAAGGGAGAAAATGAGGGTCCAGATTTGACCCCCTGCTTAGCTTGAGACTCCAACAATTCCAAGCGGTTAGAGAGACTACTGATTAAACTGGTAAACGTGTTGGTGAGGGTGCGGTTGTTCATCGCCATCTGCTGATAGATATGTGTACTGGTTTCTGACATTGACTGATTATTTGCATCCATCTGCGCAGGTTGCAGCACAGGTTCCTCCTCTTCGATTTGCCCGTCCTCCGGTATGGAAGATAGCCCAGAGGTGGCCATGGATCTCGCTCTGATACCAATGTAATAAGCCGTAGCTTATTAGTTGCGAGAATAGCTATAGATCGATTCAATTGTAATGTTTGTAATTGAATGATTGTTTCACAGATCTGGATATGGAATATAGTGAACAGAGAGCTTGAGAGTGAGAGAGAAGAGACACGAGGAAAGGGTTGAGAAGAAAAGAGAGAGAAACTGATTTTCACGCATAACCCACTACTTTCCATTCCACTACTATATAATAACATCATAAAGCATCATAAAGCATAGCAACTGTAAAATAAGGATAATAACTAATATCATTAAAATACTAATAAGATAAACACGTGGAAACTTGGATGCCGTCCACGTTCCGCCAATCTTCACCCGCTAGTCAACACTAGCCACTTTCCATCTCAACCATCCAATTCCCTCTTTCTTCATCAATGGTTGTAAACTGATCCAGAGCATCACAAAAAGCCAGCTCCTCTTTCTCGCTCCCATTCTCCTCTGTCTCCAAGAATAAGATATACAGTAAACCCTTGCCCTTTTCCTTTAACACTTTCACCCTAGAAGTCCCTTCTTCTGCTCTTGGCTCGTTGTTAGTGTCATGATCCTGTTGGGTCATGACAAAATTTATACAAGTAAAAAACAAAAATAGTACAGTGCAGATTGGGGCTTCCGGTGGCGCTGGCGGGCTGCAGGGGCAGAGGGGATCCGGCCGGTGGAGCGCCGGTGGCGACGGCCGACGATACTGAAGTGAAGAGTGAAGAGGCGAGAGACGGCTACGGCGGGTTTCAGTTCAGAAGAAGAAGAAGAAGAAGAAGAAATGAGAGGCGGGTTTTCAGGTCTGAATTTAGACCTTAGTTATTTCATTTTTTTTTCCGGTATTTCGATTAATACCGATTCGGGATCGGTAAATTCCAAATTCCGATGAGCTGTAAAATAAAATACTAATACCGATATCGAATCCCAAAAAACGGTATTTCAATATTCCAATACCGATTTTTTTAATTTGGTATTCGGTATATTCCGAATACCGATCCCGTTTAGACACCCCTAGAAATTATTATTGCAACCATCAAAATTACAGATTTGACTTAATATGGTGGTATTGTGGGCCCCATATTAATATTCTCAAATGTAATGAAGATGGGCCTATTGGGCCGATCCGTACTGGGCCAATTAACTCATTTATGATGGAAAAATAATGATCCAGACTAAATGTGGATCATAACAATTCTCAGCCCAGATTAAAAGGTTGATCGTGATCCAAGAAGCCCATCTTAAGCCCAGTAGTTAGATGAGCGTGATTTAGCTCGGAGCGGTTTGTATGTAGCACATTCGTATACCCTTGTACACACAAACCTTTGTGGATTTAGCTAGTACGCACACTAAATACCTAGTGCAGTTATTATTATTGAAAAAAGTTTAAAATTTGGTCGGTACGACTAGGAAACACACAACCTAATTTATTGAAATTCAAATGTTTAGCCACAAGACAATCACCTCTAACTAAGAATTCTTGAAAGAACCTCAACTAAGAGTTTCTGCACATAACAAATATATATTCCTTATGTCCCATTAAAATAGTCTAGTATATCATTTCGGCTTCTTCTCTAAAAATGTTTTAGTTTTTTTTTTTGACAAAGTATTATAAACATTTTTTTTTATGGAATCATAAGTTTACATAATTCTACACATCAAATACTTTTCTATGAAAATAATGCTGAAAAAAGATGGAACTATTTCATTGGAACGGAGGAGCATGAAATAAAGAATTTCATAAGAGTTTAATCATATTGAGGTTAGCAAGAACAAGAGAGATAAGTGTGGTGGTGGAGTCCGTGTTTGGCACTAAGGATTGGTGGAGCGCGACGAATGAGTGTATTTATCCTTATCCTGCCAAACACACCCTTATTGTCTTTCAAATTACAACTGAAAAAAGTGTGTGAGCTTCTTTATATTTTTCTCATCCAAGGCCCCGTGTAAAAGCTGACATGACAAACCTCTTACAATTACTACCCACTGCATCATCATTATCCCTCTTTCTCCTCTCTCTCTTCTCTCTCATGCGCGCAAGGACACAATGGGCAGCAGAAGGGCTGCTGTCTGCGTGCGCGTCATGCTTGTCTCTCTTCTTAATTTTAGGCGGTTTCATTTTGGTTTTTCTCCCAGTTCACCCGCCTCCCCCTTTTCTTCATGCTTTTGTATTTATATGTATATGTGTTTGTGTGAATTTAGGAATAGAAAAGAGGCATGTGTTCAGAACTGCTTTAACCTGTTCCCCACAGTTGAAGGTTTTCAGAGAATTCAGAGCTCCACTGCTGGAATTGACCTAATTCTGCTCTGAAATCTTTGCCCTTTTCCCTTTCTTGGGAGACCCGGAAATGTAAATTTATTGCCAATGCATCCTCAACCACTCACTACTATTGCACCACCTCATTCAGGTCCTCTCTCTCTCTCTCTCTCTCTCTCTCTCTCTCTCTCTCTCTCTCTCATAAACATACATGATAGCATGATATATAGTTGAAATGTTTGTGGGTTTGGAAATTTGAAGGTGGAGATGGAGATGGATTTGTAGAAGGTGAGAAGAAGATCAATCTTGATCTTGGAATTGGGAGCTCTGCATGTGCAAGTGAAGAAGATCAAAGAGAGTCTTGTTTCAGTGATGCACAGATTCATGAGCTGTGCAATCAGATTTTTATCTTTAACTCCATAGCATGTGGTTTTGCAGTGCCTTATCAACTTCTCCTTCCCATATGGATGAGTGCTTTTAGCTCTTTAGGCCCAGCCATCTACAAGACATATCCCAGCTGTGAGTGATTCTTCTTCTTCTTGTTGCTTGTCTGCTTCGTTTATGCAAACGGGATTTTTGTGGATTCATAATTTTGTGAACTATTGACTGTTTATTTTGTGTAGTTTTCACCCCCAGCTGTGAATCCTTGATTTCAGGTGTTACTTTAGTTTACTTCTCAATGGTGAACTTGTTCAGTTTTAGTGGTTGATCTTCAAAAGATCCAAAACATATGGTGTTAGAAAATAGAAAGTTAAAGAAACCATGAGCCCCCAATTTCAAGTTTTGTTTGTCTAAAGATTTGGAAACCAATTCTCCAATAGTCTTTGCTTTCTAGACATAATCTTGCATTCAGTTTCATATTAACCTTTTAATTATGAATTAGTAGTTCTTGCATTTAGCAAAATATATGGCAAAAAGCTAACTAGACAAGGCCTAGTTTTCTCAGTTCAGTTGTTACTCAATTCTAGGCCACTAATCATGGAAATCTAAAAAGCTAAAAACATATGGCAAAAAGCTACAAATTATATAGGCCACTAACCATGGAAATCTAGATTTACATATGTCTCTCAATTCAGTTGTTACTTTCTTGTCTATTCTTGAATTCAAATGTCTTTCTCAATGTATTCACCTAAAGATGAAGGCCTTATTCAGTGACTCAGTCTTTGCTTTCTTGTCTTGCATTGTTTTCAGTCAGCTGTTTCAGTCCTATGAACTCTGATCATAACAGTATGATGGACTCGGAACCAGGAAGATGTAAGAGAACTGATGGGAGAAAGTGGAGGTGCAGCAAGAATGTGGTTCCACTCCAGAAATACTGCGAGCGCCACATGCACAGGGGACGGCAGGGTTCAAGAAAGCATGTGGAACCAATTCAAAGAGTTTCAAGACTCGATAGTCAGACCTCGGACAACAGTAGAATTCGTGCATCTGATATAGATTATAGAGTTTCTAATCTTGGTCCCAATCAACCATGTTCCAGCTATAGAAGTGGCATCAATGCTTGTAATGGAGCTAGAAATAGCATCAGCGTCGACTATGCCAGAAGCACGTGTTCTAGCTCTAAGGCTAATTACTCTACAAGTGGAGGTCATCTTCCTGATGGCAAGCCTAGCTTTGCCGATACTAATCGTTCAAACATTAGGAGTGTTGTTGGAAGCAACTACATGGGCTTCACTTCTCCGGGTTTTGGTTTGTTTCCGAAGAGTGTTCTTATTGCAGCAGGTATGTTTCCAATAGATATGTAATGCTTGGAAATGGATAAGCCCTCTTACCTTGCACTCTTAAATAGGTTTAATAGCACAAATTTTAAGTGTCATTTTATTACAGCAGTTCATGTTAAGGAGCTCCATTTGAATAACTAGAGTTAACAAGGTTGCTCCTATCATTTATTGACTGTGCAGCCATAACGGAAGGTATATCTTGGTGGTGGCTATACCGAGTTCTAAGTTTGGCTTTTTTTTCATGGTAGGCAAAGTGGGGCTGAGCTCAGGCTGCACAGCCGAGCCACAGAGATGCCGGAGAACAGATGGCAAGAAATGGCAATGCAGGCGAGACGCCCTCCTCAATCAGAAGTACTGTGAGGCACACATGCACAGAGGGGCAAAAAGGCTCATGGTGAATTCAGAGTATTCAACTAGTTTTCAAACTACTCCACCTTGTGCCATAACTAGAAACTGTGGCATTAACTTGAACACCGTTCCACCAAGTCCACGACACGTTGCAAGCAACAATTCTAGTAGCAGCACCAGTGATGCTACTACTATCACAGATGAGAACATTAGCTTTTGTCTCAGCAACTCACTTCACAATGGCTAGTTTGAGCAGTGATGATGTTAGAGTGAAGTAAGGCTTTGGTGTATGTATTTTGGGAGGATAACTTATGCCTGACTTGCTACTTGGTTGTATTACCTAGTGTATAATAATGTTGTTGAACGAATACTGTGATTGGAGGGAGTGAAATATCATTTTCATAACATTGTCTATTGAGTATATGTATATATATATAGTGTGTAGTAGATGCATGTGTTATATAGAAGATATAATTGACATTTATGTACTGTTTTACAAGTAAAAATCACTATATTTTCACAGGCCATGTATCTGGAATCATTGTTATAAATGAAGGAACACAGCTTTAGACATGTTTATGTGGAGAAACTAGCCCGAGCCGAACTCACGATTCCAAGTTTCAAGTTCGGCCCACTTGCTTCTCTGCAAGCTAGGTCTGATGACAGTCATTGCCTTCTGAAAATCTGCATATCTTAATCCCCTAACCTGCAGGTAGTAGGATTAAGTTAGGATTGAACTGGTTCTTGTTCTGGATTTCAGGTAACAAAAGTATATGGAGATGGAACAGATTTAAGAGAAGATGGTTAAATTAACTGGCTGACCTGATTCGCCTGGACAGTAAGAATGTTTGCTCCTAGCTCTCTGATTGGCATCATTGCAGCTTCCTCACATAAAGCCTGTAGGTCACTTCCAGAATACCCTACAAAGATAACATCACAATAGTATCGTGCTCTCAAGCAACGCTCGGCATGAGGACAAACAAAACTATAACTGCTATTTTGTCTTACCATCTGTTCCAGCCACAAGTTTCTCCAGATCTCTCTCTGTTTTACAAGAGCAAGAAACCATGTTAAGTCCCAGGTTCATTTCTCCAAAGTCCAAATATGATGAGATAGATGTTTTCACCTGGCAAAGAAAATGCATGACCCTTGAGCTTATGCTTCAGAAGAACTCTTCTAGCATTTGCATCTGGCAAAGGGATGTAGATTCTCTTTACCTATGCCAAAAATCGGAAAAGAACACATATACAGGCCATACAAACTTCTTAACAAACAAAAAGGAAATTCCAGGATTCAGTTTAATAACGTAATGAAGTTTTGCTAACCAGTCTTCTAAGAACTGCATCATCCAACTCTTGGGGTTTATTGGTTGCACCTGAAATAGCATAAGAATATGTAAGAAAGAAAACAACATAGGTTATAGAATTGCTCAGACAGGAAGGATACAACAAGGGACACAAACTGACAAACATAGACATGCTAACCATAATTAACCCCCCAATCAATGGATATGAGTATACGCAAGAAAATTGAAACCCAGAAGACCATTCAACGGGATAAGCATTTGGATGGTGAAACTTACCAATGACGGTAACTAAATCTCCAGAATTTGATGCTACCCCATCAAACTGAACTAGAAACTCTGACTTCAACCTTCTACTTGCTTCATTCTCACTCTCTGTTCTTGTTGACATAATACTATCAATCTGCACAAAAAAAATAATGCAAATACTGTATAAGAACCAACTCAATCATTACTAGATCAACTTACAGAAAGTGATCCATTCTATGGCCAAGGGGATGATGCTACAGAAGCGTTAGTCACTAATTGCTAAACCTCTGGGAGAATAGATACTGTTAATTAATAGAGCTACTCAAGTCCACTATAGTGAAGAATGGGAAGCTTGTTACTGTACCCAGTAGTAAACATCTGGGAGCTCCGTACCTCATCAATGAAAATAACTGATGGCTGCTTGGAAATGGCAACCTCGAAGAGAGTCCGAACAAGCTTTTCACCCTCTCCCACCTAACGTACACACATATAGATGAAGACTTTAGATATGACATGCAAACAGAACATGGGCTTAGACTAGAACATACAAGGAAGGAGAAAGAGATACAAGACATACCCACTTTGATGTCAGCGAAGAAGCAGAAACATTAAAAAAGGTAGCCTTGGATTCTGAAGCAACTGCTTTAGCAAGCAGCGTTTTCCCAGTGCCAGGTGGTCCGAAGAGCAGTAAACCTGAAAAGTATTTAGTCCATACACTTTTTGGTCAAGGAATGTGGTTTGGGATTACATTTGTTTTGTAAGGATTTTCCTAGTATTACCTCTGGCTGGTTTCCTTAGTCCAGTAAAAAGGTCTTTTCTTTTTGTTGGTAAAATAACCATTTCCATCAATGTTTGTTTTGCCACCTCAAGACCAGCTACAAGGGCAAAGTTACATTGAGAGACTGAATAGGCTACAAGGGCTAAAAGCAAAGAAAGAAGTCTAATGAAAAAAAATTAAAGCCACTAACCAATGTCTTCCCATTTAACCGAAGGGGTACGATCGACAATCACAGAGTTTATCATAGCTACCAGTTTATCATCATAACCACCAGCAGATCCCTGAGCAGGTCTCTGCTTTGTTGGTGAATTATTCCCTTGACTCCTGAGAGCAGGGCCACCTTTGTTATGGGCAGAAGACTTTTGACCCACCGTTTTTCTTGGATGTGAGGCCGAAGATGAAACTTCCCCAGTTTGAGACTTCGGCGATGTGCTCTAACAAAAAATGGATAATAAGCCAAAAAATGGATCAAACTGGTGGTTGATCCTCTTAGATGGTGAAGAAATATCTCATGTCCCTCCCAATCCCAATTTGAGGTACACATGTTCTCCAATTTCATGCTTTATGCATTAATGAGTACAAAATGCTTATGTAAAACAACCATAATGGGTGACACTGTTGGGAGCTCATATGTAATTCTCTTAAGCAAGCACAAATTTCTAATCAAGAAAGCGAAATCCGGAAACTAAGACGTACATGTCAGTTAGAGCTTTCCATACCTTGACTTCTGATGATCCACCTGAGGTAGGTAAGAAGGCACAGAGCAGAAGCAATATCAGAAAAGTTTTGAACACCAACTGGGCTTGTTTCAAATTTTTAACTAGGTTAAAGAACCTGTTCTCCGAATTAGGGTTTGAAGTCTGCCTGCTACTTGGCTCTGCCATTTTAGTATCTTTTCCCGATAAGACTTCACCTTCTCCATTTCACTGAGAAATTTCAGAACATTGGAAACAAAGAGTTCACCTTCTTTGTTCTAATTGGAGCATTCTGCTTATGCAAACCATCAAAAAACACAATTAGCAGTACGGATTAGCACCAATTATACCTAGATGAGATGTACGAAGGAACAGGAGTGGAAACGGCTTCGGTCAGTATCCTCTGCGCACTCTGGTAATGATAAGCGGCGTCTTCAGGCAACCCCCACTCTTCGGCGCGAACAGCCTTCGCGATCTCCTCTTTCGCCAAATTAAAGTAGCCTTTCAGCTTATACGCAGTCCGTTCATTCCCCGTCGAAACGCCGCCCTCGCCGTCCATCGCTCCGCCGCCGCTGGTACTAGGGCTTTTCTGAGACGTGAATGAATCCGAGAAGATTGAACTGAAATTCTCGACAATATTTTTCAGAAAGCTCATTCTTTAGAAACATTCATCCGTAATAGAAGCCGGAATCGTTGATCTTCCGGCCAGAATTTGACGAATCTGCTGAATGTTTAATCAATTGGGTAAAACTTTTTGCAGACCGTGCCTTCAGAATCACTGCTTCGGAGCTGAAAACTCAACAATTGACTTCTTACAATTCAATTGTCCAATCGACAGATTCCTTAGTATTGTATTAACAAAAATCTTAAAATAAATTTCGATTTTGGTTCATAAATATTTTAGTTACATGTGTGCCTAATACTATATTGCCAAGACCCTTTTAAGTTACTAATAATACAAAAACAATCGATAAATTTCCTAGTAAAAAAGAGTCCGAAAAGACAAAAACAAAAGTGTTTTATATTAAAAAAAACGAAATCAAGATTTTCTGAATCAACCCAACCAAGAATCCTCAGAAATTTACATTGCCCTAATAGTAAAAATACAAGATCCTGATTTGTGTATTACATATTCAGTGGAAAGAGCTGTATCAACACACCACAAAACTTTTACACAACAATCATAACAATAGGAAAAATTATAGGCAGCTCTTTGCTTTGCTTTGTACACAAATAATTTCTGCAAAAACGGCAGAGATATAAATTTCATACTAGGCCTTCCAATGCAACAAAACTTGCCAACTTGGTGGTGCTAAGCTATCCAGCAAAGATCCAGCAAAGATCCATCAGCAGCTGCCCCTTGCTGCTGCTCGTTTTACGCCAAGAGATGTATATCTGAGGAGCAACACATCAAAAAGTTGCAGCAGCATTCGTGGAGGTGATATCAATCATCTTCTGAGGTTTACTTAATAAGGGGAGATAATCCCTCGCCTTCCCACCCGAGTTTCACCATCTGATCGACAACTTTCAAGCTCAACTGCAACGAGAAGGTATGAGTTACATAGATGCATTAATTTCACTCACTATAAGAACAAGGCACCAAATCTATATATGAAATTCCAGAGTTCTTAAACGATGCATTTATCATACACAGTAGCAAAATATGAAGAAAAACCAGCAAGAGATTGATAACAAGTCAAACTTACAGACGGATCTGTGAATATTATCAACTGTTTATCCGCTGTGGACACCAAAATATTTGTATTATCCTGGTTCAGAGCAACGCAGATAATATCTTGTCCTTTTGCAAGTTTCAATGTATGATAGATCTGCAGGAAAAAAAAAATCACAGAGCATTAGACAGTAGATAAGAATATGTGTAAAAATTTATTGGAACTGGAATATTAAATCAAGTGCTTCAAACAATTATATGATTCCACAAGAGTGACAGGTAATTATAAGAATGACTTATTTTGATGGCACCAAATCTGCATCCATACCTTCAGAGTATAGAGATCAAAGAAGCAAATAGAGGGTAAAGGTAACTCCTGGCTATTTTCATGATCTGCATTCGAGTAAGGACTGTACTCAGATCCTCCATCACTTTCCAAAGAACGGTTTAGTCCAACCAATGCACTACGGCCATCAATAGAAACCTCAATGCAACTAACGGTTGATGAAACCGGAAGTTGTTTCTTAGCGACCAGAACCCCATTAAGAGTAAAAGTACTGAGACTACATAGATCTTTATTCCAGGTTATTATGATTCCATCAGATGATAGGCACAAAGAATGAGCTTCCACATCAAGAAGCCTTTTGAGGAGGCGACCTTGCCTTATAGAATGAAGCAGTATATCAGAGGAACTGGAGCATGAAGCAACAATCCCGAGGTCTGAACTGACAGCGCAGCATGCTATTTCCCCTAGATGACCTCGAAGGACATGAATGGGGCCTTCTATCCGGTGCCTCATAATCTTGTCTGCCGAGTTGTTTTTCATAGCAGCACTGCTTGGGGATCTTGGTGTGCTGGGATTACCTGAAGGCTCTGCGAAGCTGCTAGAGTGTGAAACTGATGACCGGTGTAATCTCCATAGTAGAACCGTTGCATCCCGAGATCCAGACACAAGATAGTTGCTATCATGAGATATAGCTAAGCATGTTACTGGAGCATGATGTCCTCTGGCTATTTCCAACGTTTTTGCTCCATCAGCTGAAATCAGTCTTATGCTGTTATCCACATGCCCTCCTAGAACAGACAATGAATCCATTAATACAAGTTTATGAAAAAGCCACAATTATATATCATAGTAAAGGCCTCCCGAGCTAGAAACACGGACAAGATGGGATATGCCATAAATCCCTTTTAAGTATAATGGTTTTTATTACTCATATACTTGGAAGGTATGCATTGAGATAAAATTGCTCTGTCAGCACATGCTTACCAGTGATAATTTCTCTGTCACAAGTGATTGAAACTATCTTCGTGCTTTGGATTCCAGAACTTGGAAATGCCAGTGCCTGTGGAAAATTCCCCTCTTCTGAATCAGAGGGAACTGGGGATTTGAACATTCGCATAAAAGTTCCAGCAGCAGCACCTGTACCAGACTTTCCATGTTGAAAAAGGAAAGGAGTCCCCTGGCCATCAGGTGTGTTTGGTTGCCACTTATGTTGTGCTATATGTGCTGCTGGAGCTTCGATATCAACAATTATAAGAGAGTCCGAAGATGCATGGATGGCAGCAGCAGGCAGATTGCAGCGTTCGGGATTAGGAACCATATATGACTTAACCTCTGAGGGATTCCTGAAAATGGTCTATTCACGAGAATATAATCAAATATTCAGGAATTACCTCTTTCAGTTCAATCTCAAATAAATACAGTTCGATATACAGGTTGATCAACAAACAAACAAGGTTATTATACTTTGTTGCAAAATTATAAGTTTCCATCAATTGATAGTACAAACAACAGATACTTCCAGAGATAAAACCCATAAAGTTGGAGAGCAAGGAACAGATATTTCAAAAAATATAAATTTGGAGGTTGCTTTTCTGCAAGGAGAACAATAAATCACAAATCTATCAACATGCGGAAGGGGAAATCATATAGAATTTTGAGCTATTAGGAAGTACCTGCATGTGAAGGACATCTTTCAGTGGCATCCGTTTCATGTGAGGCACTGTCAGAAGTTGAGAAGGCGTTTGGCCAAAGTAAGCAATCTGATCTTGGGTAGCACGTTGTTGTACCTTTTACATATATTTATGTAAGTAATTGCTGTCCAAAGTTTAGGAGTATTCTTGAGCAAAAGGTTTGGAAATTAAACTAAAAACCAAACTTACAGGGTTTGATATCTTATCAATATCTACAGTTCCTTCGTATGTTATATAAAAGAAAACATTATTTGCCTGTATAGCTTCTTTTCCACGCTGCTTGTACCTGAATATGTAAAAGTTATGGGAGTTAGCTTGGAAAGATTTCATTGATAAACAAATGTGTATGTGTGTGTGTGTCAGAGAGAGGGAACATGATATTAAACAGTGAGTTTCAGGAGTTGAGGAAAAAGGAAAGATGCCCAAAACTGAAAAGTGGGCTTGAAGAGTAAAAAACCGCAAAGTACCCAAATATGAGATCAATCCATTCATGCAAATGATCTGAGACATGTTCACTCTCAAGTGCCATTCGATGCTTATGGACAAAGTCAACTGGATTCTCAGCCCAAGGGGGTAGTCGAACTGGGCCTATAATTGAATAGATAGTATGAAATAACTGAAAGCTATACAGGAAGCAATCATCTTCCGTTGAGTCTAATATAGATCTAAATTCTAATGGGAGCAAGCAACAGAATGCATACCAAGCTTTTCACCAAGTTGTGTTGTACCAAAGTCAATTTCATTTTCATTGGTTAGAACCTCTGGAAGATAAAAGAGCTCCGGAACCTAACATACAGGGAAAAAACATAATGGCAATATGATGTTAGAACTAACTGCTAGATATCCTGAATGTTTGGAAGAAGAGCAGGGTACTAAACACTTTAACTCAGGTCATGAGGGGAAACTGTAATAAGCCAGCAAGACAAATTTGATATAATTACCAATTCCTTAACATCACTCATGTCCTCGAGAACTCCACCCCATGTGGCAGCAATGTCTGAGAACATTCTGTCAGTATGATCAAACTTGCCGCCTTGAAGTTGAATTGAGAGGGTAGTAAAAGGTTCTATTCTCGTAAGGTAATATAACACCTGCCACATAATATGGACAAATTAGGAAATCAATTTCTGATATAATCTCAAACCAAAGGGAAAGTGATTTTTCTACTACATGGATGGGAAAGAATTACTTCGTATAAAGCTTCATAAGCTTATCTTTGTAGAAGGCTTAAGGAAATCAAATATGAATATAAACTATTATCTTAATGCATCAATCAATCTAAGTGCTGCTTGATTTGATGCTGTTGGCTATTGGTTAGCTTGTGAAACGAATAAGTGAAATCAAATGATTTCATTGCCATTCATCAATTTAATCATCTCATTCAACACCCATTCGTGATGGGTTACCAGAATCGAGATTTTGACGTGGATGATAACGAGTCTCCAACTAACCTGCAAGCCACAATTGCTTTAAAAAAGATTTTAAGCCAGATCTCACAAAGAAATGAAAATCCACGTATGATCTCTGCAGTAATTACTCGCGACTTCTTCATAAAGAAAATTACTGAAATGCTATCTAACTAATTTGCGCTTTGTGGGCCATGGTGCTTGTAAGAATGTAAGCAATGTGAGGGAGCTTGAAGAATGTGATAATTTGTTTCATTTAAAGGACTGTATGAATAATAAGAGGACCCACTGTTCCAGCTGTTGAATAATGTGAGCCATAGTGGAATTTGGGAATAACTGGATCCTCAAAGCTGGAGTATCTCTCTTGGAACTTGCGTAGTCTCTCTGAATTCAGGGCACCAACAGGCTGCAATACAAGTGTTGTAAAAAATCGAATGATAATAAATTGAATGTTGAATATAAAAAAAATGATGTAAACTAACCTTTGATAGGTCTCGGAAAGAAGTAGGATTTGAAAGATCTAAGTTTTGGGAGCTGTAATCAGAAATGATCCACGGAAATACAGGATACTGCACATAAAAATGCAGATAAACATTAAAATATAATCTCTTCTATCACGGGTTGTGTATGGAATGTAACTAAATTTCACCTGTGTAATATCGTTATAACTGCGCCCAGCCAATGTATTAAGCTGCATCAAATATTCAAAATTGCTGATCTGCACGGATTAATTATTTGGTAGATGATCAGAAACTTATTATAGTTCAAGCTAAATAAATGGATAAAAATTGCTCTTCAGGTTGAATTTCAAAAGTACCTCCCACCTAGCCCAACGATCCATAAGCTGAGTTCTCTTTAGAAGCTGTTCAGGTCTCTTCAAAATCAAAACAGAAAAATCCAAGTGAGCACTTAAATCCTTATATTTAATTGTGGGAATCCTTTTGCATGCAGAATCATGCCCTTAATCTCATTGACAAAGACATATCTGTTTGCTTAATTAGTATAAGAGGGGGTAGCAAGATATCAGAAGATCTATACCTGAGTAGCTAGGTAGACATTGTTTAAATGAGGAGGACGGGCTTGGACAATGGCTCGATAAGCATTTCTCCGTCCCTCAGTGGTCTGCAGTAAAAAAGAATGTGTTACACATTAATTGCCTAGAAGTATAGAATGATAATTTTCTGCACTTAAAGAATGTTTGGAGAATCATACCCCAAAATCAAAAAAGTAATTTGACCTGTCAACCATGAACAGCTCAAGTGCACTTCTTCTCAGTAGATATCTGCAAGAGCAATGGGCCAATAATTAACATTCCAGAAGAGGTGGCAATGACAGCATTCTAACAGTGAAAGCAGATCAGAGATTCATGAATATAAAATAAAAGCTAAGAGTAGGTACATTTTACAGGGAAATTACATATTAAAAACATAATGAGGGATACACATAGGAAATAAAGAGTTCCAGATAACCTTAGTTGAAGCGTTGCCTGTTGGGGCAATGATCCTGAGGGGTACTCCTGGGTAAAGAATCAATGATAATATATATGTTTGAAAATGCCATAGGCTGTCAAAAGGTTACCCAGCTATTACATACTATTTAGGTCTTTGCACTTTTATATAGAATTCATATATAATGACGAGAACATGAAATTTGAACAAGTAAATCTTACAAGCAAGAAAATAAGAGGATCCTAGGAACTTGAGTAGAGTTATTAGCTGATGAAGAAATCATGAGAATAATTTAAATCCTTGAGCAATGAAGATAAACTGTTTTTCGGGATTTAAGGGAATTCACAGGGTAAACAAACCCCAATACATGAAGAGGAAAGGGAACAAAATATATAACAGAAACTTTAAAAGAAAATAAATAAATCAAATCATACAGGAAACATCAGAAAATTAAACAATAGAAAGAACGGAATAACCAGGTAAGGCATTTACAGCACCACTACAAAGTAATATACAAATGTGAGGAATAGATAGAAGCAGCATGGTCAAGTTAATAAACAAGAATCTAATATAACCTTCTGCTGAATACTTGGTGAAGTGATGATATCAACCAGCATCGATCCTTTTCTTGAACTTCATTAGAACCTTTGGAATCCCCATCTTTCATAGCATCCATGCGATCAATGATAAAATTGACTCTCCTTGTTGTTATCTGACAAAATGCATCATTTAACACATGAAAATATAATATTATTGTGGGTAAGTTCAACTGCAGCATAAGCATCATATAGAACAGAGCTTCAGTACAGAGCACACTAAGAGAAGGAAAATGCCACAATCAATATAGTTGTGCAGCCTATGCCCTTACGCAGCTGACATCCAGCAAGAATAATAGGCATTTTTTGTCCCCAAGCCCCACAGTTACTTGTTAACCTCTATCAGACAAAGGCGGATAAGAAAAAAGAGAATCTGTATTACTATCCCATCCTTTCTGTCCCCTAATATCTTTTAAGGGTTTAAATATGCTGAAATACGGAAAAATTCTATAGTGGTCAGTGTCAAAAATCAGTTCTGAGTCTTTTGGAAGCAGAAAGTAATGTATCAGGGAAATGGGCTAGAAAGTACATAGTGACAACAAAATACAACTTGGTTAGGATATGTAGCACTTACTTGAAAAGTCCCTCTTAGAACCTTTAATGGCCTGACCATTGATGATGGAAGCTCAAGAACAATCCTTTCATTATGCTCAAAAGGGACATAGCCAGGGGCAAGCAACGCTAGAATAGGTGATGAGTCTAGGCCATCAGTAACTGCTGGATCCAAAGACTCCCCTGATACTAATGATTGCTCACCACGCCCAGATGATATTCTCTGAATATCATCAGGTTGTTCACCATTTGGGCTATCATCCAAATAGACAACATCTTGCTCATCCTCCTCGTTTCCCACGTGAGATGAAATTGCTTCTGCAGCTAAGATGGCATTAGCTGGACTTGCAACTTCATGGTTTTCCTGCTTCTGCTCTATATGGTCTTCATAATTTGCAGCAGCACCACAGTGATCTGAGCCTTGATAGTTCCTTCGCAAAATTCTTCTCATTCTTGAAGAACTTTCAGTAAAATCGAGCTTCCAGATGACCTAACACCATCAATGTTCATAGTAACTTATTACTGACTTACAAACCTTAAAATAATTCAGACAAATTCAGTTTGGAAATATACATGCTTAGGTTTGCACAGGTCATCACTAAATGGACCAAAAAGAATTCTCATCTCTATCAAGCAGTGGATAAGCTTGCGCCATTCACGTATTCCAATGTATAATCGATGCTGAGATATTATATCAGCTTGTGACCTTCTGTCAACCTAAAATCATACAAGCAAAGTTCAGGTAATTGTGGACTGTGATACCAGAGATAAGTTGGAACCTTCAAAACAAAACTCCGTACCTCAGATCGCTGCATATTTCTAGCCAAAGCTAAACTTCCAACAAGAACAGCAATATACTTATAAGAAAGAGCATTGAAGTCCTTTCCATATACAGATTTTGAGTCCACTGATTGTAAGCATTCCATCCAGGCTGTTCCCATGGCTTCAGAAACGTTCCATCTCTTTACTCGTTCAGAATCACTTTGACTCCGACGCTGTGCTGATGTAGCCATAGCTACAGCACTGAGACCTCTTCCTGATCCAATTTTTGAATTACGCTGTAGGTCTCTGGCAGCAGCCAACGCAGCTGCTTTTGCAGCAGCCTTGTCCTTTGGAATACCCTGAGATTTGCTAGGTACCTCCAGAGGCTTCTGGAAACTTGAAAATGTTTGAAGTTTATTCGTTTTTCGCTCAAGTAATGATGAGTCACGCCGAAGATGTGAGGCAGTCGGAGGAGCAGACATCTCTCCACCAGCAGCACCAGCAGCAATCATCGATAATGCCATAGAAGCAGGAGGTGAGGCAAAAGAAGCTGCCCAGCTAGGAGATAGCATAGCAAGAGCAGCCTAAAGTATCAGCCAGAAAACCTTAAGTTAATGCATGATCTGATGAATGCATTATTAGTTAATATTAGAGCAATAACAGAATCAAAGTAGTAACAGAGAAATATGACCCCATCATGTCAAATAACATTTTTCTCTTTCTTTTTGGTCGGTAAATAAATTGATCCAAGAATTCTATGACGAAAACTGGGCATACTCGAATTTACAAATTGGCAGCAGACATCATGAAAGAAGTCTGTTAATGTTTGTGCACATGATGTATCAAAGAGCATTGAGTTCTTGTTTCATTTCAAGGATGAGCTTAGTAGATAATGCAGGAGACAAGTTGACATGTTCCTCAACCATGCACGACCTACATGCACTTTCACACATAATCAGAATGTTCATACACGTAGTTGAAAGTTGAAACATGCTTTTCCTACATATTTGGTACAAGTTGAGCTTGGAAAAATGTTTAAAGGTGACTAATCTAACAGATGTGCAATGGTGATTAACTCCATATCATACTATTAGAGATGTTAAGTACTAGGCCTGTCCGATTTTGTTACTCAAAGAATTCCAGACTTCAGGCGAAGTGCAGTGTTTCAAAATAGAATTGGATAACTACCTCAACAGGTAAAGCATCTGCTGCCAGGGCACGATCATCAACAACAAGGGGGTTAATACCATCTGCAGTAGCAAGTTCATGAATTCCTGCCAAAAGAGGCCGCCACCTTCTTAATACAGCAACAAAAGGAGGTAGGATTGCCTCCAAATATTGTTTGCGTAGAGGAGTTCGGTCCACTCCAATTGCATGCCACACCTGCAACATTAAAAAGAAACTAGGATAACAGCATACTAATTGAGAGAAACTACACATATAAATCATGCTAATTATGGACATACATAATGCAGAAGCTCCACAATGTAACAACTTTCACAGAAGGGCACAAGACCTTACAAACACAAGTGCCCCAACAATATACAAGACTGACCTCTGAATATAGGACACAAGATGTAACCAAAACTCGCTGCCTCTTCATCTCGGATATCGGCATGTTCAGGATAGGAGATAGCACACTGCAAATAATTAACAGTAAGCTAGTCTCTTTGTAAGTATACACTGAAAAGTCATGGTATTCCCTAAGTGGGAAAGTTAACATGCATGTGGATCTAATAGCAACCAAATTAACATGATGTTTCCTTATCAGGATGAATGTCTAACTCTTGAAACCCTTTAAATCAGGGGAACCATAGGAATGTTCTAGTCAGGGATATGTAAAGCTGCTAACGGTGAACACTCTCTGGTCAAGCCCAGTTGGGGTGACCACAAGTTGATTGGTAGACTAAGAAAATTACTGTTATCAAGTTGACATATTTATAAAGAGAACATGACACAAGTTTGACTCAGCCGATAAGAAGTATAACAATTGCAAAGATAAACTCAAATCTAACAACAGAGTTTGCATGCAGAAGATCGATAAACTAATCTTGATTAGAATGGTCTACATAGATGGTACCTCCAAAGCAATGCTGATCGTGGTTTCCTAGTTGGCATTCTGGTGATTGTCTCAAATGACACAGTGCTAGTAGTTTGTTGATTGGAGCCCTCCACGGACTTATCTTCAGTACTGACATGCCTCATTAGCATGTGATCTTCACCATCATCATCTTCTCTTAATGAAGCAAGCACCATTCGAAGCATACAAAAGAAAGGTTGGTCACTATCCAATAACTGGTAAAGGGCTGCCATGCCTCCCATTCCAGTACCAGATCCTCCACCTATACCCAGACCACCACCAAGTCCAGACTCATCTAATAACAAAGCTTGAAGCATTGAAACAGACTTTTTTATTAGTGGAAGTTCAATCCAGTTTCCATTAGCATCCTTCTCCAACGCTGATTTCCAGGATTCCCAACCACTGCCACCCGCACCAAATTCAGATGTCGTTGGAGGAAGTCCAACACCATACCACAATCGACTTCTGTACTTCCATCCTTCAGCCAAATCTATGACACAGCTCCCATATGACACAAAAGCACAGGAAACTGAATTATAAGGTTCTGCTGCCACTGCAGCAGTCAGCCGTTCCATTACAGCTGTTGGAATTTGTCCATTACCATCAGCCACAGAACCAATAACCTGCCAAGTTCAAGTAGATTTTTACAAAGTTGTGACAATAAAAAGTAGGAAATATGAAAGCAATACTTTGATTTTGAGCATGTTGTGATTTTGTAGGATCAAAGCTGCAATTTATGCCTTTGAATGCACTATGATAAAAGTAACAGGTCAGACTGACTGACATGTGTTCTGCAATGACATAGAGGATATGAAATTATGACGACAAGCAAGAATGAATTTGATGGTACCTACCAAACAACCACAAATACTTGATAATGAAGCTTTCTCTGGCATACAAACGTTAAATCATGCTAAGTGAAAACAGGAAGAAGCTAAAAAGGTAACATGGAAGTATCATAATTTTGATGCAGGTTAGAAATGCTCATGTCAGTCATATAATCTAGTATGATATATACATTTAGAGACGGTCGTCCAGAGTCACTAGTTGATGAATTCCGGGATGACGTCGGATCTGATGTTTCTCCATGCATTGCATTTGAAGAGCGGCCACCCAAAGAAAATACACTCGAAAACGGGGTCACAGAATTATGAAAAGATGAAGCATATTGCTTGCTCTGCAACCGCAGGTGATCCTCAACGAGCATTAAGATCACAATTGCATTCTCAACCAACGCAACAGAAAGCTGAGCAGCATTTTCTGCTTCGGCCTTTGCATCTTTAGGTGCCAATCCTCCAGCTGCCACACCAGCAGCCGCTGCAGCAATAACTTGAGTCTGAAGAACAGAAAAGCTAGAAAACTGACATTGTTGTAACATTGCAAGAATTGCAGAAATCCTTGAAAAAATTATCTAAACATAGAATAGTCATTAAAAATATGCAAGACAAGAAGTGCCACCCAAAGGGTGCTAACTGCTAACATTAAAAAGAAAAACCAAATTGATCAACAAGAGCTTCTCGATATAGTGAATGAACATTTAGTTAATCGTAATAAAGATATAATATATATATATATATATGTATATATTCATGTTTTTAAATGTTCTCATGTGTGTGTTCGTATAAACAAATATGTAGTGTGACTCCATCATACACAAGATGCACCACTAAGCAGTTATATCATTGCAAGACCAACTTCATGGAAAGAACAAGAACATTTACTTCGTCATCTCCAGAATACCAGTCTGTTCTCTATTTAGATACTCGTTCTTTTTTATCTCAAACTTAATTATGAGCCAGATAGTCCTCAATCATCAACTAAGTGTTACAAACAAGTCAACGTTTAGGATTCAAGACCAAATTAATTCATTTTATGAATATGGTAATCTTTCCTATGGCCGTATGAAAATAATATCTCAGAAACTGAAAAAAGATAAATGATATAACAACTCTGGACATCAGTATCTTTTTAAAGTCATTTTTTGGGACTTGCATAAGATACAGAGGCCGAACTTATTGTTATCATGCAAAAGGAGTATATACAGGCTACCTAAAGCAAAATATTATTATGCAAGTAACATTAAGAGAAGGTTTTCGTAAATGAAGATCAGAGTGAATAAATGAAAGTATAATAAGAACTCTATACTGGCAACCAGAAACGGAAATTGCCCTAGCAAAAGATTTATTTTACCTGATTTTGTAATTCTCTGGCAGCAAAGTCCAACAAGCTAGCCAAAAGCCTTCTTTTAAAAATGGGCAATGATTCTTCCCTTCTGTGAAAAACAGTATCAGCCTCTTGGAATTCTAGAACAGTTAGAATTTTTTTAATTTCCTATAACAGATCATTAGGTTAAAAAAAATGCC
Source organism: Lavandula angustifolia (assembly GCA_028984105.1). NCBI lineage: Eukaryota > Viridiplantae > Streptophyta > Magnoliopsida > Lamiales > Lamiaceae > Lavandula > Lavandula angustifolia. Next base: position 7,023,625 of record CM054804.1, on the reverse strand, counting down.
AGTATATCCAAATTAGAAAGCATACTGCATAACTGACAACTTTTAACGTCATTGATATTGTGCATGAGGGAGAGAGCACCGAGATAACAAAATGATACATTACTAAGTTCAGAAAACCAACGGTGAACTCTCTTCACTAAAAACCAAAAAGCAATTTGTGTAGGTATACCTGATCCTTACATCTCCAGTGCTAGAACCACCCACCATACACAGCCATTCTGCACAATGAATTGTAGCTTCAATATCCTGTCACAATAATGACCAGATACACCAACGAAACTCAGGAGTTGACAAAGTAGAGAATAAAGATAATATTAGCCTAAAGAAAAACAAAAAGGATAAAATGTTATGACAGTGAAATGCATTGATTATATGTCAGCACCAGCAGTTAATACTATACATGCTCATCTCATGCACTAGGTGGCATGGAACTAAATAAATGCAAATGAACAGTAAAAGAGAAAACAAAATGCCAATACCACAGTACTTGTGAGAAAATCATATTCACGGTACTCCCCCTCCCACAACCAAAATCCCAACACCGAAGAACAAAAGGAAAGTTAAGTGCATTGTGTCTGATGAGAAGATACAACTTTTGTGGTTATTACGCTTATCTTGATTCTTAGTTTTCATCTTGTCAAGAGACTGTAAGAAATTATTGAACAATCATGACCAGGGTCTTATCATTGACCATAATTTTCCTCGATGGAGTGAAAATAAAAGATCACCGTCAACTGCTCCATGGATCCATAGTGTTTCCAGGCATTAATCTTGTTGTGTGTATCAGTCAAGTTATTGCCTTCTATTATATAGCTTGAAAATATGGTGGTCAAACTACCTGGTGTCCTACCACTGAATTTTTTAAAGACCTGATTTTTAAACAGAAAATACAAGGGTGTGAATAGAAGAAAACAAAAAGGAACATTAACCTTCCATCCGTCCTTTTGGCGCATTGAATGTTCTAATATTATTATCAAGAAATTATGTATGAAGTCTTCTACTTCTTTCAAGCTGGACAGATTCATATTTTTACATCCACCTCTCTGCATAAAAAGCATAAAGTGTCAGAAATGGCACAGCAGAAAGGTCCAATACAGATATCAATTCAGCCATTACATGGTAAATAAATGATGGTACCTCATGATTAGATATGAGAATCTCCAAGATCCATTCAGACCATTCATCCATCCTAGTGATGCTGTTTCTATTATCTGGATGACCGCAAACCAATATCAAAAGATCCTGATATGAAATATGAAGCGTGAGATTTTGAAGGCAAAAACACTAATTCAGCAATAGTTTGAAATACGTTTTTTGAGATAGCAATCTTATAGTGTGGTAACTTGGATTAAAATTTATTGACATAATTTTGTGGAACAAGTACAAAGTTTTGTTACACATTGGACATAAAAGATGACAACAGTCGAGGACTTCCTGACAAACTATATATAATGCTAACAAATTAATGAGTAATACTGGAGAGAAAGTAATAAACTAATAATCCTAACATCAAGAGCAAAGAGAGACCAATAAGCTAGACGAAAACAGAAAATAACAAATATATGCTCAGCACAAGACTGCAATTTAATGATATCTAATAGCATTCATCACTTTGGACCAATTATAAGAATGTTATTAGACACAAATATATAATTCTAACATCAAAATTATCGTAGTAGTGGACTCATGTTTTCCTTGACAAACAAATTTATCCTCCAAGAACTCTCTAAACACTACCTCTCCTAAAAAAACAACGTAGCAAAACGAAAATAGAAATAAGGAATAAAATGGAGGAAAAGAGTTAGACTAAAAATTCAGCAATTCAGCTTTAATCTGAAAGCAGAGTATCCAATCCTGGCACATTAGAATATCACAACTTAGCACCTGAAGTGCTCGACTTTGCAATGTTGTTGATGCATATGGAAGAGAACGAAGAAGAACCAACAAGATCTGGAAGTGCTCAAAGCGGTGACCTGGATCATGGAAGTTTAGACCATCTTCTGACGACACATTAATCTGGAAAACAAAGATCACCCAGATACTCCAGTTAAACACAGTACAAACTTTTGTTAGAAGCAGGCAATGACGCAACTCAGTTTCACTAATTCCTTGCATTTAACGGAGCATCAATCATTTATCATTCAAGCATAACTGCGAACTGGAAAGGCATATGTGCTGGTCTTTCTGATCCAAGCAATACAGACAAAAATAGTTCATGAGAAATTTGAAACAAAAACGTAACGAGGATAAAAATGTAATGTGAGTATAAATCAAATAAACATCTAAAAGAAACATAAAAAATATTATTTCTTCAACAATAGTTATGATTAATTTGTACATTACAATCTGATATCCAGGGCGGGAGGGGGGAAGTATAAATGGAGTCAAAGACGAATATGTTCTCCACAAGAGGCATGAAAACACCTATCAGTTCCATTTCACCTCTAAAATACATACACTATTAGGTCAGCAGCTGCAACAACATTTTTTGATACAATTATTTATCCTAGTAGTATGTTAGACATCAAAGATTTTGATTCTCTCACCTAAGCCATCTATAGAACTGATGGAAAAATGAATAATGCTTACTGAAGCCTATAACATTCCAGATGACACTACAACATCAAGTAGAAATCTTTCATAAAGAAAAAAGGACTAGCAAAAAGATGAAGACATACTGAGGCAGCCAATAAAGCCTTGTATGCATTGCAAGTCATAAGCCGATTAGGTGCAGCTTGGAAAGCCTTTTGTAGACCAAAAAGAATAAGAGAAACCTTGTCATCAAACATGGTACCTCCTGCCTCAAGCAAACCATGAAGGTTGTTTGTCACATCCAAAGGAGCAGGTGAATCAAATTTCAAATGTCCAGATATTACCAAAGCACCCAAGAGGTTAATAATTCCTACAACTATACCATCACTTTTGTCAGCATTATACACATTATTTCGGGCATTTTCAGCACTTATTAAGTAACTTATACCACCCAAGTTTCTAGGTAATGGATTTCCAGAGATGGATGATATCCTCTCAGTATTAGATACTGTATCCAAAAGATCGAGTTCGGAAGCATTCTCCTGTAAATTCATATCTTTCTTCTCCAAAGATATCTCATCAACATGATCAATGTCTTCATCGGTTTTGGCTGATGATGAGCCCTTATCATGTTCAGACGACAACTGAGGGACATCATAGTCTCCAGTTTTTGTTTCACGCTGCAACAGAACAAGAAGTGTTTCCATGCCACCACATGATATAAATGCCTCCGCGAAGCTTTGAGCCCGGGACACGTTTGGTTGGACAACCAGCCTGTAAATCAGATGCAGCACCCTTGCAACCTGGACGGAGAGAGTTGCGGCCATTGATGCCAGAACATTAGTCGGGCATACTTAACAATTTGACAAGAAGGATAAGAAGATTAGTATATATAAATATTTAGGAATGAATTTGATTATACAACAGCTGCCAAATTCTTGCTTTATACATTTATTAATATTCCATGACTCAAGTTTGAGTCTAAAATGTTTCCTTAATCAGAATATTCCTAGTAGTGTTACAAAGGCGTATGAGTGACATAGAAGTTATACGATAGCGCACGAACAAATAAATTGAGTCACTACTTAAAGAATCAAACACAAAATGCCTTCAGCTAGGATTTTGGCTAAGTTTATTAGCAGCAACAACCACAAGGAATAGGTTTTACATTACCAACACTTCGTAGATTGAAAGCAAAGAGTTCTATGGTGGTACACTACGGGAAGCATATATTATAGTTCGCCTGGATAAGTTATGATGCACATTAGGGCATTACTCAAGATAGTTGATGGGTCGAAAAACACATTTATGTTCTTTTCACATTTACAAATTCTTGGTTTTCAATACACTAGTCCAAGCATAATTTCATATCCACATATAATCTCATAAAACCAGTAAGGAAAAGTGAAAACCAGACATGAAGACTGAAATACAACCAAACAAGTTGAAAGTTCCTATTATGAGGGCACATGAGGTCAACACTACTAAGCTACTACTCATGAATGCATATTATAATTCAGATGCATTCTAATATGCAATTTTTCATTTATTTATCTGTTAGTACCCATGATTTACTTGTAATCGAGGGATCTTATTTTAGGAAAGAAACTACTAAAACTACAAGAAAACGAGTGTCAGAGATTTCAACCACTATTTATTTCAGGCAGGAAACACATAAAAATATAAGTGAATATTCACCTGATTCGGCTGCGGACAGTCAACCATGAAACCCAACAAACAACGGATATCATCTGCAGCCAAGGGAGGTGGAGCAGCCAAAACTAATAACTCAATAACTACTAAAAGTTCATCAACTAAAGCATTCACTTCGCCAACAAGACGAGCATCCTCACTTGTAGAAAATGTATTAACAGAGTCAGTTTCACGGACAATCCAATAGCATCGTCTACAACCATCTAGGAGCACTTGAATAGCATTAGCATCTCGCATTACCGATGACTCAGTGAAAACCATGTCTGCAAGTGAAGATAAAAGCTTTTTTTGCAGACCATAACTGCATAATCTCCAGATTTTCAGATCAAGTAGTAGTGTACTAAAGAGCCGCACTTTAAGTGCATGATTGAACTTCTGGGACTGGCACAACGAGACAATGGCAGCTACAAGTTCCTCGTGACCATCACGCTTTGCACTTCTAAGTGAAGATAATGTTTGTAGGAGATAAATCAAAATCCGCGATAATATTTCGGGGCCTCTTCGTTGGCAAAACTCTTCATTGTTTCCAGGAAGCTTAATAGCCAAAGATATAATTCTAAATATGGGAGCTGCAAGTGCAGTTGTGGCCAATGACAAAGAAAGGTCAGTTTTCCGCGGTTGAAGGCTATGCTCATGCACACTGCTAACTACCAAAGGCAGCAAAAAGATAGGGCCTCCATGAGCTAAGGCCCACAAAGCTTCTGCTGGCCGCATTCTTGTGGCAACATGCACTTGACCGAGAACCTCTGCCGGCCTTCGGACGGTGCCTGAAATGCACAACAAAATTATTCGCAAAGGAGCAGCATGTCAAATAGTTTGAGCCATGCAAAGAAAGAGAAGCTACCATAATTTCAAGAAATTGAACTCGTTATATTGATTTTGGTGGACATATGCATATCAATTCCATTTACTTAAGCAGCACTGAGAATGCTACAAGTTAACTGCAGTTAACATGTCTGGGTAAACAATGCCGTGATCCAGGCAAGTAGATTTTACTCAAGAATACACGAACGGTGTAATGTGAAGGATAGGTGTATGCCAGAAAATAATTCCATAGAGAGAGAGATAGGAAAAGTGAATCTTCACGAATTTTCTTCAAAAGAGAGATCTCCATACCTGCCGCACCAGAAGGAGAAGCATCCGGACAGTAGCGGCCACTGAGCAAATTAGGATGGTATAGCAGATGAAGGGATCCGGAAATATCAGCATCCAGAAGTGCACTCTCACGTGCAATCTCATGGACATGGTTGTTTGTTGCCAGCCATGGGGATCCAGCAGCAGTTCCAAATGAAGGCAGCACATCCCCTCCTCTATGAGCCAAAAGTGCCATCCTTTCTGGCCCAATAGGTTCCTTAAATATATATACAGGCCCCACCTCAGCAAACAAAGGACATTGGCGGCGTCGGCGTTGTAATCCAGCCATAGTTGGAGGAGGATTTGTTCCAATGCAACAAAATGCAAGGGGCTTCGAAATTCTTGGCAAATCAAAAGGACGAGTTTCATACAAGGAACCATCAATATACAGCCTCAGCTCACTTTCTGACTTTCCAATGAGTCCCTGTTTGACAGTATGTTCAAGTCCAATGAAATACCAGCACTGTGGCTTGAAAGCGTGAGTAAAATGCAGAGAAGCTTTCTTTCCCTTCCCACTTCCACATTCAACAACCAGAAATTGAGCATGAAAATATGCTTCCATTCCCTGGTTGTCAGCAGATAAGAAACTGAACAGCCGAGGCATGTGTGCCGTTCCTTCACCAGCTAGTGCACTAGCAGCTGCAGCAGCTGACATGGGAGATGACTTCCCTGATGTTGCCGCAGCGGCCATTGCAATTGCAGCTGCAGTAGTTGCTGTACTTATGTTATCAGCAAAAGATTCAATATAGATCCAAGTTGCAAATGCATATCCATTGGTGAAAGGCCACCTACTTTCACCAGGGCCCAACAAACCCGAACTTTCACCATCAAATTCAAAAGTACTCGCTGGACCGCTAACCTCTTTTTCAGCCATAGCTTTCTCCAACGAGTGCAGTAAACGAGATGCCCAGACTGTCCTGAGGGTTCTATTTATCACTTGAAGCCAATAGTGTAGATCACGTGGACTAAGAGAATGCCCAGCTAAGTACTGAATACAGTAGCAGAGATGAGTTCCATCCCATTTCATTTTCTCCGTCGAACGAATATCCTGAACAAACATTCTCTCGGCAGACCGTAGTAGTACTCCCAACAACCCAGCTGCGGAGCACATTGCTCTATTCCTAGTGCAAGCACGCAAGATAGCTAGCAATCCTCTTGCCATCTTAGTCCTAGGAGACATGAAACCATCAAAATCTCCAATGTCAGGAAGCCAAGGAATGAGCTCAGCAGCCACTATTGCAGCTCTAGAGTTTAGCATCACACTGGGCGGATTATCATCCTCATTCTCTTCAAAAGACTCAACGCCTCCCATGGTGGCAAGAAGTGAATCAACTACTAAGTAAGCCATAGCAACTGCATCATTGTCTCCTTCAAACCTCTCAACACCACTAACAACATTCTTCAGCTTTTCCAAACTTTCTGGCTTCCCCATTATGGCAGAATCTACTAAATGCAAAAGCTCTGGAGATCCATTAAGCCCAGACCGTTGGGACTTCAGCTTTTGAGGTGAATCAGCGAAGTATCCAAAATCTCCATATGAATTCAAAGCATCAAGACTAGCTGAAGACAAGGACTCGTTGATGTCATAATTGGAGTCATTCTCAGGCCCGAGGCTTGACTGGAGACCATAATCCAATCCTGCATCTGGCAGATCATAACCTGATGATGGAACGTTCGGGAAAGAAAACTCAAATGTATCCTCACTTCCAATAGATGAATGTCTAAAGTCATCAGTAACCAAAGGCTGATTCGTTTCCTTGCCAATTTTTTCCTTATCTTTCAGCAGAACTTGCTCAAAAAGATCATCATCTAAAATAGGAGAAGCTGGACTAACTCCCCCTAAATCTGTACCACCGACCACATTATCTGCATGACCAAGATCCGTAGCCAAATCTGCATCTTTAGATGTTCCTATATCAACATCCAGACTAGTGCCTTCCTTCTTTAATTCTTGGTCCTTACCATAAACTTTTATTTGATTCTTTGTTTCCTCTTCTTCCATTTTATAACAACTTATGTATTAAAGATTCTTCATATGTAATTGACCTGTAAACATAATGGGCGGCAGTCAACCACATGGAATTAGTACGCTACTCCACAATGAGCAAGAAATACTTGGGGAGGGGGGTGTGGTAAGCGAGAGGGCGAGAGTAAGCACAATGGAGAATTAAATTCCAACTAACAGAAACAATGATAAGGAATCATCAATCAAGGGAAACAGAAGTTTCCAAACAAAGTCGAATAAACAAGATTTCTACTCAATTTAGGTTTTGTGCATCATTCTAGCATGAGCATAGTTTAATAATGCAAACAAACTACTCAGCTAAAAAAACGCAGCAAACATTAATTTACCACTCAACCTAGATTCTCCATAATCACCACGCACAAACAAATTCAAGAACCGACACAAGTCAAAAGTGAAGTTACAAACACTCGATCAACAGATCCCAGGGTCGCATTGTGAATTTCACGACTCGTGAACGATTAAATATCAGTTTCGGGCTCCGGAAGGTCACAAATTCATGCAAATATACGTAAGATGCGAAATTCTTCAGAAATCACCGCGGATCAGCAGACTGTTAATTATTGTTTCTTACCTAATTAGAAAATATCCGCGACAAAATCAGGCGATTTGATTTATTACACCTTCATAAATAAGGGAGGGACACTACGGTGATCGGAATGAAGAAAATTGGAAGATCGATTGAGAAGAGAGGATCGGAATAGGAGGCGAAGGGAGCGCGAGGAAATTGTAGTCCGAGCCACCCAAATAATTTCTTCTTCTGCAAATCGTAAACTCTGGTAACACCCTTCGGCCCAATCATATCATTGAGATGGGCTCGGCCCACACCATCAAAACCCAATTCAAAAATCCACGATTTAATTAGGAAATTAATAATTGATAGATAGATTTTTTAATAACTAGGTTGCTTCAATTGGTACCGCTCTCCCTCATTCTAACAGTGTTTTACTTTAGTTGTTTAGTTAAGATATGAATTTGAGTAATTAAATTGTAGATTCTTCAATACCGGCAATCTAATAGTTAAAATTTCATGTGGCGTAAATATATATAGTTGTGGTGCCATGAACTCAATTCTACGGCCACATTTAAAAGCCAAAATTAGACAAATATAATAGATTTTATAAAATATATTAAAATTCCACATTTTTACAATCTAGCAAATTAAAATTGGATATAATTAGCATAACAAATGAAAGTAAGGCCATGTTTGGAAAAGTTTATTTTAGCTTATTCTAAAAAATAAGTGATTTATGCACGCGATTGAGAGAGCTTATGAAAACAGCTTATTCTAAAAATAAGCTGTTTTTTACTTATGACAATAATTTTTATAAATAATATTTTATTTTATTTTCTAATTAAGTGTTTATATGTAAATGTATCCAAACGCAATAACTTATTAAATTTAAATGCTTATAGCATAAGCACTTATATTATAAGCGTTTATTTAAGTTGTTTTCCCAAATTGACTTAAAACGAATGTCAGACGCAATAAAAATGAAATTTCCCGTAAATCCATAAAAATAAAAATGAAAAAAGTTTGCAAAATTAAATTGGATATATGAAGACCCTGAGAAATTAAATATCAAGCCTGTAAGCTTAGGTATAAATTCAATTAAATCGATCTATTCCTAGAGACATTAATAGCACAACTTTTTATATTCATGTATCTTCACTAGATTTTATATCTATGAGATGAGAAACTTATTATATCTAAAGCTTACATATAAACCAATCTTATTCATTGGTTTATACAATCAAATAATTAGATATTAATTTGAGTTTCAAATCTCACTTTCATATTCTTTACATATTTATATATATATATATATATATATATATATATATATTAAGTTTTATGCAAAGTGGAAATACAAAGTAAAAAAGAATATGCGTAATTTTACGTCACAAATTACATTCTAGTCGTCGACGGCACTTAAATTTAAAATAAAAAGAATCACAAGAAGACGGCGCCGTTAAATAGCCCAAAAAGCCACGTTAATGTCGTTCCCACAGTAGTCAATACTTTTGGCGCCGACATGGTTATAAAAGTAACGTTTCTTCCATATTTGGAATGTCGTATTGACTGAAAAAATAAATTAATTTTCGAATTAATTTGTGATGGATTTGGTTACATCATTGCTCGTGATCATTTCAACGGCGTCGATATGCATCGCTGTTCTGATCTCAAATTCTAGGGCACGAAAATCATCCAATCTTCCTCCAGGACCGTATCAATTTCCGATCATCGGAAACGTGCTCAGTCTCGGCTCCAATCCCTACCGCTCGCTCGCCGAACTATCACGCAGCAACTCTATCTTCACGCCGATACATTCTCCATTCTAGCAAAATCCAATCCCCCCTACTTTCCATCTCAACCTCTCCCCATCCCTACCCCCCCGACTCGTCCTGCTCAAGTCGAACCGTCCCGAGCGCAGCCGAGTCACTGAGCCACCTCGATAAAGTAATAATTTTGAGACCGAGAAAAAATATTCATTTAACGATATTATTATTTTATCGAACATTATTTTAGTGCATTGATCTATATCGATACTGAAAGAAATTATTATCTTAACGAAATTATTATTTTATCAAATATTATTTTATCGAAGTTTATTTGTAGTGGGTTGGACTGAACTCATTTCTAGTGCAGCCCTTACAAGATTGACCCATGTGCAAAAGTATTGGATTTTCGATGTGTATCAAATTTAGATATTTTTGCAGCCTAATAAATTAAAACTCTGACGAGACTAATGGAACAAAGGTCAATTAAAACGGATCAAAATTAAAACTTTTCCCAGCCTAATAAATTAAAACTCTGACGAGACTAATGGAACAAAGGTCAATTAAAACGGATCAAAATTATTCCCTCCGTCCCAAAATTCTTGTCCGCTATTTTATTTTGGGTTGTCCCAAAATTCTTGTCCACTTTCCTTTTTTAGTAAATTATTACACACAACTTTTTTATGGGACCCACAACTTTATACCAATCTACACACAACTAACAATTCTCTTTAAAAACCGTGCAAAAATCAAATTGGACAAGAATTTTGGGACGGAGGGAGTAAAACTTTTCCCAAAAATTCACACGAAAAAAATAAAACAAAACAAAACAGAAATGATTAAATTTACAAATTTGAATTCGATATATCAAGACCTTTAAGCTTAGGTATAAATTCAATTCATTCGATCCTAACTCATAAATATATACACAAAAACGTAAATGAGGTCAAAGTTATCTAAATTTTTTTAAGATCAGATGTTGAAGACATATCTCTATATATTTATATTTATAATAAAAAAAATAGTAAAATGTAAAGCTTCCTTTTCTCAGACGGAATTTAGATGCCGTAATACGATCGTCACTTGAAAAGCATCACAACAAGACGCACCGCACCGTCAACGACCAAATAAGACGTTTCCTCGATATTTGGAAATAAAATAAATTAAAATAAAATGTCAGTGTTAGAACATAAGGGATGCTTCATTTCAGTTCACAATCATCACATACTTCCATTTTCAACAACAAACCTTCTTTGTAATGGATTTGCTTACATCTTTGCTCCTCATCATTTCAATGGTGTGGATTTCCATTGTAATTTTTACGTCAAATTATACTGCACGAAAATCATCCACTCTTCCTCCCGGTCCGTACCGGCTTCCGATCATCGGAAACATTCTCAGTCTCGGATCCGATCCCCACCGTTCGCTCGCCAAACTATCACGAAAATACGGACCGGTGATATCGCTGAAGCTGGGGAGCATCACGACAGTAGTCGTGTCCTCCCCAGAAACCGCTAGAATTGTGCTGCAGAAGCACGATTCATCCTGTTCGAGTCGAGCAATTCCCAGCGCAGCCGAGTCACTAAGTCACGACGAGTTGTCCATGGTGTGGCTTCCAGTTGGAACTCAGTGGCGCAAGCTGCGGAAAATATGCAGAGAGCAGATGTTTTCGGTTGCAAGGCTCGACGCGAGCCAGAGTTTGAGAAGGGAGAAGCTGCAGAAACTATATGATTATGTGAGGGAATGCTCTGAAACGGGTCGGGTCGTAAATATTGGAGATGCTGCGTTTACGACATCGTTGAATCTGATTTCATCGTCGCTTTTCTCGATGGAGTTCGCGCAGTTCGATTCGGATTCTTCGCAGGAGATGAAGGAGGTGGTTTGGGGCGTGATGAAGTCCGTCGGAAGCCCTAATTTGGCTGATTTTTTTCCTGTGCTGAAATCTGTTGATCCTCAAGGTCTACTAAAGGAGACAAGTTTCTACTTCGGGAAGCTGTTTGCGATATTTGATGAGATTATACAAGAAAGGATGAAATGTAGGGGTGAAAAGAATGATTTGGTTGAAGCCTTGATTGATCTAAGCCAAAGAGAGGAAGATGAATTCAACATCGAAGACATAAAACATCTCCTTCTCGTAACTCTTCATGCTTCGATTTTTCTAATCATACTAAACTACTCATATACGACATACTTGACTTTGACTCTTTATTTGAATTACGAATACAGGACCTATTTGTAGCTGGGACAGACACGACGTCGGGAACCGTAGAATGGGCAATGGCAGAACTTATACGCAATCCTACGAAAATGTCGAAGCTTAGAAATGAAGTCATGAATTTCATCAATGAAAATGGAGAATTTCAAGAATCGAACATTCCACAACACCCGTATCTGCAAGCAGTTGTGAAGGAAACATTCAGGTTACATCCTGCTGCCCCACTCTTATTACCTCGTAGAGCTAAATGCAACGTCGAAATCAACAGCTACATAGCACCCGAAAATGCTCAAATTCTAATTAACGTGTGGGCTAGCGGGAGAGATCCCGACGTATGGGAAAACTCGGACGAGTTCATACCCGAGAGATTCTTAAATCAAAGTGTGGATTTTCGAGGTCAAGATTTTGAGTTGATTCCATTTGGAGCTGGGAGAAGAATTTGTCCCGGACTACCGTTGGCGTATAGGATGGTGCACCAGATGCTAGCGACATTTGTGACCAATTTTGAATGGAAGATTGAATCCATGCAACCGGAAGAAATAGATATGAAAGAGAAATTTGGAATTACTCTACAGAAGGCCGTTCCTCTTAGAGCTATTCCAATCAAAGCGTGACACGTAATTTGACACTTCTAGAACTTCTATTTCGTGTTTTTTTTTTTTTGGATGTATTTTGGGCTTTACTATGATAGATATTACAGATATTGGATAAACTGTTAGATTGCAGCAAACCAATTATAATCACCGAGTCAGTTCTTTTGTTTCCCATTCTTCAGCTCGGCCCAATCATATAACACTGACATCTTATTAGGCCTGATCAAAATCCTAAATCATCCTAAAAAATGACAAAATAAAATAAACTTTGATACCATTTAGACTATTTTTGGAAAATAATCTTAAATAGTAAAGTAAATAAAATGTCAGTATTTAAGGAGAGGGATTACCTAACTTCTTCAAACTACATACTAATGGATTTTCTAACCGCTATCATTGCATTGGCGTGCATATGCCTCGCCATTCTAATTTCAAATTCTAGGGCAAGAAAATACCATAATCTTCCTCCAGGACCATACTCCCTTCCGATCATCGGAAACATTCTAAATCTCGGATCCAATCCTCACCGCTCGCTCACCAAACTATCCCGCAAGTACGGCCCCATGATGTCGCTGAAGCTCGGAAACGTCACCCACCAAACTACGGCCCCATGATGTCGCTGAAGCTCGGAAACGTCACCGCCGTCGTCGTCTCCTCGCTGGAAACCGCGCAAATCGTGCTTCAAAAGCACGATTTGTCCTTCTCGAGCCGAGCGATTTCTAGCGCGTCGAAATCGCTCCGACACGACGAGTTCTCCGTGGCGTGGATCCCCGTCGAGAATCAGTGGCGGAAGCTGAGGAAGATTTGCAGAGAGCAGATGTTTTCGGTTGCAAGGCTCGACGCGAGCCAGGGTTTGAGGAGGGAGAAGCTGCAGAAGCTCTATGATCATGTGAGGGAACACTGCAAAACGGGTCGGGCTGTGGATATCGGAGTTTCTGCGTTCACGACATCGTTGAACCTGATATCGGCGTCGCTTTTCTCGAGGGAGTTCGCGCAGTTCGAATCGGAGTCGTCGCAGGAGTTGAGGGATTTGGTGTGGGGTGTGATGAAGTGCATCGTTAGCCTGATTTGTGTGACTATTTTCCTTTGCTGAAGTCTGCAGATCCTCAAGGAATACTAAAGGAGACGAAATTCTACTTGGAGAAGGTGTTTGTGATATTTGATGAGATTATAGAAGAAAAGATGAAAGGGAGAGGTGAGAACAATGATTTGCTTGATGCCTTGCTAGATCTAAGCCAAAAAGATGAAGATGAATTCAGTAGAACCTACATCAAACATCTTCTTCGGGTAAATGGTTATGCATTTGATCTATGATTCATTTGTCATTGATGACTTTGGCTCATGATGCTTCTTAACTATATTTGCAGGATCTATTTATAGCCGGAACAGACACTCGTACGCAATCCTACGAAAATGTCGAAACTCATAAATGAAATCTCGGATTTCACTAAAGAAAATGGAGAAATTCAAGAATCAGACATCCCGCGACTGTCGTATCTGCAAGCAGCTGTGAAGGAAACATTCTGGACGCATCCTGTTGCCCCTCTCCTAGTACCTCATGAAGCTGATTCCGACGTCGAAATCAACGGCTACATCGTTCCCAAAAAGCACAAATTTTTATTAACGTATGGGCTAGTGGCAGAGATCCCCACATTTGGACAAATCCAAATGAGTTCATGCCTGAGAGATTCTTGAATCAAAACAACGATATTGATTAAAAAGGTCAAGATTTCGAGGAGAAGGATTTGTCCTGGGTTGCCGTTGGCGCATAGGATGGTGGCGACATTTGTAGCAAATTTTAAGTGGGATATTGAAAACCCCGAAACAATGGACATGGAAGAGAAATTAGGACTTACTCTACAAAAGGCAGTTGCTCTAAGAGTTGTTCCAACAAAAGCATAACATGCAATATGGCATGCCCTAGTTTAGACATGTATTTCATGTGATGCTAATAATAAACATACTATACATGCAATTGAAGCCAAATATCAAGATCTTGCAAATTAAATGTGTGATTTGCTCACCAATTAACTTAAAGAGGCACATCCTAATATACATTAGCTAGTATGAGTGAACAATTTCTCGATAATTTTTTTCATTAACAAACAAGATTTTGGGAAAATAAATCGGATAGAAGTAATATGTATATGAATATCAATTGTTGAAATGCTAGGAGTAAAATTCATAGCAGACCACTTTTACAGGCTTACTACGGCAAAAGATGAAATCGTACGAGACAGCTTCCAATAGTGGGACATGATTTATATTGTAGCAATCAATTAAATGCTTTTATTAATTTAAAAAATATCAACAATTTAACCGAATCTGCTAAGTTGATAAATATTTATAATTATATAAATATAAATATTTTTAATATAATATATAATTGTTTAATAGAATCAATTCCTTTTATGATTCTGAGCAAGAAATTGGAAAAAAGTAATTATTGGCATTTAAAGTAAAATAATTAATTATTGTCATTTAAGGAAATTAAGTAATCACTGCCTCACTGGCATTTAAAAGCAGGCTATAAAATTATATACTGACAAGATATTGTCGTCTATATTTAGAAAACCAATCTTACTAACAAAGTAAGTATGATTATTTAAAGAGAGGGGGATGAAATATTTCAGTCATCCAATTTCAAAGGCATAACTTTCGAACTAATGGATTTTCTAGCCTCTTCACTCGTGATAATTTCCATGGCGTGGATATTCATCGCGATTATAACATCAAATTCTAGGGCACGAAAATCATCCAATCTTCCTCCCGGACCGTACCAGTTTCCAATCATCGGCAATTTATTCAGTCTCGGCTCTGATCCCCACCGCTCGCTCACCAAACTATCCCGGAAATACGGACCGGTGATGCTGCTGAAGTTCGGAAGCATCACAACAGTAGTCGTGTCGTCGCCGGAAACCGCGAAAATCGTGCTTCGAAAGCACGATTCAGCCTTCTTGAGTCGGACTATACCAGGGGGATTTAAGTCACTCCGACATAACGAGTTCTCCATCGTGTGGCTCCCCGCCGGGAATCAGTGGCGGAAGCTGCGGAAGATGTGCAAAGAGGAAATGTTTTCGGTTGCGAGGCTCGGCGCGAGGGAGGGTTTGAGGAGGGAGAAGATGCAGAAGCTGCGTGATTACTTGGGAGAATGCTGCCGGACCGGCCAGGCCGTGGATTTGGGAAGTGCTGCATTTACTACGTCGTTGAATGTGATCACGTCGTCAGTTCTATCGGTGGAATTCGCGAAGTTCGATTCAGAGTCGTCGCAGGAGATTAAGGAGGCAGTGTGCGGCGCGATGGAGTGCCTCGGAAGCCCTAATTTTAGTGATTATTTTCCCGTGTTGAAATTTGTTGATCCTCAAGGATTACTCAAGCGAACGAGATTCTACTTCGAGAAGATGTGTGTGAGATTTGATGAGATTATTGAAGAAAAGATGAAATCGAGAGGTGGGAAGAATGATTTTGTTGATGCCTTGATTGATCTAAGCCAAAGAGGTGAAGATGAATTCAGCAAAAACGACATCAAACATCTTCTTCTGGTAAGTTCTATGCTTTGACGTGTAATTTATTCTAATCGTACTAAAATAATCATAGGGTCATACTTGGCTCAATTTGAATTACAATTGTAGGATCTGATTGTCGCTGGAACAGACACGACCGCAGGAACTGTGGAATGGGCTATGGTAGAACTCATACGCAATCCTAAGAAAATGTCAAAACTCAGAGATGAAGTCACGGATTTCATCAAAGAAAATGGAGAATTGCTAGAAGTAGACATTCCACGTCTCCCGTATCTGCAAGCAGTTGTGAAGGAAACATTCAGATTGCATCCTACTGCCCCTCTCCTAGTACCTTTTAAAGCTGATTCCGATGTTGAAATTAATGGCTACATCGTACCACAAAATGCTCAGATGTTGATTAACGTGTGGGCTATTGGAAGACATCCCGACATTTGGGCAAATCCAAATGAGTTCATGCCCGAGAGATTCTTGAATGAGAATAATGGTATTGATTTTAAAGGTCAAGATTTCGAGTTGATTCCATTTGGAGCCGGAAGAAGGATTTGTCCTGGGCTACCGTTGGCGAATAGGATAGTGCACCAAATGGTAGCAACATTTGTAGGTGATTTTGAGTGGGAAGTCGAAAAGCCAGAAGAAATAGACATGAAAGAGAAATTTGGACTTACCCTACAAAAGGCTGTACCTCTTAGAGTTGTTCCAACTAAAGCGTGACATGCAGTTTGGCACGGCCTACTCTATTAGACGAGGCATTTGATAATCTGGCTTATATGCAAACCATAAAAGGCTTATAGTCTAATACTACCGTTTAACGGACTCGTATATATTGCATTCTGAAAAGCCATTGGTCCCAATAATATAATATTGGCATCTTACTGGACCCCATCGAGAAAACAAACATTGACTGATTTTATAAAACCGACAAAAATCACACACTTTTGCAACTTGATGATTAAAAATGCCCTATGAATTAACACCGTAAAATGAAAATAGAATCTTGAAGTTTTTTATGAAAACTTAAGTCGAATTATCAAGACCTTGGAAAATTGTATATCAATCATGTAAGTTAGGCATAATTCAATTCGACCATTTATCTAAGAGAAACATTTTATGGCTCAATCTTTTATATGCATGTATCTTCACTAACTCTCTATATCTAAAGCTAATTTTAAACAAGATACGCAATCGTATATCTTATATGTATTTTATATTTTAATCTCGATTCGGAAAGACACCCGGCAATTGAAAGCATGTTCGCATGAATACAAGGTAATTAATACTCCGTGCATTCCATTAAATATGTCTCTTTTTCAGATTGTCCCAATATTGTTGCCTTGTTATAAAAAATAAACAAAAGTAAGAATTTAATTTACATTTATTCCGAAATTGCGAAAGCGACCCGCATTTAAAAGCATCACATTAACACGGAAGCCAAAATTGATATATACCCAACTCAGCATTAACTATTTATTAAAGGAAGCTAATCAAAACCTCTATTTCGTCTAATGTATTTTCGACTTTTTGTGCAGTTCACATGCTATTACCTAGAAACAAAATTAGTTATTACATAAATTAGATAGGTGATAGTTTCCCTCCTCACACCAAAAATTTGGAATATGAAGTTTATAATTAAGTTTCAGAAAGCCCGACTTTATTTTCAAATTAAGTAACCACTATATATATATATATATATATATATAAATATTGTAGTAAATCCTGGTCCTAATCCTAATTCTATATAAAGAGGTTCCAATTGTATAGCGAAATAATCAAATCAAATCAAATACTCATATTTCAGTTTAACACTCACCAAGCAACTTAGGTTTCCAAATGGATTTTCTACCATATTTGCTCGTCTTCATTTCCATGGCTTGGATATGCATCGTGATTCTAACGTCGAGTTTGAGGGCTCAAAAATCGTCGAATCTTCCTCCAGGCCTATACAGTTTCCCGATCATCGTAATTTAATGAGTCTCGGGTCCAATCCCCACCGATTGCTCGCCAAACTATCGCACAAATACAGGCCGTTGATGTCGCTGAAGCTGGGGAGCATCGCAACCGTAGTCGTGTCCTCGCCGGAAACTGCGAGAATCGTGCTCCAAATGCACAATTCGTCCTTCTCAAGTCGTTCTATCCCGAACGTTGGTGAGGCGCTCAAACACGACAAGTTCTCCATGGTGTGGCTCCCCGTGGGGACTCAGTGGCGAAAACTGAGGAAAATATGCCGAGAGCAAATGTTTTCGGTTGCGAGGCTCGATGCGAGTGAGGGTTTGAGGAGGGAGAAGCTGCAGAAGCTCTATGCCTATGTGAGAGAGTGCCGTGAAACGGGACGGGCCGCGGATATTGGGAAAGCTGCATTTACGACGTCATTGAATCTGATTTCATCATCGTTTTTCTCAATGGAGTTCGCGCAGTTCGACACAAATTCGTCGCAGGAGATGAAGGATGTGGTTTGGCGCGTGATGAAGTGCGTAGGCAGCCCTAATTGTGTAATTTTTTTCCTGTGCTGAAATCTATTGATCCTCAAGGCCTACTGAAGGAGATGAGATTCTACTTTGGAAAGCTGTTTGTGATATTTGATGAGATAATTGAAGAAAGGATGAAATTTAGGGGTGAGAAGAATGATTTAGTTGAAGCCTTGATTGATCTAAGCACAAGAGATGAATCTGAACTCAGCAAGAACGACATAATACATCTCCTTTTGGTAATTGTTTATGCTTCGATCTATCATATACGGTAAGATTTTGGTTCTTGGCTTGAATTACAATTGTAGGATCTATTACTGCAGGAGCTGTTGAATGGGTGATGGCAGAACTCATACGCAATCCTACGAAAATGTCGAAACTGAGAAACGAAGTCATGAATTTCACCAAAGAAAATGGAGAATTTCAAGAATCAGACTTTCCACGACTCCCATATCTACAAGCCGTTGTGAAGGAAACATTTAGGCTGCATCCTATTGGCCCTCTCTTAGCACCTCATAAAGCTGAATCCGACGTTGAAATCAACGGCTATATTGCACCCAAAAATGCACAAATTCTAGTTAACGTGTGGGCTAGTGGCAGGGATCCCGACATATGGACAAACCCGAACGAATTCACGCCCGAGAGATTCCTAAATCAGAATAATCAACTCGATTTTAAAGGTCAAGATTTCGAACTAATTCCTTTTGGAGCCGGAAGAAGAATTTGCCCCGAGCTGCCGTTGGCGAATAGGATGGTGCACCAGATGGTGGCAACAGTTGTGACCAATTTTGATTGGAAAATTGAAGGAACAAAATCACAAGAAATAGACATGAATAAGAAATTTGGACTCACTCTACATAAGGCCGTACCTCTCGTAGCATTTCCAACGGAACCGTGAGTGGCGATTGGGACCAAACCTAGTTCGTAATTGTGTATTTCTACTGTGTCTTTCATACTAACTAGATCTATAACCAAAACTAAGTTATTCTTATTTACACGCATATAACCAAGGCCGCATAAATCAGAACCGCACAAAAAAAAATCATCAATACGAAGCAATGTCCGGGAGAGTAGAATTAGATAGATCTGCACCCAATTTTGACTGGAGAATTGAAACCCCTAAAACAAAAATAAAGAGAGATGAGAGAGAAATTTGAACTTACACCAGAGCTGTTGCTGCGCAATTTGGCACGGCCTAGTTTACGATCATCACCGTACTTCACTCCGCCGCCATCGCCTTCTTAAGGGAGAAAACTGAGTTCGCAGAGATCAAAGCGAAGAAAGAGAGAAGCAGAGCGTGAAAAACGAAGCAAACCAACCTAGTTTGTAATTGTGTATTTTTCTACTGTGTGCCGCATAAATCAGAAACGCACTAAAACAAATCATCAACACGAAGAAATTGAAGCTCCACTCTAGTAATGCAATGTCCGGAGAAGTAGAATTAGATAGATATGTGGCCAATTTTGAGTTGAGAATTGAAACCGTAAAACAAAAATAAAGATAGATGAGAGAGAAATTTGAACTTACTCTCCAATGCCGCCGTTGCTCCCAGAGCTGTTGCTGCGCCATTTGGCACGGTCTAGTTTACGATCGTCACGATTACTTCACTCGGCCGCCAGAGCAGGACATACAGATCGTGTTTTGGTTTGATCGCCTTCCTATATAAAGAGAAACTGCTGAATCCGAAAGAGAGAAGGATGACGTTTTGTATTCGTAAATCAATTTTATCACAGTAGAAAACGCGTTGCGCTTAACAAAAGAGCTCCAACTGAAAAACGCACTAGAAACTAATTGCCGTTCGATTTGAAAAAGGAAATCTGTGGCTCTGATTTAACTTGGTTCTATTCTTAACTAACGCCTTTTGACCGGCTCCTTACCACCTCAATTTTTTGCTAGAAAGATTTGTACAATTGTTATTTGTGTAAAAATGAGTTAAAAAATACTGAGACTCACTAAATTATACTCTTTCCGTCCCAGCTCATGTGACAAAATTGTTTTCGGTACGAGAATTAAGGTAGAATATGAAGTATGAGAGATAAGTTTATGATAAAGTAAGAGAGAAGATGAGTGAAATTGTGAGAGAGTAATTGATAAAGTAGAAAAGAGAAATAATAAAATAAAAGAGATAAATGATTAAAGTAGGAAAGAGAAATGAAAAAGTATGAGAGATAATTGATAAAGTAGGAGAAAATTTATGATTTTTTTTAAAATTATTTCCATTTTTTGAAGTGTGTCACTTGAGACGGGACGCCCGAAATGGAAAGTGTGTCACTTGGAGCGGGACGGAGGGAGTATAAAGTATTCTTTTACTTAAAAAAATAAAAAATGTACAATCTGAAAATGAATATTCGACAATTGGTGTACGATGGAGGAAATAGTATTTAATTATTACTCCCTCCGTCCCGTTATTTGTGGCTCAATTGGTTTCGGCACGGGAATTAAGAGAGTAGATGATAAAGTATGAGAGAGAGAGTAGATGATAAAGTATGAGAGAGAAGATGAGTAAGATAATGAGAGAGTATGAGAGAAAGATGATAAAGTAGGAGAGAGCATGTAATAAAAGTAGGAGAGAGAAGATGATAGAGTAGGAGTAATTTTTTATCAAATTAGGAAAGTGAGCACAAATAATGGGACACCCATTTTGGGAAAGTGAGCCACAAATAGCGGGACGGAGGGAGTAATATCTAATTTGGGCACGGCGATGTTAAAGCCCATAAATCAGATGATTCAACATAATACAAGCTCAATCTCGGGGGATTTATATTAATCTAAAGCTTTTAAATTAAGATGCATAACATATGCCGTATATTTACGTTTTATTTATGTTATATTGCAATAGTAAAATTATTAAGTTTCAAATTCATTTATATTCTTTTTTACTCAGAGCTATGGCAGGATAAACTATCTGATAAAAAAAATCAATATTCGACTTACGATGATATGTATTTCATTCCGATTTGAATCGATCAAGTTAGGCAACACTAACAATTTCAAATTTTAGGCTTCGTAAAAAAGATGATAAGCATGTAAAAGCATCACATCGACACGGCAGCTTAAAATAGGCGTGCCTCCAACTCAATGCAAACAATGAATTAGAAATGGCTCTTCTCAAGTTTTAGATAAGCATTAACTACTCAAAAAATTAGAACCCAAGTTTCAAATATTCTGTAACAAGCTCTTGATTAGGGTTAATTAATTAACACCAATTTTGCTGCAAGAGATTGTTAATTGTAAACATAAACAATGTATATTGAATAATGAATAAAGATGAGAGATGAGAGGAAGAGAGAATCGAGAGATAGGAGATTATAAAAATAACTTTTGATAAAAACTCATAAGCAGTACTCGGTATTTATAAGTACCGAATCAACCCTAATTTACTTAAACCCTAATAACTTAATATTAAATAAAGAAACTAATACTAAAATAAAGGAACTAATAATAACTTAATTAAATCTAAATAAAGGAACTGATACTAAAAATAAGATATTAAATATGGTAACACACGGTAGCATCCAAGCCGTCCACGTGTATTACTTTATCCATCTCTCCATCCTAGCCACTGAAAGAATTAATGGTGTAGATGGAGTTTGCTTTTATCACTTCGAGATCTAAGAGTGGCTTCTCGAACATATCTGAGCTTCATTTGTTTCAGATCTATATTCATCTTCGACTGCTTCCTTCTTATCTTCGACTGCTTCCTTCTCTTCGAGTCGATCTACTTCGTTTTCCCTCTTGTCTGATGACTCTATGGTTTTCTCTTCCAGATTTGCTTCTTGAGATGTTACGGGTGTGACAGTACCTCCCCCATTGGAACAACCTTGTCCCCAAGGTTGAATCTCGATGCGACTCTTCTTCAGGTAATCTTCACTAATCCAGGTTTCAATTTTTTCTCCTTGAAAATCTCCTTCAATTAAGAATATTTGAGTTTCATTTCCCTTCTTTGTATTCTTACTTCGTTTTCCTTTTACTGTGAATTTGTGAGCTACCAACCCGTCTTCATCGAGCTTAGGCAGATCTGCGGAATGAAACTTGCTGGGGTTAATAGATCGCTTCAGAAGCGAAACGTGAAATACGGGCCATATTTTGGATCCTACCGGCAGATCCAGTCGGTAAGTCACCTCTCCTATCTTCTCTGTTATAGTGTAGGGTCCATAGTACCTTGGAGATAACTTCTTATTTTGCCTGAACACTACGCTATTCTGTCTAAATGGTTGTAAACGTAGGTAAACTTGATCTCCTATGTTGAATTTCCTCTCAATTCTATGCTGATTTGCATTTCTAGTCATCCTTTCCTGCGCCTTAGTCAGATTTTCTTTAAGCCTTTGTTGAAGCTGTAGTCTTTCTTCTATGTATTGTTGACTGTCTGGACAGTCAGTCCTTGGATACGGTCCTATAGTAAAAATAGGAGGGCTGTATCCATATAATGCCTCGAAAGGAGACATTTTTAGGCTGGTGTGGTAATTGGTATTGTACCAATATTCAGCCATAGATAACCATTTATACCATTGCCTAGGGTTATGTCTCACCATACATCTAAGATAAGTCTCTAAACATTGTTTCACCCTTTCTGTTTGCCCATCTGATTGAGGGTGATAAGCAGAAGTCATATCAAGTTTAGTTCCCAGAAGCTTGAATAACTCAGACCAAAATACACTTGTAAAAATTGGATCCCTATCAGTCACAATACTGATAGGTTGTCCATGTAACTTGACTATATTGTCTAAAAATACTTGAGCAATTGTTGGGGCAGTATAGGGATGATTAAGACCAATAAAGTGGCTATACTTTGTGAATCTGTCAACTACCACAAGTATCATTGTTTTACCTTGAGACTTAGGTAACCCTTCCACAAAATCCATAGATACATGAGACCAAGCTTGATTAGGGATGGGTAAGGGCTGAATCAATCCTCGTCTTGAACATCTCTCTGTTTTACTCTATGAACAATCCACACATGAACTTACCCATTCAATAACTTCTTTTTTTAAACCTTTCCAAAAAAAATATCTTTTAATCCTCTGATAAGTTCCCTCTTCACCAGAGTGTCCACCCACAACTGAATTGTGTAATTCTCTGATAATGTCCTTCTTTAATTTATCATAATCTCCCACTACAATCCTTCCTTGTTTTCTTAATAGATCTCCATAATAAGTATACTCTGGATGGGAACTAGAGTCAATCATTTTAGCTGTAATGATGTTAGACAGATGAGAATCATTAACATAACTTTCTGCAACTCTCTTAACCCATAGAGGAATAGCATTAGTAATAGCTAGACACTGTACTGTATCCCTTCTAGATAGAGCATCCGCAGCAATATTTTCTTTCCCCTTTTTATACTGTATAGAATAATCATATCCTAAAAGTTTAGGAATCCACTTTTGTTGGAGAGGAGTAGTGATTTTCTGATCTAAAAGGTGTTTTAAAGCTTGTTGATCTGTCCTTATAATAAAATGATGACCTTGTAGATAACTCTTCCACTTCTGCACAGCTAATAAAATAGCTAAACATTCCTTCTCATAAATTGATAACCCTTGATTTTTCTGATTCAGAACCTTGCTTAAGTATGCAATTGGTCTTCCCCCTTGCATTAAAACGGCTCCAATCCCTGTCCCACATGCATCAGTCTCTATTATAAAATCCTTAGAAAAATCTGGGAGTGCCAAAACAGGAGCTGTCACCATGGCTTCTTTTAATTTATTGAATGCATCTTCATATTCATTTTCCCACTTAAATGCTCCTTTCTTCAATAAATTTGTGAGAGGTTTACTAATAAGGCCATAACCTTTTATGAATTTTCTGTAGTAACCTGTCAATCCCAAAAACCCTCTCAAACCCTTTAAGGTGGTTGGGGCCTTCCATTCCAACATTGCAGTTATTTTTTCAGGATCTGTAGCTACTCCATTATGTGATATAATATGCCCCAAATAGGCTACTGAACCCTTTCCAAACTCACATTTACTCATTTTGGCATATAGTTTTTGTTCCCTCATAATTTCTAATACTTCCTTCACATGTTGTAAATGATCCTCCCATGATTTACTATATACTAATATATCATCAAAAAATACCAATACATGCTTCCTTAATTTTCCAGCAAATACCTGATTCATTAATGATTGAAAGGTAGCAGGAGCATTGCATAAACCAAAGGGCATGACCAAATACTCATAGTGGCCATTATGAGTTCTAAAGGCAGTTAAATACCTTGATTCTGGATCCATAAGGATTTGGAAATATCCAGATCTAAGATCAATCTTACTGAAATACTTAGCTCCACATAACTCATCAAGTAGCTCATCAATTATTGGAATAGGATAATCATGCTTCACAGTCATCTTATTTAGGTACCTATAATCCACACACATTCTCCAAGTTCCATCCTTCTTCTTTACTAATAGTACAGGAGAAGAGAAGGGACTTTTACTAGCTTGTATTTCTCCTGACTGCACTCAGAAACAGTCCTTTCAATTTCTTCCTTCTGAGCATGTGATACCCTATATGGTTGTTGTTGTTTGGGAAAACTACCTGGTTGTAGAATTATCTTATGCTCCACCCCTCTGCTAGGAGGTAATCCTTTGGGTGTTTCAAATATATCCTTATAGGATTCCAATAGTGAATCCATTAAAGGATTATTCTGATAATCACCATCTTCCATTGCCATTAAGATAAACTCTTCAGGTGTAGAAGAGTTTGTCTGTAGTATTTGATATATGGCAGCTGCTGTAATAGGGGGTGAAATCCCTCTTCCTTTAGCAGTGTTTATATAAACTCTTTCTCCCTTGTGCATAATAGAAAAGAACTTGTCTTCATAATCCAAAATAATTGGAGATAATTTCTTCAACCAATCACTACCAAGTATCAAATCATAACCCGCAGTTGATAATAGCCTGATATCATAAACAAAATCATAATCCTGCATCTTCCAATTAAACCCCTTAAGTTTTTTATCACTTATCATAGTGCTGCCATTAGCTACTAAAACTTTAAGAGGTTTGGCCATTTCAAATTCTCTCCCTAACTGCTCAGCTAGTTCTGAATTCAGAAAGCTAAGAGAGCTCCCAGTATCCACTAGTATCCTTAGTTTTCTTTCTCCAGTACTTCCCATTAGTCTCATAATACTCTTGCCCGATTCTTCCTCCATTGAGCCCAAAGTGACTATTGACATGCCTAATTCATCACTGTCTTTTTCAAAATAATCTTCCTCTGTCTCAACTTCCAGTCTATTCAAAAATTCACTTTGTTCTTCAACAGTCATTACCATAAAATTTAATTTATTAGAACACCTATGGCCGGGGGTAAACTGCTCATCACAGTTGTAGCAAAGCCCCTTTGCTCTTCTTTGATCCATCTCCATTGGAGTGAGTAGCTTGAACCCTGGTTTAGGGCTGGAAGTTGCCTTTTGATTGATTTTTTGATAAGGTTTAATTTCCTGTTTCTTGCTTTGATTGTTGGCTGAATTTCCCTTAGTGAATTCTTTTTAGCTTCCTCATGAGTGAGTCATTTAGGTGGACCTGCTGTCTTCCTAAATGAATTGCTGAGTCCAAGGAATTCGGTTGCATCATCTCTAACCCGGCTTGAATGTCCTTGTCAAGTCCACTAATAAAAGCAGCTATCCAATAATCCTCATCGAATTCCCCGCCTTTACTGTAAACAATAAATGCTTTTAATTCTTCGAATCTAGTCACATATTCCTCATAGGATCCGGTATTCCTTAGTTTGTGTAATTCTCCAATAGCCTTACCAGCTTGTAACTCCTGAAACCTACTGGAAATTAATCTCACAAATTGCCCCCAAGTTAGTTCATCTCCTTTTAATGGTAAATTATCATACCACTCTAAAGCCTTTCCTTCAAAGTGCATCGATGCAAACATAACTTTTTGTTCTTCCGGAATATTAACCATTGAGAAATAGCTTTGGCATCTCATTAGCCAAGATCTAGATTTACTTCCATCAAATTTTGGAAAGTTAATCTTGGCCACCGTAGGTAATACCCCGAATGCATTACCATTATTGCTTGAATATGATCTAAATCCGTTGCCTTTGTTCAAATTTCTCGTGGCTCCGTTGTGATTGAACTGATTATGACCACCTTGTTTATGACCACTTCCCAAAATTGAAGGCCGGCCATCATCCCCAAATTTAGGCATATGCGGTCCCCCTTCAGATCTTGGAAATTCCACATAAGCCGAACCACTTCCTTCTTCGATTTCCTTTCCATTATTTTTGAATCCTGGCGGAGAGATGGGTTTAGGGTTAGAATAATGGGGAGTAGATGGTCTAGCTGGTACGGATCCGATTTTGGACCCGGTTTGGAGTTGAGACTCCACTAATTCCATTCTGTCTGATAGATTGTTTATCAACCCCCGTCGATTTGCGAAGAAGGTTGCGAGTATTAATTGCTAAGTGCTGCACCATATTTCGGTTTATAAGATCTACTAAATCCTGAGTCTTTTTATCCATATTTGCAGGTTGTAACACGGGTTCTTCTTCTTCTAGTCGGCCATCTTCGAAGATGGGAGTAAGGTTGGAAGCCGCCATAGGAGCGCGGCTCTGATACCACTGTAACAAGCTCTTGATTAGGGTTAATTAATTAACACCAATTTTGCTGCAAGAGATTGTTAATTGTAAACATAAACAATGTATATTGAATAATGAATAAAGATGAGAGATGAGAGGAAGAGAGAATCGAGAGATAGGTGATTATAAAAATAACTTTTGATAAAAACTCATAAGCAGTACTCGGTATTTATAAGTACCGAATCAACCCTAATTTACTTAAACCCTAATAACTTAATATTAAATAAAGAAACTAATACTAAAATAAAGGAACTAATAATAACTTAATTAAATCTAAATAAAGGAACTGATACTAAAAATAAGATATTAAATATGGTAACACACGGTAGCATCCAAGCTGTCCACGTGTATTACTTTATCCATCTCTCCATCCTAGCCACTGAAAGAATTAATGGTGTAGATGGAGTTTGCTTTTATCACTTCGAGATCTAAGAGTGGCTTCTCGAACATATCTGAGCTCTTCACTTCATTTGTTTCAGATCTATATTCATCTTCGACTGCTTCCTTCTTATCTTCGACTGCTTCCTTCTCTTCGAGTCGATCTACTTCGTTTTCCCTCTTGTCTGATGACTCTATGGTTTTCTCTTCCAGATTTGCTTCTTGAGATGTTACGGGTGTGACATATTCTATTGTACTTAAAAATACAATAAAAATTCAAACCTCGTACTCACGAATTGGTGTCGTCATTTCGTGCATGAACACAACATGATTATAAAATTGAACGAGGTTTCGTCTATCAAGGAACATAGACAATTTGAAATTTGTAATTGAAGTGAATGATTTTTTCTCAATTCCTCCCGGACCGTACCAGTTTCCGATCATTGGAAACGTTGATGTCGCTGAGGCTGGGGAGCATCACGACAGTAGTCCTGTCGTCCCCTGAAACCGCGAGAATCGTGCTGCAGAAGCACGATTCGTCCTGCTCGAGTCGAGCTATTCCCAGCACAGCCGAGTCACTGAGTCACGACGAGTTGTCCATGGTGTGGCTTCCGGGCGAAAACTGAGGAAAATATGCAAAGAGCAGATGTTTTCGGCTGCGAGGCTCGACGCTGGCCAGAGTTTGAGGAGGGAGAAGCTGCAGAAGCTCTACGACTATGTGAGAGAGTGCTCTGAAACGGGTCGGGCCGTGAATATCGGAGATGCTGCATTGACGACGTCGTTGAATTTGATTTCATCCTCGCTCTTCTCGATGGAGTTCGCGCAGTTCGATTCGGCAAGGCCTCGATGGAGTTACTCTACAGAAGGCCGTAGCTTTAGTAGCAGTTCCGATACAACCGTGACTCACAATTAGGCACGGCCTCGATTTTATATATTTATATAAGTGCACGTCACGTATTACCATATATATAATCATGAGTTAAATTTCATATGATTATGTATATGGACTTTTGGCCCAATTATGTTTCATTCTTCCATAAAGTCGTTGAGCCCAATTACGTACTATTCATATCTCATTAGACCTGATCCAGGTCTTCAGAGCTCAACTTAAAATTCAGAGATAACTTGTAAAACGAATATTAGTACTTCGCTCAACATTTTATTTTATGAAATATAAGGGTGTCTTAGCAATAAACTAAGAGTAGGTTTACACATTTTCACATGCACATTATATTTTTTTCATTCCCCCATAATTATACTTTAAACGACAAATTATGAATTTATAAGATCAATACACATCTATGCATTTGGAATAAATTTAAAATATTATTAAAATATTAAATTAATTACATTAGAATTAGGAGTCAATGTGCTATCAAAACATGAAGTATATGATCATTGAAGTATCTTATTATGTCGGAAATATTGATATTTTGGGGGTATTCGTGATTTCTTGGTGAGTACACAAAACTACATTTCATATAATAACTAGGCCGAAGATTTAAACTTACTAATCATTTTCTATTAATATCGTATAGATTAGTACCGTTTTAATTTTCGATAGTATTACAACTTACAAGGACAATATGTATCCATACAATAATTAACCGTAAACATTTATATCTCTAATCTATGAAAGATCTTACCAAAGTATAATCTAAATTCGTATACTTATGCTTTTATCTTTGAACTGCCGTGATTAAAAAAAAAGTAATTAATTAAAAAAATGAAAGGACTAATTTTACAATTGACCGAAAATATCCTTTTTATCTTTTAGTTAAATAGTTTTTTTTTTCAATGAAATTAAATTGGTGAATAGCACTCGAAGTTTTACAATTAGTCGAACCGAATTGGTGATTGCCAAAAATGTTAGTATTTCAAAAATGTCTTTTTAATTGTTTAAAAAAATCTAGTTGTTAATATTACGTAATCCTGATTTTTTTTAATAATTGGTTGGATTGGTCATAAATAAAATGTGATTTTGAGAATATTCTTTTCATATATTATTTTTTTAAATATCGTTACAGTTGTTCGATAGACGAAAAAATTAATCCAATTGTAAATAAATTGGAGATTTATTAACTAAAAAAACATAGTTACTAATTTGTTCAAACTATATACTATTATTCATATTGTTATTATTGTAATATCTAGATTTTAATTTAATCGATTTAAATTCTAAAAAAAAATTATCTCACGTGCGCAATGTGTTGATTTTTTTTTTCCCGAGGGTTTCTTGAAAAATATAAAACCGTTAAAGTTGTAACTACGTTTAGATCCATAAATAACACGTCCTTAAAAACTGTAATTTACCAAATAAGAAACAAAGTTACCATTTGAAACACCTTATCAAAGTATATCCGTAAATAACAGCTGTAACTTGCCAAATAGAAAACAAAGGTAAAAATTGTAACTATACTTAAAAACCGTAACTTACCAAATAAAAAAAAAGTTACCGTTTGAAAAACACTTGTTATCCAAGTATACATCTGTAATTTGCCAAATAGAAAACAAGTGGATAGAAATCTCTAAATTGCCTTTTTAACTGCAATTATTACTTTGTATTTATATATCATCACCCGCACAACACCGTTTCCACCGAGTGTGTTTTCCCGCGCCTTCACTAAAAGTAAAACCCTGAGTTCTCATACCGAAAGCGATGATCAGAAGATATTGATCTTTGTTCTTGAGATCTCTTTTCCGATATTTGCGATTCTGTGCTCTGCATTCTCCGAGAGGCCTACTGATCGGCGTGCTTTCGTCCTGCTCGACGGATTCGATACAACGCCCTTGTTCTCTTCGCTACGACAGTACGACTCCTTTGTCTTTGTACGGTGCAACGTTAGGGTTCGGTGGGTTAGTTGATGCTGCGTCATTGCGGGATTTGGTTAACTCTGGCCGTGAATTGAAAGGTCCTTTTCTTTTTCTTGGTTTTCGAGCATCTTTTTATTTATTTTTATTTGGATGCTGTTTTTTCTTGGTTTTCTGTTTATTTTAGATAAGGAAACTGATGCAACTTTTTCATATGTCATCTGGGGTAAACGTGTTAATGTTTTGTATTCGGATGCTCGGACCGGTAATTGATCACTCAAGACTTGCAGATTCAGAGGCAGAAGGAGATCATACCTTGATTGCCTTTGAAGATTTCCATAATTCCGAGGTTATTCTGGGGAGGAAGAAAATCGAGGTAATTTCTTCGTAGGTACTCTCTTAGTAACCTAGTCAACTAGAGAACTAATGCAAAAGTTTTGCTCAAAGAGTATTCCGTCAAATATATCTCATTGTGGTGAAGAATCTCCCTGTTGCCTCCATTGATTTGAGCAGTGCCTGGGCCTAGAAATTTTATTACTTATTTTTATATCTAGCAGACCTTTTATTAGGGTTCATGTTTTGCTTTTTAGTCATTGTATAACTTATTTAGTGAACAAATTTTATTGATAAGTCATGTGCTATGTAAGGGAATTAGCACTCCATAAATCCTGCAAACATTGTTTCCTGTTTGTCTAGAATCTTACTGGATTAAAATTGTTCTATAAAAATATTTTATTTAAAAAACCTGTATTCCACCCCTTTTACTATTTGGTAAAGTGCATCATTAGCAAATCCAAAGACCTTTAAAGACAAAAACAGTCAGTGTAAACTGACTCAGATTGCAGTGTGCTATTTTTTACTGGCAATTAATATGCTTCTCTGGTACTTGATTTTTGATTCTTGATCTTGTATCACTCTCATGACCAACCTTCTGACCTTGAAACTCTAATATAAGTTATAACGAGTCTTGGTAGTTTGGTGGAGGTACATTAGTTTCTTATTGAAATAGGGAAATGAACTTACTACTTGTGTGATATCATGCTACCAGGGAGTTGGACCTCTCTTTTTACTTGCTAGCATGGTTTTCTTCCTCCTTTCCGTCCGCTTCCCTCTATGCCCGAGCTTCACAAAGAAGCACAAGAGCATTCTCGCAAGGTATGCTTCTTTAGTTATTTGAACTTCTAGTTACAGTCTTCCAACGCTTCATTGTCTTTCCTTAAAGCATGTAATGGCGTTGATATTGCTTTTCTGCGCAGATTTATGTATAATTATCTTTGCAATCCTTCTAACTGTGGAAGGTATGAGCTCATTGTTGTGAATTAGTTTTAATTAACTTCCTTAATTTGAAGATCATATATCCTCTTGTATCGAAAGGGATTTCCTAAATTAACATGTACCTCCCAAATCAATAGCCCCTTTCTTTCAGTGTTTCTGAGTTTGCTTAGCACGTATAATTAGCCTATGTCTACCTAAAGGAGCACACTACAAATGCATAAGCATACAAATGCTTTAACTGTGTTGTTCTAATCAAGTGATAGTTGATTGAAACTGGGATGTTATGTTGTGGGGGCTGGCCAAGCATTACTGAACTGTTTATTTGCTTAAAATTTTTTAAAACTCACATGCTGTTTTTATGTAGATTCTTGATTGAGATAAAAAGAATATTGTTGCTTTCTTCAGAGATCAGGTTCTTGAATATCATAGACCCTTTGGCCCTAATTTATACTTGTAATGAGGAACCTATGCGGATTTTACAAGGAAAATCCAAACATTTCCAATGGCATGATTTATTTCTGGTATAAAATTTTGCCTTTATCATTCTTTATATGTTTTCCTGAGCTATAATTGTAGTAGGTGTTGAAGTTAACAACCTCGATGTTGGTTCTGTCGAGAACAATTGGGAGAGCACTCTGAGGCTTTGTGTAAATTTTGTACATATCTTTTATATGCTCTACAAATGTTTCTCCTAGAGCTA
Source organism: Lavandula angustifolia (assembly GCA_028984105.1). Lineage (NCBI taxonomy): Eukaryota > Viridiplantae > Streptophyta > Magnoliopsida > Lamiales > Lamiaceae > Lavandula > Lavandula angustifolia. Next base: position 6,991,402 of record CM054804.1, on the reverse strand, counting down.
ATTTTTTATATTATATTACTAATGCTTTTTCTGTATTCCACGTTTTCAAAAGCAGGTTTTTGATTTGGCTTATGCAGGAGAAGCACATTTAAGTTATTTTACTTTCCCTTTTTTCTTTCAGTGTTGTTCTGTTTTGGAAATTATTTATGAAATTTTTTTAATTTTGTAGATCATGTGGACTCCGCACGAAATAAGAATTTCGTCTCCATTGCTGATGGAAGAGAATGTTTCTGAAAGCAGCTTTTCAGTTTGTGTATCCTTTTCACATTGGAAGAGAATTTCGTCTTCAGTGCAGATGTTGACAACCTCAATGTTTGTTATTTCGAGGACAATTAGGAGAGCATAGTGAGGCTTTGTGTAAATTTTGTGAGGTCTTTTAATATCCATACAAAAGTTTCTCCTAGTGATTTGTTTATTCTTAAGAAATGAAAACTTTATTTGGTTCTATATGTTTTTTATGTCTGTGTTCTTATCGTTTGTTACCACTCAATTTTTTTTTTTATCTAAGGCACTTGATATAAAACCTTGGTCTTTGGCAGTTTCATTTGTTTCTGAATAAAGTTTTTTTTTTTTTTGTAATAAATAGTTTGTGAGGATTTGCCAATTTATGTGTGTTTTTCTTTTTGTTCTTCGATTTACCTTGAGTAGCTTTCCTATGATCTCAGTGAATATGAGTTCGTCCTTGTTTCAAATGTATGTATTTTTAGCAATTTATTTAATCTTCTCTCAAGAAAGTGAACGTTGTGTATCGATTTTGATCTTCTTGTCTTTTTTCTTTTTTATGTGAAACGGACACGAGAGTCGGGAATCTAGTTTCAACCTCGCATGATTGCATAGGGAGCTGCTCTTTTCCAGGTTGGTGCGAATTTTTATTTTTTATTTTTTCATGTAGTATCGAAAGTTGATTTACACTGTTTCTTTTGTCTTTATAAAAACCCACAATTTTTTATCTATGTCAATTGATTCATAGCCTTTTCTTTGGCTAAACGATCAGTCGAGCTTCGAGTTTCAACCTAAAATGATTGCCTAAACAGTTGCTATGTTCCAGATTGTACGACTTCTTTTAATCTAATATATGCTAGGTGATTTTTTTTGTTTCTATCCATTCATCCACACTTCTTGCATGCTGTTTTTGATAAAATGTTTAGAAGAAAAGCGGCAAGCCAATTGTATCATGTTGATTGTGTAAAAATTTGAGCTACTTTTTTTTTTTAATCACAGTTCAAGCCCCTAACCTGGTTTTTATATAGGTATTTCAGGTTTGATTCTTGGCCTTCTTTCCTAAACTTAGGGAACCTCTTATTGATTTTTTCTTTTCCTGTTTCTGCAGGCAGGGAACGTCTTACTTGAGCGGCAGTATGACACTCATAGGGTATCCTTTTCTCCTTTAGCAGTGCCGTTTATTTAGATTTGCTAACATCATCGTTTTCAGCCCCTTTCTTAAATACTTACATTTTCCTGTTCTTCATATAGTGTTGCCCACTTTAAAGACACATTTAAATAATTTTATAATTCACTCTTCTAGATATTGAACACTTTGATATCTGATCATTGCTGTGTTTCTTTTCATGATTTGAACAGGTGCAAGACGAATATTCGGTTTTGATATTAATGCATTCCCGAAAATTCAGAATAAAATCAGTAAGTCTGCATTTCATTTCGGTACCTTATTTCTGATTTGTTAATTATGTAAGCATCTGGTCTGGTGGCCTTTTCATCATAGTCCAAGCCTCAAAACCTGTTTTTGTATCTTTGGAGATTTTAGCGATGTTGTAGCAGGTATGTTGTGATATGTCCTCTCAAATTCTGGAGGTACTTACCATCATGTTGGTGTTGCATTATTATTTACTTGGTGAGTTCATCATTGATGTATTAATTTGCTTTCATTAGCAAGGAAACCATGTGTAGTTGTTGCTGATGGTCTTGCCTTAGGTGGAGGTTTGATGTTGCAATAGTAGGCTCTAAAATCTATTTCTGTTCCATAGAAAAAATTGTTAAATTCATGAGGTAGACTATTTTTCTCCTTAGCTACATATGTGCCATGCATGTATATCATCTAACTGTAATGCTCAATTAGGATTGCCTCGGATATATATAGGAATTGCCTTTACTACAATTTGAGGTATATATAGGGGTTCTTTACTATATTTTGGTTGCCTTCAGTTTTTGGTTGCTTTTAAATAGGGGTTGGTTGTAGGAGAGGGCTTAGGCAATGAAAAATGTTTCTCTTAACAGAAACTTGGAGAGTCCCCTTCTCTTGAACAAGGGATTACAAATGGAGAGTCTCATTCTCTCAAACAAGGGTGCGTCATTTAGCTTAAAACATCTTATCTAATCTTTGTGTGTTTTAGACTTTTACCTTTTGAGAACTTTTCAGTTTCCACTCTTTTTAACACTTCAGTTTTGTTGCGTGCCTTTCTCTTAAGAGAAATTTGGAGAGTCCCCTCTCGAACAAGGGTTTATCAATGGAGAGTTCCCTTCGACAAGAGTGTATCATTACTTGGAGAGCCCCTTCTCTCGAACAAGGGTATATCATTACTTGGAGAGCCCCTTCTCTCTAACAAGGGTATATAATTACTTGGAGAGTCCCCTTCTCTCGAACAAGGGTTTTATTAGTAAGAACTCCCTTCTCTCAAACAAGGGTGTATCGTTATTTGAGAGTCCCCTTCTCTCGAAAAAGGGTGTATCGGTATTTGAGAGTCCCCTTCTCTCGAACAAGGGTGTATCTGTAATTGGAGAGTCCCATTCTCTCAAACAAGGGTTTATCAATTGAGAGTTCCCTTCTCTTGAACAAGGGTGTATCTGTAAGAAGTCCATGTTGCTTACTTGTGTATGAAAATGAATTCTTGTAATGCTGATAGTCATTTTCTTGAAATAGATGCAAGCCTTACATAAATGGTGCGGTGCATTCTCTATAAAACAAAGTGTTGGACATTTGTTTCAGAGTTCTTTTTCAACAAATTCTTTTAGCTTTTGAGGGTTTGTCAATTTATGAGGGTCTTTTTCTCGACTTATTTATATGTTTTTTTTTATTTTAGTTCTTCAATTTAATCGTGAGGTGCAAGACTGAGGACCTGATTAATTTGGGTCGGTTGTGTTTGATCTTTTTTTTGTCCTTACCATTTTCTTAGTGAAACGGAAGTGGGAAGAGGGGTTCTTTGGCAAACCGACCAGTCAAGTGTCAAGCTCACATGATTGCCCAAGGAGTTGGTGTTTTCCAAGTTTTATGTTTTATTTTTAATGTAGTATCTACTAGGTGATTTTTCTTGTATATATTCATCCACACTTTTTTTATCTATTGCATTGCCACTTGATATATATAGGTTTGTTCTCTGTCAAACAGATGTCTCATTTCAGAACTGCAGGTACTTATGTTTTGATGATGAATAAAATTCTTGAGTCTTCTGGTTTTGATGTTGCAGTTGACTTGCATTTTCATTTTTTTCACTAATGTTAGGTATGATCAACTTTTGGAGACATCTCATGCCTAGAGGATTTATTGGGGTAGCAGAACATGCACAATTTTTTGTCGTATGCATAGGCTGGTTATCCTTTTAAAGTTTTAGTTTTCATTATGGTAATGAAATAGAGTAATATTTTCATGCATGCTTTTTCTGAATTTAGTGTGCATTCTCTTCTAAAGCCTGCAGAACATAAGATGCAGGAATCGAAGAGATACTCTTTGTTTTGCTTTTTGCTTTAATTTTGTGGTGATATCGAACCTGATCCTAGAATCACAATACTTGTTTATTCAGAGTTTATCAGCCCTAGGTTCTCGAGTGGTATGAATCATTTTCCTTGTATTTTACCAATAATTTGTGGATAGTCTATTTCATATAGGACAGTTGTTCCAATAATCCTTATCTTTTGTTGTTTCTGCTATTGTTCTTTGTATGTGGTCCTGAGCTATATCTTTCATTTAATTGTTGTAGGTATTAATGTTTTTCAAGAACAATTGGGAGGGCACTGTGAGGCTTTGTGTAAATTTTGTACGTCTTTTATATGTCATACAAATGTTTCTCCCAGTGTTGATTTGTTTAGTCTTAAGAAATTGAACATTTTGCATTGGTTCTATATCTCGTGTTTGATCTTTTTGTTCTTATCATTTTTAGGTGAAACAGTCATGAGAATAAAAGCAGTAAATTTGTCGTTTGTATCATGTTTTCTGATTTGTTCTTTGTGTAAAAATTTGACCTCTCGGATGACAAGATGAGAAGGAGGTTACTGTTGCAGATAAATAATTTTATTGTTCACTGTTCTTGATGTTGAACACTTCGATATCTGATCATTGCCATGTTCTTTTTCATAATTTGTACAGGTGCAAAACAAAGATTCTATGGTGGTTTTGATACTAATGCATTCCCGGAAATCCAGAAACCAGTAAGTCTCCGTTTCATTTCGGTACATTATTTCTGATTTGTTTCTGGAGTTACTGACCATCGTGTTGGTGTTTCATTTTTATTAATGCTTTCATTTGCAAAGAAACCGTTTGTGGTTGATAGTCTTGCCTTGGATGGAGAATTGGAAGTTGCAATGGTAAGCTCTATACTCTATATTTCTCCTTCGCTACTTGCCTGCTTATACTATCTACCCATAATGCTCTGTTAGGATTCGCTCAGGTATATATAGGAGTTGCCTTTACTATATTTTGGTTGCCGTTAAATAGGGGTTAGCCGTAGGAGAAGGCTTAGGCAGTAAAGAATGTATTATCTTTACAGAAATTTGGAGAGTGTGATTATGAATGGAGAGTATCCTTCTCTCAAAAAAGGGATTACAAATTAGAGTCCCTTTCTCTTAAACAAAGGTGTATCATTTAGCTTAACACGTCTTTTATCTAATTTATGTGTGTTTTAGACTTTTATCGGTTGAGATCTTTCTTAATTTCTAGTTTTATTAACTCTTAAGTACGGCAGTTATTGCGTTCATTTCTCTTAATAGAAACTTGGAGTGTCCTCCTACTCTCAAATAAGGGTGCATCATTTATCATTTTATCTTTTGGGAGTTTTTTAAATTTCTAGTCGTATTGACTCTAGAATAGTGTTTTTGTACTTTGTTGCATGGAGAGACCCTTTCTCTCTGACAAGGATTATCGATGGAGAGTTCTCTTCTCTCGAATAAGGGTGTATCATTTAGCTTAATATATTCTATCTAATCTATTATGTGTTTTAGACTTATATCTCTATTATTTTTTTCAATACTCTTGAAAAACCCTATTGTTATTACCAAAGAAGGCCCTGGCCAATCCACGTGGCCTGCTTGACGAACGTCAGCGACGAAGACATCGTAAATTGGTCCGCGGGTTGTCGATACTACTAGTCTTGTTGCTACCTACTCGATAAATCCCTTCTATACTACTCAACAAAAGGAAAAATCCCATCAAGATAGATTCAGTCGACGACCTATACTTAAACTAAAGGCACAAGGGAATCAAGAGTTCAAGAGCACAGAACAGAGGATCCCTGGGTGAAAGCAGCAAAGATGAAATAGAGGAAGCAACTAAAGCGGTCTCGACGTAACCTTAAGACAGAATAGGAATAGCCTTTTTGTAAAGGACTTACTGGGTGTGTTCTCCGCGAGCTTTGTGCTCCGGGAAGCGATACAACCTTCATGATGATGCATTACTGCACAAGGTGCTAAGTTTCACCAAAGTCACGATCAGAACCAGCTGAGCGAACCGACCGGTTGCAAATGTTCTCTTCAAAGAGATGGGTATAGACTAAACTAAATGTCTTTTGACTTGTCACGAAGATCAGATGAATGCCGAATTCTTGAAGCCTTGAAAAATAGAGAAATCAAACGCGGTTTTACTTAACTAAAAGCGTTGAAACCAAACTACAAATAGTTGACGTTCGATTTAAAAAAGAAACTGCAGGTCTGATTTAACTTGCCAACCTTATTGGTTAAATTTGATTTAACCATATTGTTGTAAAATGATTCAGTTTTAGTCAGTTTTGTAAAATAAGGGTGTATTTGCATATGTTTTTTTTAAGTACTTATCTGCTTTTTGATTACATAAGCAGTTTTTTTTATTTACAAAAAATTGTTTTTTGCGTTAGCTTCTATGTTATGGAGGAGGCCGAATCCGTATCCGAGGCGTTTTCGATACGGATACGCCTCGAATACGTATAAATACGTTTCCTAAACGTATTTTGTTTCCTTTTATTTTTTATTTTAAATAAAAAACGGTCAGGACACGGATACGAGTTATATTCATGAACGAAGACCTAAAAATCGAAATCGAACATCAATTCTTCTGCGCTCCGTTCTCGACCGCCGTCTCCCACCCACGCCCACGCTCGCCGTTCGACCGCCGTCGCCCACCCATGCCCGCGCTCGTTGTTCGACTGTCGTCGCCCATCCACGCTCGCCGTTTTTGCTCGCCGTACGACCGTCGTCGCCCAAAACATACGGTATTAACATTTTGTATCAATTGCTGGACTCAATTCGATTGCTGGACTCCAATCTGAATTTTGAATCGATTGCTGGAGCCTGGACTCCAATCTGAATTTTGACTGTTTTGCAGTTTTTCTGTGTAATATATTTTGACTCTATTCTGAATTTTGACTGTTTTGCAGTTTTTCTGTGTAATATATTTTGACTCCAATATTGTTGTGTTTTATTTTGTTGAACACTTGAATCTTAAACTAGTAGTTAAACTTTTGTATGATATTTGTTACTTTTGAGTTTTGAGGATTTAAGTTGTGTTATTATGAATTTGGATTTTTTTGCAGTATTAAATTGTATTATATATATATATATATATATATATATATTAAAATTAAAAAATGAAAAACGTATTTCAAACGTATCCGTGTCCTGCTTTTTTGAAAAATGGCGTATCCTCGTATCCGTATCCTAACGTATCCGTATTCCCGTATCCGTTTTCGTGCTTCTTAGTTCAAGCTTATAAGAGTATTTGAAATATTATTTTTTTTCCTAAAATTAAACCGCTTTCTTTTTAATATTATAAATACTAATTTTTTTATTGAAAAACAACTTGAAACTTTAAGCTTAAGTAGCTAAAAATGCTTAAAAAAATATTCCAAACATTGCGTGAGGTTGTGAATGTCTAGGATTTTGTATTAGCGGGAACCCACACGAGTTCAAGCACGGTGGAGTGGGCGATGGCTGAACTAATGCGAAGCCCGACAAAAATGTGGAGACTCAGAGAAGAAATCAGAGAGCATCATCTCACGAAAAAAATTCAAGAATCAGACTTCCCACGATTCCCGTACTTGCAAGCAGTGATCAAGGAAACACTGAGGCTTCATCCTACTGCCCCGTAACGTAAGGCCGAATCCGACGTAGAAGTGAACGGCTACATTGTCCCCCAAAACGCGCAAGTCCGCGAGTGGCAGGGATACCAGAGTTTGGGATAATGCCGATTCCTTTGACCCAGAGACGATTCTTGAACAGTAGCGTGGATTTTAGAGGTCAAGATTTCGAATTGATTCCTTTTGGAGCGGGCAGGAGAATTTGTCCGGGGCTGCCGTTGGCGCATCGGATGGTGCTTGCTATGTTGGTTGGGGATTTTGTGTGGGAAATTGAAGGTGGGATTGGTGTAGGAGAGATTAGCATGGATGAGAAGTTTGGAGTTACGCTGCAGAAGGCTGTGCCTCTTAAGGCTGTGATTTCTTGATTTGGTATGAATAATATAAAGTATCAAAGGTAGTATGAGAGGTTGAGTCGTATAAAATTGTAAATGGGAGAAAATATTATTATTATTATTATATTATTATTATTATTATTATTATTATTATTATTATTATTATTATTATTATTATTATTATTATTATAATGTCCATATATGAATAGTATGTCGTGTTCACTATAACTTATGTTTGTTTTAATTAGTCTAAACTTTGCATTTTTTTTTTCTTGGCTGGAAGACAACTCTTATAATTATTTTATTGAACATCATTTTGGATCCGTTGTGGGAATTGTTTGAAAGCATGTTCTTCTATAATCTATATATGAGGCAATATTACGAGTTGAAATCTGATATCTCAAAAATTCATATCCCAATCATGTCTCAATTAATACGAGTTGGAATATAAATTTTTGGGACAACAAATCTCAATCCCAATAATACATTTTATAACAATTATTTCATATATTCTATGTATTACGAAAATATATAATTAAAGCATGTATATTATACATTCATACAAACCAACTTCAGCTTCAACTTTTCCAAACACTATAACAGAAAGAATTGGAAAACAAATAGTAAGATTAGAATTGTAATAATTTTTAGATAATTCTGTATCAGGTTCCAAATTTCGAACTACTGAAACCATAATCGACGGTTATGATTGAACGTGGAATTCTAATGGTTGCAAACTAGTTAAACAATTTGATGAGGTCATAGTTTTGAATCACAATTAAATTAAATCATAAGATAAATTATTCCAAAGATGGCCCTTCAATCACTTTTACATGCACAGTATTTCAAAGATGAGAGTAAGACACCATCAAATATCTAAAAAGACACTAATTTTGAAATAGTCAAATCTAATCAAGAAATTGAACGTCACTAATTGTTAATTCCAAATTGTGTTGAATCTTGGCCGTCTATTCTCTTAGGAAGATCCTCACACGCTTCTTGGTCTTTGCTTTTGCCCCATAGCAGAACATACATGCCCACAATTACCATAACTGATCCCAGAATGCTGTTCAAAATTAACATTAAATTAATAATAATAATAATAATAATAATAATAATAATAATAATAATGATAATGATAATAATATTTTGTATAATTACGACAATAGTCAACAGGACGGACTATTCGCACATAAATTAGTGAAAACGGTTTTACCTTCCAAGGTAAATCGGTTCATGCAAGAGTATCACGTCGAAGACGGCAGCAAAGAACTGAATCAAGGGGCTAAACGCCGCGGTAAAAACCGGGCCACGCCTCTTCACGCACCACGACATCACTACATAACATAGTCCCGATCCCACGATCCCCTAAATTCATTACAAGACACGATAAACATTAGGGGCGAATTCAAAATTTACAATTAAAAAATGGAATTTAGATTTTAGAATATTGGTATACACATTTAATGATTTGGGTTGGGCCAAACACTTTACTATGTTGGGCTACTGAAAATCCAGTCCATATACTAAATTAAATTTAAAATTTTAACAATCTAAAGTTTTCTATTTAATTTTGATATGAAAATTTTAGAAAGGGAATTAAGGAATGGGTTTAGGGTTCAAATCTGCTTAAATATACTTGCATTTATGTTTTCTTAGTCAGGCTTACCGACAAATAGGATAAAAATCAACTAATGGGCTAATCATATTAGCCCGAAATATTCAGAGTTATGTGGCCCAAATCCAATTGATCCATCGGGTCATTTAGGCCCGCCATTTTTTGGACTAAATTTTAAACCTAGCTTAATTAAAATACGGATTAAGACAATTTTGAATATTAAAGGTTTGAAAGTGCAATTTCAGGAAGGTTAAAATAGTAATTTTCTAAAAATATAGATTTTGATAAGTTAGGGAGTGTAGTGGGTATTTTCAGCCTATGAATTGACCATAACACATTCAAGCATGAAAACTGTGATCACATAAACTGAATGCTTTATATAAAAATAAAATTGAAAAAATATACTCACACCAAAGAAAACACTTATAATCTGGATCTCCCCTTGAAGAATCCACTTGGAGAAATTCCTGTCTATGATGAGACACAAAACAGCCGATTGTATCGAACTAAACAAGCACATGATGGAGGTAGTAGAGTATTGATGTGGGAAGCTCTTCCCAATCTTTGTCTGCAGAAGGAACCACGAGGACCAGCCGAGGCTCCCCGCCACTAGAAACGCTGCACCGAGGCCGAGCCCCTTCGGCCTCACCCGGTGCACGTCTACTGCACCATGGCTCGGGTTCATCACCACCGTGCCTTTGTAGAACGAGAGAACCGAAACTCCCGCCACACACACGATGGCTCCTAGTACCTTCGCCTTCCCGCTCTTGCTCCTCATGTCGACCCTCTCCATCCTGGACGACGGGTTAAAAATTACCTACTCTTAGTTTCTCGAAAAAGGAAATAAGATATTACTAAAAACCACAAAAAAAGTCATGTGGGTCTGCATCATTTACATACAAAGTGAAGTTTCTTAATTTTCGTGCCGAAAAACGACAACACAGTAGAGAGTATAACTTTGCACTAAATTTTAATTTCCCCCCGAGAATCGTAACAAATTCTGGGTCGGCCCCCTGATCATACGTAAGCTGGCTTACCGGAGTGGCAATGCTAAGAGAAATGTAATGACTGGGACTAGGTTTATGAAAGCACAGGTAAATGTTGCTGTTGTGTAATCAAAGCCCAACCAAGATCAGATATTGAGTGAGGGTCAACCTAAGATTACCACAAGAAGAGGATTGATTCATTAAGCACAAAACAACCTTAAAAAACAACATATTTAGTTTATTTCTCTTACCCTATAAGTGCACATAGAAACATGTGACAAATCAAACTTGGTGTCAGCTTGCTCCAGCTGCTCCTGCAAAGCCCTTCTTCCATCTTAAACACCAAAATCAAGAGAATGCAAATTCGCACAACGGATGTTCTCAAGGGCTCCACCGGGCTTCAGCCAGTGCAGCCCAAAAATTTCTCTCTATATATATATATTATGTCTGATATATTAAAAAAGAAAAATTTGTAGTTCACCCTACTATCAAATTCTGGATCTAAAGTACAGATGAAGCTATGCATGCTATTTTACCTTTCCAAGAAAAACGCGAAGGGGATCAAGAAGACGGTGGCTACGGATTGCCTATAGATGACGATGATGACACGGTCCATACCTCTATTGAGGGCCTTCTTGAAGAGGATGTTGACAAGAGCTAGGCTGAGCTCAACCGCCACCATTGCAGCCGTCGGCTTCCACATTTCCACAACATCTACTCTCCAACAAGGGTTTAATTTCTAGAGGAGCTTAATTATGTGTGATTGAAATATTCTTGAAATCTTTATTCCTCTCAAGAATCTCATTCAATCTTTTAGATGGAAGTTTTCACTATTTTTTCACCCACTGATCATGCAAATGGAACGTGGAAAATAATGCAAAACACTATATTGGAACACAATTTCAAAATGGGAATTATATGTATTAAAGTAAGCATCAATGAAAAGAAGTTGATGTAGATGTGTAATGCTTATACAGGCAGCATCTAATACTTTCATTGGGATATAAAGAATAATGTAATTTACAGTTTAATTTTTACATGTATATTTTTGGTAAGTTGGAGATGGAACCATATGTCAAATCTCCAAAATCGTGAATCCAGGGTGTGAATAGGCCGAGTCGACCAATCGGATCGGTTTATTTCGAGCTAACATGTAAAAAAATAAAAACTATTTTCATTGGGTGGTTAATATTCGAAATTATCAGACTCCCTTTTCATCTTATTGACTAATTTCAGCCATCCAAATTTATATAATCAGAGAAATAATTGAATTTCGTAACTAAAAAAAAGGTGAAGTGTATGAAATACATTATAATTGAACATAATTAAAAAACACAAATATCCGAATCAAATAGTGCGTCGGCAACATGTGGTACACTCACATAATATTTAATTATTTTATTTTTATAGATATTTATTATTACACTATATATATCCACATATATTGTAATGGTGGGACGTTCATAATTGGGAAAAGTTTATATGATTTTCACGTCAATTAGAGACAAGTGGCCAACTATCTTTCTTATTACTCTTTTCCGTTCACTAACAACATACAATTATAGTAAAATAGCTTTTAAGATGAACTAATTCTTTTTTTTTATGACTAGTAATCCGCGAATGTTACTTTTGGTGTCCACATGATAAACATTGTTCTTGTGTAATAGTTTGCAAACCACACAAAAGAGTTAAACCAAGACGAACTAATTCTTTGAGAATGAGAATAAAGATGATATAGTTGTTCTAAATTGAATATCCTCCAATATTAGAAGGTGGAAGAACTATATAGATAAATAAAGTACCTTTTTATTATTAATCATTGATTATGACATATAGATTTTAATATACTTAAAATTGCTTACTAACACTAATATTATTATTATTATTATTATTATTATTATTTTCTCTATGTTGAGAAAACTCGTAACTGCTATTCGAGATGTGCAGTTTATGATTCGAACTTCCAACATTTGGTCATAAAGTCAAATATTTTAACTGCTATATTACTCGGGAAGAGATATACATCATTCATCTCATTATTAATGTTTCATTTATCTTTTCTGGTCGTCCCGTTATTATTGTCTAACTCCTAAAATAGATATAAATGAGTGCATCACAATAATCTAAATAAGTGAACCTCGTCATTTTGTACCTTTACACAATCACTTTATATCTTTGTACTAATTATCTTAATTAAATGGTTTCGTACTCAATTCCATGTGATATAAATAATGACACGGGCTAAAATTTGAACTCATTAAAAAAGAAAGTACTTTATTTTTCATGTAAGGAAATTTTTACTATAACTGAATGTTAATCGTACCCTTAATCTATATTTTTCATGTATGGATTTTTTTACTATAATTGAACGTTAAAAAGAAACGTGCATAAAGATTTGAACATTAATCTCTGACGGAAGAAACGGAAAGAAAACGGCCAGTTAGAGAGAGAAAGGAGAGAGAATTGACTTACGAGATTGCCAACTACTACTCTCTTTATTACACCGCTACGTACAAATCGCGCCCTCAGATATTATCGTCTTTTTAAAAATAAAAAATAAAAAAAAGGAAAAACGAAAATTGAAATCCAAATTTTCACCATACGCATTCTACTCGGTTTCTCTTTTACTCAGGGATTTTCATCTCGTAGATGTTGCCCATTTGGCAAATCAACTTTTAAAGATAACGACTGCAAGAAATAATTGAGGATTTATTGCGGTTTCAACTGGAGTTATTGGATGATATTGTAGCTATAATCCAGAATAGTAACAGCAGTTTCAGTTGTTGAAGTAGTCGGTCGGATTTCTCCAATATCGTTTGGTTTTGGGGCGAAGTTAGAAATTAGGTCTTACTTTGAGAGTTGAGTAGACTTTTGGGTGGAAAGGTGCAGGAGGATGGGGCTGTTATCGGGAATGGTGATGGGGATGGTGTTCGGGATCGCGTTGATGGCGGGATGGAAGTACATGATGGGCATCCGAGGCAGGAAACGCATTGCTAAGGTTTTTCAGTTTCATATTTCTTCTTATAAATTGTTTGTATGTGTTGCTCATCAAAATCATCGAGTTATTGGAGTAGAATTGATGTTGTTTCTTCAAGCGTAATAAGTAGACCTGTTCATCGTTGGATTCGATCTTATTTGAGTTTCTTCTTTTTTTTTTTTTTGTTTGCGCGGGATATTGGTTCGTTGATTTGGCCTTTATTTGGTTGAATTTCATGTATATTAATGACTAATTTGAGAATTTGCTGTTCTGTCAATAGGCAGTGGATATCAAACTACTAAGCTCACTGAACAGGGACGATATGAAGAAAATATGTGGGGAGAATTGCCCGGAGTGGATATCGTTTCCTGTTTTTGAGCAGGTTGTCCTATTTTTTTATTTAATAGGCTTGAAATCTTGGGAGAATGCATTTGGTTTTAATATCTATGGGTGGTGGTCAATTTTGTTTATTTTCATGCCATTTGATCATTATGGTGTTGGAATTGTTGCTAGTGGTTGTTCCTATATCCTTTTTTTTCTTAAACAATTAGATATTATCTGTATTTGATTCTCTCTGTCCCCTATGTTAACTTCATGTTCGACTCGGAAACCACTTGTATAGCCTAGTTACTTCCTTATGGATATTTAGTTTTCATGTTAATCTAGGATGGATTCTATTAGTTGCTCTAGAAATGGCCTCCAGATTAGCTTGGATATGACTTCGCATTCTTGAGTATGAGGGGTATCACATTGCTATATAGACTGGTAAAAACAAGTGATAGCTATTGATTCTCATGCTGCAGTTTGCCTCCTCATTGTGCTTTGTTTACCTACAGACTACAGTGCCCCTCCGGTTTCGAATGTTGTTTCTTCATCTGTTATCCCAAAGAATATCTAATTGAGAAATAATAGCCCTTTACAATCTATTTCACCTTTTCAAAGTCTGGTCCACCTTTTAAAATTCACTACAGTTTTAGGACGATAAGATTTTCTCTATGTTCGTGAGTAGGAGCACTCAATGAAGGAGCTTATAAAATAAGAGTTAGGTCAGAGAGAACAAAATGGAAACACGAATCAGGATGGTTTGACCCCTTCTCCTACCTCACTCATAAGCACCTATTTTGACCTCATCTATAGCAGCCTTTTGGTGGTATATGTTTCCACTATGCGACGAGTTAATCAATCCTCTGACGTGACTTACCATTATAATATATTGCTCATCGTCTAATTTAGCATTATATCTACGCACTAGGTCTAGGTGAGTGATAAAACTGTTGTGAACAGTGCATTATCCTATCAACCACTCAGCCATCTCTTTGGGTTACAATTCCAGAGCATGTCAATAGGTGGTAGCTGTACACATTTCATTTTGCCATGTTGGAGCTTTAGAAATATGTAGTTCTTTGCAATAAATCTATATTTTTTGTCAATTGAATTTTGGAATTGTCTTGAATGGTTGCTCTTTTCTCCACAATGTTAGGTATTGAATTTTCCTATTTATAGAACAAGCGTATGTGAATACATGATTTATTATCCTTCACGATCACATTGGTCATTGTGGTTTGCTCTGCTCGCTTTTCAGGTGAAATGGCTGAATAAACAACTAAGCAAACTGTGGCCATTTGTTGCAGATGTAATCTTCCTCTTTAACTTGTGTAATTCACTCGGTGCTACTTACTTTTTACTCTGTTATATTCTGCCAAATTAGCGGAAGCAAAACCTTTTTGGCCTCTGCTAAATTGTTTAGTGATTGCTTTCTCAGGCAGCAGAGGCTGTCATAAAAGAATCTGTGGAACCATTGTTGGAAGAATATCGTCCTCCTGGGATCACTTCTTTGAAATTCAGCAAATTTTCCCTTGGAACTGTTGCTCCCAAGATTGAAGGTTGCAAAACTAACTTCATACATAGAAGGGCATTTTCATTTTAACTTACTATATGTATATACACTACCAGCTATAGCATGTCTACTGATCTTATTCCCCTCAGTCTTAGGATAAAGTTAAATAAGAGCAACTTAAGAATAATATGCCATAGCATACCATATATTTCTAAATTCTGAATTGGATAATTATTTTTTAGATATTGATTGTGTGTAATGATATGCTAACTGGTTTGCCCTTTATCTCAATTGCAATCTTCACATTATGAATTTGTATGTGTTCCTGTCTCATTCATAATTTTTAAAACTTTGTAGGGATTCGAGTTCAGAGTCTTAAAGAAGGTCAAATCACAATGGATATTGACTTGCGTTGGGGTGGTGACCCTAGCATTATTCTAGCTGTTGAGGCTGCACTTGTTGCTTCTATTCCTATTCAGGTTGGTGCACTAAATATTTTGCCCCTTTCTATTGTTACCATTTGTGGTACCACTTCTATACTCTTGCCTACATCATATTGTATCCAAGGTTTTAAAAAGCGCAAACGGGCTTCGAGGCATTTTTTCATGGTTTCACGAGGCGTAAGCCTCGAAACGGAACGAGGCGTAAAATTGAGGCGTAAATTTAATTTTTTCCCCATAATAAACATATAATAACACATAAGTCAAAAGTACTCTCAAATTCAAAATACATGGGATTCAATATTCTCCACAACTAGGATTTTAACTTTTTAGTGAAATACGTGGGAATTGGTGGCCAAAATGTCTTTTCTGGAAGAGGAATACAATGAATCTTACTAGCTCATATCTAACCTCTTCGTTTTATTAAGTTAAATAATTAATTATACCCAGCTATCTAATAAAACTTCAGGCAACTAATCACATAAAGAATGTCTAATTTAATATAACCTCTTCGTTTCTGGAAGCAGCACTAATAACGGTTGTCTGGAAGCAGCATTAATTTCAGGGAGGATCAGCGGTTTCGATGGTTGCGGCAGGGAGGAGCAGCGGCGGCGGTTTCGGCGACGGCGGCAGGGAGGAGCGGCGCGACAATGCAATTCACAATTCACATTGTTTTCTACTCAATTTTGATTCTAATCTAAATATTTTGGGTTGGACTTACTGAAAATTTAATTAATATAATTAGGTTTAAGCCCAATTATATTAATTTCATAAGAATTCGAATTCTGGCCCGATAAAAAAGGGACCGCCTCAATGAAAAAATGTCTCAAAGAGGCGCGCCTCGCCGGAACGAGGCGCTCAGATGAAGCGCATGGTCTGCACGCCTCAAGGCGTTTTTTCGCCGTTTCGATTCGAGACGGGCCTCAATTGGGTTTTTTTAAACCTTGATTCAAAGTTCAAAAAAACGTAAATGGGTTCCGAGGCGTTTTCCTTACGAGTCACGAGGCAGACCGAGGCGTAAAATCGAGGCCTAAATTCTATTTTTTTTCCTAATAAACATATAACACCACAAAACACACATAAACACATAAAATCAAGTTTCTTCCAAGTTCAAACCAACAAAAAAACCAATTCACACCAACACAAAGAGTTATAAGTTCTTAAATCTCAACATCACAAATTAAACATCATCAATCTTCATCATCATTAAAACATTAAATTAGCAATATACTATAATACAAAAAAGTTTAAATTATTAGTTAGTATAAATTATTAATTAGATTTAAAGTACCTCTATTTGCACTTCCAACACTTGAACGAAATTGCAAATAATTACTTAATGCTCATAATTAATTCCAGAATAGCAGGAGAATGCTCATAATTAATTCCACAATACTCAATTTCACAATACTCATAATTAATTGAGAGAAACTCGATTACAATATCACAGCCACATGTTATAAGAGAAAAAAAACAGAGAATGCAAGTATTGTATCCAGCTGAGAGAAACTCGATTACAATCTCCCGTGAAGTCGCAGCGGCGTGTAATCAACTCACCATAACTAGAAAATCAACTCACCTGACGTGAAGTCGCTGCGGCGGCCGTTTCAGTGGCGGTGGTGGTTTCACGGTAAATTGTTTTGATTTGGAAGAAAATTGGGTTTTAGTCAATTAGAGTTGAATCGATTTTGATAAATTTTGAAAAATAAACTTATGGGTTGTATGAAATTTGGGCCAATTTGAATTATTTGGTTGAAATTAAAGAATGGGTCAAAGAAAATAGGCCCCAATTTATGGTTCGAACGCCTCGGCCCGTCGACTCGAGGCGTACGCCTCGGCGCGCCTCGACGGACCGAGGCGGCCCTGGCGAAGCGATTCAACGAGGCGTACGCCTCAGATCTTTTTTCCGGCGCCTCGCTCCGAGGCGGGCCTCGAGGCCTACGCCTCGAGCGCTTTTTAATTCCATGAAATAATTAATTATACCCAGTTATCTAATAAAACTTCAGGCAACTAATCACATAAAGAAATGTCTAATTTAATATAACCTCTTCGTTTCTGGAAGCAGCACTAATATTAATTTCAATTCACGTTGTTTTCTACTCAATTTTGATTCTAATCTAAATATTTTGGGTTGGGCTGACTGAAAATCTAATTAATGTAATTAGGTTTAAGTCCAATTATATTAATTTCATAAGAATTCGAATTTTGGCCCGATAAAAAAAGGGACCGCCTCAATGAAAAAATGTCTCAAAGGCGGGCCTCGAGGCGCTCCTCGCCGTAACGAGGCGCTCAGATGAAGCGTATGGTCTGAGGCGTACGCCTCAAGGCGTTTTTTCGCCGTTTCGATTCGAGGCGCGCCTCGAGGCGGGCCTCAATTGGGTTTTTTAAAACCTTGCCTTGATTGTATCTATGTTATTTTATTCTGTACTGAAACTGGAACGTTCTACTATTTTTCTCAGTTAAAGGATCTCAAGGTTTTTACAGTTGTTCGTGCTATTTTCCAACTTGCGGACGAAATTCCTTGCATATCTGCAGTAGTTGTTGCTCTTCTTGCGGAGGTATTATAAAAACGCATGGAATGTTCAGATGTATGAAGGCTATGTAATGTTTTATTGGAAAAAGAAAAGGGAAATAACTACTTTCTGCTTTATCTTCCTCTCAACTTGTTGAGTGATCAAAATTTCGTTTTCTTGATGGATGACTCAGGGTTAGCGATTTCAGAGCTTCAAAATCAATTTGTGTTAGTATGTAATCATGTGTGTTTTTCCATGTCATCCAGCCAAAACCACGAATCGATTACACTCTGAAGGCTGTTGGTGGAAGTTTAACAGCTCTTCCTGGGATTTCTGATATGATTGATGTAAGTTTTTGTACTTATCCATTATCCAATTCTTTTATTATTCTAATTGACAAGTTATTTTTGTTTCTGCAAGGACACTGTTAATACAATTGTTACAGACATGCTACAGTGGCCCCACAGAATTGTTGTTCCTATAGGTGGCATACCTGTGGATCTGAGGTGAATCCTGTCCCTGCCTATTGTTTTTGCTTATTGAACTGATCTTTTATTATGTTGTTATACCTTTTGACTGATTTTATTAGGTTTTGTGTTTTATATTTAGTGTAACATTTTCATCTTATGTTCAGCTACTTTTGTCATAGGGACCATGTAAATTTTTTTTGACATGACTTTCAATGTCTTCTGAACTTTTGCAGCGAATTGGAGCTGAAGCCAGTGGGACTGCTCAAAGTAACTATTGTCCGGGCAAACGATCTGAAAAACATGGAATTGGTTGGAAAATCTGATCCCTATGTAACAGTGCACATCCGTCCTCTGTTCAAAGTTAAAACCAAGGTTGTTGACAACAACTTGAATCCTGTTTGGAATCAAACGTTCGATCTAATTGCAGAAGACAAGGAGACCCAGTCACTCATTCTTGAGGTTTTTAATCTCCCTACTTTCCGTATTTACATAATGTATGTTTTTTTTTCAGTTTTGGAATAGTTACTTAGTATATAAATCCCTCTTGTTAAAATTAGGTATTTGATAAAGACATCGGCCAAGACAAGCGTTTGGGCATCGCAAAGTTACCTCTGATCGAATTGGAAGCCGAAACATCAAAAGAGATTGAACTGAGGCTGCAACCATCTCTTGATATGCTTAAAATCAAAGATAAGAAGGATAGAGGAACTTTAACTATTCAGGTAGTTTCTTTATTTTGTCATCATAATTGTAAAATATCCTACTCTTCCCATCCCAATAAAATCCGACATATTTTTTTTCGTCACGGAGATTAAGAAGATTGATTTTAAATGATGTTGGCCCACTTGACTTTTAGGGATTTTAGTGTTATCTTATTTCCTTTTTTATAAACAAGACGGTATGATTGGAACGAAGGGAGTACTTCTTGTCTGTTGTCTCAAAGTCCTCTCTCTCCCTTCCTCCCCTTTTTCTTTGATATAAATCACTAAGTGGCTTGGTTTCAGGTGTTGTACCATCAATTTAGCAAGGAAGAGCAGCTGGCCGCCCTTGAACAAGAGAAGAGGATCTTAGAAGAGAGGAAGAAACTGAAAGAGGCCGGAGTGATTGGAAGCACGATGGATGCCCTCGACGGTGCAGCCTCAGTAGTCGGTTCTGGAGTCGGGCTTGTGGGGACTGGCCTAGGCGCGGGTGCGGGCATCGTTGGGAGTGGGTTTGGAGCCGTTGGCAGCGGTCTGTCGAAAGCTGGGAAGTTCATGGGCAGGACCATCACCGGGTCCAGCGCCTCGAGGAGGAGCGGAACGTCGACGCCGGTTAACCCTCAAGAGAATGGAGTTCCAAAGAAGCAACTGTAACCTTGAGTTGTACGTGTGTTTGGTTTCTGTTGAGTATCTTTCGTACATAAATTCATTTTGGCTTGATGATCTGTTAGTTAAACTTGTTATTTCTCTTTGCTTTCATATGTTCGGAATAAGTGATATGATTGTTGGATCTATTGGCGTTGGAAAAAACACTTTTGTGTGGTTTATGTGTGTAGTAGTAGTGGCGGGTTTTCCTCATCACAGAAAAATATTATCCGGTATATATAAGCTCGAGAAAAGAAATCTAACAAATAAATTTCACTTGATTTTTACTTTGTTTAATTTAGCCGATACTAAACCGGTTCTTATGATTCGATTTTTGATTCGCTATTTAGAGAAACCGGCTGAATGGTTAAACCGATAGGCCGATTTGAATTTTTATAGAGCTGATCGTTCAACACCTCTACAATTCAATCTAATACGCTACTCCCTCCGCCATGTTATTATTATTATCCTTTACGTTATTACTGTTTTCTTTTCTTAAATAACAAAAAAATTCTTAAACAAAAAAGGAGGTGGGTCTCCTCCTATTTAATATTCATCCCCACATTAACATACTCTCTCTTCAAAAATCTCATTCTCATACGATTTTCGTTCCACTCCGTATTCGAAAATTTATGATTTTTAACTTTTTTGAAAACTTATTATTTCTTAAAATAAAATATAAAAAAAAAGAGAAAAAAATCGATTGCCTCAATTAGCCCTGTAAAAATTTGGATAAATTCTCATTTCACCAACCACTCCTCGAAAATAGTGTTCATTTATTAATACGATTAAAACTCATAAAATACACACTTAAACAAAGTTTTTTAATCTCCGTGCCGAAATCAAATGAAATAATAATAAGCGGGACGGAGGGAGTATATCTTAATAATGTGACCGTACCGTCGTACGACTATACGCTGATGGAAGGCTCCATACATCGATGAAAGAAGAACTAAGGGATCAGACATGATACTCGTGCAAACATAAATTCGACTTGCTCTCGCGTAGCCAAAACCCGTATTTGTTGACATGAATCATTCGGAAGATCGAATTAGAAAACAACTTTTTAACTACTATCTTAAAATTGGTCTTTTTCGTAAAGGTACATTTTGATAGTGTTTAGAATAGTTTTTATAATTAGTTTTTAACTATAGTTAAAACTCGATAAAGTAATAATTTTGGGACCGAGAAAAAATATTTATTTAATGAGATAATTACTTTATCGAACATTATTTTAGTGCATTGACCCATATCGGGACCGGAAGAAATTATTATCTTAGCGAGATTATTACTTTATCTAATATTACTTTATCGAGATTTAACTGTATTTATACTTAAAATTGCTTAAAATTATTTTTAAGCAAAAATTATTAGTGTTTGCAATATTAAGAGAAAAAAATAATGTAGGACTAACTTATGAACTTCTCATTATTCTAGCTTATATTAAAATTAAAAAACACATAAATCTATATTTCAAACTTCAAAAAAAAAATTACTTATTCAATAAAAATTCAAAATCAATTTATTTAAGGTGTTCCAAACACTACCAATAATAATTTATACTTTTCCTCTAAAAAGAGAAACATTAATTGGCACAACCAAGCATTTATTAGAATTCCTAACAAATGAAGACTAACAATAATTCCAACTGTGTATATTTTCACCGACCGGCGGAGCTCCACTATCTGAAATCGGAAAAAATAAAAAAATGTCGGATACGCAAAGTATCGCTCCACAAATCCCACCCATTGAAGAAGCTTACAAGTTCTTCAACGTCGAGCTCAACTCAGACGGCGGACTCAGATGCCGACCCGGCCCGCAATACCCGAGATCGACCCGAACAACCAGCATTCCTCCCTCTCCAAAGACATTCCCCTCAACGCCGCCAGCACCTTCCTCCGCCTCTTCCGCCCCGGAGCCCCCCACCGGACACCAGGCTGCCGCTCGTAATATACTTCCACGGCGGCGGATTCGTCTTCCTCAGCGCCACCAGCGCCGTCCTCCACGACTCGTGCAGCCGTATGTCGGAGCACATCCCGGCGATGTTCGCCTCCTTGGAGTACCGCCTCGCACCGGAGCACCGCCTCCCCGCGGCGTACGACGACGCGATGGACGCCGTCGCGTGAGCGAGGTCTCAAGCTGTAATCGTCAACGGCGGCGGTGGCGATTGCGATCCTTGGATTGAAGAGCTGGTTGATTTTTCTAGGGCTTTTCTAATGGGGAGCAGCGCGGGCGGCAACATGGTGTACCATACGGGTCTACGTACACTCGATCACGATCTCCGTCCGATGAAGATCGTAGGACTGATAATGAACCAGCCGTTCTTCGGTGGGGGTGCGGAGGACAGGATCCGAGCTCAAGCACTACAACGACCGCATCATCCCGCTGCATGGCTCCGATCTGCTGTGGTCGCTCGCACTGCCGGAGGGCGCCGACCGGGCCCACGAGTACTGTGACCCATTATCTGGGCCCCACGGGGAGAAGATCGGACGGCTGCGCCTGCCCGTGAGCCTGGTGCGGGGGTACTCGGGGGATCCGTTTTTCGACAAGCAGAAGGAGTTCGCCGAGATGATATGGTGGCTCGTGGGGCGGAGCTGGTGGGGCAGTTCATCGACGGCGGGAATCACGCCGTGGAGATCTATGACCCGAAATTCGCCGCCGCTTTGTACGATGATGTAAGAGATTTCGTCCGCTCCGTTGGCGTGGATGAAAATGCTAGTAAAATGTAATAATGGCTGTTGTTATTTGTCCGTTGACAACCCTATTTCACGGATACTTTGACGACTTCACTTACTTCAATAACCACTCTCATCGCCTTCGATAATCTAAAGTATATTTTTTACTTTTATAATTTTTTAAGTATAATTTATTATTTTCACATGTATTATTTATATCTCATTTTTATTTTACTTATTTTCAATTTATTATTTTTATTTCGAAAATTCCAATTATATTGTCTAATACATTTTAGTACCCAACTCTAATGAGAAAATCAAAATTAATTACTTTTAGTTCCAATTGTTGTGTCCAACAACGTATTGTAGTCCCATATTTGTATATCGTCTCTTATATTGCGTATTGTATGTTCGTGCAATCGAAATTTTGTGTTAATATAATCTAGGTGGCCAATTGTTTTCTTATTAATAAATACAATATACGATACGATACGATAAGTTTCTTTTTCTATTTTTAATTCAATATTAGTGAGATTTAATTAATATAACTTTATTATTTAATACTTTGCAATGTTTTAATAAATATAAATTGGATCTAAGGAACTAAACATAATCTAAGACAAGTTAATCGCATATGCGTATCTGCGTCCAACGAATTCCATCATGAGCGGCCGAGGAGGCGACGCGCCGCCGCCGAATGGCGGGGAGTTCCTCCTCCAACTTCTGCGCAATCCACCCAACTCCAGCCCTCCTATTCTCTCCCGTCTGCAGCCACCGTCACAAAATTTCACACAGGACCCGGCCGTCGCGGCGGTGGGCCCCTCCATCCCCAACTTTCCGTCGTTCCCGCCCTCCAACGGCGGCGATTTCCCTTTCCCACCATGGAGTCACCTACCTCCCCCACCTTTCGCAACGCACAATTACTTCCAGCAAAACCCTAATCCGAACCCCAATTTAAACCCTAATTTCACTTCGCACCCTCTGGGATTCAATCACAATCCGCCTCAATTTGATCGCCAGTCGGTGCCAACCTTACTTGGTGATGACGCGAGGAAATTAGGGTTTTTCGGGGACAATTCCAAGCCAAGTGCAACGAATCTACCGGGGCATAATCTGATATTTGGGTCTCTGAATCGTGATGCTCTGAACAATGGCGCTTCGAATGATTCGCATCACAACTTCTATTCAAAGAATGAGAATAGTTTTCCAATGGCTCCAATTGACGTAAGAGAGAATGTCCGAGGAAATCCTTCTGCATTCAGAGTTCAAGAAAGCCATAGCTTGAAGCAGGGAGATATTGGGGCTCAAAGGGCGGTGGCTCCTCCGCCAGGATTTGCGAGTAATTCTAAGAATGTGAAGCCCAGGGAGTTTGGGTATCAAACGAAGACATCTGATCTAAATGGGGATAAGGGTAAGGGTAATTCTGGCCATCTGTATAAGACTGATAGATTGAGCAATCGACTCGATGTGCCTAGTTTGCCAGCGGGCAGCATCGGACAGAGAGAGTCTCTGAAGGAACATGTTGAGGATAAGGTGAACAATGATGACTCTGAGATTGAGGATTTGGATGATCAGCTTTTGGATTCTCTACGAATCGAAGATGAATCTGGCGAGAAGAGTGGTAAAAAGAAGAACCATCATGACAAGGTATTATCTCTTGTGTTTGATTTTTGCATTCTTGATTTTGAATGAAAATGATAGCTGTTTCTTTTCTTTACAATCTGATGGTTAATTGTGCTACTACTTACTAGTAGTTGTTTTTCGTGATACCAAAATGGTTTCTTAATATTGTTTTTGTTGAACTGGTTGCTTGAAGTAGTAAATGCTTCCTTTCTAGGAATATCACTGTAGTTAGACTTAGATGTTATACTATATTTGAGCTATTGAGTTTTGGATTCTGGTTCTTATTAGGTTATTTTAAGATTCAATTATGTCTGACTAATGAATATATAGATATGAGTTTCAGTTTCTTGATATACCGTCTTTTCCCTTATTAGGATTATAGATCTGATAAGAGAGGACAATGGATAATGGGTCAGAGGATGAGGATTAATAAGAGGCAGACAGCATGTCGAAAGGACATAAGTCTGCTTAATGCTCCACTTTTGGCATTGTTTGGATCATTGATCCCATCTGATGAAGAAAAGGTGAAGCAAAAACAATTGTTATCGCGATTGGAGATGCTTGTCCGCAGAGAATATCCTGATGCCTGTTTGCACCTTTATGGATCATGTGCCAATTCATTTGGCTTTCCGAAGAGCGACATTGATGTTTGCCTTCAAATGGATCTCTTGGGTATTGAAAAGTCTGAGGTCTTGTTGAAGCTGGCAAATATATTTGAGTCGGAAAATCTGCAGAATGTGCAGGTTCGTAATCTCTTTGATTTTCCTGGCAAATATATTTGTTCGTTTATTTTGTAAGTTAACTTGGAGAATTTGTTCATGTTGATTTAAGAACCATGCTTGTATGAAACTTCAGTGGATGATGACATTATCCACTTCGGTTTTCTTGTTTTGTTGACGCGTAAATAGATCACATATTGAAGTTCTTTCTATTTTAATTGTTTTCTTCCAGGCACTTACACGTGCCAGAGTTCCTATAGTTAAGCTCATGGATCCTGTCACGTGTATTTCTTGCGACATTTGTATAAACAACGTGCTGGCTGTTGTAAATACTAAGCTTCTTCTTGACTATGCACGGATAGACGTGAGACTCCGCCAGTTGGCATTCATTGTGAAACACTGGGCTAAATCACGAGGAGTCAATGTGACTTACCAAGGAACACTCTCGAGCTATGCGTGAGTTATCTCAACCATTCCTCACATTTCCAGGCTTATGCATTTCTGTTCAACTGGGTTAAATAAATGAACATTGTTTTACAGGTATGTGTTGATGTGCATCCATTTCTTACAACAGCGCAGACCTCCCATTCTTCCATGCTTGCAGGTCTCTATATTCCCTAAGCCATGCACCATTTTATCTGCTTCATTTTATTTAGGCAAATTGTTCTAATTGCTGACATAAGCTTGATGTTGAGTATCTAGATAACTGTTCGACGATTATCCTACAGTAGTAGAACACCAACACGGTCGTTATCAAACATATGCTCATACTTGTATTATGCAATAATTGGATGGCTATCTATCATTATCTTGAATTGTCTGATCTCTGATTACATGCTTCGTCTTAGACCTTCTGTTAATTGAGTCAAATGAGCTGATGTTAAAGGAGGACCGGTTACTTTCAGTTTAAATATGGGAGCTATGGCGACCAAGCTTTCACCATTTGCTGTTGACTACTACTTGATCTTGGATCTTGGTCTTTTCTCGTATTATTTCGTTTGGGCTGGAATGCAAATGAATTCATATAATTTATTTACCTTATGTCTATTCATCCCCTACAGAGAATGCAGATCACATACTTTGCAACCATAGACGGTGTAGAATGTGCATACTTTGATCAAGTGGAGAAGCTTCAAAATGTTAGGCCTCACAATGGTGAAAGCATTGGTCAGCTTGTGTGGGGCTTCTTCCATTACTGGGCTTATTGCCATGACTATGCAAACGATGTTATATCCGTCCGCACCGGAAGCACACTAAGGTGAGAACCACTCCAATCCTCTCCAAATAAGCACTCTTAACAAAACAACTAAGAAAGAAGAACTTTGTGCACTACAGCAAGAGAGTCAAGGACTGGACAAGAAGGGTGGGGAACGATCGACACCTGATATGCATTGAGGACCCGTTTGAGACATCGCATGATCTCGGCAGAGTGGTGGACAAGTACAGCATAAGGGTCCTTCGAGAGGAGTTTGAACGTGCTGCAGAAATCATGCAATATGACCCTAATCCTTGTGTAACTTTATTTGAGCCCTATATTCCTAACTAGTGTGGTGTGACTGGTAGGGTTTGCTTTAAGTAATTGTTTAATTTGTAAATTCCTTGTCCTCATCTTGCGTATGAGGTGCAGTATCTAGGTTATTTATTCCCTTTTGTCTATGGACTTGAAAAATGTGTGCTTTTGTAGTATATGATGCAATTTTGTCTACATTCACCCAATTCGACTTAATATTGATGATCATTTGGTCCCCTACCCAGCCTACCCTAATGGGTACCGGTCTAAATTGGTCTAAATTCTCTACTATATCTATTACCTTTTTCAATCAATATTTGTGCATATGGATGGACTAAGAAATTCATATTCAGGGCCTAATACGGAAACAAATTCAGATTAGATCTTTTTTCTCTCACAAAAAACGAGTATGATTTTATGGTTTTTTGTTGTTGTTGTTGGGGGTAACTGACTAGGTATGTTTCTTGTGTTCGAAAACCCCTTCCCTCACTTTGTGCATGATATAGGTTTGTGTGTTTGTTTCTAGTTGCATTCTCTTCATAAATTCAAACACTTCATAAATTCTCTAGTTTTCGTATTTTCATTTGTTAAAGTAAGTAAAAATAATACTTCGTGTGTACAACCGTAACAAATTTGAAATCTTCAAGATTACCGAATAATACGTTAAATTTTTAGCCTTCAAAACATTGGCTGCAGCATTGTAACAATAAACAAGTTTAAAATAATTAAATAAAATCTAAACTAATCTAAATATTATTTAAAGTATTACCTAAATTACATGGAGTGGTAGCAAGAGCTTCTCTATGCTTGACAACTGCATATCTAATACCTATTATGACTTAATTTATTTTCAAGAATAGGTGTGAGATTCGGAAGATCTTAAAATTCGTAATTTATTGAAATTCATTTATCTTGAATAAAACTAAATTGTTGCTCTGAAAGTAGCACAATTATATTCCCGAAGAATGATCATATTGTGATATTAACATTACTATCACATGTATAGAAATGTCTCAACTTTTGCTCCTGAAATAGAATCATTTATATTCTAGAAGAATATTAAATGCTCTTAAAGAGCAACTCGTACTTTCGATGATATATGTTATTCCTGAATGAAAAACAATATTTATGTCTTGTTGACATTAATGAAATCTTGATATCGATATTTATCTGCCAATAAGAGGCATGAGGGAGATGAACAAAATGAAAAGAAGCATCACAATAGGATTACGTAAAGATATTAATTGTTTGTCTCCCTAAAGCTCGATACAAGTAGATGCACCCTAAACTGCGAGATTTTAAAGTCTAGTGCATTAAAATTATTGAAGGCTCCCGAAGAGCTTGTATCATTCTATCAAATGATACTAAATTAACTATTGAGCATGTTTTTTACTCTAGTAAGTCTAAAAGACACTAAGTTTTAAGAATATCCGCTGGAATGGATACTATATTGAAATAATTTAAGAAGATAGTGATTTTTTTGTATTTAGACAGAAGCTAACAAAAGAAAACTTATTATACTACCATTTTAAATGTATTACACATTCATAAAAAGAAGTGAGACAAAACATGTCATGAACCAAAAGTTCAAAAGAGCTTTATGTTTTGACATGATAAGTTTGGACATCTGCAAACAACTATCATGCGCAACATAATTAATAGTTTATACGAGCGCAATATAGAGATCCTGAAGAATCTTTAAATGAATTTTCATGAATGCTTGATTTCTAGAAGAAATGAAGCAATTGCAAGAACTACAAGTTCAAATAATAAAGAGCTCAATTCCCTCAAAAATATTTGCTTGATCATGCTAGTGAGTTTATTAAACTTCAAATTCCTTCTGAAGAGTATTTAATATTATATTGCTTTGAGATTGAGATTCAATACCTAGTTGCTCGTGTCCATAATCAAAATTGTTTTGTATGTATAAAAACGAGTCTCACATTAAAATTGTTATTATGATGAAATAACGTTCTCAATATTAGTTAGAACGTATGACAAATTTGGATTCTTGAAGTAATCAATGTGAAATATACATCAAACAAAAAGTACAATAAAAGGCTAGTCACATTTGAATTCCCGAAGAATCAATGTAAACAAGAAGTCGAAGGACTCACATGCAAAAGATTGCAAACCAACTTCTTGATGCTTTTGTATATAAAAAAGTGACAATGTTATACATTTGTTGTAAATACCACCGCAAGAAATAAATGTCCCTGAATGACAAATACAAATGATAGCAAATGAATATAAAACTCGTCAAAAATATGGTCGACCAATTGGTTCTAAAAGTAATTTTGTGTCTAATATAAAGGGATACAAGATATGAACCAAACCATGACGAAAATGATTAATCAATCAAATGAAAGTTCTTGAAGAACTACCAGCCTCTGAAATTAATGTGATCTCAAAATATTGGAGAGATCAAATATCGTCGTGGACGCATGACGATATATTCGCCTTTAATATGACTATTGAAATGATAAAAGAGGATCATCAACGACGATTTATAAGATATTGTCAAGATTGAAATAATTGGTCACAGAGGAACGAAATCATATAAGGTGAATAAAAATTCCTTTAAAAGCTGGAAAACATTAGGATCTGTAGTTCCTAATCCAAAAAGTGTCTTTGCTAAAAAGAGAAATTAAGAATTATGAGATGTAGGGCAATACACGTAGCACAAGGTGTCCCTCAAAGACCGAAAATTAATTTGTACTCTCCTATAATAGACGCTATTATATTTTAGAGTTTGATTAATCTACTTATGTCGCAAAGGCTTTATATGCGCCTTATAGATATAGTAAAAGTTTATCTATATGATTCACTAAATAGTGACATATACTTAAAAATCCCTGAATGATTTAACTTACTTGAAACACGTAAATCAAAAATTTATTTTCAGAGAAACTTCAAAATCGTTGTAAAAACAACATGCATCTCTTAAGAAAATGATATAAAAGTGAAGATATGTGCTCATATGTTTTCAAAAAGAAAACCTGATAGCAAAATTATTTATATTGTTACTTGAATTTGATTAGAACTACTAAAGAGTTTAATACTTGAAACATTACGTGTATACTCCGTCAAGAGATATATATATGGCCACTAGTTGCGGACTATTTTATTGATTGATATGTTAATTTTGTAAATCCAACTTACATCATTATCGGTATTAGGGGGAGATATGAAATATGAATGATAGAATGCCGCAAATATCTCAATGGATTAATTATTTAGATTCACGCACCATGAACCAGAAGTTCATCAAGTTATTTAGTGCAAAAGGAGTGATTAAAATCTCATATACCTATTGTATATGCACCATGAAAGAACTGAAGTTACTTATAGACAAAATAAATCAATTAATTCTCATTGATGCCAGAAGCGTGAGAGATTTATTGGTGCTCAAGATAAGAAGTTTACGGAATACAAAATTAGAACACATCACTGCAAATTCCTCTTGAAGAGGATATGTGAATCATTATGTATAAAAATACTTGAAGAAATCAACTCATGCCTAAAGACGGAGTTAGAATCAAAAGACTTGGGTTGAACTAATAATTGTCTCGACATGCAGATCGAGCATCTCACTGATGGAGTTACGCTAGTCGACCTACTTGAAAGGTCTTTAAAGACATCTTATTGTATCGCATCCACATACATACCTAATGGTTGCTTCAATCACTTAAAGTGGATAGAGACTCATTTAGACCTATAGAAGATATAGCAAATAGGTTTTAGGACCAGAAGTTCCTTACTTATGTGCAATTGAAGAATTTGAAATGGTATTGTCCATCATTTGTTATCTTCGAGACGAACATGCTATTTTCTATTAAGATAATTAAACTTGTGTTGCACTTATTAGTGTAGATCTTAAAGATAACATTGAAGATTGTTATCTTAAGGGGGAGTAACGAATTGTAAATAATCATGAAGATTAAACTGACTCCTAAAGGTCAAATGATTCTGAAGGTCAAATAGTTGTACTCTTTTTTCCTTTCTAAATTTTTTCTCAAAGGGTTTTCTTAGTTAAGGTTTTTAAAGAGACATTCAATGCAATATACGAGTAAATGAGTCATTAAGATTGATTCAGAAAAGAGTCAATGCAACACATGATCTCCAAAAGAGTGGCAGCATCAACATCCAGCAAATTCGCTCAAGTGACAATCTAGCGGATTTTTTTACGAAGGCATTACCAACGTCAACATTTAAGAAGATGATACACAAGATCGATATCCGTCGACTCAATGATCTACAATGACTATATTGAGGTGGAACAACTGTACTCTTTTTTCTTCGATTAGTTTTTATCCCAATGGATTTTTTGGCAAGGTTTTAATGATGCAGCAGTTTCTTTTAGGGATGGTCAATCAAGATGGAATGTTATAAATATATTATAATATTATATTTACCATATACTATGATAACCATGTAAACTCTAAAAACTCATAATCCCATCTGTAACTCTATAAATAAAAGACTTTAGTACTCATAATAATATACATCTTATTCTCAATCTCTTTATTATTCTCGTATTTTATTTAGTTTATAACATAAAACATATATTATTATCTAAGACTATGACTACACGAATTATTCTTACCTAAATAACAATTCTCCCCACAACCACCCTCATATAAATAAATTATTTGCTTTAATTCTTTGAAAGGTTTATACCCTTTTGTCAACTGCGAATTTCCTTGGTTCCACAAAAACCAAGCCTCTCAAGAACTAATAAAAACTCTAAATCAACAATTCTCACACAAGAAGAAGAATGATTGACGAGAAAGCATAAGCATCTGCATATCACATTTGATTTATATAATTGAAGCCACAAAAATCCAAAAACAATGCAATCGCAGCAAATAAGGCATAATTATTTGCAGTTAA
Source organism: Lavandula angustifolia (assembly GCA_028984105.1). NCBI lineage: Eukaryota > Viridiplantae > Streptophyta > Magnoliopsida > Lamiales > Lamiaceae > Lavandula > Lavandula angustifolia. The sequence continues at coordinate 6,960,192 of CM054804.1, read as the reverse complement.
TTCCCAAGTCGGAATCTCATAATCCCACATGAATGGAATAATAATAATAATATAAACATAGTAACACTATGCACTTACTACTATTTTTGGCACGGCCGTTTATTCCTCGTCTCAGGCGGCCCAATAAACAACTCCGTCTCCACATCCGATACCTCACTTATCTCCGCCGACGGCGCCACCGCCCTCTCCTCCTTCGACCCTCCTTCCCCTCCTCCTTGCGTTTGAAGCACAAACTGCAATAATAAAATTAATAATCATGTTTCAATCTTTGTCTTAAAATCACAAAAAGCATCCTAATTAATAAACTTTGTGTAATGATTAATTAGATAATTTCCTACCTTCTCAGATAGCATTGCATTCTCAGCAGCTAGGGCTTTCTCCTGCAAATTATAAGAGAAATATTTAAAAAAACACGTGCATGAAAAAGGTTTCAAGTTTGAACTATTTACTACCTTAAAAAAGCAAATCATAAAAATATTATATTATAATAATAAAAATAAAAACTATTTACTTACCTTCTCCTTCAAGTGCTCGATCTGCTGCTTGAACACTTGCATCTACATGCATCATAAAGATTCAAGAATCGCGAAGAAATAATATCGGTTCTTGTACGAGTTGAGATTTTGAATGATATGTATACCTTCCTTGCACGAATGGTGGTGACACTCCGCTCGAGCTGCTGTTCTAGCTGCTGCAGCTCCTCCATGTTGCATGAGCCTAAGCTTTCCCCAAGCAGCTTCCTAAAGTATTAGTACTTAGTACCCATCATATAATCTCTTAACTTGAAGAGTAACATATTTGTATATGTATATATGTATACCGCTTTGCTTGTTCTAGCTGCTCGATTTTTTTCATCATGCTTGCTGCTTCATGCTTCAAGTGCTGCAGCTTAGAGGTAGAATGATGAAGAAAAGAATGTTAGTAAATTGGTTGGGGAAGTTTGAGTTTTTTTCAAGTGTTTGAAGGGTATATGATGAACCTGCATGTTGTGCTCGGGAGGAAGGTTGTTGGCTTGATTATCTTTCGTGTGCTTCTGGTAGCGCTCGATCGTTTCATGCATGCTATCAAGTGTATACATCGAAGGAATCAGTATCTATATTCAATATCTACATAGAACAGAAGTCGAAAAAGGATGATATCTATGAGGAGTACACCAATTTTAAGACAACATTATCATATGCTAATTGCAACTCATCTAGTCCTAATTCCAAATTATTACAAGACATGTTTCCTTTTCTTCCGAATTCCGACACAAGAAAAACACAACAAAGATAGAGAATACATTCTTTGTCAAGTTTTAAGCTTTTCCTAACACAAGTTAAAATTCAGACCTATAACCAATTCAAACTAATTTTCATCTACCTACTCATAGAACTTAGCATTAAACACAAATTCAGTGCATAGAGATGTAATAATGTATATCATGCAATATTGGGTTTACTTGATAGTTTACAAAATTTAGTGGCATGTATAGTTTTGGGGAATAATCATAATGTGATGCAACAAGAATGTAGATTGATGTAAACCTAGGCTCCAAAATGTCAAAAACCCTAGCACCATATCTCTACACGTTTCGTTTTATCAGTACATGTCGCATGCACATTTTTGATACGGTAAACATAATCTAACTAATCACACCACAAGGGCAAAACACATGAACCAAGGCGAATATGGAGTTATTTCTTATGTTGTCTTTCATCTACAACACTAAATGTACCATTACAATCTACAAACTCACCTATAATTAAAGAAGGCTTTTAGTTTTTTGTTTTTGTCTTCTTTAATTTATCTAGAGAAATACCCATTATATATAGATTAAAAGAAACTCCCATAAACATTGTGGGACACCTACCAAAGACAACCCCACACTCCCCAAATGACTTAAATCTCAACAAACAACACAATATTCTAATAACAATATGCAAAGAAAGGACAATAATGCATGTGTATGTGGACGTATTACACATAATTTAATACATATATACATTTATAGCTAATACACAGAGAATCTTGACACACATCTCTTGTGTAATTAAGTATAGAACCAAGGGGAAAAAAAGTGAAGGTGATACCGTAAAATATAGCAAAAGGGGGGCAAGTTATTGGTTTCTACAACATTGCATATGGAGATCCGTACAACCCTTTTATGCACAAAAGATTCTGTGAGTGTGGTGTAAAGGGAACATATCAAGACTATGGCCTCTTCAACAAAGACAAGATGCTCTCTCTCTTAAACATTTAATCCATACTTGTACTACATTTGACAACTGGCCTTTGCAGCAGTTCTCTCTAACTTAAAAAAAATCACTCTCCATCACTTCTGCTCCACTAAACACCAAATTAACTACACTTTCTTTACCATCATCGTGAATTTTTTATTTTTTTAAATTCTCATGATGGTTAGTGGGAATCAAACTCTAAGCTTTACTCAAGATTGTATGTATATTTTATATCATGGGATTTCAAGATTTGCATCTTTGTTGCCCTATTTCATTTATAGGGAGCTACCTAGCTAGCTACTCTAGAAGAAGCCCGGAATTGTATGGAAAAATTAAGGCTGATCACCAATAATTCAAGAAAAGTAAAAAGTGGAGTTAAAAATGATATCTTGAGATGGTTTTCTTGAAGGAGAGTGTGTTGGTTGTTGAGTTTATTCATAGAGGTGTGATGTGTTTGTGAATCATGAAATGAAGAAGGAATTTGATGTTTTTCTTTCTCCGGAATTAACCAAAAATTGAAGCAACTTTTGAGGAGATAGAAAGAATGTTTTTGTTGTAATCATTAAATCCTCTACAAAGTGTTAGCCAGTTTTGATTATTTCTCTAAATTTTCAAAGAACTATGCCATCTCAACCTGTCCGTACATATGATTTCCTTAAATAAACTCTCCTACTTCCTCCCTTGATCAAGTGCAAAAGCATGAAATGAAGTGATACACATACATGTATGTATGTATGTATGTATGCATTTAAATAGACACACACCTATGTTATGATAAAGTCAATCCCATAACTTTTAATCCAGCCTACTAAAACAAGAAGTTGCAACCAATTCATGTAGGCTCAAGAAAATTAGGCCAAAATTCAATTTTTTCTCAAGATTTGATGTACAAGAAATGAAAAACAAAGCAGATGTTTCATCAAGAAGGGTCTGGTCCACTCAAAACACAACCAAAATCAAGAAACAGATTGTACGGATCATCCCTTCTTGAATTCATTCAATATATTGAAGGATCTGGTTGTGCACATGAATCATCATCTCAAACCAACCCTCAAAAACCCAACTCACATATGAGAGAGAGAGAGAGGTGGACTGAAACTGAAATATCAAGATTCATTCAAGAATTTCCATATTCCGAGTTCAAGAAGAAAGACACACACAGAAACACAAAGGGGTTAAATTAAATTAGACTAGATTACCTTGAGCTTGCAAATTCATAGAGCTTGCCTCTAGGAGAGAAGATGATGAGTGCCACCTCAGCATCACAAAGAACTGAGAGCTCAAAGGCCTTCTTGAGCAGCCCATTTCTCCTCTTTGAGAAGGTTACCTGCCTGCTTGTGGCGTTCTCTATACGCCTCATCTGAGTCTTCCCCCTCACCATATTTACCCTTTTTCAACAAAAAATTGTCAAAAACAAGTGAAAAATCACACCTTTTGAGCAAATTGAAATCAGTATGATGATGGGGTGAAATGGGTTTTGATTTTTTTTTTAAAAAGATGGTTTGTTGAAACAAGAATTTTCCAAAAATAAGTGGGTGAGGAAACAAGAAGATGAAATCAAGGTGTTGGAGTGTGGTGATAAAAAAGGGATGCTTGCAAATTTGACAAATACTCAGAGAACCTTTTGGTTGGAGGTAAGAGGAGAAATAGGCCTAAAAAGGGAAGAAGAAAAAAAAATCTGATGTGTTTATGTTTATGTGAGAGAGAGAGAGAGGAGAGGAAAGAGGAAAGAGGAGAGAGAAATATAAGATAGAAAAAAGTTTATTTTAACAGAGGGATGGTAGCATGTAGACAGATTGATTCACAGTCCCTTTTTGGGAATTCTATGAATCAAGTGGAGAGTAGCAAAATATAGGGCCACACACACAAGGGAGAATACTAATACTAGTTTCCCTTCTTCATGTGTAAACCTTCTCCCCTTTCCTCTTCAAACCCCAACAACAAAAGGGTAGCCAGAATAAACTATTAACCACAATGGGATTCAATTTTTATCGACAAAAAATCTCATTCCTTTGCTAGTTTTGGCCTACCCCACATACCCACCCACCCCTCAAAGCTAGATAAGACATGAAAAAGCAAAACCCATCAATTATGAAGAGAGATGAAAATGCATGGCCTCTATGTCTCTCTCTCTCTCTATAGATACACAAATACATACACATAATGCAGAATACACACATCTACACACACATGCCAATTGAGTTAATTTGATGGGAAATTGGGGAGTCCGTACAATGTTAGCAACACGTCAACATCTGCAGTTCTTGAACGTACAGAAAGCAACCAATGGAAGATCGAAAACGCATCACCTTGGATACCCCAGAAGGGCCAACCCTACCTTACCCCACCCTCCCTCTTCCTAGTTCTTTTCCTAATGGGTCTTATCCCTTGTGCCCACGCTTCCTTATCTTTCTTAATTTGTCACTAAATTAACATCCACTTACTTCTTCGACCTGTCTCCTTCCGAACCACATCAAAATGTTTCTCCCTCGTTTACTTTCGATGGAAGAAAAGATGATTATATAAAAAAAATTAATCTTTTTGTGGGTTTTCCAGGAGTTTTAAAAAAAAATTGAAAATGAACTTTAAATGGAGATATTTGAGTATTATGATTACTGTTGAAAGTCACCCATCAACTATTTCTTCCCAAAAAAATAAAGGGTCTTTATTACTAGAGTTGACTTCAAGACTTTCCGGTTGTGTTTTATTTCTCTACTGTGGATTATATCATGAAAATATTACTCCCCTCATCCCTTTAATACCATCATCTTTCTTTTCGACACGGAAACTAAAAAAAATAATTTAGTTATATATTATATGTGTTTAATTGTATTAAGAAATTAACACAGTTTTCGAGAAATCCTTGTGGAAAAAAATGAGAATTCATTCAAAATTTATTAAAGCATAATTGAAGCAATTAATATTTTTTTCTGGATTTTTTTTTCATGTTGTATTTTAAAAAATAATCTAAAGTTTCCAAAAAATTAAAAATCATAATTTTCTGACTTGTAGTGGAACGGAATCGTATGAGAGAGAAACTTTTGGAGATAGAGTGTATAAGAATGTGGGATAGGTAATGAAGGATCCACCTCATCTTTTAGGTAGTGTTTGGAACAGCTTTCAGCTGCAACTGTAGTATTTGAAACACTCAACTTTCAGCAGAAATTCCCTATTAAATATAGTCAAGATAGAGAAGCTGCTTAAGCTGCTATGACACAGCTTTCAGCTGCAGCTTTCAGCTTATCTATTTATTGGACTATTTTATACTTTAAACATTAATATAATTCTAAAAAAATCATTAATTTTAAACTTAATATTTTTCTTAGTTATAAATTTAATTATAATTGTATTTTAATATATTAATTATTAATTTGATAAAAGTTATTTTATATTTATTATTTATAAATTTTATATTTATTATTTATAAATTCTTCAAGTTTAATGAAATAATTATTATTAAAATTAAATATAATTAAATATATATTAATTAAAATAGTGGGTTCATAAATTTTGAATTTTAAATTAATATTTTTTTCTATTTTCATTTAATAATAATTATTTCTTAGCTACGTAATTATTAAAATTATATAAAAATAATATTATTATGGATTTTAAGCAAATAAATAATATTTAAAATATAATATGTTTAAGTTAATATGATATATTATAAATTTATATAATATAAAAATTAATAAAATTTATTTATTTATTATAAATTATAACTATTTAATAATTTTGAGGGCAAAATGGATATTTTATTTAAAAACTTAAATAAGCTACTGATATCAGCAGTTTTCCAAACACTATTTTCTCCACTTTCAGCAGCTTTGAACACCTACAAATTCTCAAAACAGCAGCTTTCAGGCGCTTTCAGCACTTATCAATAAGTTTCAACTACCCCAAATACCCACTTAATGTAGAGTGTTTTTTGCCATTAAAGGAAATAAAACAGTATTATTGGGACAGCCTGAAAAGAAAAACGAGACAATATTTATGGGACGGAGTGAGCATGTGTTAGTTGTAGTGATTTGTTATACTCAAGTACTTGTGTAAGATTGTCTCGTGGATATTTTTACTTGATATGAAAAATATTATTCCTTTTGTTTTGTCCAATTGAAAGTATCTCTTTTCTTTTCAGTATGGTTGTTAAGGAGAGTTGTTAGTTGTATGTAACGTTGCGGGTTCCATAAATAAAGTGTTTGCAATAATTTTGTCAAAGTAGGAAAGAGTGAATAGCAAATTTGGTGTCTAAACTTTCAACTATTTTGATATTTGGTGTCTATACTTCTAAAAAAAATTTGGTATCTAAAGTTAGCAAATGTTATCCTGTATATTATTCATCCATCAACTTTATAAAATTCTATAAGGATAAAATCGTCAATTTGGATACATATTTTTTAAACAAATTCATTTTAAAATAGTCAATTCGTTTAGTCTTATAAAATATGTTATTGAATCTAAATATTTTATTTAAAAAAATATAATTATCTAGATTAATCTTTAAAAAATGTAATAAAAAGTCACACAATTAATTAGAAAATGCTATTTTTTACAGATAAATTTATATTCAAGATTTAAAAAAATACTTTATTTTAAATTTACTACGTGAGATTAGTATTTTTATTTAATAAAGATATAAGTTACTTAAATAAAATTATAATTTTCATTTTAAAATTTATGAGTAGTTTTTTATTATGTAATGTAGCAATTTAAATTTAATAAAATACTAAGATTCTTACTTCAAAATTTGTTTGTTGATATTTTCTTTACAAAATAAAATGTTCCAACTAATATGGTTTTAGCTGAAAATGAAAATTCATTAAAAATTAGTATAAGTTTAACATTTAGAATTTTATTCCTTTTATAAATGATAATATATTGTAAATTAGTTTTTTAATTGTAATCTTTTGGGAATATGTTTGGTGAGATTAGCATTTTGGATTTTATTTTTTTAAGTATTATGTTGGAAATTTACTCCTTTTAAATCAAATTTTAATTTTATAAACAATAAAATGAATTGTTTAAGAAATATCCATCTAAATTGACTATATTGCCCCTACATAACTTGTAAGAGTTAATAGTTAAATTATAGAGACACCAAAATGGATAGCATTTGCTAAGTTTAGACACTAAAAAAATAATTTCAAAAGTATAGACACCAAATATCAAAATAGTTGAAAATTTGGACACCAATTTTGTTTTTCACTAGAACGGTCCGAAATTGAATAGAAGACACATCCAATGGGACATGAGGGAATATTTCTAATTCCAAAATCTGTAATATGAAAAATATTTGTTTAGCCACATTTTAATATTAATTTTATAGCCAAATTATGGTGAATCGTCGAAGATATACGTAAGAGGTGTTTGGTAAAACTGTTTCGCAATCATATATTCGTATAAACTCCATATAAAGTGTTTGTATTGAGTTTATTGGAATCAATATTTCAAAATCATATGTTAAAAAATAATTAGGTTTCTCAAATCCCTACTAACTTTTATGGGTTTTGGTCTGATTTTGAATTATCTCCACTCGATTCTAAGCTGCGAAAATAACGTCTTATTAATAAATCTACTAGTTATTGCTTATTCGTATGGTTCTGTGCGCCCAACGAGAGCATAGTTTAAAAAAAACTATATTTAAAAAAAATTGACTAAAAAAAATATATTTATTCAAAATGGTTAATTTGATAGAATTACTTATGTGCCATACATGTATTATAAAATTACATATTCAATAAGTAAATAGGTTCGTTCATGCCTTCAACTACCGGCAAGTCTATAATAGGCTAATGCCGCTCTACCAATTTTCATAGTACAAGGATTTTAATGGACATTATCATACTTAATTGTCGGCATATAAGTATTACTTCTTCGAAAATCGATTTGACCTTCAATTGGTGCTCTCCCTCTCCTCCCTCCCTCCCTCTCTAGGCATCTAAACTTATTGTCATTTAATAGCATGACAACAAATTACAAATATCTTCTCTTTTGCCCGTCATTTAATTTATATATATATATATATATATATATATATATATATATATATGGTTCAAATAGTGAGAAATAAGAACAATTATAGGCTCTTTAGATTATGTTAATTGATGGATGAGATCTGTTTTATTTTTTTTTCGGCCGAAATGCACCATGTACTTGTTAAAATTTGCCCAAAGGATATAATTGTCAATTGCTTATTATAATAACCTAAAACTGTGTATATAGCAAAAATTATTCCAAAAGAAAACCATATCTGTTTTTTCCGAAACTGCGCGTTTACACCTTGTCATCTTCGTTCTGCGGTTTGTGTATCATCTCTTTGATTTTTCTTTGGTTGTTTTTTTTTGCGTTTCTGTATCGTATTGTTTATGGCGAAAGAGCAACATATCTGATTTTTCCAAAATAAGTTTACACCATTCGTCTTCATTCTGCAGGATGTTGTTCTTCTCTTTGATTTTTCTTTGGTTTTCTGTTTCTCCTTTCTTTATGGTATTGTCCGGCTCTATTTTTTCCTCTTTGACCGATTCTTTTCAAAATTGTGAATTTTGACCGATTTTGATTCCAAGAGTTGATTCTTCTCAAAATTGTGAATCAAATCCTCCTCAAAATAACCTCAGTTAAAACATGGAAGAGAATTAATAAAAATAACGTTTACAACAAATGAAAGAATATAAAAAAAATAATAGATTGTGCAAAATTACAAACATAACCTCAATGCAAACTTTTTGCCTTAAAGGTGCATTTCGGGATTTTAAGTGATGGCATGATCTGGAGCGTTAAATTACTTGATCAAACGGTTATAAACTGTTCTTATTTCTCACTCTAAGGGTGTTCTCATATGATCTCTCATATATATATATATATATATATATATAAAATACCACTTGCATGCAAATACAATGTTTCCTAGTGTTCATGAGCATTTATAAGGTTTTATGAAAATAAGCTAAACCTTAGTTAATTAGTATTTTTAGGTATATCCTTGAGTAAATGAATTATTCACGTGATTAATAATGCAATATGTGCTTCTAAACTGGGGCGGAATCATGAGGCGGGTCCTCTAAATCATATCGAATCACAAATTTTTTACATTTAAAAAAAAAATATTACTTCGTAGCTTAAAATTGTAGATTTAGCTCTATAGTTTTTCATATTAAATCTGCTCAAACCATAAAGCATGACTTACATCTATCATTGTACAATTCAAGTTCTAAGTTCTAAGAAAATACTACATATATAGTTGGTTTCCTCAAAAAGATATGCTAAGAAGTGGCTCTTTATATTGCATTGATATTAAATCAAATTATAAAAAATAAAGAATTATCTTACCTCTTTTATTTGCCTCTTTTCCTAATCCCACCTTCTAATTTTAGACATTCTAATTTCTATTTAAGGCCAAGTAAAGCCCCTTTAATAGTTTTGGCATATAATGCAATGAGAAAGCAAAAAAAAAAAAACTTGTTTTGCCTAGATCCCACCTTCTAAAACTAGACTTTAAATAGAATAAATATTTCGAAAATAGTCACCATGTAATCACAACAATAAAAAATGGGATTAAGTAATGGATTCCATGGTCCATATGTGTATTATTACTTCCAACGCGATAGACGTTTACTCGATATAATATTTTGATTAGACCTGTCGATAACTATGATGACAACACATGGTAGTCCTCACGCTCGGGAATTTAAAAAATATAAATTCAGACAGTGTAATTCACGTCAGTCGCGGCAATCACGAATAATATCGATCATGAGATTTGAATAACATATCACTTATGAAACTCTCGATTATTTCGTTTGATGACCCTAGTTATTGAAAATACTCTTTCCACCCCTCGTAAAGAATTCCACTTCTTGATTTAGGTTTAAAATGCAGAGAGAAATGGAATGGTCCCGGTGAGAGAAGATGAGCAAAGACATGAACAAGTGGATAAGTTGATTCTCGAGAGCATGTCATTAGAAGTAATATTTTACATCGAAACCCCCCAAAAAGTAGTGTTATAATATTTACACCCCAAAGATGGTTTAATTAAAAAAAGTCCAAATAAATGATTTTGATGCCCTAATCTCAAAAGTTGTGGTGCCGACACCTGTCGGCAAGTGGGTCGGTTGTGGTTTTTGGACTATTCTCTGGGCCAATAGGCTTAGGTTTCTCCGAACTCTTTTGTTATTTTTAAGAAATTTGGGGCCGAAATTTTAAGAAAATGTATGCAATTCTACGTGGGAGGGGACCACTCTCTAGGCGTGACAAGTGCGTTTCACTATATTAATGTTGGGTTTTATTGAATAATTGTGGAAGGTGGTGGGCCGCTGTGAAATTTCCTGTTTTGTGGTAATTATTTTTTCAGATGAGAAGTCTTTTATTACACGGTTTATGTGTTTTTGGACTTTCTATTTATATATTGTTGCGGGTCAAGATGCATCTTAAATTGTCTAGAATCCTGATTCTTTTTGTAAAAATATTACAAATTTTATTAGTTTTTAATCTTGCATTTGCCCTGTATATATTTTGAAAATATTCTTAGTACGAGGGCATCAAGAAGACAAGAACTAGTGTTTCAATAAGCTTCCAATCATGGGTAGATTCATAATTAACCATTTGGGAATACAAAATTTACAATTCTGAAGGGGTCAAATAGTAATTGTTTATAAAAATATCGACAAAATTTCGAGTTTTAGGGATTTTTTGAGGGTGTGATGGCCCTTCTACGCACCTTTTGGATCTGAATGTTCTTTTAATATTATATTTTTTTCGTCTCATAAATTTTGTTCCTTTTTTTTTTTTTTTTTCATTTTGTCCTGTTTTCTGAAATGTTAAGGGCTAAGATTTATATACAATTTGATGATCCACAACTTCACACACAAATAACAACTCTTATAAATAATCGGGCCGCCGGAAAGAAATTAGACAAGATCTATAGGAAGGAGTCAGTACATTTTAATAAATTTGTAGATTAGATAAATATTAATTTAATATAATTTTGGCAAAGTTGAGGAGAGATTTAATACAAGACTTTACATGGTAATATTTCCTTGTTTAGTAAGAGGTGGTGCCGCAATTATTGCATACTTACGTGGACGTTTTGCATAAGTGTTTTATTCCCGATAAGTGGCTTCTGCCCAACACTTTCTTTAATTAATATTTTAAATTTGGATACGATTTTATCACAGATATAATCATGAGTTTGCACATATAGTAACGCATTTAGTGGAACAAAATTCATTCTACCTATTTATTCAAAATTTGCAAATTTTAAAGAGTTAATATTTAAAGTGCGCATTGAATAAATGCGTTTCGATTTTGAATTCATAATTGTTTTCCACGAGCGTGAACAAATATAGTTGGGGTGGGGGGAGATAAGATGACGAATTGATGTACAACCACAAAATTTCATGTGATTCATTTGAGTTAGTAACAACCAAATATGGCCATTGAAAAGACTAGACAAGAATTTCACTTTTTTTCTATTGACTGCGGAGTTTTAGACTTACCTGACAAGAAATATAATATCTTAAAGTCGTGCTTCTCGTAATTAGTTACCCACTTTTTCTTTTTTTGGTGCCTAAATACGATTACGTAATTCTTCCCGTTTTATGGGCCGCTTTAAATAGAAATTATTAAGGTTGCTAACATACAGTCTCATTTGAGAAAAATATTAATCAAAGGAGTGTGAAATTCTGTGAAGCAAACTTGACTTTGGAAAAACAAATAATTTTGATATTTAATCTATATCTATGATTAGGTGAATTAATTATGTGATTAATAAAAAATGAATTTTAATGAATAAGTGGTTGAGCTTAAGCTAATCAAAACTGAAGTATTCAGAATTAAGAAAGAAAACAAAATCTATAATTTTGAAATAAACGTCGGAAAAATATATTTTTTTTTCAATAAAGGAAAGCATGATTCCAAACAAGAGAAGAGAAACGAATAAAGATTGTACTAAGGTTGTTAGAGAAATTAAAATCTCCAAGGCTAGAACATAATAAGTGGGGCCATTTGGACATCCAACAAATTTATTGCATTTCCTTGCAGTTAATGTAAAAAGCCAAACTGCACCTGCAAAGAATTGAACCATATTTTCTCACATCAAACTCCACCTCTGATACTTTATACCTCTGCAATTCCACAAAATCAGACAAGAAACCTCAAAATCAGACAGCACAAGATTCTGATTCTATTACCAGCAAAACATTCTCCACATGAGAGTATTGGAACTAGAAAGGAAGATCAAAAGGGCTAAATATATAAGCAAAACTTAGAAGCACTGCATCAAAAGATTGTGATCTACAATACAATCTCTAACAAATCAATAACATCACAATACAGGCATGACATGAGTCATTACACGACTTCCTCGAGTAGATCTTGATCGGCTAAGGAGGGAACTCTGCGCAATAGTTTGGGTGCAAAAAGTGCTATAAGCAAAGGGTTTCTTCTCAAACAGGAAGTAAAATCATCCTTGCTGATCCTCCCATCATTATCCACATCAAACAAACTAAAAAGACCTTGGATCTGTATAAATCGCAATAAGCAAGTTTGAGCGCGAGTGCAGAGAGGAAAAAAAAGGGATAGACATCAATGTCACACTTTGCTATAGAGGTAAAGATGCGTTACAGCTGGTTATTAGGTTTAATGATGCGTTTGAACGAGTCAAAATACTTAAATGCATGCATATATACATATACAAATATGGAGTGCAGGATAACAATATCCATCAGAGTTAAAATTAAATCAAGCAACAATATAAGCCACAAAGTCACAAACCACATGAAAAAAAATATTCATTAAAGCAGAACAGTTATTCGAGTTTAAATCTCCAATGCAGGTGTGGTTCGTAATAAAGGAGACACGTTAAATATGTGGCTAACGTAAATTGGTGACCCAGATTGTCTTTGATGCGATTGAATCATTATATTTTACTATTTTAGTCAGAAAGCAGGACTGACGAGTAGATATTAGCCAACTAACCTCATCAGCATTTAAACTTGGAATTGACAGCGAAACTGCAAACTGCCAAAGAAAACAACGTAGGGGATCTCAGGATAACAGTCATAAGCCAAATGGGGAAACAACATCAAGTAGAGCCCAATAATAGAGTATAAACCTCTTGCTTCGAAATCTGATCCTTCCCGTTTATGTTGCATTCACCAAATGCTACATCACATGCATGCCGGAACAGAGAGTTCTTCAAGATGTGGGTTGAACCAAGCAAGAACTGAAAGGACATAAACTTCCAACTGTGAGAAACATCTTAAACAGAATATAGCATCCATATGCTAGCGTTGTGTTTCAAATATCCAGATACAAATTAAATTTATGAGTATCGTACAAACTCGCCTGCTTAAATGTTATTTTACCAATCTTCTGCACATCAATGAACTCAAAAATCTGCAGAATAGGGAAAAGAAAAAAAAATCCAGTAAAATATACCAGGCACAGAAACAAGGTCAAGCACGTACTAATCCTGGCTTCACTGAGATCTAATTCTCACTATTGATACGGATATCTACGGAACATGAGTATAATGATAAATGTGTAAGAAAATAAATTGCATGAGGTGTCACAAGCCATCCGTAAAACTGATAAAGAATTGAATCAGCAAGTGAGAAAAACTGACAAGGCAAATTCTACTCAATAGACGTACCAAATAGTTACTTGCATCTAAAACTTGCATCTAAAATTGTCATCATTCATCCATCATTAACATTTTGGATAGCATACAAAAGACCAATTCACCATCGGAATAGGTATAAGGTTCAAAGTCAGGAGATTCAAACTTGATATAATTGAGAACTAACCTTTTCAGAAAGGCTACAAGGTTTCAGTCTCAGAGCTCTGAGAAAATCATGGAGTTCAACATTCCCACTGAAATAAAATAGAAATATTGTATCAGAAACAAGTTTTTCAACACTATAAAAATGATCCTTAATCCATTTCGAGATGCAAAAGCTGCAACTTTAGAAGAATCCCACATTTTTTCAGGTGAGTGAGTACAAAAGTTGTAAGCTCAAGAGTTCTCTGGGCAGCAACAATCTTTTCAACCGCATTTCTTGAGTATTTAAAGAGACAAGAGTTAAGCAAACTCAAAATATATTGCTAAAAAATTGGAAGCTAACTACAAGAAAGCACCTCAAATCCCGTACTATAAAGTAGTTTTTCTGTGTTTGCCTCTTGTTCACAAGAATTTTTTATCTATTAAAGAATACGTAACACAACTCTAATATCTGCTCCCAGGATCGTTCCATCTTTATTCATAAACTCAATTTGGAGATTTTGGTTTAGATTACTTGGAAGAGAATTGATGAATTTCAGTTGTGCTGAGTTAACACGATTTATAGGAGGTAATTTAAGAGATAGATATTAGTTCAAATGCAGAAAGAATTTGCATTGCTTAGAACAAACATAATATGATACATTTAAAAGCAACAAAAAAGCATTACGAAATACCTGGAGTCGGGATTCATTGACAGAAATACCTCCAAAAACTCAACTGCTTCCATAGCATTCAGATGCAATGACTGCAATTGAATGGTATACCAAAATCAAAATAGTTTTTGTAAGACATTTGCATAATGCACGATTTTCAGTGTGTTGAATCTACTCTGTAACCCAGATATTTCAGCCAATGGTCACTACGCTTCATCAGAGAATTAATCACAACAAGAGAGTATCGAGTAGAGAACATTATGATTTGAAATTCCACGAGTCCTACAGCTAATGTTTAGAGTAAACTGTACATCATGGTATAGAAGGGAAACAGAAATAGTAGCTGTTATTTTTTAATTTCTAAAGACTTAAGAAAAGCAAAATAACTTACCGACTGCGCCCAGCCAAGTTCTACCATATACATCGATGGGTTTTCCTGATAAAAGAGAATGCCAATGTTATCAATGAACTAATATGCATGAAATCAAATTGGAGTATCACAGTGCCTTCAGTAACAATTCAAATGGGATACTTTCCATATGCTCATATAGGATTGACCATTGAAGACAGAGAAAATGTAAATTTTATGAAAAAAATAACAATTACGATAAATAGATACGACTAACTAAACCTATTAAAACCATAAGACCGACACTGATGTGAACATGAGTGACCCAGCTTACCCATAATTTACAAAAATAGGATTTGATATCCCAAATGGACAAAAGTCTCAGACAATAAATCAGAAATGAGGAGTTCTGAACCAGATTCAACATAACTGCAGGCTGAAATATTACTGCTATAAGATTTAGGGTAGATTCTCCCAGTGCAAAAGTTGTTAGGGCATTAAGGCAGTTAAAACACATGGAAGATTGAGGCACCACAAGCAACTATAACATTACACAGAAAGGGCTATGGCAACAACATATGAACTTATCATATTCTCTTTAAAATTGGGGAACATAAATTTTCTGAACATATTACAGGAAGTACTGCTGAGTACTACAATTTTTTGGAAGCATTGAATCAGCTATTTACCCCAGGAGAGGAAGGAGCATCATGAAAACACATACACATGGTGTGCTACAAAACATGTGATCTATATACAAGATCAATGAGCAGCTATACGGATGACATAAGATTGGCAAGATTTTCCTTTCCTCAGTCTTATCCAATAAATGATATGGGAATAAGGAAAATACAAAGGAAAATGTTCGTGATAACAAAACCGTGGCAAACCTAACAAGTAACAACTCGACATATTTTTCTGGTGACTGAAGAAAATCATATGCAACCTGATTCAACTCAGCTGCCTTAGCAAGAAGCATAAAGTCTCCATATGAGTGAGATGTCTGCACCACATTGAGAGCACTTGCAATGGCACGACCAGTCTGTACAGGATCAGGCACACTTGAGAGAAAAGAAATTTAAAAGAATTATTATGTAATGTTTATGAAATAGAATTCTAGATTTACAGGAAAAGTAGCACAGTGATACAAATCCAGTCTATCGTATAGCCTTATAAAAAATTAGATGAGGCTCACCCTCTGAGCAAAATGAACTGCACTCTCTTTCCGATTTTCATTAGGATACACGAGCGGAAGATACTCCACCTATGAATAGTGACAGAGAGTATGTTAACATAACAAAAGTGTTCACGCATGGGGCCTATGGGCTAACAGGATGTTACTGTAACATACAAAGGAATCATTCGACAGCTGATAGGATTATACAAGGCCTCTTTGTACTACAAAAATATTTTCTATATGTATTTAATACCATATAAATATTCTGTTACTTCACTTTTGTTTCCATTTACAATTTTTAGGGGTTTCCAATTAATGAGAAATGTAACTGCATCTCAAACATGACAGGATCGGGGATTCCCATAAAATATGATACCATACCTCCATGAAATTGTGAAACTGTGTAAACATTCTGATCATTAACTTAGCAAGTGCAATATTCCCCCTGCACAAGATGGTGTAAATTTATGAAATGGGACTCATAAAAGAAACTAGTTCACATACAGAGAGAACCAGTAGGAGAATGATAACTGGCAGTACCAGGACTGATCAAAGTGTACATAAGGGTAACGGACAACAACTGGCTGAACTGGATAACCAGGGATGAATGCACCAATTTGAAAGGAGATAAGAACTCTTCCATTGCTTGTTGTTCCCTCAGGAAATAAAAGCACACGGGGATACTGATTGCAAGAAGCTTTTCTCTGTTTTCACATCCTTAATAGAACATTTCTGTATCAAATAGCTTATATGTAGATAAATTCAAAATAAATACATTTTCAACCAACAGCAATCACATCAGAGATACTCATTTATTTGTTTCAGTTCAAGAAAGAATAGTTGATAGAGCATATGGGTTTTTCCTACCTTTATTTCATTTACAGCATACTTCCTGGATGACTTCGAGAATCTATCAACATAAATTACCTAATGCAGGAAAAGACATCATGATTAAATAACATGTCCACAAGCATCTTTCATGATTATTATGCCATTAATATATGAAAATCAATGAAGGCAGACCAAATAAGAGCTGATGTATCATACGTTACACCATGATAAAAATTTGAAACAGACTTAACAGATTCTAAAATATACCTGCATTGCTCTGATGATGGTTCCAACAAAAGGCATGGAATCATGCGACTCAGCAGACACTATTGTGGGAAATAATTCATAGAAAAAGAATATTGGGTCAATATATGATACATGATTAGAAACGATTATAGGAGCAATCTCCCTCGGAGCAGGTTTTCCTTTTCTTTTTATCCAATGGAAGCTGCAGAAGAGAATATGCAAAAGAAGCAACAATCAGTTTCTGAATCAACAAAAAAAATCACTCAAATGGAATGGCTACCGACCACAATAACTATTCAACTAGCGAAGTAACAATTAACAGGTTGCTCAGCAGCAACCCTAAAAATCACTGATTTCATTTAGTTGTCATGCTTCCCCAGTCAGAAATTTAAACTTATATCGAAGCATACGACAACAACTAAAAAAGCTCAAAACGAATCTAGGTGTTATAAATCCTATGAGGAACAAAAGCATGTCATGTCTGCATCAAAAAGCTTCCAGAACAAATTAGACACTTACAAAAGAAGTACAATTATCTTCTTCCAAACTACAAAACGCATACGTGTAAACTGTAAATCCGTCGGTCATCCGGGGTAAATCCAACATCGTACCCAACGAAACAACATCAATTTCAAATCTGCCACATAAACAATCTATCTAAGTTGAAGACCTTACCCAAAGCTGAAAAGGATAGCCCGACCACAAAGTCGAGTCACCCACATGAGGCGGCAGCGCCACTTCGGCATAGAATTCTGCCTATCCTTCCACCCCGCCAACGCCAAACGAGTCACCGCGTAACCAATCGTCAAACACAGCCCGAATAGAACAAGCCGGACCACCGCGATAGGCAAGCATATCACAATCTTCATCCACTCGTAGAAACCCTCGATTCTCGGCGTGTGGTTGCGGAACGGATCGATCGTGCTGGTCTCAGGAACCTCGAATCCTTCGTGCGCCCCAATAAACGCATATGGATTGTGACGACTCTCATCGCCGAACTGAAATAGTTCCCGATGATTGCTTTCGGGTAGAGATTCGGACTGCGGCTGATCGGATTCATCGTGGACGGTGACGATGACGTGTGGCTGCTGTTCGGCAGAAAGGAGGGGAGTGGAGAGAGAGTGGTCCTCTACCGCCATTGCAGAGGATGGAAGGTAGAGAGAGAGAGATGACAGTGGAGCGTTTAAATTGGGATTATGATCCAGAAATTGATTTTGTTAATAGATTTATAATACTAAAATATTCTTCCACATGGAAATAAATCAGTCAAATTAGGAAAGGAGGGAAAAAGTAAGCTAAGCTTTTGGGTTTTATTGTGAAAGTACGTTTATACCCTGTGTTATACGTTGGACCGTATAGATTTATACGACACGCTAATTAATATTAAAATTTAGATTCTCTTTAGAAAGTGAATTTATAGTATTTACATTTACTTTGATTACTGATTTATATACTTAAAACTATCCAAACTTGCTTGTAGGATTTCATAGCTTGATTTTAAACAACATTTAACTCATAAATTTGAGAAAGCAATACGTGTAATGCTGTCCGTTGCAATGTGCCGCTTCAAAATTCCCACGTGTGTATCGTCTGCATTTGGGGAATTTATGGTGGACCAACAATGTACTTTTTGCGGAATTAAGGAGTATTATGAATATCGTATAAAGGGATGGTGGGTGTCACAACCCCTATATCGTGCTAATTTGAGTGTATATTTAACCTCAAGGGATGGTGTAATGGTGAAGGTGGGTGGCTTGAGACTGAAAGGTCATGGATTCAATTCACACTAGACACTAAAGGGGTGGTTTAATTCTCCCGTGTGGATTTTCAAAATCTACAATTTCAATAAAAACACAATAATTTTCTAGTCTTATAACCATGAGAATAAGTGTAGGGTTCTTGCAAATTTCCATAAAAACACAATAATTTTTCAAAATATAAATTAAAACTCCGCTTTATTGCACAGGAGTGAGATCTACCCTATGCGCACCAAAGGTAGTGTAGGGTTCTTAAAATGATTCTTTAACCATATGATTAACAAATTTAGACTAGACTATCAAAAAAATAAGTGAATTATTGGTAGCCATGAAATGGAACACAAACTTGGGACGATGGATCTCACTAAATAATACTTCATCCGTCCCGTTAGAAGTGACGCGTTTTCCTTATATGGACATCCACTATAAGTGATACGTTTCCGAAAATGACAAATATTTGTGTGGACCATATTTAAATATAAAATGTCAAACAATATCTATATTATATAACACCACTTTCTTAATCTTCATGCCCAAAGAAAATGCGTCGCTACTATCTTCGTCCAGTTATTATCGACTTATTTCTTTTGAACACATAAATTAAGAAAATAGTACTCCCTCCGTCCCGCTAGAAGTGACGTGTTTTACTTATCGGGACGTCTCACTACAAGTGATACGTTTCCAAAATGACAAAGCTTGTGTGAACCACATTTAACTACTAAAAGGTCAAACTCTACACCACAAAACACCACACTTTTAATTTTTATTTCAAAAAGAATGCATCGCTTCTAGTTGGACGGAGGGATTATTTTTTATATATGTTATTTGATTTTTGTTAGTTACTTTTTTATCAACACATCGGGGGCGGCTGGTGGCTGCCACATAAAGTAGGTCTTGTACACCCCCGTCGAGACGAAGGCCTCATTTTTTAAACTAGTTTTATAATTGAGGCTCAAAATTTATATATTTTATTGTCTTTGTGTATAAAAAGTATAAAGATATAACTTGGCATAGTTGTAGTAGCATTAATTTTTTTTATGTCCAGTGTTCGAATCCTAAATCTAACAGTTTTGGCTTTGTTTTTCTAAAAACAAAGCAAGGCCTCCAAAAACTATAATTTAATGTAAAACTCACTCGAACTCAAGTCATTTAAAAAAGCTACATATACTTTTCCTCTAGATCAATAATATTTTAAATATTATTTTATAATTAAAATATATTTGTATGTTCTGTTTATGCACTCAAACAGCTTGAGCTGCCCCTCCCATAACAATGAGATATATGAACTAAGAAGTAATCCATGATCTCTCTCCTCCTCCTCCTCTCTCTCTCTCTCTCGCACACACATGGTCGCATCATGTTGTGTATGCATTTTATATTGTCCACACACTTGGATGGAAAAGATGTAAATATGAAAAAAGAAAGTGGACAGCGTAAAGGCCGAGTGGAGTTACGTCATTGGCCCACATGTTGTCAATATTTTGTTACTTTGCAGGTTTATGCCAATTAGATGCCGACTTAATGGGACCATAATTTCAATTAATGTTTCACAAAAGAGTGAGGTAATCATATCGAATTTTATATATTAAAAAATAAAATAATACTAGCGCATTGTATAACCGACTTCACACGGTTTTATAACCATGCCCCGTGTGCAAAAATTTACATTCCAATATTATATGATATATGGTTTTTGACAATCTCTGTTTTATATAATTTTACCATATAACTTTTAAAATAAGTTAAATATGTAATGAATATTATGATTTATATATATATTATAAGAATATACTATAATAGGTATTATTAATTATTTACATATATTATTATGCAAAATTACAAGTTTTATTATTATATAAAACTTAGACAATCTCTGTTTTATATAATTATTATTAGTGTTAGAACAAAGATAATAAATTATAAATTTGATAATACATTAATAATTTAATATATGTAGACAATATTAAATAACTAATATATTTGTGGACAAAGTTATGTTGTGGCTCTTAGGTTTTTAATTCTGTAAAATCTTAAGTCGCTCGGCTTGTCTCAGCTTGTTCAAATCCTATTATTCTGCCATGGACATGAAGTCAGTCTGAAGCTTTGTTTATGCCGCCACTTACATTTCTCTGCTTGGCTATCTTTTTAGACAAGTTTTTCCTACTAGGTTATTGCTTAAATGATGTAGTTTATGTATAGTATAGCTGAAGCTTGCAAGCAGATGCTTTGAAAACTTGAATTAGAATTTGAACATCGATGAGAATTAAGCATTGCAAATTCTTTCTTTTCTGTTTATTCCCAAATAGATTCAAGCAGCAGATGGGTGCATGAATGGCAATCAACATTCAAGTAGGAATAACTTGAATTATCAATCTGGAATGCAAACAGTAGAAACACTGTCTGTTGATCCATGGCTAGCTCCTGCATCTTTATGTTTAACAAAATTGGAGACGTTAACAAAATCAGTCTATTGTTACTTGTGGTACTGTGTATTTACAAACTAAAGACATGGAAATTAAGAAAGCACCTAAACTATCTTCAACCAACATCTGTTTTGGCTTCTCACTATTCCAATTTATGACTTTCTCAATATTTCTATCACACAATTCTCAATATCCTTAAGAAATGTCCGTATTATCACACGTATTAGATAATCAAGTCTAATTGCGTTTAACAATAAAACAAAATTGCAACTTTAACTATCATCAAAATTTGATTCTATTGCGTTACATTAAATGGATTCATTTTCTATTCAATATGGTGATTAAAAACCTCCCTTTCCAACAAAGAATACATTTCATTTTTTTCTCATCTAATTTGTAGATGATATTGTATGTATTACCGACAATATTAAACACACGTATCACTAATTAAAAATACATTAAACCACGATAATAGGATGAGTGAATTATAGTGAACTCATTTTTATTGTCCATTTCGATAGCGCACCAATACAATCATATACTGCATCATTTATAATTAAAAATATCCAAAATGGTTCTCCTTTGTCAGACTAATAAATTGTATATATTTATTTACAATTATATACGCAATTTTAAATTTATTAACTGCACACACAAAAGTTAGAGACTGGTGGATCATAGAATAAAGATTAAACAGTCACATTAGTGCTTCATTTTTTCCACAACATTCAAATTAGTGCTCCATCTTTCAATGGAGTTATATAAGCCTAAACGTGTTAATTTCGTCAGTCGATTCGTCTTCCCCTTTGCTTAACCTTCTCTCTTTGCTGACATGACTCCCTCTGAGCATTAACTATCTTACAACATTGAAGTACATCATTTATTTAATTAACTTATTCCCTCAAGTAAAAAATTGTGGATGATTTATGTTTTTAAAATTTGAGGAAAAGTGGCGAAAAAGAGGACAAATATACCTATCGAAAATTAGGGTGTATAGGCTTATATGAGTCAATTGAAAGGTGGAGGGCCAATTTGAATGTTATAATAAAACTGAAGGTACGAATGTAGCGACGGTATTTAGGCTTATATGACTTTATTAAAAAATGAAGGACCAATGTGAATGTAATGGAAAAGGTAGAGAACTAATTTGACTGTTTACCCTAGAATAAAACACGAACTACATGATCAAAATTGTAATTTTCTAAATCAATTAAATATTGCATATTTTTAGGTCATATACTTAATATACTAACTAAAAGTAAACGTTCAGTTCAAAATTGGTGTCACGTCGTTGCTGACCATTTCGTCATCATTAAAATTCCTAAACAAACCATAACATAAAAACAAAAAGAATAAAATCATAAGCTAACAACATTTTAAAACAAGTTTAAAATATTTAGGCAAGAAAGTGTAGCACGTTGAATTTTATAGTAGGCGTAAAAGGTTACAGCATTAGAGTTAAGGCTGTGAGGCCGTACAAACAAACCTCTTATAAGACAAGAGAAACAGTCCAGCAGTGTAAAAATGAGAGCAACTTTTTGTAAGGTGTTTATTGCGAAGCAAAACTCCTATTGGCTTTAATTCACATATATAGAACAGAAAAGTAGAAGCTCAAGATTTGGACTACGTACAAAAATCTTCTCTAGCATATCTGCTTGTCTCCTCTGCAACTTTAGCCCACTCGTTTTCAATTCTCTCTTTATACGAAACCTGCAACGACCATGACAAATGCTAATCTGCATTCTCGAAGATTATGAGCCCCGTTATGTTGTTTTGATTATGTCCCTATCGGATTACCTTCTCAGATATATGCTCTATGGAAACACATTACGTACATTTGAAAACTTGGAACATCAAATTTGCATAAATGTCGGGGAAGGAACGCGTATTATTAAGATGGTAGCAATTGAGAAAGCAGAGATATGAAGCCTAGAAGAGGTTATTGTTCAGGGAGTAGTACCTGATGAACTACAAATCCTTTCAACATGTCAGCAAAGTCCGTCTTTCTTTCTTCATCAAACCTTTGGATCTCACTCCGGTTATTTTCTTACAATCGTACAATTCTTTACATCAATAATCAATGTAACACGACAATAAGGGCACTAGTCAACAGCAACTTTAACCCCATTCTGAAAATGACGAGGATTTTAATTCTACCTATTGATGGAGTGGCACGATATATGGATATTTGAAGCAAATAAACAACGTATTTTGATTCCTATCTCTGTACACAACTGTAAACGTGTTTAACCTTCCCACATTAATAATTAAAATCATAGAGTTATACCTTCTGAATTACCTATACAGAAAAGACCTTAGTTATATGAATTTTTAATATGCAGCATCAGTTATTAATTTGTAGATGATATTAATTTAAGAACAAAAGTTTTTAGATTCCTACTGGCAAACGAGCTGAAAAAGTTGTAGCTAAGGTCTTTTCTGTATAGGAAAGCCCAAACCATTCACTCTAAACTATTGTTATGATCCACCAAAACCAGATCATGAATACAGAATCATTGACCTCTTGGAAGCAAATTGTTGAATATCTAAGTTGCCATCAAGTGCAATAATCTCTCTCCAACATGTTATGTTCTATAATTCTTCTGATACAACTATGCACCAGAAAATGATAAGAATTGGAACAGACTAGTATATCTATATCAAATATGACAAGAAGTAATCAGGGCCCAATATCTGCTTTCACATTTTCTATGTCAAAGCAATTATGCATACTTCATAACTTCACTTCAAGATGAATTAGTTGGATCAAACAACGAGCTTGTTCTAGTTCTATATAGTATCATGTTTTGGGAGCACTCTACATAGTCTCTAGCATAATTTTCACTGAAGTTCTACAATCTTGTGAATAAGATAAAATAAAATTAAAATGCACAGAAGTTGGATTATATAAAAGAGCTTTGTCATTCCATTCCTAAATCTTACAACTTCAGACATGGAAATTCCTTAGCAAAAATTCTACCGATCTTATATCTAGATATAGCATAAACCAGTATCAGCATCCAGAGGGACAAGGATATATGGCTTAAAGTACAAACACTCTCATGAAGCACAACAATCAGCATCTCTGGAAATATTTTATAACACGATTTCATCCAGTCCATGAAAATTACTTTTAACTGTTAAATGAGATCTTACCTTTAATACAGATGATGATTATCTGATTAACAGGAAGACATGAGAAAAACTTTAAATGGACAAGGTTAAGATGAATACTGACAAGTTTGCAAATAAAAAAAAAAAAAAAAAAAAAAAAAAAAAAAAAAAAAAAAAAAAAAAAAATTTTTTTTGAGTGGGTGTGGAAGCGGGGGGAAGAAGGGGGGGACGTGCTGCTGCTGTTGGAGGCGACACAGAGCGCTGTGAAGAAGAGTAAAGATTTCAGCCGTATACGACAAACGGTGGGGGAAGGGAAGGTGTATTTTGTCGTATGTGGTATTGCACCTCAATTTGAGGTGTTTGAGAAATGTATATCTTATATATATATAGATGAATTCGTAACAACTGATTTTATTTCGCCTTACACGGCCCAGGCCCACTGTATCCACACCAACAAAGTCCACTCAATTTATCTTTTATAGTAGTATGTTATATTGGTATTGAATACAAGTTAAAATAGAAAATAATATTATTATTTTTCACAACTAATGCAAGTGGCAAGAATTTGTTAACAATGACAATAAGTCAATCATTCAATCAAGCATAAAATACAGTACTCTATACATTCCATTTTACTTTTTCACTTTCTTTATTTATAACGCGGTTATTTAGACGAATTGGTTTATATAATAAAAGTGTGAAACTTATATAATTAATTAATTATTTAAAATTATTTTTGTGGTAAATATGTGGGACCATAAAATTATTTAATTATTTATAGTTAATTTGAGTTGGTAAATGTATATGGTCAATTTCCTTATTTAAAAAGTGGACATATCATGAAATGAAAAGAGTACAATACAAACTTAAAATATTAGGTTATCGCTATCAATACGTACTGAGACGATGTAGTTTTACAATATTATACTATATGATACATACTATACAAATAAAAAAGTCTCACCAACTAAACTAGATCCATCATGTGAAAGTCAGCATGTGAGAGACTAAATAATCACAAACAGTATCATGCCAATTGTCATCAATCCTCCTTCAAATGAGTGCATTTCGAGGGTTCTCTGCCCTTGAACTTCTCGCATCAAGGAGATTGGTTAGAACTAAAGATTGCTTCTTTTTCTAACATCATGGTAAGCTACACCATATCGGCTTGCACCTGTTCATACAAATAGCACAATCAATTAGTGTGTTTGTAAATGATTATTATAAGTATTTCTTATATATTTTGTTTAAAGTTGAAAATAATAACTTTTAACTAAATTTTGAGGGTTTTTGAGTTAATATAAAAAACAGAGATTTTTGGGTAAATTCAAAAATTATAATGCAAAAGCATATCAAAATGTGCTAACAGATTTAAGTAGATTATCTACTTAGTTTAAAGAAGCTAACACATAAAACAGTTTTTACAAATATTGAAAAGTTGTTTATACAATAAAAAAACCGAATAAAATAAAATAAGCTCGATGAATAATAAAGCATCAACCTCAATGGCTCTCCCTCATCTCTCTCTCATCTCTCTCCTCTTCCCCTCCAACTCAACATCAATTTCGACAGCCCCATTCGGGTCCACAGCAGGAGCACAGACTCCGGCCCACGATCGGCCCATACGGCCCGGTCCGAAAGGCGAATACTTCGATTCCCTTAGCCCACTGGGTCGGACTCAATTGGCGGTTCGGACCTTCCCGGGTTGAGGGGGCGGTAAGTGGGTTCGGGTCGGTTCATCTTATCTGGGGTGGGTACCCCACCTAGAAACGACCAAATAACTGAATAATCACAGTATTCGAGAAAGGTTTGACTTTGTTTGGGCAGTGGCAAATTTCGTAATTTATTGCGAAGAAACTTCGTTCATAGTTCGGAAAACCGACCCAAGTAAGGAAGAAAACCTGCAAATAGAAGTTAACGTGTTTACGCATGAGCCAATCATATGACTCCACGTATAACCAGGGATGGGTACCCTGTACCCCACCCACCTACATTCCTAAGCAATTCCGAATCATCAAAATCTCAAATTCCTCACCTGAAACAGCCATTGAAAAAGGTTGAATTATGCTTGAATCTTCTATCGGTAGAAACTGCTAAATTGCGATTGTTGGTAGAACGCGCTAGTTCGCAATGTTTATGTTCTTCGTTTGGCGCCACACCGTCGGGTAATTACTTGAGAGATTTCGATAAGGTAAATCATCTTCCTCTTCGTCTCGATTCGCGCTCCGAAAGGGATCAAACATTTTCATGAATTATTGGAGAAATTAGGCAGACAATTGGTGTTTTTCCTCGATCAATTCTGTCTTCGGCCATGATATAATCCTTATCTGGATCACTTGTCAGTTGTAGGTTCTACCATTCTTTAATTTGTAGAAGGAGTGGCCTTTTTTATGAACGTTGCTGTATGCTAGGGTTTGATTTTGATGTTAATTTAAGTAGAAGAAAGAGAATCAGAATTGGTATTTGATCTGCAAATGGAGAACCAGAACAATTATCCTGGACCTCCATACCCTTACAATCCGGCCTATGGCTATGCTACTGGTCCACCACCTTCAAACCAATACCCTCCTCCAAATGCATATCCACCTCCTAACCCTAATGCACAACCTGCCTATCCTCCTCCTCCAGTTTCCGGTCCATACGCCTATCCACCCTACCCTTATTACCAACCTCCATACGCCCCTCCGCCTTCCGGGCATCCAAATTATCCATATGCAAGTGCTCCAGTTCCATCTTTGCCTCCTCCTGCACCCCATCACACAGCAGATTATAGTTCCCACCCTTATCCATATCATGGATATCCAGCTCCCCCTCCCTCATCAGCACCTCCTCGGCCTAATTTCCAGTCATTTGGTAGTTTCCAATATGGTGAGGTTCATTACCTCCATCATCAAGCATCCGGGAGGTTGCAGCCTCCGGAGGTTCAGTCCGAAG
This sequence comes from Lavandula angustifolia, assembly GCA_028984105.1. Lineage (NCBI taxonomy): Eukaryota > Viridiplantae > Streptophyta > Magnoliopsida > Lamiales > Lamiaceae > Lavandula > Lavandula angustifolia. The sequence goes on along the minus strand of CM054804.1, from coordinate 6,932,713 downwards.
CTCCTCCTAGAGCCAGCACTGAATACTCCCATCAACATCAGCAGGATACTTATTCATCTGCTGGTGATCCAGCACACTCAGTTTACTTAGATGAAACTCCCTCCACCCGCCCTCCACTTTATCCGCCTATTGATGACCATTTGGCAAATATGCACTTGTCTGAAGGTCAAGTGAAGCCATCTGTACCGGCTTCCCCTCCAGCTCCTGCAACGTCTGAATTGGCCGTAGTTGGCCCTCAAAAGTTTCACTCAGGACCTTTGCCGGTGATTACTACTAATGGATCGGGTGGTAAACACGGCCATCACCATCGGTTTTCGTGGTGGGAGACATCTTGTTCGGGCAAGGTTGGTTCTTCACATCCTACATCATCAGGTGCCGTTCATTATGATGATGGTATGCAGCTTGTGCCAGTCTCGCCTTCTAAAACGTCTTTAAAGGTTTTGCTCTTACATGGGAACTTAGATATTTGTATATATGAAGCAAAGAACCTCCCAAATATGGATATGTTACACCGGACAATAGGGGATATGTTCAACAAGTTGCCCGGTAATGTGAGCAGCAAGATTGAAGGGCAGTTAAACCGTAAGATTACAAGTGATCCATACGTCTCCATAACTATAGCAGGTGCCACGCTTGCAAGGACTTATGTCATAAGCAATGATGAAAACCCTGTTTGGATGCAAACCTTTAAAGTTCCAGTGGCTCATTATGCTGCTGAAATAAACTTTGTTGTGAAGGATAATGATGTTGTTGGATCCCAGTACATAGGAACAGTCTCAGTTCCAATTGAGCATATATATAGAGGAGAACAGATTAAGGGATTTTTCCCAATCCTTAATTCTAACGGCAAGCCCAGCAAGGTTGGAGCTGTCTTGAGTCTTTCAATAAAGTATACTCCAATAGAGCAATTGAGCATATACTACAATGGTATCGGATCTGACCCCGACTCTATGGGAGTTCCTCAGACTTATTTTCCTCTTAGACGAGGTGGTAAAGTGACTCTTTATCAAGATGCACATGTACCTGATGGAGGCCTCCCAAATTTGATGCTTGGAAATGGCACGCAATATATGCATGGAAAATGTTGGAGTGACATCTTTGATTCGATACGCCTTGCTCGACGTCTGATCTATATTACTGGATGGTCAATCTGGCACAAAGTTAGACTTGTTAGGGATGATAATTCTCTCTCTGATTACACATTGGGAGAACTTCTGAGGTCAAAATCACAGGAAGGAGTAAGAGTGCTGCTTCTGGTATGGGATGACCCTACATCAAGAAGCATACTGGGATACAAAACGGTAAGCGCTTGCATTATGCCAAACATTTGGATTATTGCTCTTAGAAGTTGCATATCAATTTTATCTGAATATGATCTGCATCTGCTTCTGTTTTACATTTTTTTGGCATGGCATGAGATTATTTGAGTCGGATAGTCGGCCATATTCCAGTCTCAGCATCTTCTTCCTCTTGTCACGTAAAAACAAACACAAGTCCTCACATAGGTTCTTTTTTCAAAAAAAAAAAATCAGATTTTTTCAATTATACTTGACTAGTGTATGCAGAAGCATCATTCCCCATATTTTTGTAGTAAGTAGACAGATAACTATGAGAAGAAATTGACTTTTCAATCTTTTCAGCCCAACTTAACACTTTTTGTTTCGTTTCATCATATGTTGATCAACAAACTTATCTTGAAATTTATCTTTGACTTGCTCACTAAGTGGTATTTTCCAACCTGTAGCCATGGTGGGAACTTTAGTGTCTAATTTCCTGTAGGTGCACCATGTGAGTCCTAGTGCAATTTAATTTTATAGTTTAGCTCGCTAATGTCTAGTTGAACAAGTTTATCTCCTTAATCATTCTCCTAGAAATCCTTATTCTATTGTTGTTCGCATTCAGGATGGGGTCATGCAAACTCATGATGAAGAAACTCGTCGGTTCTTTAAACATTCTTCTGTCCAAGTGCTGCTTTGTCCTCGAGTGGCTGGAAAACGTCATAGCTGGATGAAGCAGAGGGTATGATTTCAGATGGATTAGTATTTATCTCTTGTTGTCATCATGTTTTATGCACATTCATTTTTGTTAAAGTATGCAAATTTGAGTTTAAGTTGAAAGTGGATGTTCGAGTTTTGAGTATGCTTGACACGTCAGTCTTTTGATCTTGGAGCCATCTTCTTTATATTTGTCAATTTATGTTGAAACATGGTGTTTAGTTCTTACAATTTCATGATTAGGAAGTTGGAGTCATTTATACACACCATCAGAAAACTGTGATAGTGGATGCTGATGCTGGAAATAACAGAAGAAGAATAATTGCTTTTCTAGGAGGACTGGACTTGTGTGACGGGCGTTATGATACTCCTCATCACCCTATATTCAGATCACTGCAAACTTTGCATTCAGATGATTTTCACAATCCGACTTATGCGGTAATTCTTTTCCTTCTGTATCTGTTGCGTTTTTATACAGACATTCTGTTAAGAATGGGATCAGCAGGGAAGACTTGTCTATATTAGTTTGTTTAATCTTTTTAAATATTATGTGCATTTTGTGATGGCCTGCATGTCATGTTTCTATTGGTTGTCTGGCTTGTTAGGTAGTATTTAAAGGTCAGTTCAGCTCTTTTATGCATTAGCTGAAAATTGGTGTAGAAACTATTTTGGCTCTGGAGAGTTGCCCTACTCTCGAAAGGGGCTCGACTTTGTTCGTCAATTTATCTTCTATTTCCTTATCCTTGTGTCTTTGGTTATCTTCTGAGCTTTTATGGATATCGTTTCTGGGTAAATTCCGTTGTTACGGTAAGGTATCGTATCAAGTGGTATCTGAGCGGTTAGATCCAGAGAGACGAAGAAAAATCATGGGTTACAGTGAGAGTAGATATGTCGATAGTGAGAGGGATGTTATGGAAAAAGAGCTGGGGTTGGTTGAGAATCAAACCCAGACTTTCACCGATTCTTTGAGGGATTTTTCTTATCAGCTAGAATTAATGAGAGAGTCCCAAGAAAAATTGGAAAAATCGTGGAAAGTGATAGAGAGAAACAATTTGGAGATTCGGAGGTTGCTGGGGTTGCCACCGCCACATGCTCCGTTTCATCCGCAAACTGAAATCCAAGTATCAGCCGGAGCAGAAGCAGAAGCAAATCTCCTAAAGGAAAATCGTTGCGCCGCTCAAAGTCTCGCTCAAGATCTGCATCTTCTCGGTCTCGTTCTGGGTCGAAAGCACGCCCCTTATCAAGATCTCCTTCAAGATCCAGATTCCCCAAACCTCATGTCTGCAAAGTCACATCCACCATTGACAACGCCGCGTCGCCGTCGCCGTAGCCGGACCACCAGACACACTTTGGATGGATGTGACCCCATCGAAATTAAATCAGAAGTTGCTTGGGGTTGCTATTGAAGAAAGAATGGGAGATAAAAGGGATCTGCCGCCGCCTATGAAGCCGACTGACATAGAGCTGCCGCCGGCTCTCATCGAGCCTGCAAAACTGCTGGCTCAAGCGCAGCGCGTCGCGTTGTTCTTGTGTAGCCAACCACCTGAAGCGATCTTCTCTCTCGCCGTCTGTCGCGGTGGAATTCCGTCAAGACACACCGCCGCCCATCCAAAAGTGAGGCGGGGAAAGTTATGCAAGAATCTGCCTAACAAGGGTTCCAGAAATTGGGATCGGGCCGATTCTCAAGTTTGGGCTTTCATTAATATTTTCAGAGCCGTGTGTTTAGAGCAACAAGAAAGGAACAATAAGGGCCTAAAAAGAAATGGGTTCCAATTAATGGATTTTCGCAGGCCCATGGCAAAAATCCGGACTGAACAGAGCCCAACTAGATTTACAACCGGCCATGTGAAGCTTGTTGCACCGATACCCTCGCGTCGACCGTCACGCCACTGACTGCGGCCAACGGCTGCAATCCGCAACTACCTGCCTCCGACGCTTTGATTCACCTTGAGGACAAGGTGAAAGTTTGGGCGGGCGGTATTGTTAAGAATGGGATCAACAGGGAAGACTTGTCTATATTAGTTTGTTTAATCTTTTTAAATATTATGTGCATTTTGTGATGGCCTGCGTGTCATGTTTCTATTGGCTGTCTGGCTTGTTAGGTAGTATTTAAAGGTTAGTTCAGCTTTTTTATGCATTAGCTGAAAATTGGTGTAGAAACTATTTTGGCTCTGGAGAGTTGCCCTACTCTCGAAAGGAGCTCGACTTTGTTCGTCAATTTATCTTCTATTTCCTTATCCTTGTGTCTTTGGTTATCTTATGAGCTTTTATGGATATCGTTTCTGGGTAAATTCCGTTGTTACGGTAAGGTATCGTATCACATTCTTTATATTATGTTTCTTCTGCCAGAGTCTACCTTGTCTTGTGTGTATGATAATAAATATGTATTGCTTTTTTTCTTCAGTTTCTGAGTAACGGAGAACAGTTTGTTTCTGTAAATTGCTTTGCCTTTTGTCCATTTGCTGATTCTAGCTGTTACATGAATAGGGAAATACAACTGGATGTCCAAGAGAACCATGGCATGACTTGCACTGTAAAATTGATGGCCCCGCAGCATATGATGTTCTGTGTAATTTCGAGGAGCGGTGGCTCAAGGCTTCAAAACCTCATGGCATTAAAAAACTAAAGATATCATATGACGATGCTTTGCTTCGAATAGAAAGGATGCCTGAGATATTAGGGGTGGCTGATGCTCCTTGTGTGACCGATACTGATCCTGAGAGTTGGCATGTGCAGGTATACTGATCTCATTAAGCTTTTAAGTTATTATTCAAGCTTTGGTGGAGGTGGGAAAAAGACTAAGGAAAATATTTGTGCTTTAACATGAAAATTTGAAAACTTTACTTGGCTTTGTGGCGATTTCGTTTGATTTTTGTTCTGCTTCCTACATTTTTCAGGTGTTTCGATCAATTGATTCGAACTCTGTTAAAGGCTTCCCCAAGGATCCTAAAGATGCTACAAAGCGGGTGAGTTGAAATGTAGACTCTTTTTGATCTAATTAGTTCTTTACTTGTACACTTTTCACTAAAAGTAATTCTTTTTTGAAAAAACAAGAACCTGATGTGCGGGAAGAACGTTCTTATAGATATGAGCATACACACAGCATACGTAAAGGCTATTCGCTCAGCCCAACATTTTATATACATTGAGAACCAGTACTTCATTGGGTCTTCCTATAACTGGAGCCAATACAAGGATGTCGGTAAGCACTGTATTTCTTTTCCTTTGTTTTATAAACTCCCACCTATTTGGTATCATCTTAAAAGTATTATATTTTGTGTAGGTGCTAATAATTTGATTCCAATGGAAATCGCCCTAAAAATCGCTGAAAAAATAAGAGCTCATGAGAGGTTTGCAGCTTACATTGTCATTCCAATGTGGCCAGAAGGTAATCCAACTGGTGCTGCTACACAAAGAATTCTCTTCTGGCAGGTAGCTTCTTGATTTATGCTTCTACTCATATCAATCATCGTAGGAATCACCAACTTTTCGTATTATCATATTTGACATCTGCTTGCAATTAAGAAAACAAGAATGGCCTTCTTTGTTATTCTTGAAAACAAACTACAAAATCTAGAGTGACCGATATGCTATTTGAAAGTCTTGCTAATTCAGCCTTGAGTCTTTTTTAGGAGTGTGTTTGTTAACCATTAGCTTCTATTCCAGCACAAAACAATGCAAATGATGTATGAAACCATATACAAAGCTTTGGTGGAGGTGGGACTTGAGGATGCCTACACACCTCAAGATTACTTGAACTTCTACTGCCTTGGCAACCGCGAGACTCTCGATGCAGGCGAGGCCCCCGACAATCAACCAATAGCAAACAATCCCCAGGTTCCCCATTGTTTCTTTCACACCAAACAAACAAAGCTTACACATTTTTGCATCCAAAATCTTGTCTTCCTATGAACTCTTGTAGGGGCTCAGCCGGAAGAGCCGGAGATTCATGATCTATGTTCACTCGAAAGGGATGATAGTAGACGACGAGTATGTAATCCTAGGGTCTGCAAACATCAACCAACGGTCCATGGAGGGTACGAGAGACACAGAGATCGCGATGGGAGCGTATCAACCTCACCACACTTGGACAAAAGGACTATCCAGCCCACAAGGAGAGGTAAAACCATTCTACCAAACATGAGTGATTAGTTTACTTTTACTACAATCTTGTTATCTTGCACTCTGAAGAAAAGTGGCAAACTTGAACACTCAAGCCATGCATTTTGTACAGATATATGGATACAGGATGTCTCTCTGGGCCGAGCATATCGGGTTTCTAGAGGAATGCTTTACACGACCGGAGAATTTGGAATGTGTGCGACGTGTAAGGTCGTTGGGGCAGGCTAACTGGGAGCAGTTTGCATCTCCTCAAGTATCGGAGATGAGGGGCCACCTTATCAAGTATCCGGTGGACGTCGACCGCAAGGGGAAGGTGAAGCCCCTCGCCGGATATGAAACGTTCCCGGATGTTGGAGGGAATATTGTTGGTTCATTCCTTGCCATACAAGAAAATCTAACTATCTAACTGTAACTTCTCTTTCGAAAGAGAGAGAGCGAGAGATTTTGTAATGCGTGTGTTTTGTAAATGGCGTGGAATTTTTTATTCATGAACTTGTGTCTGTGATGCTGATAAATTTCCTCCTTTTTTTTTTTTTTTTCCTTCTTGTTTAATATCTTGGGAGTGAATAAGTTATAGTTGTTTCACTGATTTATAAAGCATTTTTTTTCTTAATTGATGGTGTACAGTATAGATTCGGGCTGATCTTCGATTACGATGCAGGGGCGGAATTTATAATTTAGAATAGTGAAATAATATTTTCTATAAAATACATATAAAATCGGGATTCTACAGGATTTGGGAGCGTCCTCTTGATCGTAGGCTTGGAGACATAATATATTATTATACTGTAGATGGGGAAATTTCAGCGTGGGCAATTTTTTTTAAAAAAAAAATAATATAATATTAAAATCTAGATCTATTACTTGTGAAAAATATTAATTAAGCTATATACTTTCAGTATTCGTTATGCAAAATGCGACGTGGGAATGCAACAACAAAGTTCGTGTCCAAATTAACATTATGAACATAATTAAAGACCGTGTAATAAAAAACAAAATCAACTCTTTGAGCTTATCCATAATATAAGATTATCTCCCTAATTAAGTCAATTAAAAAAATAATTACGAGAAAATGGACCACCCAAACGCGTTGAAGTAATATCAGAAGGCCCACCAAAATTCAGAAACCCATTAACTGCCACGTCATCTGAGCTCACCACCTTACTTTTTTTGTCTAACCCTAGACCATAGATCCGGGACCACCAGGAGGCCCCTCCCCTGCAAAGTTCTTCCGGGGCCCACCACGTTGCCCTACCCTACTGGGCCCCCACCACACCCTCGGGCTACCGAATCAAATTTCTGCCGATCAAAGCTGCGGGCGCTTGCGCCGCCGCCACACTCGCGCTGCTATCCATCGCCGCCGCCACCTGAGATATTATGCAGGAGTAAATTGTTAAAGAGAGTTTTCGATAGAAATTGCTGCGAAAATTGGACTCAGTTTTGATCAATTTTTAATAAATAAAATCGTGGCGACGGATTCAAATTTCAAACCTAAAATCGTGAGTTCTTAGTTGCAGATGGAAATTCTTTGCCGTGAATTCCCCATGAGATGTCTCTGAGGATCCGAGTCCTCTCCGGCGCGGAGCTGTTGCTCGGACTCGGTAGGTTAGGTTTGTGACGTAAATCCACGGCCTGCACGATTTGCGGCGCGGCGGCGCCGGAAGGCTGCATGGAGGCCACGAAGGTTGAGATCGGCCTCGCCGCGACTGAGATGTTGGATACTGTGGCGGTGGAAGGTTGAATCGCTACAACCTGTGTCGTTTGACTGGGCGGAATGATGAGGAATGTTGGAGATGGCGAATTCGACGTTTGATTAGGGATTTCCCACACGGCAGGAATTGGTATCATTTGCATCAAAGGAACTGAAATTGATGCGGTGTTTCTCGAAATAATTGTGGAATTACAGGAGGAATTGTTGTTGGTGGTGGTGGCGGCGGCGGCGGATGAGTTATTCGGAGAGGAGCTGATGAATTCGCTGTTAGATGGACGTATACGTTTATGATTATCGCTGGCGGCGGAGGTGGTGGTGGCGGCGGTGGGGACTTTTAGGGTTCCGTTGACCGACATGGCAATCGCGGGGACGGTGCCGGTGCCAGTAGCGGCGATAATCGCTGGCTCCGCCCGCTCCAGCAGCCAGCGGATGGTTTCGCCGTCGGACTTGTGGCCGAGCTCTCGCGTGAGCTGGAAAACTCTCGCGGCGCATGTCGCCGGAATCCGGATCCTCCGGCCGCGGCCGTCGACTTTCTTATGGCGGTCTTTCGTCGACGACCTCTTCACCGCCTTCGGCTTCTCCTCCGCGGCTTCCGAATGCTCTTCCTTCATTACCACCGTACGGAGTGGCTGCGCCGCCGTCACCTGCGGCGGTGGAAAAGAAGTTAAACTTGACTCATCTCGTTTTGCTGAAGCCATGAAAAGTAGCAGAACGAATGAAACGTGAGAGGTATAAATAGCCGTTAATTTTCCGTAAAACAAACTCCTATTCTTTGACGTCGAAATCTAACGGCTGTTAGCCACATATACACATCATGGACCAACATATGGGCTCCATTTAACATATTATTCTTTTATAATCTCAACAAAACAAGAAAAAGGAATTCATTTAAATTTTATTTATATTTATGATAGTAACATTATACTCTCTTCATCTCATTCCAATTGTTCAGTTCTTTTTGGATTGTCCCATTCTAATTGTCAACTTTTTTTTCTTCTTTTTTTATAAAGTAATACTCAATAAATTTAGTGGATCCCACTATTTTATCACTCATTTACTCACAACCAATAACTTTCTTAACCTCCATGTCGAAAAGAAATTCGAGAATTGAAGTAGGACGGAGGGAGTACTTAAAATTAGATTACCTGGCTTAAAGTGCCTCATTTTCTTTTTAGTCTTATGGTTCATTCCAAAGAAAATTTAAATTATTAGGATCAAATTTAGCTACCACAAACAATCTCTACTACAAAATACTCCCAGTCTTGTTTGAAATGACTTATTTCTTTTTCGCGTGGGAATTAAGTAAGTAGATGATAAAGTATGAGAGATGACTATATGATAAAGTAAGAAAAAAATGAGTGATATGTTGAGAGAGTAGATAATAAAGCAGGAGATATAAAATTAGTGATATAATGAGTGTGATAAACTAGGAAAGAAGATTGTAATATTTTTGAAAACTTACCTTTTTAAAAAATGGGTTCCAAATGAGATTTCCGAAAAGGAAAATAGATCGTTTTAAATGGGACGGAGAGAATATCACTTTTTTAATTATCGTGTCGAAAAAAATAAGCCGCAAATAGCATGGAGGAGTAACTAAGAAAGAAAAGGAATTTTGAAAATTGCAGCCTAAGTAGGTGGTGGGCCCTCAATAAGAGTGTGTATTTGGAGGGGCCGGAGGCGGTGTGGTGGTGGACCACGGTGGTGGTGGTGGTGGAGGTCCGGTGGCCCTGAAACTATATTTACCATAGCCATTAATGAATTTTTTATCTTGCATCGGCCTACAGATTCAGGATAGTTTTTTTTTTTTTTTTTTTTTTTTTTTTAAAAAATTTTTTTTAATTTATGTTTTTATTTTAAGTTTAGATCCGATCTAGGATAGAAAAATTCGCCATTAATGTTGTAGAGCCTAGAGTAGTAAGTTGGGCCCACGTAGAATGGACCCCATTTTGAAGGCCTCTTACTCGTGGTCCCGACATGGTTTGGTACGGATTGAGACTCTTCGTTTTGGGTGGCCCCGCCTTCGAGGCTAATGGTTTTACTCCTGTCCCTATTTTATAAAAAATAAAATTATAAAAAAAATTTTATTAAATAAATTATAAAAAAAATTTATAATATGAAAATTAGATAATATTAATATTAAAATATAAGAAATTAAAGTAAATTATTGAAAAATTAATATCATAATTGTATTTGCTAATATAAAAGTTGTATAAAATAATCTTTTTTATATTATTATATTAATTAGATATATTAAAGTTGGTGAAAGATTTAATTAGATACAAAAAAAATTGCTAATAGGCATATAGATTTGGGACAGACGAAAAAGGAAAGTAAACATATATATTTGGGATGAAAGGAGTATTAAAAATGATCCTCTCACCCCTAAATGCAGATATTTGTACAACTAATTTAATTTTTTGAATTACTTCAGTTTTTATAAAAAAACAATCTCTCATTTCTTTTGAGCATAAAGTTTATGACAATTTGTTAATTGTGTTTGTTGAGTGTTCCACTGTAAAATTTCATTAAAAACTTTTCTTACTAAAAAAACACTTTTATAGAATTGAGAGAGTATATCAATTGAAATTTTTAAATACAAAATCAATAGTATTTTGAATAATTTGAAGTAAGAAAAACAATAATCTTCTCCCTAGCATCAAATTTCCGGAATACGGTAATACGTACTCCATTTCGTTTAAAAGATGTTAATAACCTCGATTTTATTTATATTTTTTGAAAATTTAACATTTCGCCCCAAATTTGCAGCATAAAGTATGCATGTTTGTCCCTTCAATTTTAATCCTGAATACGAGGGAGATGAATATCTTAAATGGTAGCAAAAACTAGTGGGTAAAAATTGGGATTTGTAGTTGTCTATTACACAAATAGTAGTAGGGGCCATAATAGAACAGGAAGGTGCAATGCATTATTTGAGTAGTGGACTCGCACTAATTCCATTGGAGTAGGGATGGGCCTAATAACAACACCACCTGCAAAGGCTGCCTACTAATCTCCATACCCCTTTCTCTCTCATAAACCTCATCTAGACCAATTCTTCACACGTTATTTGTGGCTCACTTTTTTCAACTCGAACGTCCCAATATAAATGGCTCATTCTAAAAAAGATAAAGATTGTGTGGAAACAATTTAGCTACCAAAACATCGAACAATCTACACTGCATGACACCACTTTCTTATTCCCGTGCCGAAAAACAAATGAGCCACAATTACCGAAAAGAAAGGGTGTAACTACCATCATCTGTCTAAATTACATGAGATGGCTGAAGTTATCTAATTTATTGTGAATATATTGTGTCCGATATTCACATGTTAATAACAAACATGAAAAAGAAGGGTCGAAATTGGACCTCAGTATCGAAATTCCTTTGGAGTTGTTGCAATTTTGGCTGAAGAAAATGATCTGCAAAAACTTTAACACTGAAGAAAGGTAGAGCTTGTTGAGGATTTCTATGAACCAGACATGTATGTATACCGCGTCTGGGCTCCAACGAGAAGCTCGATAATTTTCTCTACACGTAAAGAGAAGTTCTTGAGGAAGAAGAACTAGAACATGATGGTTAAGATAGCTAGCAAACTTACCAGTAAGAAGCCCCACAATGGGAACAGGTTCTAGTAGCTTCTGAGCACCATCAAGTTTTTGCCTGAAGCATAGAGCAAATGTTAGTTTTCTCCTTCTCTGTATATCGTAGAGTACGTGTAGAGTAGAGGTCAAAGTGTAGTATTACCGGGTATACGTGATGAAAAGTGGATCTCTCATGAGGTAAAGTGCCCACAGCAATTTCCTCCTTTTCAACTGCAATTTGTGCACACAAGCAAAGCTATCAAGATCAGATTTTGATCACAAAATCTCTCTCATACAAGCAAGAAAAAGCTTGGAAATTACCAGAATTTGATTTATAAAATAGTTTACCTTGCTAGTAAAAACATAATTCAAAAGTGGCTATAACAGAAAGGAAAGATAAAACACATTATTAACAAACTATAACCAGTCTAACCTCATTCTTTTCGTTGCTGGAAAGACGAAAATCTTTGGTATTTTGCCATAATATTGTGATGAATGAAATAAGTCCATTTCCAATGAGGTCAATGCCCAAAGAAGTAAGCCAGGGATACCACGACCGAGCCCCGTATTTTCTAATAAGCAGTACGTATATGAGCGGTCTCAAGATAAACATCACTTCACCCGTCAGAAATAAGCCCCCGGATACACCCTTCTCCGACAAGAAAGTAGAGAGACTCGGTGTCTCAGCTAATAGTACTGTACAGACACGAAAACATTTTAATTGACACGTAATACATATAGTCATATCATATACAAAGCAGTTAGTCGAATAAAATGGAAAGAAAGAAAATTACCTGAAGGCTCCATGATTTCTTGCTGCTGCTTAACTCTATACAACCACGTTGGCTCAGAAATTGTCCGGGATTTCTCACCGAATCTATTTAAGGCAGATAATGCCCTTCCCTCGAGATTCCATGGAGCCAGTTCGTGGTAATTTTTCAAAATGCTTGGAATTCCTTGAGGTCGGGGTTGAGATGATTGAGTATTTTGCTTAGAATCAAAACTATCAGACTCATCTCCGTCATTTACCGTCTCCCCACCATGCAAAAGCATTTTATACCCACTCTTTTGCAGAATTGCCAACCTAAGTAATACCCTATGAAAAAAGTTTATCTAATGTCACATATTACGGAGAGTTTTACTGAAAGATAAGGCACTTCAAATGAGTATATCTAATTAGGGTAAATACTTGATCGCTTCTGTAAACGCCAAGAAGTTCCATTTCTTCTCTTCGCCATAATATTGTTCTGCTGCAACTTCAACTAGAGTCTCCAAGTCTTTGAGTATAGTTATGCACAGTGAGAATGGGAAGGAAGAAGGCTCTACATGGGTTGCTTGTGTTTGGATCGGAGGTGTCTTGAGTATATGTCCATTGATGGTTGTTATAATACCCAAAATTGATGAAACTGCCACAAATTTTAAGACACAAGGAAAAACACCCAATCAATACAATAAAAGCTAACATCAGTTCTATATCAGAAACAGAGAGTTCATTTAAAATTCAAACAATTTTCAGCATCATTGACTATATATATAAGACTTCTGTCGATATTAAGATGTCAATGTAGTAGTTCTCTATGCATTAGTATGTTTTCTGCTTATATTTTTCCGGGATTTTTAAGATTATTATTGTACAAAAACAATAAGAGCATATTACAAGAAAATTATTCAATGATTGATTTTAATTCTTTTACGGTACTTAATTTGCCAGAATGAATAATACTCCCTACTTTGTCTTTTCACTCTATAATTATTGGGTGTGACTTCACAAATTCAGCATGTGAGAGCCCACAAATATGTCATACAACAGAATATTTCAACAAGAAATATCTCATTACTACTAAGAATAAGTTATAGTTACCGAAATTCTACAATACCTGCTTCTGGTCCAATTTCTGATTCCAAAAACCGCTCCGGTAGAACCCATGTTAAACCCTGAAAATAGAAGTTAAACAATCTGATAAGAGGGCTACAGCATGAACATCTTGACACAACTCAAACATCATTAAACTATCCAAATTCCAAACTCAGCATGAATGATTTGAAAAGGGCAAACATCATTAAACCATCCAAATTCCAAACTTAACATGAATGATATGAAAAGGGGAAGATAAGTCCCAACAGCAAGGGGTATAGCCCATTGCTATAGCAATGGGATATCACATTTTTTTTCATCCCTTTACACCCTCATCTACAAACACATCAACCAAGCATCACCTTTGACTTAAAAAAATGGGCTCCTCATAAATTGCAGATAACAACCAAATATACTGCAGAAAACAAACACGATAACAGTAGGAAAAAGATTCAAGTTTTGGAGGCTTACATTAGTCAAAGACTCCAGAGAATGCACATAATCTTTGTTCCTCCGAACCCATGTCTTGTAAGCTTCCATGGGATTCAAAGACGGTATCTTTACTAGTTTAGGAACCCTAATTCCTAATTCCACTGCTCAATTACAGTCTTCCTGCAATTCCGAACGAATCCCAAGTGAGGTAGACTAAGCAAGGACTGTATCCACATTCCAAAATAGACAATAAGATAATTTGGGCAAGACAACGGAGATTCCCCTTTTGACACCTGATTGCTGGCGCTGACTTGGAGAAGGGAATCTCCTTCCGATTGAATAGAGCTCGGAGACAACTTTTTCACTTTTCAGTTGAACAAGATTAATCTAATACTCCCTCCTTCATGTCCAACTCGCCGTTTTTGGTTGTCCATTATTTATGTTTCATATCAAATAAAGAAAAAATGAGTGAAGCACAATCAATCTAAGTAAGTGGACCTCATCCCTTTATACTTTTACACACCACAACTTTACATCTTTACCTTCACTATCTTAATTACCATGTCCAGTCCCAATAGGACATAAATAATGAGACGGAGGGAGTAAATTATGAATTCAATTTTGTAAAGAAAATAGAATAAATTAAATTAAATTAATTAGACTAATTAAATAGTCGATAATTAACAAAACCCACCCTCTAAATCCTGGGGGCCACTTCGAAATTTACATATAGTTTAAGGGCCCAAGTGAAATTATACGGCCACGCAGACGAATTTTTCTATCTTAGACCGGGTCTACAAGACCTTGTGGTCTAGGATAGAAGTTGTATTTTTTATTAATTTTTTTTTTACAAACATGTGATTTGTCATGGTTTTTAACTACCGGGTCTACAATTGTAGACCCGGTAGGATTGAAAAATTCCACGCAGACCCCCCTTCTTCAGTAGCTGCTTTTATTATTTTCTAAAACCTTCGCAGCTTCCCAAATCACAACAATGGCGATGGGTTCTGAAGAAGCCAAACTTGAGATTTTCCTTCAGTGGCTGAAGGTGCTTTTTTAACTTACAGAACGAGCTATTTAGTTCAATTGTTTTTGTTGCAATTTTATTTCACAAAACCAAAATATTGAAATGGGAATTTTGGATTCAGGTAAATGGAGCGGAGTTACGGGGTTGTAAGATCAAATACTGCAATTCGAGTAAAGGGTTTGGGATTTTTTCATCCAATGATGTTCCAGATGGTAAATTATTGATTTTTATTTTATTTTTCCATTAAAATTTCAGTATTTTTCTGTTCTTCCATCACAGAGCAGTCTTTGATCGGTTTATATTGTGCATTTATTTGCTAAGCAACTTAAAATTCCACTGGGATTAATTGTAATGGAACTCAAGAGCGCTTAGAGAAAGAAATTTATGATCTTTTATGGGATTTGAGATTTTCTTAAAGATATACTGTTCTAAGTTGAAACCTAGTGATGTAGTTATGAATTTTAATGACGAAGTACATGGCTAGAGATAGTAAATCTTGTTTACATATAAAATATAAATGTAGGCAAGATATGGACTTTTCCATGTGAAGAAACTGCAGCAGTGTTTATTATGATGATCAGTTTTAGTCCAGTCTTCACTAAACCTGAAAACAATCTAGTTGGTTGATTTGGCTGCTTAAATTCAGGAGTTTTTCTTGTGATTCCACTTGATCTGGCGATAACTCCTATGAGGGTCCTAGAAGATCCATTAATTGGGTCTGAGTGTCGGTCGATGTTCCAGGAAGGAGAAGTGGATGATCGATTCTTGATGATGTTGTTTCTGACAGTGGAGCGTCTACGAAAGAACTCTACATGGAAGCCGTATGTATACAATGTTTTTTCCACTTGTTTGCTTTGTTTAGCAGAAGTTGCATGCATTATAGGTAGGATTTCATGTCTTGTTCTTCTCTGGGTGAAAATAATTGTCTTGTGACTTAATCTCAGATATCTTGATATGCTTCCTACTGAATTTGGGAATCCACTTTGGTTTACTGATGATGAACTTTCAGAGCTTAAGGGAACAACATTGCATCGGGCGACTGAACTGCAGGTAAAGTAAAATATGCTTGAATTTCCATTATTAGCTATTAAAATTGTGGTTGCCCTTTCAGTTTCTCTATCAAATACTGACTGCAACCTTGAAACGTTGTATAGCATCTTATACTATTTTTATGTGGTCACTATTGTTAGTAATAACCCACGTTAAAGTTGTCATTTTATTTGGTTTGCTTTCTGATATTTACTATTAGCATATGTGACTGAAGACAGGTTTGTGTTAACAGAAGAAAACTTTGAAGACTCTGTTCGACGAGAAAGTGAAAAGGTTGGTGGAAAAGCTTTTGGTTGTCGATGGAAACCCAGAAAGGTGAGCACAAACTTGTAACTTACACCTGCACTTTCTCATCACTACCTCGACCTGCATTCTTCACCTTGCAATATTCTAGATTTTCACCATATTTTGTCATTAATTGGTAATCCATCTTCTGTGTGACTACTTATGCTAATATAGTCTATATAACATAAGAAATATATTTGTATTTGTAGTTAATTATTAGAACTTCATATCTAAGTTCCATCTCTTCCTTCTTCCTTGTTGGTTTTGCAGTGAAGTGAAATTTGAAGACTTCCTTTGGTATGTTCACACCACCTCCTGATGCTATGCATTCAATATACATTTAAACTTTTTAGACTAAGCTTTAGAAAGACCATTAATATGAATAATCGACATTCTTACAGGGCGAATTCTATATTTTGGACTCGAGCTCTTAATATCCCATTCCCAAGCTCCTATGTGTTCCAAAGAACTCAACAAGACCAAGAAAACGGAACTAGCAATGCTCCCGTTGAGAAGTTGGCAAATGGAGAAAATGGAAAACGTAAGGTTGCTTGCTATTACTTAAGGCAATTCATGTCTGTACTTTATTTAATATTTTTTAGTGCAAATTTTTTTTGAATTGATGGAATGCTTTTTGTTCTTAAAACTTGTGTCATGTTGTGATTAATCAGCCTCGGAGATGAATGAATCTACTACCCAACTTTCCGGATCTGAATCCACATCACAAGGAGAGACTACATGGGTTGAGGGTCTTGTGCCTGGCATCGATTTTTGCAATCATGGTAAGCTTATTGTTTTAGCTGATTTATGATATGGCATTGGTCTTTGCAATCATGGTAATCTAATTATAAAAAATATCATTTTTGGTCCTTTATTGTGGCATTGGCCAGTTTTTGGCCCTCTAATGTGGCATCGTTCGATTTTGGTCTTTTAACTTTCAAATGTGTCCGATTTTTTGGTCCTCCTGTGGAGAGTGCTGAATGGAATAAAAGCTTGTGAAGGGATTTGAAAGTTGAAGGACCAAAAAAGGGACCAATGCCACAATTAAGGGACCAAAAATGATATTTTGCCAATCTAATTACCTTAGATGAGTGTTCTATGTCATGTTTACATTAAAAAGAAATCATGTTATTGTAGAGAGAATAGATTGTGAGCAGCTCTCTCAATACGGCATCTTTTCCACTTTGTTGTATGATGGTTGTCGATCTATACGAGAAACTTGAATCAGAGGCCATATTGATAATTTAAAATATATATGTTATGCGAGTGAGAGACTATCGCATGCTATTCTTTTGTTATTTTGCAAAACTATAGACTTAAAGGCAGCAGCAACATGGGAAGTCGATAAGAGTGGATCGCCGACTGGAGTCCCCTTCTCTATGTACCTTCTTTCTGGTATGATTCTTTCTTGGATCCGCCTTTTCTACGTATATTTTATACTATTCTTATTTGAATCTGGTTCATCAGAAAACTGGACTTACTTCAGAGTGCCATTGAAAAAATTGTAAACGTGAAGCTGTTTTTACCTACAAAGGCCTTCATAATTGATTTGCTTGACCATTTCAAGAGAGATTTTCTATATTGTAAATCGAGTAAAGTTATTGCCCGTCTTAAATAATGAAGATTGTGACGACATGCTATATATATTTTTTTCCTTCAGCTGGAAACATCCTCCAAGGTGAGAGAGAGATATCTATCAGTTACGGCGACAAGGGTAACGAGGTATGCTGCATTTAAGTGATTTATGATTTTGCTCCATTAATTGGCATATTTTCCCTTGCAAATCTCGTCTATTCGTGAAGCAGTAGCCTGATTTTAGTTAAAATCATACTGCTAGATAAACTTAAAAGTGTCATAGATCTGTAGAGATTATCAAAATCACAAGACTCAGAACTAAGAAATATCTTTTCGATAGCTTTCTGGGAGATTCTTGATAAATTCGATTTGGCAGGAACTTCTATACCTTTACGGATTCGTCATGAAGGACAACCCACATGACTATCTTATGGTAATAAACATTGTCTACCATTTATATACTTTTATTTGATCATTACACTCTCCTTCCTTCTTCTTGTTGTTATCTTGTTATAATTTCTCCAATTTGAGATTATTTTGCATCCCTGAATGGTGTAGTTACATTATCCAATCGAAGCTATTTCTGACACACCCTTTTCCGAGAGCAAATTGCAGCTTCTCGAAGCACAGGTTAGTGAGTTATTTCCATAGAAAAAAGCTCTGATTTGGTAAGTAGTTTGTTAATAAGCTCCTTTGGTCTTTAAAGAAAGGGGAATTAAGGTGTCTTCTACCGCAAAGTTTTCTAAACAATGGGTTTTTCCCCGAAAGTGCCTCCTCCATCAAGGCCTCCGATAGCCAACGCTTCAACTACAGCTGGAGCGGAAACCGCAAGATACCCTCATACGCTAGCAAACTCATTTTCCCCGAAGAGTTTTTATCTCCCTTGAGAACAGTCACCATGAAGGAAAGCGAACTTTACCTAGTGTCTTCATTACTCGAGGAGGTACGCGTACACCATGTCAACGTCTTTTCTCCTTTATAATTTAGAAACATCTTACTCAATTAGGTGAATTTTTAGAAACATCTTATTCAATTTGGTGAGTGTTTTTTTAGAAAAATTCACATAATTGAATTTTGGAAATTGTTCTTTGTAGCTTGTTGGATCTGAAGGAGAGCGACAACCATCCGAAACTGAAGTCCGAACCGCGATATGGGAGGCTTGTGGCGATTCGGGTGCTTTCCAACTGCTCGTTGATCTTCTTAACATGAAGTAATTTTCGCCATTATACGAAAATACCCTCAATTTACTCTCATTCCGTTATGATTCATAACTTTTTTTCGTCGTTCTTACCGTATCCATTCCGAAGGTTGACAGAACTCGAAGAGGGTTCGGCCAGCGAAGAAAGCGACGCAGAGTTGCTTAAGAAAGCTCACAGCGGTGAAGACGGCGAGTGGTAAGATTAATTGATTTATCATTCTAACCTATCTCCAACTTGCTTGCGTTGCTTGTTACTACTTGCTACACTAGAATGGCTTACGTTTTTCGTCGCCTCAATTCTCTGCAGGTGTTGCGCGAATGGCTCGGTTCGGAGGTGGGTTAGTACAGTATACCGTCGAGGTCAGAAAGAGCTGACTCGTCGATACTTACGGGAGGCAGAGCATGCGTTGCAGTTAGCATTGAGCGAGGAGAAACCACAAGGTCCGCAAGATTTCCGTTTGTATCGAGAGAGTAGTATTAGATAAAAGATATATTTCCGACTTCCTATTATCTATTGAAAGTCCAATTCAGCGTTGGATTAAAATTTCCATCAGCATGGCTGTTTAATTAAAATAAAATTAATACTTCCTTTTTGTCCCAATAATACGTCAATAAAATTAATACTTCTTTTTGTCCCAATAATACGTCTATCAACTTCTCCGAAAAGAAAATAAAACAACAATAGAAATCTAGTAGGCAAACATTATTTTACATGCAATTAAAGGAAGGAGTGTATACGATGAGATGTATAAAATTGGGAGCATTAAAAATAATTTAACTTTCTTACGAGTAGTTCCATGGCGACCAAACCAAACAAACAATAAAATATACGAACAACGTAAGAAACTACTAAAATAAAAATAATTCATTTCTTGTTCATCAGTTTCCGCAAACAGCGACTCCCAGAAAACTTGGTCTGAAACAACTTGTACTTCATCAGCTCCGCCGTTGTCGGCCTCTCCACCGGCTCCCGGCACAAGCACGCCGCCATCACTTCCGCCAGCGCCTTCGGAGGAACTCTCCTCGTCTCGCCGCGAAAGCACGAGAAAACCCTAATTTTCTCGAGTTTATGATCCAAACCAAACTCATTCGCCACCAACAAACTAAACTCCTCCGAACTCGGAATCATCCCGTAAAACAACTCCAGTGCGAGAAATCCGAACATCAACACATCCCTCTCCTTATTTATCTCCTCCAATTCATAATCTTTAACAAATCCGGAGTCCGCCGTAATCGAACTCATCGGAATCTTGACCGCGTAATTACTATCAAGCAATACGCTTCCGGCGCAGATATTTCTGCATACGAGATTCCTCACGTCATGCATGTGGTGTACGAATTTTAGGGTTTCTTTGAGGATGAAAGAAACCGCCTTCTCCGGCAGGCCTCGTCGGAAACCCGACCGCATGATTGACCTAATCGGGACGGTCTGCGGCGGCGGCGGAGTAATCAGCCAAAGTTGTTTCTCGGTGATGAAGGAGCAGTACACCTTGCCGACGCTGTGTTGGTGGCGAAAGAAGGTGGAGAAGTCTTCGATTTTGTCGATGTCGGTGATCTTGATCCCGACGTTGACTTCTTTTCCGGTCGCCGGGTTCGCGTGTTTGGCGCGGTGGATGGTGGCGCCGTCGGGAGTGAGGTCGGCGGAATCGAGAACGTATTGGCTTCGGTCGCGGGGGAAATTCATTGTTGGAGATTAATTGGATTGTTGATAGTGATGAACTGTTAGATTTTATAGGGTTTTAATCAGATTTATAAGCCAGAGTTATGTGATAAGTTATCTTTAATGTGATACATTATCTATCCAAATTACCTAAAATAATTTATAATCTAGGGTTAATCCCTAATTTATATCCAATTTATGTGATACATTATTTTTTAAAAGGATATTCTCCTTAAGTACACCAATTTTTTTTCCAAATTCCCTTTTGGTACACGAACTTTCGGTTTATCCCATAAATACATCAATTCTTAATTTATTTCAAATTGCATATGGGACAAAAATCATATTTGACATGACATTTTTCGACGTGACATAGCTGGTGAAGTGTCGAATGAGTCAGCATTGATCGTGTCCAAGTTATCAATAAATATACAAAATCTTTATAATTCTTTTTTGCACATGAACTTTGAATTTTTATTTTTTTTGTATACAGTCAAAATTTAATATATATATATATATATATATTATTTATTATTTATTTCTAATAAGATTTTTTATAATGAATGACCGAATTCAATTGAACCAAATAATGTTAATTTTATTTTTTGTGTGTAATATGGGAATAAAATGTAGAATGAAACGTAAAACACTGACATTCATCTAGCAAAGTTTAGATAAAAAAGATGTTCGAAAAAGTAGTTGCAACAACGAACAAGAATGAGAAAAAATTTCAAGTCTCTTCCAAATAATAATATTTTTTTTAAATTGTTTGTATTAAAAAAAATCCTAAGAAAATCTTACTAAAGTATAAAATAAAATAAAAAAAATAGTAAATTTTGACTTTGTAAAAAAAATAAATTCATAGTTCATGTGCTAAAAGAAAAATTGTAAAGAGTTTGTATATTTATTAAAAAACCGAATAAGTCGATGCTCACTCACCCGACATATCAGCAGCCACGTCAAGCCAAAAAATGTCATGTAAGTTTTGATTTTTGACTCCATATGCAATTTGAAACAAATCAAGAGTTGGTGTATTTATAGGCTAAATTGAAAGTCCGTGTGCAAAAAAAGGAATTTGGGAAAAATTGATGTATTGAAAGGAGAATATTCCTTTGTTAAATGATTATATTTGTGATTTTTGTTGGGTGGATCTGTATGGTACATTTTTGTTAAATGGATAGACTTGTCATTATTTTGGTGAAAATAAATTGAGGATATGTTTGTAACTGCTTATTATAAGTATTTTTTATTTTCTTTTGCTTGAAGTTGAAGTTGAAAAAACTACTTTTAATCCAAAGTATGTAGTTTTTTGTATTAAAAAGCAGATATTTATGGTAGTTTCGGAAATTATGGTGCTTTAAGCAGCAACACCTCAATAGATGCTTATGGATTTAAGGAGATTTGCTGCTTAATTTTAGAGAAGCTAACGCAGTATACAGATATTTGCAAATATTAAAACCTGTTTATACGTTTTAAAAAAACAGATAAGAAATTAAAATGAACTCTTACAAACACACTCTAATATGGAAAAATTAAGAAATTGGATATGCTCAGATTATTGATATAGATACTGAAAGTTGGTTAGTTATAAATTTATAATATAAATAGTAAATAATTAATGAAAGTTGAAAATTCTAATTTAAAATTCCAAAAATAACTTGCATTTATTTAGTACTACTAACTTTTTTAATCAGGAGTTGATAGTATGATACTTCCCCGTCCCATAATTTTTGTCTCTTATTTTTTTTGGGACATCTCATAATTCTTGTTCATTTATCTAAAATAGCAAATTATTACACAAACTTTATTTAAGAGCCCCACCATCTTACTCACAACCAATCACTCTTCTAAATTCCCGTGTCCAAAAGAAAAGACACAAAAATTGTGGGACGAAGGGATACATAACACCATATTTACCCACATGACGACCACTTTAAACGTGTCAAAAGCCGAGAACCTGATTGAAAAGGATCTTAAATAGATTTGATTGCACTTACAATGGTACGATATTCAAATTAAAATTTTTTGTTTAAATCTTTGCAATATATTCGGGTTTTAAGACCGAATAGAGTTTTTTGTCTAACAAAGGTATCAATATTTTTATTTAATATTCCCACCGTCCCACAAATAATGTTCATCTTTTCTTTCCGGGACGTCCCACAAATAATATCTCATTTTCTAAAAAAAATAATTTTTTATACACAATCAACCACTTTTTTTAAGGGTCCACTATCTTTACTCACAACCTACCACTCTCCTTAAATCCCGTGCTAAAAAGATAAGGGACATTATTTGTGGGACGGAGGAAGTATTCTTTATGAAAATAACTGTATTTTTAAAATTAAAAGTATTTTTAATAATTTCGTTATAATATTTTCTTAAAGAATACTAAATATTTAGTTTTTATAATTATGTCATAATGCAAAAAAACTAAATACTTCCTCCGTTCCATTAGATCATCTCATTTATTTCGGCACGGAACTTAAGAAATTTTATGTAGTTATATTTTATAAATTTAATTGTATTAAGAAATGAAAACAATTTTCGAAGAATAATTGGTGAGAATGAATGAAAATAGATTTTTTTTTCCTAAGTTTTTTTTTTCATGTTGTAATTTAAGAAATTATATTAAGTTTCCAAAAAAGTTAAAAATCATAATTTTCTGAGTTCGGGGCAGAATATAACCTTGTAATAAAGAAACTTTTGGGAAAAGAGAGTGTATAAGAATATGAGGTGGGTAGTGAGTAATGATTTGACCAGCTACCTCGTTTTTAAATGTAGAGTGATTTTTTGCCAAATAAGAAAACGAGACAATATTATTGAGACGACATAAAAAAGAAAGCGAGACGATTTAAATAGGACGAAGGGAATATTTATTTATTTTTTTTGTAAAAAAAAAGTAACTGAATATAATAATTTTATGTTATTTATAAATTGATTATTTAACTTACTTTCAATGTGTTTATGGCATGCAATGCTAGCTTCTTTATTATGTAATCCCAACTATATACCATAAATATTAATTACATAACAAAATTCCACTTAACATATGAACAAGTAAGATTCCCAATTTCGTAAAACAGAACCAGAATCCCTAATCAAACTAATTAAACTAAACTCAAGATCTACAACAAAAATAAAATAAAATAAAATAAAATAAAATAAATCTCATCTCTTCATTATTTTCTTCAAACTCTGATTCCCAGAAAACTTCGTCTGAAACAACTTGTATTCCATCAGCTCAGCCGCCTTAGGCCTCGCAGTCGGCTGCCTCCGCAAACACACCGCCATCACCTTCCCCAGCGCCTCCGGCGGAACCCTAGTCGTCTCACCGCGAAAACACGAGAAAACCCTAAATTTCCCAATTTTTTCCTTTTTCAATCCAAATTCACTCGCCACCAACAAATTAAACTCCTCCGAACTCGGAATCCTCCCGTAAAACAACTCCAACGCAAGAAATCCAAACATCAACACATCCGTCTCCTTACTCTCCTCCAATTTATAATCCCTAATGAATCCGGAGTTCATCACGCTATTCATCCGATCCTCGTACGTGATCGAACTCATCGCGATCTTCACTACGTAATCGCCGTCGAGACAAACACATCCCGCCCCGATATTCTTGCAAACGTGATTCTTCTCATCATGCATGTACTTTATCACGTTTAGGGTTTCTTTAAGAATGAAGCAAATCGCCTTCTCCGGCAGGCCGTGTCGGAATTCCGATCTCATGACCGACCGGATCGGGACGCCGTGCGGCGACATGACCACCCAGAGGCGGTTGTCGGCGACGAAGGAGCAGTGCACCTTGACGACGGCGGTGTGGTCGGCTGACCGGGCTTTGCATAACTGCGTGGTGAAGGTGTAGATGTCTTCGCGGATATTGTCGACGTCGATGATCTTGATTCGGACGTCGGTTTCTTCTCCGTTGGCCGGGTTCACGTGTTTGGCTCGGTGGATGGTGGCGCCGTCTGGAGTGGGGTAGCCCGGGGTGCTGGAGAGAACGTATTGGCTTCGGTCCCGCGGGAAATTCGTCGTCATCGGCGGCGATCGAAGATGGAGATTGATTGTGTGGATTGTGGGTGTTTTTATCAGGTTTTAATCAGATTCATGGATGAATTGGAAGTCAGAGTTCTTGTAGAGATTGGATTTTGGTTGGGTTTATTGTTATCTTCATCATGTTATTGATCTAGATCCTGAAAATAGGTCAATTATAATATTATAATATTAAATTAGGAATTTAATGATTCAAAGTACTTCATTACAATTCCAAAAATAACTTATTTTTCGATCATTACTTTATAATTGTTTATTATTATTATTATTATTATTATTATTATTATTATTATTATTATTATTATTATTATTATTATTATATTTAAGGATGTTTGGTAAGAAAGTTCCGAATTAAAAAAATAATTAATGAGTTTTTCCTAAATACGTATTACTTCTGGGTTTTTATCAAAATACAATCTAATTTTCATATCAAATATATATTAAGTGATAATCCCGAACGTGGATTTAATTCTAAGTTGCAAAAGAAAACACCTTTAGTTAAATTAATGAAGGAATATTGTTGATAATTAAAAAGAAATTCACCCAATTAAATTATTTTTGGAGTTCGTTAATAAACTTGTTAGTTGTTACTTTCTTTATTATGAAAAGAATTCCTTCTATATTTACTAACACCAACTTATGTCCCACCAATCACTTGACACGTGTCAAGAGCCCACAACAAATTTGATTATTGTACAATAGCCTGCAAACCACACAGGAGAGTTAAACCACCCTTAAGGTGACATGGTGACAAGCTCACATAGCGTGTCCAGTAGAATTTGAACCCATGACCTTTTGGTCCCGGGCTACCCACCTTCATCGCTATATCATCCCATGTGGGACCCTTATTTTGATACTTTTTTTAATTACTTATATGAAATAGGACCCACGCAGTCTTTGTGAAACACAATCGCCAACGACGCTTTTATAATTGCTAGACGAAAAATCAAATAACGATTGATTTATTAGAGGACAAGAAGTAGCATAGCCTATATCGCCTACATTGTTGGTTTGTACATTCGCGATAACACTAGACGACAAGAATGTGGCGAGTATCGCCTATATCGCCTACATTGTTGGATTGTACATTCGTGATAACGCGATAACACTAGACGATAAGAATGTGCGAGTATCGCCTATATCGCCTACATTATTGGGTTGTACATTCGCGATATCATTAAACGACAAAAATTAGACGAGTATATTAGACGAAAAGAAAGAAACTAGATGATTATAATATAATATTAGACCGTAGATAGAAATAGGCGATTACAACAACAAAATACATTAAAAAGACATTTAAAAATAAAATAAAATTAGGCCTATTCTTGCTGCCTAGTCCTCCCCCAACACACATACGACTTAGATGACATGTATGGTTCCCTAACTCTCTAAGACGACTTTCCCTTTTGGATCCCGAGCAACGTCCGTGGAATATTGACTCACACGTCGTGGCTTCAACAACCACTACAGGCCAATAATGACATCCACTCCTTCTAGGTGAAGTGGGAGAAGGTCCTACACGATCATTTTGCCTCCGATCTCCATTAAAATCTGCTCACAAAGGCCTTGACCATCGACGTGCTTGCCGTTGCTCATATGAATGCGGTACGAGGCTGTCTTCTGAGTGGGAAGGCCTAGTTTTGCCACCAAGTTCGTCGAAATGAAAGATTCGGCGGATGGGTGATTCAACGAGAACTAAGACTGAGCTTCCTGTAAGTTTTCCAGTTAGTTTTAAGGAAATAGGATCACAAATACTCATAAGAGGTTGTTGCATGGTGTTTGCCGTGAGAAGCTATTGCATGGTGCTCGTCGTGAGAGGTTGTTGCATGGTGCTCGTCGTGAGAGGTTTCTGCATGGGTGCCGTGAGAGGGTGTTGTTGCATGGGTGCCGTGAGGAGCTTCTTTATGGCTATCACTTGATCAACTCGGTCTGTCAAGGCTCGCACCTCTTGCTTCACGGATAAGAGCTCATCATGCATGAGACCAACAACACTATCAAGATCTTGAATACGGTTGGAAGACTTCTTGTGGTGTGTGGTGGTGGTGGGATGTGATCGAAAGTGAATGAGGGAGGGGGATTTAATAGGGAAAGAAAGTGGAGGTGTGTTTAATCCATGTTAAACAAATCTAGATAAAATCTGATGATCGAAGTGAACAAATTTGGATCAGCAAATCTCATGATTTAAAATCTTACTAATTGTTTAACATTAAATGGATTTAATATAATGAGGAGAATTGTTTCAACTCCCACCCATGTATACTTAATGCATTAAACACTAGCATAATCATGAAGAAAAAAAACTCATATTGCTTATCGCCTATCGCCTACAACGCCAAGTCGCCTATATCGTCAGGACGCCAAAATTGCCTGTGGTCAAAGTCGCCTAGTCGCATAAGATACAAGTCGTCTAAACCCCCGAAGTCGCCTAGTCGCCTCAACCCCTCAAGTCACCTAGGCAGCTAATACCCTAAAACCCTTGTAGTCATTTAGTCATGAACCCTCTCAACCCTCAACCCCTACCCTAAACCCTATCTAGCCCTTAAGCCTTTAAACGTACCTAATGATTAAACTTTTTTATTAAAATAATGAGTTTTATGTGATCATACACTTAGAAGAATCTAATTAGTAATTTAGCCATCATGTATTAAAAGTATATTGAAAGATTTCACAACTTTGTAAGATATCTCAAGTTTGAAACTTTTCTCAAGTTTGAAAGTTAAAGTAGACACTTAGATTTTGATTAATTCACATTTTGATATATTAGATTGCCCAAATCAATTCATAATGAACATATATTAATTATAATGCTATTTAAATTTTAAACTTAATATATTTATTATTTTTTAAATTTTATAAGGCTTTATTATGTAAATTAAACGAATATAATATAATCGCATAGACAATTAGATTTCGATTGATTAATCAATGAAAATGTTAAATTGCAGTGAACAAATTCATAATTAAATTAATTATATTAATATTTAATTATAATATTCAAATTCATTATATTTAATTATAAAATTCATATTTAGATGTATATAATCACAGCGCTAGAAATAATCGTATAGCGGCGCATTTATTCGTCCGCCAACATAAATATTTTTTATTTATGCAATTTGTAATTAAATAATAAAATTGCTTAAATATAATAATGAAAATCTTCATTTCATAAAATATAAATACTAAATAAAAAATTTAATGGTGAGCCGGATCACGCCGGCACCAGCTCTATACTTTTCTTAATAGTATGCACAATCGAATCATTTATATTGTCGACAAGCATTCGAATCAAATCATCATCGCAATTTAGAGGAACCTTAATTCTTCTATCATTGTATGTGCTTGTCCGATAAAACAAATCATAGTATGTAGTCGAATGATTGCTTTTTAGGTTCCGATGAATATTTGTATTAACTGATTTATGCTGAAATTAGCCGACGTATAGAATAACAATTCGTCACCACCTACATACTCAGATTTATTCTACTGACCGCTATGTCGAAGAATGATATACTAACGCCTTATCTAATAAATATACAAAATAATTGCAATCATCTAGTCATGAACAATCAAGATTCTAAAAAATCAAAACGCATATTTAAAACGATATTTTAATCGTTTAAAGAAAAATTAACTCAGATAAATAAATTTTAGATACAGTATGATAACTTATCGAATCTATGTATTCTCTATATTCTCTATGTCGTAAAAACTGAAAAGCTTTGGAAGTGCTCTTGAATAATTTCGTGGGACCCACATGTACTTTCTTTCAATAAATTTCGTGGGACCCACCACCCAAATATTCAAATATTTTTCCGTTAAAGATGTAGTTGTCCACATGTACTTTCTTTCAATAAATTTAAGAAAATGGGTACAAAACTCACACTGGTAAAAAACTTAGTATGTATCTATTAGAAACGGGTAGTCTTATCTATTTCCTCATCTTTAAATTAGAGTGTCTAGGTTGGGTAAGAGTGTCTTGTAGTCATGGCACGGAATTGAAATTAATCGGATCACCAATCATGTTTAGATGGTTCAATTCCGGATCCAAAATTTAGAATGACAAATCATTCGGGTTGAATCGACAAACCGGTCAGGTAACGATTCAACCGATTGGAATCCGGATCCATATCCAATTTCATAATCGAAAGGGTTTAAATTAACCCGAATGACATCATAAATATACACACGACAATGGTTAATTACTATTACCAGGGACGGAATTAAGGGGGTCAAGAGGCTCGACCGACCCTCCGGCTGCCGAAATTTCACTTTTATAGGAGTTGAAATTCTTTGTTCCACCTTTGTTTTTTCACTTCATTCGACCCTTTGATCGGCACGATTTCTTTCTTATGTCTATTTCGACCCTCCAACTAAAAAGTTCTAGTTCCGTCACTGACAATTACTATAATACTCTTATCCACATCTCATGTCAAACTTTAGCATGATGAAAGAAGCATTAAGTTACTAATATGTAGAAGCATTCTCTTAAACCTCAATTAATGAAATCAAGAGGAGTTCAATACATAGTAGTAAAACCATCAACCTACTACTAACTTCATACCAAAGGTCTCCTCTCCTCCTCTTCTTCTATTCCTATCTGAAAGCTGCTTCTTTCTTCACCACCTCTAGACTCTTTATCAACCTTCTCTTTCGGATTCGAGGCCGATGCCTTCCCGGAAGGCGGCTTGTTTTCCGGCAACATCTTCAACACAATCCCCATTGTTATCAGCAACAAACCACTCCCATGCTGCTCAGTCAAAGGCTTGGTGAAAATCATGTAAGACAGCAGCAATGTCACTGCTTTCCTCGCGGTCGTAACCTAATACGGAAAACCATGTTGTATGAAATAATAATCAAGATTTTATCATATGGGATTTTGGTTTTTGTAATGAATTTTGGTGGGATTGTGAAATCTTGAAAATTTACGTACCATTGCTGTGGTGGCTGCTCCGAAGAGGGCGATTAGGGAGAGGACGGAGACTTGTCCGATGAAGGTGGCCATGGCTTCGAAGACTAGAACTCCGTAAACATAAAGATGCTGCACATATATAAGATGTTATATACTCCCTCCTATTCGTTTTAAATGTCGTTTTATGCTTTTGCACACTAAGTAATAGACAAAAACTATTCATGAATTAACCATAGTTAATGATAATCAAATTTTAATGAGATAATAGTGAAATGAAATTATTTGTCTCTATTCAATAATGGAACACATAGACATTAATGAATCGATAAGGGTAGATAAGGTATAAGAAGTCAAACCATCAAATAAATTGTAATTTGTTTAGCAAAACAAACCATCAAGAGTGAGAAAGGTTTCTTGATTTGTACCTGTGAGCAGTTATTCCAAGCAGTGAATAATTCTCCGGTAAACAGCATTGGTGGGATCAAGAATGGCATGCCTACGAGCGTTGAGCAGAAGAGCATTTCCGTCTGCAAAAAATGCACTGTATGTTAGGCTCTACTAGTTAAGCAAAACACGAGAAATCACATGCATATCTCACTTGTGTCGTTTCGGGGTTCATGGTGAAGATAGCTTCTTGTAGATTTCCCAAGAACGCATCCATAATTAAAGCGCCGGATACCATCAAAACACCTATTAGACTGAAATTTGGAGAAGTTTGCGCGTCTGCTAAGGTGAAAAGAATGAGGCCTACTACTAAAAGGACAGCGGATATGTATTCGTGAGGAGGGTATTTCCGTCTTAGACCGGGAATAAACGATCCCATTACCATCACCGGAAGAACCTATAAAACACACAAGCCATTCAAACACAATGGGACTACTTCGAAAATTAAACACATGAGCCATTCTTTATAATACTTGAATCAAGAATCTTATAACATAGCCTTCCTATTGAGATATGTAATATTTCAATAAGCATTTTTGAGAAAGTTGTTGGGACCTTGGTGGATTTGAACATGATCTGCGCGGGATAGTTGAGGAAGGCCAACGAGCCTTTGGTGAGGCCGTTGGAGCCCATGAGTACGGCGGAGAGCTTGACATAACTCCTCCATGGATTCACCATTTGCTTGGGGGTGAAGCCTTGGAGATATATCAGCAAAATGTATACCCATCCTTGCACAAAGGTGAAGTACCACCCATAACTGCAATCACAAAAAATATAAATCTATTCAGAAAAAACAAGACTATGAGGAAATCATATAATCAACCTAATGTAATTGCAAGTTTTGGTACAAGTAATTGAATTAAGTATGTCACCTGAATTGGAGTCTGTTGTACACATATTCCTGAAATTGATCAAGAGTTTGTCATTATATAGCTTTAGAATAGCAACACACACATATGAATATATATATATATATATATAGAGAGAGAGAGAGAGAGAGAGGGCATATGCTAATAAGACAAAGACTTAACATTCCAAGAATCAATCATTTTCATCCAGTATATTTATGTATCACAATAAGGAGATGAGAACAAAAATGGACTATGTAAAAGTGAGCAACTAGTTAACTGTAAATTATAATTAAACCAAATCCATCTCTCTCTCTCTCTCTCGCGTATGCAAGTCACAAACATGATCAAGAAACAAAATAATGCAAACTTCACCCTCATAAACTTTTCACCCAAAAAACAGAGTATTGGACAGAACAAAGGCTAATATTTGACTGAACATCAGAATTATGAAGAATCAAAAAAAAAAAAAGAAGAAATTCGAAATTCACAGCCACCTTCAATCATTCAACAAAACCCCACCACCAAACTCAAATAATTAATCAACCATCGAAATCCAAAACTGCTAATCACACTTTTCAACCAATATTTTCCACCATCAAGAAAGTGCAGAAACTAAATCACAACTCCCAGAAACCCTTTAAATTCAAAATCGAAATACATTTATTAGTCCCAAAATCATCAAAATTGCACCTAAGAAAATAGAATTCTTCGGATTTACCTCGCAGATCCCATTAACGAGGTACCCAAAGAAGAACCCAGAAGAGCAAATCACAAACTGCTGCCATCTGGGCCTATCGGTCAGCGAAATCCCAAATAGAGAACGCGCCTGCTCTTCATTCTTCATCTTTTCTCTCTCTCTCTCTCTCTCTCTCTCAAGAACGTTTCTTTATACACAAACCAACCCCTTTTCTCCTCCTTCGAAAATGGGCTGGCATGTGCTTCAAAATGGAAGATATAGGAGTGATATCAACGTCTTAGCATGTTTGACTTTCGGAGTCAGCAGCAGAAACAGAGGCGGAAATGCGAATTTAATGTAAACGTATCGCCTCCTCTACGCTGAAAAAATACGTAATTTAATATTGGGCAATTTGCGCAATGTGATCGTTAACGAACGGGAGGGGAAATTGGAACGTTTCTAGAGAGAGAATGTGCAGAGGGCTCAGTATTTTATGCGCGGAGAGAGAGAGATTTTGGATTATAGGAATTGATTAGGAGTATCTAGCTAATTTGGCAAGTCATTAATCGCCATTAAATGTGATATTGTGCGGGCGACACCACCGCATGAACTGTGTACTTTGCGGGGGGGCCACCTCAGATCTTCCTTTAATTCATGAGCCGTGACGGTGGAGGATGGCGACGCACCTCACGTGACTTGCATGTGGCGTTATTTTTATATACAGTTAAATATTGATAAAGTAATATTCAATAAAGTAATAATTTAAAATAATAATTTCTTTTGGTGGCGATATGGGTTAATGGATTAAAATAATGTTCAATAAATTAATAATCTCGTTAAATAAATATTTTTTTCGATATCAAGATTATTACTTTATCGAGGTTTAACTATATTTAGTTGGCTTTATTGAACTTTGACGGGGATCTTAATTTACTGAGTCATAAATTTATTTTGCTTGTTACAATATTGCATACAAAAAATATGTCTCCCAAAAAAGTAAATTTTCAAAATATTACTCTAAAAATATAATTACCAAAATGATCACTTTCCTAATTCATGTCAAAAAGATAATAATATCTTCTATATTGTTGAATAGATTGTCTACAATTATTTCCTTCCTCAAAAAACTCATTTTCTAACCCATAAACACAAAAGATGAATTATGTTTGGGATAATAAGAACGTTAGAAAATTTTAGGGTTTGTTTGGTTCGTAGCTCGTAATCAAATTCGAATTCGGAATTATTCTCCGAGAATTCGAAATGGGTTGATATTCCAACTCACATGTTTTGTTTTTCTCTTCGAATTCAAAATTATTACTATACTTGATATTTGATTTTAATCTCTTTATTATTAATTTAATGCATGAGAGATTAAAGTATTATGATTACATAATCACACTATATTTAATACTCTCATCAAATATATCACAAATCTAGTTTTTTGAACACGTTCAAAACAGCGGCGTACTAGTGGAGCGGGAGATTAATTCCACACGTGCTTTAAAACTAAAAAATCCGCATTATGGGCGCGCCCGTCATAAATACACTCCTTGGGCTATTAATGAACCGAGTCGTGTGGCAAGTGGGCATCCACTCCTTCGGCCCATTCTCAAATTGGATCCCGATATTCTTCATTGGCAATTCATACCGTTTCTTTAAAAAAATTTTAAAAAAATAAAATTCTCACGATTTGGGTAAACCCGCGATCATGTTATATGAGTGCATGATTCAAGAACAATAAATATATATATAGAGGAGGTGGATCTTTTAGGAACAATTCCTTAATGAAGGAACTAAGAACAAACGTCCACCTTTCATTATCTAGATGAGTGGTTAAGATTGTAGGAATTTTTTTTCATTTACATTCTTTTTTTAATTTCTTTAAGGGTAAATTAGTCTTTTATATTATATTTTTAGATCATTAGGGACCGAAAAACACTAAGCAACGAACAAAATTTATCTTGCATGTTTCTTCATTTCATATTAAATTTTAAATTATTATAATTAATAATTTTATTTAATAAAAAAACATCACCAGAAATGATTTTTTTCTTCGATTAAACAACATAACTCAGTTTTCTTATTATTCTTCTCCAAAATTATTATTTCCCGAAGATCTATTCACGTTAATTTTCTATGCACTTTATGTAAGTTTTATATGCACTTTCGTGAATTTATATGCACTTTACATGAAATTTTATATGCACTTTTGGTAGATTTACAAATCTGAGAGAGATCTCCAGATCTCGACGGATCTACTCCTATATAAAAATATTTATGCAGATCTTAGACGGAACGTTGCAGATCTCGAACTAATCTCTTCAGATCTGGGCTATCCATTGCAATACCGATGATGAGGAGCGGATCTCTGCAGATCTACGTAGAGGAGAGAGAGAGAGAGAGAGAGAGAGAGAGAGAGAGAGAGAGAGAGAGATTCGCGTCGCCGATTATGAGCGGATCTCTGCAGATAGAGAGACGGCGCGAAGCGCCGGCGTTATTCTCAGCAAGATCTGTGGGGCGGCGCCGCCGCCTCTGGAGCTGCCATGGTGGAAGAGAAATTAACAGAGAAAATAGAGAGGGATGAGATCGGTGGGAGAGAAATCAATTAAAAGAGAGAAGAGATAGTTATGGTATATTAGGGAGAGGGAACGATACACATGATTTATGGAATGAGATTTTTTATTTTAATGAATATGATTTCATTTGTGTAATTTAGATGACTATTATACCCTTTAATGAAGGAAAATAATGTAAAATTATTTATTTTATGAAAATTTCACACTCAATCTTAACCATTGATCAATCAAATTGGAAGGGTATGATTTGTTCCTAGTTCCTTCATTAATGTAGTGTTCCTTATTGAATCCTCCCCTATATATATATATCGAAATTGAATAGTTGTAATAATATACATGTACAAAATATAATTAGATATCGATAATGACAATTCATCGTCTACTGGCTAAACCCTAATGTTATATATCAGTACATAACCATTACTTTACCCACAAGTCTAACTTGTGCCTAGATTCATGTAGCAAGAAAACCAGCCACAAGATCATCAATCAAATCATTCAAAACCTTAATTTCCAATTCCTCACATAACTCTTCTTGCTCTTCACTAAACTTGTTCCAACGAACACCTCTCTCCATATCCTTAACATATGTCTCCCTATTCTCCTCTACTTCCCATTCATAGGATTCCTCGAACTCTCCATACATCCATGATTCTGCAGTCATCAAAAGCTTGCGGTTGAATTCATCGTCATCCAACTTTCCATTAATGGAAAGCTCATTGATGAAGAAATCTAGTATTATTTGATCATGGTTACTGTCTTGGATATGGCTGAGTAACTGCTTTGCTTTCTCTTCTATTTCATTTACTTCTTCATGAAGTGGGGTTTGTGGTCTGAGACTGGGCTCGGGAGTTCTTCGTGTAGGAAAGCATTTTGATCCTGCAGAATCATGGATTGTTTGTAAGAATATGAAGAGATATTGGAAGCGATTTAGACAAAAAAAAAACGCAGATGTGGTCAGTTGAAAATGTGTAAATGTCCAAAAAAATTGGTTATGCAAATTAATAAAGGGCAAAAACGTAATATTCTTACATATTGACGGAATGAAAGTGTTGAGATTGTTGGAAATTCACGTATATTTAAATTTGACATAAGGGATCATGGTGTAATACTTTTTAATCACATGGAATGTGTTTTGTGAAAAAACAAACACAAGTTAATTTTGATGCATTTTTAACTGAACACGGGATATTATGCATTTTTTATATAAGAATTAAGGGTTTTGTTCTGAGTGTACATACTTTGAACTAGTCGAAATGGTGAATCAAGAACTGAAACTGGGCTTTGCTGCTCATATTCTTCAAATGACCAATCTTCCTGCAATTAAATTAAGAGAAAAATAATTAGGATATGTATAATTATATTGTTACAAGAGAATCATAAATAAATAAATTTTATAGTCATACGGTCTAGCTAGCAGCAGACAGAATATGATAAATTAGTGTCAATTATTGTCACAATTATTGGCTTTATATTAAATACTAATAATTTAAAAATATGGACAAACCTTGCGATTTTTCAACGTGACAGCGCTTCTTTTACCCCAGATTAACTCTTCATTTTCACCTCGCGGTAACTCCTCCGCGGTAAAATCACATTCCCACCTCCTGCCAGTGGCGGTGTTCTGAAAATCCAACGGCGTAGGATCATCCTCCGCCAGGTCCCTAAACGACCTCCACCGCAAGATGTCCTTAACTTTGACTTTGACCTCCGACACATCTCCCAAAGGCAAAATGTCGTCATTGCCCTTACTACTCCCTCTTGGTCAACTTTCCCGAAATGCCCCTGGGGGATTTCATCGTCGCGAATTGCAGCAGCTTGACCACCTTATGCACGGCCGAGAGCTTCGTGGCGGCGGCCCTCCTCGACCAGCTTCGGAGCAGTACAAGGTGTGGCTTGTTTGACTTCCTTGACAACGTCAGCGTTGACCATTGCGGCGGCGTGTATGAGTGGCCGCCGTCGTCTCTAAGGAAATCTTTGAGCAACATGGGACGTTTTTCTTCGGAAGCAAAATGTGGTTGAAAAGCCATGAGAATTTTTTGTTAGATTTATTGGCCCTTTTTTGAGATGAGGAAATTAATTTGGAGGGGAGAGAGTTTTTTTGTGTGGGTTGTAAGGTGGATGAAAGAGAAGATATATAGGAGAGGAGAGATGAAGGAACAATGTATGCGGAGAAAATGACAAAGAACACGTAGAAGCGAGGATGCTTCCAAGTTCTAACCGAAGGAAAAAATAATATATTAATGGATTTAGGTTGTGTTGTGTGTTGATGGATGTCGGAGAAGAGTAATTTTAAATAAATCTAACAGTTTGCAGTTATGGGAATAGTCGGTTGTCCTAATGTCACGCTGAATTAATAAAAGTATGGGAATATATATATATATATATATATATATATATATATATATAATTACTCAATTTAGATATAAGATTTAAAAACTCGAAAATACTATTAATAAATCTACTAAGTATTACTTATTCGACATATAACTGTAAAGAATTGAAAATTTTGTAAGAAAACAATAAATTTTACAAAAGTGGCTAAAAAGTTTATCTTTTTATTCAAATTGGCTAATATTACATTTCTCCCTTAATTAATTAGAACATTTAAAATCATTACTTCGAATATTAGATCCATATTTTCGCTAATCCCTGTATTTAGAAGTGAATATAGGAGCAAGTGGATGCTATCCCAAATTCGTGCATAATATCATATTTTCATAACAATTTTTTATATTAAATAATATTATTCCGAATTACAAATTTTGCTCTCCTAGTTTATAATAATCGATTTGCCCCGTAATGTATGTTCTATGTTTTGCATGAAGCTCATGGTTTCGGACACATGCAAGAGGCTAAGAATTTTCTAGGTATTTGCTGCATTAGTGTTTGTTGTTGCTTATGTGGATTAACAGATAATTAAGTAGATTATGTTAATTAGTGTGTGAATTAACAGTCATTTTGTCGGCCTGTGTTTAGAGAGAGAGAGTGGAGATAGATTACCGTTTTTATAAAATATTGAGATTTTTCTAACTTATTAGTTTTAAGTAAAGGATTATGTCGGAACTTGAAATTATCCGAGTTATATGTATTTAATTAACTAGTATAGCAAATAATTGTACAACTCTAATCATGCTTAATTAGTAGCCGAATATATAAATTGTTAGAGAAGGGTGCGACAATATACAAGATAGTGGTCAACCTTCAATTAATGTTGTGTTGGTGTAGTAGCATCACCTCAAATTTGTCAAAATCCAATACGACAAATTAATAAATATGCATCAATTAATACGATGGAATTATAAGACGTGACAGAAAAATGGCATATCACCGGCTACTAATTTTTTCTTGATGTGAAATTCGCTCTATTTAAATTGCAAATCACACGTAAAATAAATTTCGACTACAAAAACACTCAGTTGTATATAATTTTGAATTTTATTACTCCATCTGTATTACAGTTATTTAATATTCTTCTTAGATTGTTACATCTCATTTGTCTAGTTTTTAAATAAGAAAATGGATTGCACACTTTTATTAATTTAAATCAACTATAACAATTAAATAATATATGAATTTCACATCTTTACCAGACCATCCAATTCTAAATAATTAATTATATGAGTTCCACATTTTTATGTTATAAAATCAATTTACCTAAATAGTTGACAAGTGAGATGAAACTGAAAAAATATCTTTTTCCAAAAATATATTTTATTCCTTGTAATTACATATTTCTATCTCTCTCAAAACTATAAATTTATACTTCCAATATTAAATTTCCGCTCCTCCCATAATTTTTAATTCTGAATCCATCTCTTTCAACCGCTAAACTTCAAAAAATGTACACTCTTATAATTAAATCTTGTCAAGAGTGAAAAAAACCTTACTTTTTCTGCAAGGGCAACAAACCTAACTTTTAAACATGGCATATTTGTGCAATCAGAGTTTCGATTCGAAAAGATGGGAAAATATCAAATCTTTATATTTTGTATACTTGATTTCCTACAGATTCTGATATAGCTGACGTGGCGGATGCCTATTGGTCGTCTGCACGTGCAGTTGCCTAGGTTTTTTTGGATGTGATTAGAACGGAATCCTATGTTTTTATGTTATGATATGAAACTACGATTTTGACTCATCATTTTATTTTATTTTTATCATGCATGCATATTACTATATTATGTCAAATTAATCAATTTCTGTCGTGCTATATCACGTCACAAAGATGGACATACACAATAGTTTGCACTATAAAACAATTAATAGGTGATCGTGACTGTATATTACTCTATCAATAACAGTAATCACAATATTAATTATTATTATTATTATTATTATTATTATTTATTATTACATCGAAATAAAAATACTTAATCTCGAGTAATTAAAGAATTGCTACCGAGCAGGTTCATACATGCCGGAATACTAAAAATTCGATACATTACGATTTAGGGGACGGTTGCACCCGCCAAAATTGAATCAAACCAGTGCTGTCGTGGTGTCTAAATCAATAGGTAAAAACGGTTTTCCTCAGTTCACGTGCAGCAAGTAATTCAATTTTCATCAACACTTCTCAATTCTTAAATTTCTTAATAATAATAATAAAATATAAAATAAAAATCGCTTAAAATCCCCAAATCAAAGAGCTTAGGGTTTGGGCTCCAGCTATGATTCCGATGTACACAACTTTCCTTAACGGACCGAAATTTAGCGAGAAATCAAATCTTATAACCAAGAATTCCGAACGGCCCAGTTCATCTACAACGGTTAGTTTCAATTACCATATCGGTAACACATCGGTTGAAAATCAAATTGTACTCCACTTTCTTTCCGTTGCCCCCAACGACGAACCCCAAGAAGCTATGACCGTTAGGTAATGAGAATTACCCTTCTTTATGCGCTCCAATTGCGATGGGAATTGGCGGCAATTTCTGGGATTTGCTCAAACCCTACGCCCAATTTGAAGGATTTGATTTCTTGAGGAACAAGCGCGTTGCAGTAGACCTGTCGTACTGGGTTGTGCAGCACGAGACCGCCATTAAAGGGTACACTAGAAACCCCCATATTCGTATAGCCTTCTTCCGGACAGTCAATCTTTTCTCCAAGGTACAATTGTTATTCGTGTATGTGTGCAAGCACTTTGATGTTTTTCGAGTGCTCTTTTCTTTTCAAGTCCATTTTTTGTTCTGCTTCTTGGTTTCTTTGGAAGATAAGTTCGGTCGAGTCTTTGATTATAGTGGGTTTTAGTTTTAAGGAAAAAAGAACGAAATTTTTTGTTTAGGAAGTGTGCTTTTTTAATTTTTAATTTTTTTTTGTTACTTTTGAGGCTCTCAATAGATACTGAAGCATAACTCTTAGTTTGTAAATTTGATATGTTCTTAGTCTAGGTAGGTATATTTATATTTTTGCTTTTGTTTTTATAATTTTAAAATGGTTGTAGTGGGAGTGAAATTTATGAAATTGGGTGATGAATGCAGTTTGGAGCATATCCAGTGTTTGTACTTGATGGCACTCCATCGCCGCTTAAATCTCAAGCTAGGATAATACGATTTTTTAGAGCATCTGGTATTGACTTGTCAAGTTTGCCGGAGGCAGAGAAAGGTGTATCAGTTGAAAGGAATAGAGTCTTTAAGAAAGCTATTGGAGAAAGTGTGGTGAGTTGAGCTTCATATTGTGCTGAAAGTGGGATTTGCATATTTCAACACTTTATGGTCTTCTTATGCTGGTTAGCGTTTCATTGAATAGGTGCTTGTGATTTGATATATTATCTTTTAACTGCATTCTGTCTCACGTGTTTTATAATATGTGCCGGCTTTGGATCATTTTCTTTCTTGTGTAACTTGAGGCCTCAGATAGAATTAAGATGTATTTTATGATCATAATTGGTTCTTTTAGGGTAATTCCTGAGTTATATAATATTTCCTTTTTTTTTGGTAGGAATTGCTTGAACTCCTTGGATTCCCTATTTTGAAAGCAAAAGGAGAAGCTGAAGCTCTCTGTGCCCAGTTAAATAGAGAAGGAATCGTGGATGCTTGTATTACTGCTGATAGTGATGCCTTCCTATATGGTGCCCAGTGTGTGGTCAAGCGAATCCAGCCAAACTCGAAAGTAATTACTATTCTGAGCAATATTTTCTTGATGAATTACTCTCACCTATTGTATTATGTTTGGTAAAAGTGAACGATACAAGACTTATATTATGCACCTATAGTGGAGGCTAGTGTTTGATCATTTGCGTTGAGTTAGCTTTGGTGATCAAGAACGGCCTTGTAGATGTTCTATTAGTATCTTTCTTTCAATGTGTAAAATATTTTTTCGAGGCCTAGCCAACATAACTGTATAAGCTCCAAATGGGGCTTATGTGAATTCATATTTTGTGATATAGTGTGAAGAAAACCCTTGCTGCAGCTGAGAGGTCTGAAAAAGATCTTCGGATGAGAAGAGTATCGATACAACAATGTTGATCTTGCATATCCATATAAAAATGCCACCTCATTTTCTGTTCTCTTGACTTATCATTCTTGCAAAATTACTTAAAAATCTAAGCACTTACTATCCATTTTATATGACCGATTTTTTCTTTAGTCCATTCTGAAACTGGCATATTTTATCTTTGCTCGAGTAATATCTCATTCTTCTATTCTTGGACAGGAGCCTTTTGAGTGCTACAATATGTCTGATATTGAGTCAGGTCTCGGTCTAAGGAGAAACCACTTGATAGCTGTTTCTTTGATGGTCGGAAACGATCACGATTTAAAGGGTATAACAGGAATCGGGCCTGAAAAAGCAGTTCGTTTTGTCAAATGTTTCAGCGAAGATGATATTTTCATCAGGTCCGTATTTCGTATGCTTGTCCATCTCTTATTACCGAGAACACCGTTCAAAATGCCAACTCTTTTAACATGGTGTTTGATCGTGTTTTGCGTGTTACTCAGGTTGCATGACGTAGCCAGAGGAGATCCACTCGGTGGAGATGAATCCATTAGTTCTTCTGACGCCAAATCACCAAAGCTAAGAGTCCCTCACTGTTCTCACTGTGGCCATCGAGGCAATAAGAAAGCCCATCTCAAGCTTTCTTGTGAAGATTGCAATTCAACTGCTGGCCAAAGTTGCTTCCAGAAACCAGTGGGATTCGAATGCTCCTGCACATCATGCGACTCGGTACAATACAACATAATCTGCCATTTTTTTATTAAAATTAAAATTTTAGTTTTCTTCATGCATTCTCTTAATCTTAGTGTGTATCTGATGTCAGGGCAGAGAAGAAAAAGGAAAGAATAAAGACGTTTCGTGGAAACTCACCATTTGTCGAAAGATTTCATCAGAACCGAATTTCCCAAATGATGAAATTGTACAAATGTACCTTCGGCACCATCATGGTATTGGTATGTTTGCTAGAACTTGTCATATAATGTTGATCAATACACAAAAATATGCTAATTGAGCGAACCGTAATTAGGATGAAATCTGTGATTTCTTGATGGTTTTGCAATCCCAATTTATCAAAATTACTTTTTTACATTTTGTTTTTGACTTGTGGCAGATGATAACCTACACATGCAATGGGCGAGCCCCAACGTAGAAATGCTGGTCGATTTTCTTGCGTATAAGCAGCAATGGGAGCCATCTTACATTAGGCAAAAGTTACTTCCCATGTTATCAACTATATACTTGCGAGACATGGCCTCAAGTCCGACCAACGACTTGCTGTGTGGCTTATACGAGTTTCATAGCATTCAGCGTATTAAAACAAGAAACGGGCATCAATCCTACATTGTTAAATGGAAGAAATTTGCTCCCACTTTGAGTGATGATAATACTGTTCACCAAATTGATGAAGAACCCGATTTGCAAGTAGTGGACCTTGATGAAGAAGACGATTTGGTTGAAGACGCGGATACTCCTTACATCCGTATCGACAACGGAGGCTTTTTGTGTACGGATGAAGATACGGAGCTTGTACAAAAGGCTTTCTCGGAGCAAGCCAACCAATTCTTGAAGGAAAAGGTAAACACAATCTCTCTCCTTCCCTCTTTATGGCAAAAATGGAGAGATTTTTTACTTCTTATGAATGGTGATGACAATCAATTGTATGTGACAGGAGTTGAGAGAAAAATCGCGAAAGAAGAAATCAAAGGCCAGTTTCTCAACACCGGAGAAGACAGAAACATCTGCTTCTGAAGGAGTGCAGCTAAGTATAACTGAGTTTTATCGCTCCTCCAAAGTGCATAGTCCAAGCAAGGCGGAGGAGAGTGCCGGTAAGAGGAAAGATTCAAGACCTAGACTTTCCAAGTCAGTTAGGCGCCGTCTCCTATTTGAGTAGCTCAGCTACTTTATAATGTTACTCTGTAGATCAAGCTGCAGTGATTTTCACTCGTCTTGTGGATATTTTGATACTTCTTGCAAGTGTTCCCTCATGGTTGCAATCCTCGCTCTCTCTCTCGGAAGAATTAGATTGTTGTATATGTCTTGATGTGAACTTAGTACTTACTACAACTGATCAGATTTTGTTCATATAAAAGGTTTGAGGTACAGGTTGTTACATAAACAGAGAAGAACATAAACAATTTACAAAAGGTACAACTTAGAAAGCATGATGTACAAGCAGGTCA
Organism: Lavandula angustifolia; assembly: GCA_028984105.1. Lineage (NCBI taxonomy): Eukaryota > Viridiplantae > Streptophyta > Magnoliopsida > Lamiales > Lamiaceae > Lavandula > Lavandula angustifolia. Next base: position 6,890,088 of record CM054804.1, on the reverse strand, counting down.
AGCCTAAGCTAGGCTCCCAACATCTTGGAGTTTGTTCATGTACAAGACTTGAGGTACAGGATTGTTAAATAATAAACAGAGAAGACCTAAACACAAAAAATTAACAGAAGGTACAACTTATAAAAGCATGATGTACAAATAAGATAAGCCTATACTAAACTAAGCTAAGCTCCCAGCATTCTCAGATAGTCTTCTATTATGGACATGGCAGACGAGCGATAACCGGAACCAAACAAGTTGTAGTGATTCAAGTAGTGATACAGCATGTAGAGATCCATCCTCTCGTCGAAACCCGGTTGTTTCGGCATCACCTAAGACGCGAAAAACGCGCAGGAAATCAGACTAAGCATCATAGGAGGAGATTATATTGAAAGAGAAGATGAGTAGGGCCTACCTCAAAGTAGGCGTTGTAGAACGATCCTCCGAATCCAGCACACCACGACATTCCAAACTCCGCTTCGTTGTGTCCGTCTACAAAAGCACAGAATCCATAAGGCCTAATCAAGATGGCAAGGTTTGAGGCTTCAAGAAATGATAATCTTGGATTGCTTGAGTTGTTTGTGAGTGAAAATAGGAGTTAATTTGTTGTTGCTTGATCATACCATGGGTTGGCATTTAGACAATCACACCCCCCAAAAGAGAGTTGTTTCTAAACTCAAAAAAAAATTCCAGTCAAGAAACAGTTTAATCTGATCAGAAATTCCCATCTATTTCAGAAGTTCTTAGTAAAGTGGTAAAGCGAAATGAGGACTTACAGTAACAAGCTGGGTCGAGTATGAGAGGTTTGCCATTTTTGTCGTAGCTGATATTCCCACTCCATAAGTCTCCATGTAGCAGGCAAGGCTCAAGTATGGCACCATTGAATAGGGCTGCCATGTTCTTTATCAGTCTTTGTTCTTCACAAGTATAATACACAATCATCAATTGACCCCCCAAAAAAATAGTTTTCGACAGATACGAAAGTTTGCAGCTAAAAATAAGACGATAGAATCAACCATTAGTCTCCATATCTACCATGGAAAATAAGATGATAGAACAGCATATCTGACAAAGAACAGTTTTTGGAAACAATTTTTTCAGACATTTTCCACATAAGGACTAATAAGCAATCTTTTTTAATTAATATCATGAATTTACATTAAAAAAAGATTTTGGAAGTGTACAACAAAAATTCTATGAGCTTCAGCATCAAATAAAGTTTTTCGTAATTAAAGCCATCAGTTTACTACAAAGAACGCATTGGAAAAAACCCACCTTTTTCATAAATCAAGGAATCGCCAAATTGTTGTCATGCCAACTTCAATTGGTATCCGAGTCTATGAACTCCATAAAACTCAATCCAATCTGACGTCCATGTGTTAAGTTGTGGAGTACTGCATCGATTGTACTATTGAAATCTTAGCTACGATGCCAATTCTGAACAACGTTACATTACACTTATACATTAAGTAGTTACGGGTTGGAGCAGCGAAGAAGACGGATAATTTGGTAATATAAGATATGTCTATTAGCATTGCATAAGAAAAGGGAGTTCATCTAAATATGTGAAATGTACCTTCCGATTGTATTGTCAACAGCAAAACCAAAGCCTTTTGTAGACTTTCCTGCTTTATGCATCTCGGCAAGTTTCCTTCCTAGTGCAGCCTGAGGACTGCGGAGATGTCAAAAGGAAGCAAATGTACAAATAGCTACGAAGAAGAAGATTAAGGCCTCACTTGATTGCTCCTTGATGCTCCAAATTCGACAAATTCCATTATGATGTACGAGCCGCCAGAAGGTAGAGGTCCAAACTAGATACATTAAAAACAAACACTAACAAACTTAATAACCAAGACAAAGAAAAACTGAAAATTACAATGAGAATTCAATAACATATAAAGACCAGCTATATTAGTGAGGAGATTCATCTTCCTACCTTATATGGTTTATGTACACGTATAGTTCTAATTTCATACATTGCACTGAGGCCCAAAACCTCCCCTCGAACATTGATGGTCCAATACTTCTGTTTGTGCAATCAAGAATATATATCAAAAGTTAATGGAAGAATCATAGTTGAGGAGCAAAATAAAGGCCTAGATCAATCCTTAAATGCAATGCCCCTCTATCTTAGTTGGACCAATTGATAACGTATTGCTTAAAAGAATGGTAGCCTAAAATCAAACAGATTCTCAAACCTTGAATTCCATTAGTTCAAATCAGGAAGAACCAATGAAATGCTTATTCCAACCATTGCAAATTTGCAATATCCACCACCAACTACACAATTGAATCAAAAGGACATACTAATTCTTGTTAACGACGATTCAAAGCAATTTCTATCATTGTTCATAGTAGAGATGTAAGGAAGGTTAATGAAGCTACGAACAAACATCCCTAATGGTTATACTTATACCTGCTTGTTTTAACAAAGAAGGGGCCAGCATCTGTCTCGTAACGATAAGCACGGTTGATGCAACCGCCACCAACGGGACAGGTGCCGGTGATCTGAGTTGCCTTCCCCTCAGAATCCACTCACGAATTGGATCCTCACTCATAGTCATTGATGCCACTGTGGATTGCAATTTTTTCATCACTAACAGCAATTTCACAAGACTCAAATAGTAAACCATACAACAACATAACAGCAAGAAAAACAAATTCCATCTCGCACACCAAAAGATTCTCCTTTTCTCCAATTCAAACCATCACACTCGCCTAAAAGGACAAATTCTCGCCACCAAAGACAGTTTCACAAGAGGGTTTTTACAAGAAATTCAGTTTCCATAAATAAATCATATTCAACCCCATACACCAAAAGATTCTCTTTTACTCAAATTCAAACTATCCCACTCACCTACTACAATTTTACACTAGGGTTTGCAAGAAATCCAGTTTCCATAATTAACTCACACATTCAGCACAAAATCAAATCTTATTGCATGATTTACATCTCTATTTCCCCTAGAATCTTTTTTTTTCTGTGGGGTGAGGAGTAAAGACTAGAGGGCGTTAGCACTTACTAGCAAGCGATTTGGGTACCGCAGAGAACCGGAGACGATAAAGCAGAAGCGGTGGAGAGAGAGAAGGGATGGTGGAGGAGAAGGAGAGAAGCCCAGGTACTGCCGCCACCATTTCTTTGGTCTGCCAACTTCAAGAATATCTTCAGTGTCTTCTGTCCTCATTCTATTGGCTATTAACTTCATCAATATCATTCCATTTAGATTTTTATTTGTACGGTGAAACAAAGTTAATTCATTTATTTATTTTTTTCACTTTAATTTTAAAATCAATATTTCAAACAATTTTAAATCTTGATCAGCAGTATGTAGTGCAAGCTTAAAGAATCCAATTACATGTCAACAAATGCAGGCTGCACAGTACTAAAAGTATGATTCTTGATTACTATTTGCATGATTATGAGTTGACGGAATTCGAATTCATGATTTTTCGATCATTCGAGTAGACCAAGTCATTTGTCCAAACTATGAAATCATCGATGTCCCATAAGCCTATACATGCAAAAGAACATTAATCCAACATATTTTTAAGAACAGTATAAGTTGCTAAGAAACAAATCTGTCTGTTCCAACTAGGAAGGAATGATAATGTAAAGAATCCAAAGCTGCATGGTCATAATCTTGAGGCCGTGCACTTGGAGAAGATGGACAAAATTCTTCTTTTTTAACTCCTTTTTCCATGAATCAAGTGTTTAATCATGAAATCTCTCACATATTTTAATCATAAGAGAGTTCAATCAAAGAGAAGAGAACATACAAAACGACACCGTACGTTGCAATTCATTCCATATCCAGTAGCATAAGGCCATTTCAGAAGCCCCCACCATCAATATACTAATATTTCTTGTTTTAATTTCCCTCCTGGATCTGAACTCCAAAAATTAACGTTCCAAAACCGTTCTTCTTCTGCATAAATTAGTATAATAAAGGCGCCTTCGTGTTTGTCTGTATCTAGCTGATTCTATCTATCTTTGAACACTGTTGTAATGAAGCCGTTGGCTCTGTTTCTTAGTTTCTTGGATCCAAGAACTGTCAAGATCTTAACTTTCTATCTCCAAATTAATGAAATGGAGGTTATGATTAAAGGGTTCGAGCCAATTTTCATAATTCACAACTACCAAACTTTCTTTTCTTGCCAAGACTGAACATAAAACATACCCTCTTTCTGTTTATCACTTCCTTGGATCCAAGAACTATCAAGATACTAACTTTCTATGTCCAAATGAATGAAATGGAGGTTATGATTAAATGGTTCGATCCAATTTTTTGTAACTACTAAACTTTCTTTTCTTACAACATGGTTTATCTGAGTTAGCCATGTCAGTTGGCAGCAGACGATTCACCAAACATGATTCTTTATTCAGCCAACTTTGTCTGCACATGAAATGATGCCATGTCTCCTTTTTTTAAATAAGAGTTTTTAGTATCTACGTATGTTTCAGATCAAGTTGAGCTTTTGAATCCGGACAAAAATCAAATAATTGAGAAGAATTCTTCAAGAATTACACTTAAGCCTCCCACTTGGGAAATGGCCTAATATAAATAGAGCAACCAAGAGTCATACATATAACATAGCCAACTTCCAATCCAAACAAAACTCAAATGGCCGGATTTGACACTTCCAAAACCACCACGAACACGACCAAACTGCAGTCGACGCGTAGATTTGTGGGCGTGAGGCAGAGGCCATCCGGGAGATGGGTTGCAGAGATCAAAGACTCATCACAACGAGTCCGGCTATGGCTCGGTACCTACGACACCCCGGAGGAGGCTGCACGTGCCTACGACGAGGCTGCACGTGCCCTCCGCGGAGACAACGCCCGCACCAACTTCTCAAACCCCAATTCACCAAACACAAACATTGGAGCAGAATCTGATCACAAGCACAGCCTCAGCTTCTCCTCCTTAAAGGCCAAGTTAAGCAAGAATCTGCACAACATCATGGCTAGAAACTCAGAAAGCAAAGCCTCAAAGAGCAGAGTAAGCGACCATTTCACCTTTGCAAGCATCTTCCACTTCAGAGGCTACAACCAATTCAGCCAAAATAATCAAAGCAACGTTGATATCAAGAAAATTGAAAAGGCCGTACAACCGAGTGTCATTGTCCCACATCTTTCCTCCGAGCCATCGCCCGAATGGCCGGGCTTTAATCAGCCCTGTTTTGACTCGGATGGTTCAGAAAAGAGCGATGTTTACAGCTTCAACGAGCAGACGATGGGGTGGATTAGTAGCCCGGAGGTGATGAGTGGTGGATCAAGCAGCAAGAGGTTTAAGGTTTCCTCTTCCGTTGTAGTCCCACCAACTTTTACTGAATCTGAATCTCCGGCCCACGGTGAATGGTGAAAAAAGAAGAAGTTAATGTTAGTGAAGAAGATGAAAAATCTTTCTACCAAAAGGGTGAGAAGTGGGAAGGCATTGCAGTGGTTCTTGATACTGTTTAATGGAGAATGTACATTAAAATAACCAAAGAAACAGAGCAGAACAGAGTTTAGCTCTGTTAATGTAAGAAGAATAGTTGTTGCTAGATCAGCATGTTACATGCATAGATATACACTTTTAGAATTATGCCCTCATAGAAGGCCTTTATTCATGCAAAATCTTGGTGGCCCTTCAGCTAGGTCAAGGGCTAAACCTGTCAAAAAAGTACAACCACTGCTAATGCAATAACTCTGGTTTGGAGATTTCAAAATGCTTTTCTAGATCCCATCATTAACTTTCATCAATTTGCTAGTTTTGTCGACAAGAAGAATTTTGTGGGAATTGTGTAGTTTAATCAAGAAACTTAACCCTTTGTTTGGTTAGGCGAAGAAAATGAAAAGAAAAAAATATCAGAGAAAAAAATTAAGGTGAAAAAAATAAGTGAGAAATAAAAGGTATTTTGTATATTGTTTGGTGGAAGAAAAAGAGAAAAGAAATATGAGGAAGAGAAATTATGTTATATATAAAAAGACAAAATTACCCTTCAAATAAATAAAAAAGAGAATATTAATATTAAAGTTAAAATGGTTATTTGCTTCACAATCTTTATTTCCTAACATTTCTCCATTCATTTTCTCTCTATAATACGGAGAGAATAGATATTTAAATGGGTTCATTTTTCCTATCTTCTCTCATATTTCTCTCCTTCGACTTTTCGTGTTAAAATCTATGCAGCCAGGGAAAGCAGCAGGCCGTGCAAGCTACCGTTGTGCAACCTCGGATTATCATATAACCATGCATATAACTACAAACATTTTGAATCATTCATAAGGATATTAGTCATCTGTTTCTTTTATCAACATTATCAAATGTTGGGTCATTTTCCTACAACAAACGTTTTGAGTTAAAATCATAATGTTCCAATTCGGTGTTGATTGGATTTCTCCTTTTGTCATGTAATGAAATATGCTGTCCGAGCTCCACCAACAAATACATACAAATATAACTGAAATATTTAATTATAACCGTGCTATTATTTTTATAGTTAATTTATCACAAGAATAATGTTTACATGTTATAAGATGCATCAATGAAGACAAAATTGAGAGAATTATATACGTTTTGAAGTTAGTTAGAAATGAAAGAAATGTTTTTTTAAATATGTTTGGTATAAATTTAGGATAAATGAGCAGCATGAAGCTTAAGAATTAACAAAAAAATTGTTAATTCATATTCTCTTTGTCTTATTTAATTTATTTCATTCTTTTTTAATATTGAAATTAAGATGTTGTGATAGTTTGCTTAATAAATTTTTTTTAGAAAATTGGATTAGTCAAACGAATAGTCGAAAAGAAAAACGAGATAATTCAAGTGAGGCCGGGAAGTAATAATTTTTTGGAAAATTCTACCCTAGACCGGGTCTACAACTTAAATTGTAGACCTTGTGGTGTAAAATGATGCCACCTCATTTGTTTTTTAAAACAAGAAATACTTATAAAATTCAAAATGTGATGTGGCATTGCTCCACACCACAAGGTCTATTAGACCTGGTCTAGGTTAGAAATTTCCTAATTTTTTCTGTGAACGTCAACAAAAAAAAATGAATTTTGCAAGTAAGAAAATAAAGGCCCGAATTTGGGTGCATAGGGCCGATTGCGAGCCCGGACTCGTTAACGACGTCGTTTTTGGCTTTCGAAAGTTCCCCCAATCTAGGGGGTAACGGTTTGGTTCGGTTCGATTTTTTAAGTATTTTAGGAATCGAACCAAACACATAGAAACGGTTCGGTTTGGTTCGGTTCGATGTGTTTTTAAATATCGAAACCGAACTGAACCGAACCGCTTATAAATGGTTTGATTCAGTTCGGTTCATCGGTTCATCTTTTTTTTTTTTTTTTTTTTTAAATACTAAATAATGCAAAAATAATAGTTTATAAGATGTCACTCGTTCCGAACTCATAAGTATAGAGTTGTTACTCATTTCTCTTCCTTTGTATAGATTAGAATTGATCTTAACTTGAATCTAATATCTAAATCCAACAATATTCTCATATAAGAAAGATAAATATTAAATAAAAAAAATTAAAAATAGAATATTAGTTTGATTCGGTTCGGTTCGAACCGTTCAAAAATTCTTGAAACCGCGAACCGAACCGAATATAAACGGTTCCTACAAAAATAAACCGAACCAAATCGTAAAATCGAACCGAACCACATTTTTCAGTTTGATTCGATTCGGTTTGATCGATTTCGCGGTTTACACCCCTACCCCAATCCATTAATTCAAAGGTTTATAGTTTTATACGCAAAGAAATAAACGAAGCTCCAAAAGGTAGCCTTTTTCCTTCCAATTTGTGTTCGTTTATGGTTGTTATCTAATTACGGACGTATATACATATCTGTCTAGGTAGATATTTGTAGATCTGGTTTCTTAATCTTCATTGGTTTTTGTTTCAGAAAATATTGCGTTTGGATTTTCTGGTCGAATTGTTGAAAAATCTTCGAGATTTAATTACGCATTCAGGTATATGCTCATGGAATTCGGCAGATCTGTGTAGTTGTTTACTTAATTTGCGTATTTGACCTTTTTCCTTTGTTTTGGTATGTGTGGTTCTGCAAATTTTGATTTAGACTGTTGAATGAAGTTCTCAGTTCTTAAATAATAACCTGTGTTGAAAGCTTTTTATCCGCTTTTATCTATTGGCGAATTATTAATCAGGTTGTAATGGGAAAAAGCTTCGACTAGTGATGCTTTGTAGAATTCAGAGGTGGTGTTCTTGATTCGAATTTCATTATGACTAAGCTAGGGGTTATTTGGGAATTGATTAAAGGCATGAAAAATGCTGAAAGTCTTTGGTTCACTTGCTATATTGAAAAGATTGTTCTAGTATGGCTTTTGTGCTTAAAGAATACTTAAAGAAATTTCTAGTATGACTTTGATATATTTCCTTGAAAGGATGTTGAAGGATGATGAATCTTATTTTTGCAGGAAAATCTCAGAATATCATGAGGCCTGTATTTTGTGGGAATCTGGACTTTGATGCTCGCCAATCCGATGTTGAACGTCTCTTCAGAAGATATGGGAGGATTGACAGGGTGGATATGAAATCTGGTAATTTGCTTTCTATTATGAAGAAATTCTTGAGATATCTGTTCCGGCACTACTAACAAATCATACTTCATAGTTAATCTCACCTTGTAGCATACTAGCATCTACTGAGTTGTCGAATTTTTGGAACTTGACAGATGAGAAAATAAATTGGGAAATTCGATATGATTAATCCACTTGTTAGCTCCAGCGTAGAGTTTATATGGTCAGAATGATGCTTTCTGTGGATAGTTTTGGCTCTATTTTATCAAACAACCTTCATAGTTCCCTGGACTGGATATCCGCGAAATTTGTGGTCCTCTGCAGTAAAAGTCGATGGGAAGAGGTTGATTAAGGAGGAGAATGTAGTGCTTCTTCATTACAATGGAAGATGTAGCCAAGGAGCAGAATGATTATATCAGTGATTGTTGAATAAATCTTCATTGGGTTTGGAGGAAGCCCTTGAGGTTGTCAGGAGGATATAATATTATTTCATTAAATGTTCACAAAATGCATTTACATGTTATTCCCAGGAAAAAATCACATTTTTTTTCTGTAGTGGAACCACCATACTCAATAGTTTCTTTGACGCAGGATTCCTTGGATATTTCTCGATCCTCCTTGAAGGATGCTTCTCTGCGTTTATTTTCTGGCTTGTGCCCAAGATACATGTTCATGTGTTTGTTCGAAAGAATCAAATATGATCTGCCATGGTTCTACCATCCTACACTTTCCTGAGACCATTGCCTTTTGCATTCCTCATGACTTTGCCCACTCTTCAATTTCGGACATGTTTCAACATACATATCATGTTCATTCCGGATCCAGTGGCAGGTGTTGTGTTTTCTATATACATGTTTTTTCTCTCTCTCCCTGAGATTTGCAGGGATATCGGTGGTAGAAATATAAGTTCAACCATGTGGTAAATTGGTAATTGAATGTCTTCAAAGGAGGCACCTTAGCTTTATATGCATCTATTGCCAACTAAAAAACTTGGGCTTGTTTTTTAACATGTTTGGCTCTGTAGGCTTTGCTTTCGTCTATATGGAAGACGAGCGTGACGCAGAGGATGCAATAAGAAAACTTGATAGGATAGATTTCGGACGAAAAGGACGCAGACTGCGTGTTGAGTGGACCAAGGTAAATATGAAATGGTTTTGCAATACTTATATGCTGAATGATCTGCTTCTTAGGGAAAGCATACGGATCTTTTCCATCAACAGAGATTTGTTCAATCAATTTATGACGCAATTTGCATTATAACTTTTAACCTACAGGAAGAACGAGGTGGCGGGAGGCCTGATTCAAGGAGATCTTCAGCCAACGCGAAGCCTTCAAAAACTTTATTTGTTATTAATTTTGACCCGGTGAATACTAGGACCAGGGACCTTGAAAGGCATTTTGAACACTATGGAAAAATATCTAATGTCAGGATCAGGAGGAACTTTGCGTTCGTGCAATTTGAGTTGCAGGAAGATGCTACCCAAGCTTTGGAAGCTGCCAACATGAGGTTTGTCTAATTTTGCATGTCATGACATAAAGATATGCAACCTGTTACTTTGCAATTTTGATTTTTCACATGAAACTAATGTGTATTCTTGAACACAAAACTTCCGAAAGGGCCTTAGTTGTTTGTGATTTGCTTCTGATGACTGGGAAGTGTTAAGCTATCTTGCATTTCAACCTTCTTGATATCAAGAAAATTTATGTTTATACTACAATGTATTCCCTAATGCAGTAAGTTCATGGACCGAGTTATCTCCGTGGAGTATGCAACTAGGGATGATGATGAAAAGAGGAATGGCTACAGCCCGGATAGAAGAGGCCGAGGTGGGTCTCCTACCGATGCAAGATATGGTCGTGGTGGACGCTCGCCAAGTCCATACCGTAGGGGTAGAGGTAGCCCGGATTACGGGCATGGCGCTGCACCAACTTCTCGACCCGACCGAAGGAGCAGTCCCGATTATGGCAGAAGATCCGCAAGTCCAGTCAATGAAAGATATTCAAGGTAATTTCATTTCTCTAGACCTTAATCTTTCTTGCTTTTTCATGGTAGGATTATAAATTTACATAAACATCTCTTTTTTACCATCCAGCCGTTCACCTCCTGCACGTGAAAGATCTCGATCTTGATTAAGGAGACATCATTTGGTAGCATTATGGTATTTATTAGCATCTCTTGAAGATCTCTTCTTTCTTTTTTCAGTTAGTTTATGTGTTGGTGTTCTTGAATGATCTGCAGAATTATGGAACGACGTAGTTTTATTAGAAGTTTAGTATTATTAACACATCTCTGTTGTAATTCTGAATTTGATGTGCTGTCTTGCCTATCCTTCTCTGATTATGGTGATCTGCTTTTATGTTATTTCACTTGGAACTTTTATTAGATCAGATAAGATTCAACTGAAATTACAACTTCGAATTTTATTATGCTGTGTTTGTTATGTTTCTAATTTCCGGAAATATAAATTATACCGCCTCCATTCCATTCATGTTGTCTCATTTTTTTATTGGGTTATCTCGTCCATTCTGTTCCATTTAAAAAATAATAGTTTTTCTACTCACAATTAATAATTCTCTTTTTGTGAGATCCGTTCATTTACTCGTAACTTTCATGAATAACTGCATTGGAAAGAAGTGAGTCAAGTTTGATAGGAATTATGTATTCCTTCCGTCTCATTTAACTTGTTCATTTCTTTTTAGTAAGAATATTAAGGTAAGTGATTAGTTGTGTGTAGATGAGAATAAGTTCACAAAGAAAAATGAAAGTTTGTATAGTAATTATTTTTCTTTTAAGGAATGGAACAATACAGTTTGAAAAGATAAAAAGAAAAACGAGATAAATCATTGGGACGAACAAGTATTAAAAGTACAGTTTTTTCAAAATTTGAAAAATGGAGATTCTTGATTTTGTGGAAGAGTAGAGAATGGAGATGCATGGTGTGGATATTGAGGCGGATATATAACAAGCCACTCAAAACTGCAAAAAGCTGCAGCGTTGTGGCAAACGACGGCGTATCGTCTCCCGTTCCTATTCTCGAATGTTAAACAGATCGCACGCCGACTCCATCTCGAATCCACCCACCCGGCCCCACATATCGAATCGAAATTAAATAAAATTTTCCTTTATTTCCTAAAAGTAATAAAAAAACAATATTTATCAAATACTCCTACCGAAACCTAATTTCTGTCACTTTTCAAAAAGTATTTAAAGGAGAATATCGTCTTATGCACCCACGCCACCCAGACACTCTATCTCACCTCATTACACGTGCGGAAATAAAAGTCCACCTCATTACACGTGCGGAAATAAAAGTACAGCGTTTGTTCTGTCACGGCCTACCTGGCGTAATGTAGTGCCACGTCAGCTTCTCGTCCTCGGTTTCCTTTTTCAAATTCACCCCGTATCTAACGGTCAGATCGACTGCGACAAGCCTCCATCCTGACCGTCCGATCTCTCATTGCGCTCGATATTTACTTATTTAGCTTCAATTCGTATTATTATTGTAGTGAGAGAAACAGTGGGAGACAGTTCTGACAAAATCTTCTTCCATGAGAGAGAAAGAGGAGTAGCGTTTGTTTTTGAAAGAGGTTTTTTTTATTATATCCAAACAGTAGATATATATATATAATTATAGTTCACTATTAAAATAAAACATAAATATAATCATTTTGTCTTTATACGGCGCAGGGCCGATGGAGGGCCGATGGAGTCCATAGACCCTCCATAAAAAAAAATAATAATAATAAATAAAAAAAATTGAAAGGGCATCGGCCCTCATGTGTATTAAAAAAAATGGCCCTCAAATTTTTAAAAAAAAAATTTATGAAGGAGGGCCAGAAGATTTAAAAAAAATAATGAAGGAGGGCCTCAGTGAAGAAAAAAAAAATTAAATGAAGGAGGGCCGATGGCCCTCGGAGAAGAAAGGAAAAAAAAACAAAAAAATGGAGGAGAGGGCCATCGGCCCTTAGTGAAAAAAATAATAAAAAAATATGAAGGGCCGATGGACCCATCGGCCCTCCTATTGGCCCCGTCGGATAAAGACAAAATGGCTACTTTTGTATTTTGTTTAAGTTTTAGGTTATATTTGTGTTTTTTTTCATTTTGGCCCCCAGTGCATATTTCCACTTTTTGAAACATTGTTTGGAATTTTTTAACTGGAGTTGTTGTCCTCTTCCTGGGGTGGTTTTGTCTAGAGGTGTGCGCGGGCGGGTTCGGGCGGGTTTGGGCGTAAAAGCTAAGCAATCTACATATGGGCGATTTTACGAATATACAAACCATGGCGGGTTTTTATTTCTCCAAACCGTAGCGGTTCGGGCAGGGGCGGATTTATGTAGTGGCATGGGGTGGCAATTGCCACCCCTTTCTTTTCTTTTGGATATAATTATTTAGTATATTTGGATATAATTATTTAGTATAGTCATAATTAATATAATCATAATATGTTATTTAATATTTAATACACCCACATATGTATTTATTATATATATTGACTATAAAATTAAAATTTTTTTGACAGTTTATTAATTGAATTAATGGACCTTGTAAAGTCTTGATGTTCATAAATTGTTTTCCTTAAATACTTTCCATAAAGTGCACAAACCATTGTAAAAAAATAGAAAGATTTATGTTTCAATCTCTTTTTCTCAACCAAACATTGCGACTTAAGTAGTTTACTATGGTTTGTTTGGTTATTTTTAATATCAATTTTAGTAGTTAGTTTGCTATTTATCCTGTAAATTCATGTCAATATTTTTTTTAAGGTATCTTGTTTTTATACTTAAATACATAGTTTTGAGGCAACCCAAGAATACGAAGTTATGACACCCCTTGTTGAAAATCCTGCATACGTCCCTGGGTTCGGGTGAAGCGGTTAGCGGTCGGTTTGCGAGCGATTTGCTGGTTAAATAATAAGAGATCGCATTCTTTCGAGATGATAATATCGGAAGGCTACAACTCATTTGTTCATGAGACATACATCAACAAATAACAATATAAGTTAAGAAAACCAAGTTCTACATACAAAACATAATTTCAAAAGGAATGCAACCATCTGCATTCTAGATACATACATTCATAGTCTTGTTCACACTTCACATTACTCTCAAATCTACTGATTGTTATCAATTCAAAAGCATAAATTCTAAAGTCAAACTTGGATTAATTTACACTTTGACCTCTACAGACTCGAGAATAGCACTTCGAGCCTCCGAAATATTTTGGTCCTTCATTAATCGCATATTCTTACAATTGGTCCTTTATTAGCATTCCCCATATTTATAAAATATTTATTAAATTAATTAAAATATTAATGAAATCAAATTTTAAATTAATTTTTGTTGGGCCTATACAAATACTTTGTAAGTCACTAAATTACTTTGAAAGATTGTACTACTTTTCCAATAAAATAGACAATATAGCCTACTAGTAAAATTAAAAATTTAAAAGCTAAGAAAAGAATTTAAGGAGACGGGCGGGTCGGTTAACCACCACCCTAAAATCACAATCCACCCGCCTTGATGACGGTTTGATAAAAATTGATCCGCGGTTAATTTTTCAAAAAAATAACCGAGCACACCTTCTAGTTTTGTCCGCTTGCCATAAAGCTCAGACACTTTAAATAAAATTTGAAATAGGTAAGAAGAAGCATTGATTTATTTAGTTGACTGCATTGCGCCTAGCTGGCTGCTCCTCCCTCATTTCAAAATTTCTTTAATTTAGATTCTGTTTCTCTCTCATCGCCACCCAAACAACTGTAGTCGACCGTTTCAACTCTCAAATTTCCATTATTATTCTGTTTTGAGCCAAGAAGCCAAGAAGAAAGGTAAAAGCTCTCTCTTTTTTCCACTCGAGAGTGTTTGTTTGTTGCATTCCTCTCTTTGTGATTTAAATTTTAGACCAAAGATTCTGGCTTTAGAGATTTTTTTTTGAAGGAGAATAATTTTTCTCAGTGGGAATTTTGGGGTTTCCTTTAAAGATTCTGGGATCACTACATTTCATGATTTTGTACTCTGTTTTGAGCCCTCTCTCTCTACTAGTTTAAGGTTGCATTTTTTTGGAGAGAGAAGAGGAGTTATTCAAATAAAGTTATGTTTATCTTTTTATTCTTGCTCAATGAAGAATCTGATAGAGTAAGAAAGAAAAAAGATGTTTTCTTTCTCTATCCTCACTTGGGTTTTTCCTTAAAACTAAGTCCTCAAATGCTGTTCAATGTGTCTAGATTGAGAGATGTAGATTGATCTATATAATTGTAATAAATATTTTCTGATGTGATTTTGGCTTACAGAAAAAGCAGAGGAGCTATAGCTAGGTGGCTGAAAAGGGGGTGTTGAGTGCCTTGAATGGTAGGCAAAAGACAAGCAATTTCCAAGTAGCAAGTGTTATTACATCATTTTTGAGTATTTATTGCATCAAATTCATTTGTTTCTCTCTCTCTCTCTCTCTCTCTCTCTCTTTCTCTCTCTCTCTCTCTTGTGCTGGCCCATTTCAGAAATTCGCACATACACTCTAGACATATGAATATGTACAACTGGAGATGGAGACATATCTTCTCTTCAAAGCCAAGTCTTTTTCCCTATCAAATACATTTTAAAAACAAAAACTTCTCAATTCTTGAGAGTTATGGTTGTGGGCCTGCCTGCCTCCACATTTTTAGCCTCACAATTGTGTGCACTCATCAATCCAAATCCTCTAGAATCACAGATTTAATCATCTTGGTAAAACTTAACATCCTACTATTTCATCTCTATCTCCAAAGATTGTATTTTTGTTGTAATACACATGTTGGAAAGTGATCCCTTTTTCTAACTCTACCCCTAATGGTGGGCTTAGTTTCCTCTGTTTCCTGCTGTATTACCCTAACCAAACATCATGTTCAGAGGGTGTATTTGTCATAGAAATTATGTGCTTTTATTGGGCAGTAGTGATGGCTGTTGGAGAGTTTCTCTTTCCCTTTCATCATTGTATAATTTGTTTTCTTACCCCAATTTAAGGTAGTAAAATTTTGTATAAAATGATTGATTCTACATTAGCAAAAGGGTCTTCTCTTGTGGGTAGCCTAGTTAGGTATTTCGTTACTACTTGTCCCTCTCATTTTCAGCATTTAGTGATCATGCAAGATTCTTGAATCCCCCTAATCTAGACCCACTTTTTGCTTTAATTTCTTGCACCTTTTGTTTGAATTATGTGTAATATAAGATTGCAACTACTCCACACATGTAAGATTGCATCTCTGTTTTTCAGATTGAATTATGTGTAATATAAGATTGCATCTCTGTTTTTCAGATCTTGTAATAGTTTGACTCAATCATGGTTGATGGTGGTGGAGAGGATTCAGTACTTAATCGTTTAACAACGGATGAATGGCTTATTTCCGCTCAAGAGCTCGTTCCGACGACGTTGGAGAAGGCGAAAGAGGTTCGAGTATTCCCTCTAAGGTGGAAGATGATCATTTCCAAACTCGAGCAGATCCCACATCGGTTATCGGATTTATCCAGCCATCCCTGCTTCTCCAAGAACACACTCTGCCAGGAGCAATTGCAGCTTGTTTCGAACACTTTGAAGGAAGTGATTCAATTGGCCGAGATTTGTTTGAAGGAGAAATTTGAAGGGAAGCTTAAGATGCAGAGTGATCTCGATTCTTTAGCCGGTAAACTCGACTTGAATTTACGCGATTGTGGGCTATTGATCAAGAGCGGGGTTCTCGGAGAAGTCTCGTTTTCGAGTAATTGGAACGAACCGGAGGGGTACGGAAGCTTGAAGGAACTACTCGCGCGCCTTCAAATCGGCCATTTGGAGGATAAACACAAGGCGCTTGATAGCCTAATCGAAGTGATGAAGGAGGATGAGAAGAATGTGTTATCCGTTATCGGCAGGAGTAATATCGCCGCCTTAGTCCAGTTATTGACGGCGACTTCTCCTCGGATTAGAGAGAAGACGGTGAGTGTGATCTCCTCGCTCGCGGAATCCGGTAGTTGCGAGAATTGGCTGGTTTCGGAAGGGGTGCTTCCGCCGCTGATTAGGCTTGCGGAATCGGGAAGCTCAGTTGGTAGAGAGAAAGCTACGATTGCTCTGCAGAGGCTGTCGATGTCGCCGGAGATAGCGAGGTCGATCGTCGGCCACGGTGGAGTTAGGGCTTTGGTTGAGATCTGTAGAATCGGCGATTCAGTTTCGCAATCCACCGCCGCGTGCACGTTGAAGAATATCTCAGCCGTGCCGGAAGCGCGGCAAACCCTAGCTGAGGAGGGGATTGTGAAATTTATGATTGATCTTCTCGATTCCGGAATCCTCCTCGGATCGAAGGAATACGCGGCTGAGTGTTTGCAGAATCTGACTTCATCCAACGACGAATTGAAGAGATCGGTGATCGACGGCGACGGAGTGAGCAGTCTCCTTAACTACCTCGACGGACCGCTGCCGCAGGAATCCGCCGTCGGAGCGGTGCGAAACGTCGTCGGATTTGTACCGATTGAAGACCTGATCTCCCTCGGCCTCCTCCCTCGATTGACGCACGTGCTGAAATGCGGTTCCGTCGGCGGGCAGCAAGCCGCGGCGGCAGCGATTTGTCGGATTTGCCCCTCGGAGGAGATGAAGAGATTAATCGGCGAAGGCGGATGCATTCCGTTATTAGTGAAAATGCTGGGGGCGAAAAGTAACGCCGTTAGAGAGGTGGCGGCGCAGGCCATTGCACGCTTGATTACTCTCTCTCATAACTGCCGGCTGCTGAAGAAGGAGGACGAGTGCGTGCCGAATTTGGTGGCGCTGCTCGAACCGTCGCCGCACAACACGGCGAAGAAATACGCCGTCGCGTGCCTCGCTATCCTCTCGTCGAGTAAGAAATGTAAGAAGTTGATGATTTCGTACGGCGCGATCGGGTATTTGAAGAAGTTGACGGAGATACCCGGTGCGAAGAAGCTGCTGCAGCGGCTTGAAAGGGGGAAGCTCAAGAGTTTGTTCAGCCGGGACTAGGCGGCGGAGTGGCGGCGGAATCTTCAGTGGAAGTGTTTTTAGAAACTTTTGGTTTAAATGATTTCATTCTCTGAATGAAACAACAATTATGATGTTATCTTTATCTATTTAAAAAATTAAAAAAATGTGTAAATTGAATAATGACTTTTCGATCATGAAATCTTTATTGAGAGAAGTTTTTATCTTGTTTATTATTAGTAAATTAAAAATGATGTATCTATACGATACATGTGAAAATAATAAATCTATGTATTTATATGTCCAATGTATAGCTGAAAATGATCACTCTAGAAAAGAGTATAAATAGTGGTATTAATATAAGTATTAGATTATTGGATACAACAATTGGAGTTTTTATACGATACGTTGTAATTTCAGAGAACTGGTGTTTTCAAGGATTTGACTTTTGTTTTAAAATCAAAAGTTGACTTGAAAATGCTGCTCTAGTAAAATAAAACAAGACAATAATGGGCCACCTGTCAACATTTGTAGAAAATCCGGCTAAAGATAGGCCTTTTCCGGCAATATTATGACTTCTATAATTAATTTAGAAAGAGGTTCAATCAAGGAAAATTAACATTACAAATTTTATTACAATAAATCCATTTACTACATTTAGTTACGAGGTATCGACAAATTGAAAAAGGACATGAGTAAATTTTGGATCATATTTGACAAAATGTAATCAAACCTAAATTCCGCCTCAAGTAAACATTTGACAATAAAAAGTTAAAATGCTATCCCACAAATCTTGAATTATAAATACTATGTGGATTGTGATGGATGTAACTTGTTCTTAAAAAGATTTCTTACAACCTCAGCATATTTGAATCCTACCAATATCTCAAGATTCTCGAGGGACATCCCACAACTGGCCTCCATGAATGTAAAGAACGAGATCCCGAGTTCAAGCCACACTACTCAGAAAACAGAGCCTACCTTATCCCAACGATTAGTTTGATGCTAGGGGGAGACCACTGGTCCTCCCTCCCCAGTAGATGACACGTGTCCGAAAAATGAAAATATTTTAACTTTTCAAAAAAAAATCCATTTTCTTTCTCTTTTTTCTTTATATCTCCTTTTAACTATGGTTAGGTTTAACTATTTCTTCTATATATATCAAAACATGCAGATCTAGGATATCATTCTCTCTCTTATCTTTTTTTTTTCTTCATTTTTTTTATCTCACTTTCTCTCTACAACTACTCCAAATCT
Source organism: Lavandula angustifolia (assembly GCA_028984105.1). Classification (NCBI taxonomy): domain Eukaryota; kingdom Viridiplantae; phylum Streptophyta; class Magnoliopsida; order Lamiales; family Lamiaceae; genus Lavandula; species Lavandula angustifolia. The sequence continues at coordinate 6,871,403 of CM054804.1, read as the reverse complement.
GGAATCTTGGCAAATACCGACGAGTCCATAATCAAATGCCCGTGGACCCAATCTCCAGCCACCGTCTTCAGTCGGGTCTTGCAAGGAATGAGCCGGATTTACTTGCCGGACGCAACCCAACATCGGCGAGCTCAGATCCGGGCTCTTCCGAGATGAATTTTGTTTTTTTCTTTTTGTCTTGTCTCCACTGAAATTTTGATGAACCTTGTAAAAAAGAATCTTTTTGGATTGTTGTTTTCTTTTTTAACACTGAAAATTTGACTGTATGTAGTGAGAAATTCCATTCCTAGTTGTAGATCTGAGATTTCTGTATATTTTCTACATATAGTTCTTAGCAAACTCAATTTATTTTATTTTTGTTATTTGGACGAAGAAAACAACAATGGAGAAGATTGTGAACTCGATTCTACAAAAAATTGGACAAGAAGGTTTTGGAACTTTATCATTATTCTCTATTAACAGCATAATCATTGGATCAAATTTTTTGGTAACCAAATATATTTGGTTATTCATTAACATCAATGAATACACTTGCTAAGTATTTTTCATTTAGGTTGTGTGGGCGTTTCGTATTAATTAAAAAAAGGAAAGAAAACTTAACTGAATGACTTTAAAATTTTAAACACCACCAGTGCAATATGTTTGGTTGATTTATTTCCTCAACACACATAATACTTTTCATATTTGAGTGGGTAAAATTACAGAAGGAACCAAAATGAGACAAACTTAAAAAGCGAAAATTCATTAGACTTCCGGAAAGTTAAAACACAATATTTATTGATATCACAGATATTCAATTTTTTGAAAGAAAAAAAAAATAGAATCAAACATAAAAAAAACACGAAATTTAACTAGAGTACTTTCATATGCATAGTCAGAAATCCGAATAGAGTGTTCATGAACGGAATATTTCAATAGATCTCGATTTCTTCCGTCAAAATCAAGAATTCGAGAAATTCTCTCTACCATTTTTTATGTCAAGAACCACATCTTGAGTAGAGAGAAGTGAGAGACTATTGCAAAATAAAAGCAAGTAAAAAAGATTTAAAAAATAGTATGCGACTTATTCCACAAAATAAAGAAAACATATTATCATGAAATCACTCTCTTTTTATACCAATATTACAGTATTTTTTTTTAAATAACAAAAGGAAAATAAAACGACACTCTTTGGTCTTCTTCGGAAGCCTTGCCTCCTCTCATGTTGGTAATGGTTGTTCTCATGAGCCCCTTTCTTAACTCTGGGCATGAGAATTTATGAAGGAGAGAGACAAAAATTTGAACTCAAAAAAGTTTGAGATTTAAAATAGAGAGAAGTGAGAGAGAGAGATGTAGTTAGATAGAGAGACACGATTGATTTGTTTGAGTAGATTTGAATTTGAGAGAAAGTGAGGTAAACTAACTATAGTCAAGTAAAATAAATGAAAAAATATTAAAGAAAATAAAGATAAAGTAAAATTAAAAAATTTTATAGTTTTGATTATTTTGAAAACTGCAGCCACGTGTCGTACGCCAGAGAGGGAGGACCAGTGGTCTGGCCCCCAGCATCAAAGAAACCATACCAACTCAGAAAACAGAGCACACCTTATCAGCAGCAGCGTTAGTGAACGAAACCGGAGTTATCGTCATCATCATCATTGTCGTGGTAATCCGAGACGAAGGCGTCAACCGGCCCCCGTTGTATTCCGTGCAAGAGATCCTCCAACAGACCTATCCTCTCAAACAGCATCTCCTCCTCTAGGTGGCGTAGATGGGGGACTTCGTTCCGGCACGAGTTCTGCAGGACGCAGTTGAGGTTTTCTGGGTAGCACTTCATCAGCATCCCCCCGTTTGGCTCGACAATCTCCATGTCAAATGCTGGGAAAAGTGGACGCCCCAGAACTCTAACATAACACACACTGCACAAACATAAGCATCAAATTCATATTCTTGGTGTGTATATATCGGAACTTGAGCAAATCTTGAACAGCAAAGATATGAATTTCCTTCCCAAAATTATCAATTGATGTATGCATATATATATATGAACTTCAGCAAATTTTGAACAGCAAAGATATGAGCTTTCCTCCAAAAATGATCAATATTTAGGAGTAAGTAGAAAGAGTATGTAATAGAAGAACAGAGTAAAACTTACCACACATAGAATAATCCATCTATATCCTGCCTCTGGACCCTGCCCAACAACTCAATCTGTAAGTACCCACCGATGCAGAGGACCGGCTCGGGTAACTCAAATGACTGCAGAGAATTCTCCTGTTCAACGGAAAGCATTACCGATCATCAGAGTCCCAACACGAAAGGAACATACAAGAGACTAGAAAGGGCAAAACGAACAAAATCAATCTTCCACTTAAAGCGAGTAAGGTTGGTATTCAACTGAATAGATATAATCCAAGTAATTGATGTTTTTGTCTTAAGAGGATGAAAATAAGTTGAGTTACTTAGTTCTGGATAAATTATAACCTGTTTCATGGGAAATTCTGGGGAAGTGTAAGTCCATTCAAACTTGTCATCGGCCGCTTGCTGCAGTGGCAAACGTCGGAGGTCACTTCCTACCTCTTTCGGGGATTTGAGATGGCCCATCCTGAATCTTACAGATTTTGCGGAGTATATGGGGTGGCCGGTCTGGAAAAAGGCTGAACGGGCAACATATTCCAGAAGATTGTAAGAAATCACATAGATAAGTTGAAACCATATATAGAAGTATCAAGAAAAGGAGAGTAGAAGAGCAAAAACCTTCAAATGGTTGAATATCAATTTCAGTGACAACCCAAATCCCAGCCCTAAGTTTATATATAAGAGTCTCAGGCACTTCAGGATTACTCTGTCCTTTACTTGACCAGTACGAAGCTCTCCGAATGAATCTGTCCCTTGGATTCAGAGTGTTAACAACGCTTTCATCCGGATAATTGTCGGTGCTAGAGGCACTAACTGCATTTGCTATGCAGTCCTTCGGGGACATCTTTGATTTCGTGATGGCCTGAAGAAGGGATGTAAATGCCTTGTGGTCCCTCTCGAGGACCTCCTGTTTTACAGCGCAGTTAGCTTTGACCTCGACTGAGTTCATCGTCCCTTCAGTTGCATTCACTACACTGACAATATTGGAGAGCTGTGGGAATGTTTTGAAGCACAACTGTTTTGCAAGCCCATTTGAAATCACTGAAAAAGGAAAATAAAGTCATGCATCATTTCATCATAATGTTCTTTTCGTTCTTCTTTCTTCTTTCTCATTATCTAGGGAGTTTAATAGAAGAAGCATCACATAACATCCCAAAGGAGTAAGCTGATCAGAACAAAACATGGGAATTAAATTAACTGGAAGAATCGCATTAGTCCTAGGATTCCAACATTTTGACGCGTTGAAAATCTGCTCATTAAGAAGAATGCAATTCAAGAAAACACCATTTCAGCATTTATGAATGGAACCTTCAAACTGATGAGGAACTCATACACTATTAGAGCAATAACTGTACCTTTGTTTCTCTAACCATTACACAGATGCTTAAACAATGTAACGAGAATCTTGAGGTGTTTTTTAGTGTCACTCCTACATAACCTACTGGCTATATCTTAGAGTTTGGGAGGCTTAACAATCAATCAAAATTAATGATCAGTTAATCTAGGGAAGACAAGTAAATAGTGAATTACCTTTGCTTACTTACACCATTAACAAAAATCTTAATTCTGAGCAAAAGAAATGTCTGGTAGCAGTTTCATTCGACAAATCTACAAGTTTGGCAATCCAAGAGGATTACGCAATGGTGTCGCAAATATGATATCAGTAAAGAAGAAACATTGCTACAAACTGAAGTATTCATCATCAAGAAATGTAGAATGAAGTTGCAAGATTCATCACTAACCAAATTTAACTTTTGGATTAGAAATGTAGAATTCCAAGATGCATCACTAACCAAATTGGCGCCAATATCGTGAAGCAGCAGATACCCGGACTAGATCAGCCGGATCAACTAAGAAACTCATTATATAAATGGAAACATCTGCCTCGAGAAATTCCACAAAATTGATTCGAATCTCAGGGTTTTGGTGATCCATGTATTCCAATTTACTGCAACTCATCAAGATCTCAGACTGTAATTATTACCAGTTACAAACATATTAGAAAGAGGGAGAATCAGTCGGTAACAAAAACTGCCCTAATATATCAAATAATCATCAAATTCGAGGGCGTAAATCAAACGCCGTTGTTTCTACAATAAAAGAGGGAAAAAGATATTGATCAAGACGATTTCTTGATCAAATATAGAAAAAGTTCCTCTAACTCCGCCCTTCAAGATTAGGTTTTCTTGCAAAGTTAGACCAGAAATGAAGCCTAATTCAAGTATAAACGCATAATCTCTCAGACGTGAAAACAAATAACCAATTAATCAAATTGAAATAGCAAAACAAAAGAAGCAATCAAAAAAATTACCAAAAACATAGACCAATTCATGAATTAAGGTGTTCTTTTCTACGAGAACACAGATTCGCATCATCATTATCAACTTGTGACGGATTATTTCCAACTCCTATCCCACACACCAAATATGTCGTAAAATACTGATAAATTAGCAGCATAATTCGAGAACACGGAAAGAATCATGCCTTGATTAGAGAGAACCCATGAAAATACAATTATTACGCACGTATATTTTGTATGTGTAGGCAGATCGAGAGAGGAGAGAGAGGGATTGAATGAGATTATGAGATTGTACGGGAGTTTTCTGGCCTATGACATAATTTCCTTAGACCGAAGCTAGCCGTTTTAATTAATTTTATTTCCTTAAATAAATTCATTCATTGAAATTAGATTTTTTTTCGCATATATATAATGAAAAAGGTAAAATAATAAGGGGAAAAATTAAAAATAGGCAAATCCCAACACCTTAAATGCAAAAATAGGCAACTTATGCCAAATATATAAAAATAGGCATTATCTCTTTTTTGTCCCTTGTATTCATACTTTTTCATATTGTTTTTTGTACTTGTTGTAAATTTGTTAATAGTTTTGCTCACCTTTTATTAATTGAGTAATTAATTAAGAAGATATAATTTTTCAATTGTTTATCTAATATTTCGAATATGTATATATATATGCAAAATCTAAATTAATTACATTCTTGAATTTCACTTGAGACCTACATTTTCATGATTTTAATTAATTATTATATTTAATTAAGAATACTTAATAAGCATAATTATAAATTATTTCATTTTAAGATACATGAAGACAGATATATTTTTCATATATCAAATTATTAGAATTAATGAATATATGGGGAAAAAGAGATAATGCCTATTTTTGCATATTGGGCATAAGTTGCCTATTTTTGATTTAAATGAGTAATTTTACCTATTTTTGCCCATTTCACCAAACAATAATATAAATGTTCAGATAAAAATGGAAGGCAGTATTGTAATTGTATTTGGAAAAAAATATTTGTGTTCTTACGAAATCTTGCACGAAAATCATTCTCTTTAAATTTAATTCAAAACATATACTATTTTCATTCTAAATTTATCTGTTTACTTTTCTTTTAAGTCTATCCCAAATTTATATATCTATTAATAATTTTTTTTCTAACTAAATGTTTCATTAATTTTAATAGATGATGATATAAAAAAAATATTTTATTCAACTTTTATAACAACAAACACAAGGGAGTAAAAACAAAAGATATTGCCCAATCAAGCTCAAGAATCGTATTTTCCTGTAATATTATTTAAGAAAAATCGGTATTTTTTGAAGCAAGAATTAGTAACAAAGTTCATTCACACATCTCCCCAATTCCCATTTCCAGAATTTGTGTTACAAATTAAGAAGCCAAGAAAAGGTGAAAATTGAAGAGATGTGACAAAAGCATTATAGAAGAAAAAGAAAAAACTATCAACATAATAAAGAAACAAATAATAAATGTTAAAAAAATTTATGAGTCATGCTACGATTGTTGATCATCATCATCAGCAGCAGCAGGGGCAGTCCAATACTTCTTGGTTGCAATGAGGAGCTTCTCCCTCACATGAGGCCCTCCTTCATGATCAGTCATCCTGCTCTCCCATTCTAATCCATCTACAATGCTCTTCACGCTCACCAAAACGTCGACGTCGTCCCGTATTATCACGCTGCCTTGTGGCCGAAGGACACGGTCCATCTCCAATAGTATGTCCTCCATATCGCACCTGAACACACGGCATTAGCCAAGCGGCGTTTTCAGAATTTGAAATGTTTAAATCCTAGGAGTAAAATAGTAATTTTCACTAAATTCAAAGATAAAGATCGCGGTTTCTTGAAACTCGGGGAGTTGTGTCGTGTCTCGTGTTACCTATCTTTGTACAAGGTGAATACGCCGTTGGCGTGGATGAAGTCGTAAGTTCTCGGATACGTCGACATCGCTTCACACCTATCGAAGACATTAAAGCAAATGGTCAAATGTCATAAATTCGACAACAATGAAGCATATATTAAAATTCTGCATTACCAATTTTGATAAGTCCCGATTAGGCCACGTTCGTAGATGACACCGAGCGTGTTCGTCTTCAACTCAACGGGGACGACGTTCATCACCCAAACCGGATCATCAACAAGTGCAGCTGCAAAGCCTCCAAATTCAGCATTCATATCAAGCAAGTTTCTATACCTCCCCTTCTCAGCTAGCTGGGAATCAACAGCCTTATAATGAGCAACTCTCTTCTTCCAAAGAAGGGTATCTTCCTCAAACATTTCCGCCGTCACACCTTCGATGCTTCCGCTCTTGATCCTCGGTGGCACGGCCGTGAGCCTCTCCGGCCACTTCGCCACCGGGCCTCCTCCAGACACTTCTTTAGTGTCGGATACTTCGGGAAGAGGCGTCAGGCACGCTTCCACCTTAGTGTACCTTAAAACCATCAAGTTTTTCGTCAAGAGCTTATCTTATATAATCTAAGCAGAACGAAACGAAATGTTCGGATTACGGGCCTACCACGTTTGATCTGGATCGCTCCCTTGGCAGAAGAGAGGCTTCTTGAAGATCTTTCTGTTCAATTTACAATGTAGGTGATTAGTAGGTTTTTGCCATATAGCAAGATCATTTCTCTGCACAAGCTTCTTCCAACAGAGGCTCCTCGCGACCTTCTCGATCCCCTTTTGTTCGTCGTTTAGATCGTCTCGTGTTCGGTTCCATCCTTTCCAGTGATTCTCCCAGTTTATCGGAGGCCCGGATAGGATCCAGTAGCCTCCGGGGCGTAGGATCCGATCGACTTCGATCAAGTAAAGCCCGTCTGCTACGCGGAGAATTTATAAAAACAATATAATAAAAAAAGCAATAAAAGAAAGATAATTTGTTCATTCAGTTCGTTTTTGGGTGAAAGACACGAATAGTACTCATGTACGATAATAGGGTCTAGTGAATTACCATATTGGCCCCACGGGATGAGACACCGCGAGCAATGGGCAACGTCGAAGGCTCTCGCCGGATACGGCAGCCTATTGGTGGCCATAATTCCGATTAGGGCCGGAACTCCCCGTTCAAGTGCGAATTGCACCTGCGCCTCGTGGGTGTCCTTCGGGGCAAAGGACATCGGTAGGATGTCCCTAGAAAGCAAATAAGCTCCCCAACTCGCCACCTAGAAAACATTGGCATTTAGAGTCCTCGATTTTTCTTGATCCGATTAATCGGATTCAAGAATCATGTCTCACTTTCAAGACACTATAAATATTGCAACTTGAATGTCAGAGAACAACTTCAAGAATTATTATAGATTTTGAGCCGTAATGTTAGAAATCAAAACGACTTTATTGCTGACTAAAAATCATATTCTTGGAGTGTAAATCAAGAAGATGCAGACTAATTTCAAAATTATTACAAAACAATATGTTGTTAGAACTAGAATTCGATCGAACACTGTACATATCATTAAAAAAAATAATACTACTACCACTAGACCAAGTTATATCTATACAAAACAATATATTGTAACATGTCAACAGTTTCATTATTAATTAATTAACAGTTAATTCACAATAAATAACTAGGTCATCCTAATTACAATTAATTCAAGATAATTCATGTAACGTGTTATCTTATTCAAAGAATAAGACAGCTTTTAATTCAAAAAAAAAAAATCCATCTTCATGCCTATATTCTGACTCAACCAACTTCTAACTTTTGATTTTAAAAATTAATTTTGTCTAAATATACAAAATATTATTTCATGCACTCGACATCACCAATAAAATGTATTAAATGTTCTGCAAAAAAAAATTAAAATTTTATGAAACTGAAAAATCTAGAGTGTAATCCGTCCAAAAAAATTTATGACAATTTAATGTCAAGAAGAAAGAATCATTGGACACAACCAAACAAACAAATAATAAAATAAATAAATAAATCAAAGATAAAAACGAAAATAAAAATTAAAGAATAATCTAAGTTTGGCAATTGTACACGTACTCACCCCACAACCGGTATCAATGGCGGTCCTGACAGAGCCGTCTCCGAGGTTGATCAGTTTTCCAATGTCATCAATGTACGCGCTCGCGCCACGTGGAAACATCGTACCGCCGCCGGGGAATCTGAAACGGTCGCCATCGAACCGGACCCAGTTCTGCCCGGCCTTCTCCACCGTCAGATGCTTGTGCGGCACGTTGGCGTACCACGCCATGTCCCTGCTCTCCGGCCACCGGAACGGCGTCGTGTAGCCTTGCGGCGCCGGAATCCGGCACTTCAATAATTCGCTCTTCTCCGGGCAGTGGCGCTCGCGGTACATCAGCATGTTCCGGTCGAACTTGAGCGACCGGGCGGTGTCTTGGCACGGCGTGTATTCGGAGAATTTGGGGGAGCAGGGAGGGAGGTGGGATGCACGCGCCTCCGTTGAAAGTGGGACGAGGAGTTCGGCGGTGTGGTGGGCGGCGAAGTCGAGGGGGGTGGAGTTGGTGGGGGGATCGGGGAGGGTGGTTGAGGGGGTGGTGGTGCTGCATGGGAGGGAGGGGAGGAGGGAGGTGGCGACGGAGGGGGCGGCGCCGCCGTTCTTCCAGATTCCGATGAGGTAGAAGAGGGAGCAGAGGACGGTGGTTAGGGCCATGTAGTAGAGGTTGGTTTTCTTGGTTCGTAAGGAAAGGTAGTTAGTGATCGCCATTTTTTGTTTCGCCAACCTCAACTACAATTGAAATCAAGAAATTGCTCTATATATATCGAGTCGGGGAGAGAGAGAGAGAGAGAGAGAGAGGGTGGGGAGAAAGAATTGATGTGTAACTTTGTTCCTATTACTGTTTCACATCAAATATGTTGTTTTGGACATAGAAAGACAGATGGGAAAATAATATATACATATATATGTATATATATATATATGTGTGTGTAGTGGTGGCGATTGGAGGACACGCGCCGACGCTCCGTCGTGATTCTATAATTAAAGGAGGCTTCAAAATGTAAGAAAAGAATTAAGGTGTGGAGGGAAGAATATAAAGAGTTTCCTTTGTTTCTTGAGCTCTTACCTTTTATGTCTATCTATGTTTGTTAGGCCCTTCGAATTTCTATGATAATCTTATGTTAAAGTTTGAATTTGAAATTTTTTACTAAATTTGTATGTTAGATGCATTAATTTAAGTATAGTCATGCTTCCCGATCGAAATTTGTTCGAAATCATGAATGATATAATAACATTATATAAGATCTGTCCAAAATTTGGGGTCTATTATCTCATAGTCAAATAAAACTAGGCATAGTTATAATATAAATTAATTGTATATGGTCTTTCTTTCATTAATTATCACCGAAAATATACATGACATATTTGATTGACAATATTATAAATTAACTTATTAAGATTAAGAATCAAGTCCATATGAACACGTCATATTAGGTGTCAAAAATAACTACACGGAAAGACTATAAAATGACGAATGACGTACTATTTAACAAACTAACCAATTTCTCTTTATAAAAAAGAAAAAGATAATACTAATCAAAATGTACATAAATTGTCTAAATTGCCGTGCATACGCGTCATACCAAACAATTCCCTATCACAAGGATAATTAATTAATTAATTACTAATCCATGATTGTTTATTCTCTCTCTTGGATAATTGCTTGAGATCGTCAATTATCATCATATTTCTATACTACACAATTATGGATTTTAACTTTTTAAGTTATCTCACAACCAATAAGACTTGCGCATCATCATTAACGGGTTTGCCTTTAAATTTATTAATATTGCCAATATAAACGATAAGAATTGCGAAAAAAGGCCAATAAATTTGTTATCTCAAACAAAACACATGAGTTTGGAATTTAAAAAAAAAAGAAAATCAAAAACTCATTCATTTTTCCTTATTTGATGAAGAAAATCCACATTCGATATTTGAGATCCATGTGAATAAACTTCCACTAGTTGCTTTCTATGTTAGTTTTAGATGATTTTGATTTTAAATCCAATCTTGATTGATCGATTGACAAATAGAGTGGTTGTTTATTTGACTTCACTCCTTTTTCTTTTATGAGTCACAGCCCATAGTCTTAAAAAGATTCCACACAAAATAGTCAATAGAAGAAAAAGGAAATGATTAGGGATTAAAATTAACTAAGAATTTTTTTTTGAGTCTCACTGCACGATTTTCTGATGAAATGATAACACGAAGTCGAATTTTTTGTATTAATGTGTTTTGGATAATCGTGTTTTTATTTAGTTATGTGTATAAGAAAGTCAATGTTGCATGTGTTAATTGGGTAAGAGGGAATAAAATATTGAAATCGTCAGTGAGTTAATTATAACACAATAATTGGCTGCTGAAATCAAAGTAGATTTACGTTGCCTAAAAAGCGAAAAGCTTTAGCTATGTTTGGTCCATGACAAACCTACCTGCACCATGTGCTACCGTTAATAACTAAGGGGCCGTTTGGTACAAATTCGGGAATGGGAATGAGAATGACAATGGGTATGATAGTAGGGTGATTAGGTATGGGTATGGGGGATTCCTTTAATGGTGTTTGGTATTTACTAGTGAATGGGAATGATAATCAAATATGGTGTTTGGTTATATTTAGGCCTCAATGGGTATCGAATTAATTTTATAATCAAACAAATGTGAGGTTGAATATATTATAGGTTACAATTTTCACATTCTCATATCCCAAATATTCTACGCTCTCAAAGATTGCACCTCATAAATCCATACAAAGTGGCACAAAATGCTCAAATTCATTGTTCAATATAAAAAGTTATTACAAGATAAGAATGTAAAAAACGAGTACATAGTGTATCAATGAGTACTCCTCCATTTATTAAACATCCCTTGGGCTACTCCATTTCTAAAATTCGCCCACTCATCAGTGAATTGGATAGTAATGATATATTCGACTTGCGAACTTTCTTCATCAGAATCTGAGTCATTAAAGTTTGCATAAGCATTATATTCATCATAATCTTCATCTTCATGTATTAGCCCTTGTCTTCTACATAAGTTATGGAGTAGACAACAAGCTAAAACTATTCTCCCGTGTGTACGTATGGGAAAAAATGACGGAGATGCAAGAATCTTCCATTTTCCCTTTAGTACTCCAAAAGCTCTTTCAATTACATTTCTGGCTCTAGTATGTTTCATATTGAAATATTCTTCAGCAGTTTGTGGCACCCTCCCTTCAAATTGATTGAGATGGTATCTTTGACCTCGATAAGGAGCAAGAAAGCCCTTGGAATTGCAATATCCACAGTCAACCAAGTAGTAACAACCTATATAGAAGAAATATGTAGTGTTTAAACACCTAAGATCTAGGCATGTATAATGTATAATGTATATTACCTTCAGGAACTTTTAAACCATTAGGCCTATTTATCGCATCTCTTAAGACACGCCCATCATGAGCCGAACCCTCCCAACCAGGTAACACATATATAAACTGCATGTCATGTGCACAAACACCGAGCACATTCATGCAAAGATCCCCTTTCCGGGTTCTATATGTTGTCCTTTCTTCTTTAGGTGGGGTCACCTTAACCATGGTACCATCTAGAGCGCCTAGACAATTCTACAATACCAACAACCAAGCAAACATTTCATATGCTTAATATTGAATAAAAGATAAATGTGAATAACACGAGAAATTACCTCAAAACAATTCCATCTATCATCATCATTTTCATTGCTGATTGGTTCGGGTGCTTTAAGCAACACTCTCTGTAATTTCAATAGGGCTACTAGACACAAATTGAAGTGTCTACTAATTGTTTCTTGACTCCTCAAAAAGTCCACGGCAATGGTCCTATTTTTTTGATGATGTGCTAAGGTGTATACGAACATTGCTACAATTTCAGTCAAACTCATATTACTAGTGCCACTCAAACCTCCTATGTCTCTCAACATCTCACACAAAATGTAGAACGTGTTTCTATCCATACGAAATTGACTTCTACAAGCTATATCACTTTCACTAACAATTCTATACGTGTTTCAAATACTCGAATTCCTCTAAGAAAACACAAAGTAAAAGGCCGACCATATGCATTCTCGAATTCCTCTAAGAAAACACAGTGCTCGACCATATGCATTCTCGAATTCATCAAACAAACTCATAAAAATCCAAGGAAGAAGGCGATCATGTTTTCCTCAAAGTATCTCCTTCTAAAGGAATTATACGATTTGGTAAAAAGGGCAAATTACGTCCTAGATACATAGGACCTTTTGAAATCTTAAAGCGGAAAAGCCCTGTGGCATACCAGTTAGCCCTACCACCGAATGTGGGGAATGTGTATGATGTTTTCCATGTGTCTCAACTTAGAAAGTACGTGTATGATCCTAAGCATGTAATAAAGCATGAAGAGGTGATTCTAGATCCTGATATGAGCTATGAAGAACGACCATCTCAAATTCTTGACCGTAAGATCCAAGTTTTGAGGAACAAGCAAATTCCATTGGTAAAAGTGGAATGGAACCATCACGGGCAAGAAGAAGCTACATGGGAACTAGAAGAAAGAATCATGTCCCAATATCCTGAATTATCTTACAAAGAAATGTAAATTCGGGATGAAATTTTTTTTAAGGAGGAAGGGATGTGATATCCCAAGTTTTGATAATCCAGTTCCTTAGCACAATTTAATTAGTTGTTGAAATAATTATAAAGAAAGGATTTTTTTATCCGGTGTGTAGTTTCACATGAGAATTGGAAAAGAAATAGAGGTTGATATTTATTCATTCCACCTCATTCTAGATAATAAATACAAAGGAAGTAAAAATGGAATTGAGTTACTCTATTTACGTGGGCTTCATATCAGTAGTATAGTATGACCATGCAAAGCTATACCTATACCTAGCTTTGTGACTCAGCAGCTTACCTAGCCTTGTGACCCAGCAGCCTTAATTGCCTTATAAATAGTAGATGCTCCTGCTCATTTCCTCCAAAGCATTTTCATACGAAAATTCGGCAGACTCGAAATAAGGTAGACTTTGGAAGAATTGAGAAGAAAGTTCGACTAAAAAACCGAAAAGAGGACCGAAGAAATTCAAGCATAGAAGAACAAGGTGGGTTATATTTTAGTTACGAAATCTATGCTTGAGTTATTAAGCTCCGATATTTATGCAAGTTAAAGTTTATGAATGTTCATGAAAATTGCTTCGCTCACTATTGGAATTGTGCATCTACTTGAGTGAAAATGGGTCGTGCCCATAAGTATTGAATACGATCGGATCCCGAGCTAGATGTAGCCGGGGTTAGTGTACACCAAACGTCACGAAGTTAGCCTTGGGAGAATCTGTTTTTCCCAAGCCTAATGAAGGAACGAGGTTACTCTCGGTGAATATGTTTCCCCGAGTTTAACGAGAAGTATGGAATGCACCAATAGGCCGAGGAAGAAAAGTTGGCCAAGTGAAAGTTTTGGTATACATAGACTGCTTTCGATTTTAAAAACTGTCTATGTGATACCAGTAGTGCATGAACATTTCATGGTTTTAAAAAGGATTTTCAGAGGTTTATTATCATCTGCATTACCCATTGAGTACATTAGTACTCAGCCCAAATGTTTTCAAAAATGATTTTGCAGGCTGAAGATGGCAGTGTGGAGGTGACGGTGCTGAGTTGGTATGTTTGTGTTATTGTACAAATTTCGTCTATTTTGAGACGTTTCCGCTGTATCGATATGTACGTTATGCTCTACCTCTCTTGTTTCTACCGAGGTAGTTGGATCTTAATTATATAAATACAAGTACTACTGAATTTCACATGTTTCAATTTCTTCCCCTTTCTTTCCGCTTCTTTCACCCCTCCCCAGTCGCGCCCCGGCCCAGTTGTTTTCCTTCGGGAATTGGGGCGTGACAATTGGTCCCCAAACTATAGAATTTTGGACGAATTGGTCCTTCTGTTAATTTTTTTGTTAGTCAACTGGTAGTCAACGATTTTTAAATGGTATTTTCGGTATAATATTATTGAGGACCAAAACGTTCAAATATTGAAAGATTGAGGACCAATTTGACCACTTTTTTTTTCTTTAATTTTTTGAAGTTTTTTCAAAAATCGAAAAATATTTTAATAATTTTGCTTTTTTTTTTAAGGAGCAATTATGCCAATTTTAAATAGGTTGAGGACCATTCCAGTTAATTATAATATATTTGGGGATCATATTACTATGAAAAGATGGATTAAAATATAAAATATATTACTCCGTAACTAATTTTTTTCCGAATATTACTATGAAAACAGGGGATTAAAACATAAAATATACGAAAAATTAATGAATAAATCATATTGGAATGAAAACATGTTTTGAATGGAAATCTATTATAATTTTATTCATTGATTATAAAATATTCTACGTTTTTATATCTCTTTATCATAATAATATATTCAAAAATTTTGATAACAGAGCTATAAAATTTGACGATTATGATCCCAAAATATAGGGATTGGTCTTCAACTTATTTAAAATTGGCGTAGTTGGTGCTTAAAAAAATCAAAACGACTAAAATACTTTTCGATTTTTGTAAAATTAAAAAAAATTAGTAAAAAAAAAATTGGCCAAATTGGTCCTCAATTTTTTAGTATTTGGACATTTTGGTCCTCAATAATATTATACCGAAAATACCCTTTAAAAATCGTTGACTAACGTTGACTTACCAAAAAATTAACAGAATGACCAATTCATCCAAAATTCTATAATTTTTGGACCAATTAACTAAAAAAAATAAACAAGGGACCAAATTGGCCAAACAAAGCATAGTTTGGGGACTAAAAAATCCAATTTGCCTATTTTTTATTATCTATGACAAAAAGATTTTAATACCTCAAATAATGAGAATGAACCTGAATAGAAACAAATCCAAAATTAATAATGATAAGGGACGAAATCCATAATTTTAAAAAAGAAAAGAAAAGGAGACTAAGATTTCAAATGGCAAAATAAACGCCTCATAATTGCAAGAGTTTGAAACATGTATTCAGACAAAATATACAAAATTCCGACAAGTACATTGCAACTACTGTCAATACTGTACATATAGATCCAACTAATTAAAGATTAAACAAATATGCAGATAATGTAATATTCTTAGACATGCAGACGATTATCCCACGTCTCTATCCATCTTCCAATAAATATGATTTATTCCTTTAATTGTATTTTTCAAGCGATTTGTGCAGAACATGCATTGTCGTGTTGTACCTTGCCTTTTCTTTGCCAACATATCAATCACAAACCGTATTGTTTAGTGTTATGTCACATTAAAAAGTTCCTTTTGACATTAACAACGGATCAAATATGTTTGGCATTGGTATTGGCATTATACGAAATCCCTTTTTTATAATTTTTTTAAGTACAACAGAAACTTATAGCTATTATTCAACAACAGATTTTACGATTAAGAAAAATTGGTATATTTGTACTGCCTTCGGACAATCAAGCACCCCGAATCCATCCATGCCGCTGCTTGAAGAACATTGGATAATACGAAAAAAATGTAAATGTGTATATATGGAAAATGTAAATCATACTTGGCCGGACAAGAAATCCACTTTTGTTTAATGAAATTCGATTTTTAAGGATACAAACACAATACCTAATAGCTCAACATATGATCACTAGGTTTAGAATTAGGAGGAGACAAAGTTAGCAGTTTTATAGGTGCGTATATGCAATTTCAGATGGGACATAATTAACGGCTTTGAGACAATATGCTTTTAGAGTTTCAGGACAAAATTTAAGAAACTTAATTTTGGTGTGTAAATGATGTGGGACACGTGTCTTTCTGTTATTTGTTTTGCTAGCTTATTTCCTTTTTGGGAGATATGACAGTATTAGTTATTGGGATAGTCCAATTAGGAATACGTGACAGTATTTATGGGAATAATGGAGTAATTTTTTATGAAATATAAAAATAATCTCGATAGATTCACAATTTGGGCCTTCCATCACTCCATGTATATATCCATTTACGAGTTATATTTAACCAATTGTACTGATTTTCGAGTTAAATAGGCCCATCTCATATTGAGTAATTGTAAGGCCCATTTGTGCTCAATAATAAGCTCAATATGAAGTCAATTTGGATATCCCATTATATACTAGACCGGACCAATACAAATTAACAAAATCTAATTTATTAATTTATTATTATTATTATATATCAAAATATAAAGAGCAAAATCATACTCCTACAATAGGAAAATATCACAATAATTTTGGCGAATAAATAAATTAGGTTTAGAGACAAGAATTCGGCCCACGTCAGACTTATATATGACAGCACTTTTCATATGATTTTATATTTGTTTCAAAATGTATTTGTACTTTAATATTCAAGTAATGTAAAGTCGAATTCCCCTTCACATGATTTAAGACATAAAATATTAGTAAATTGTGTGAATGCTGACATTATCCGACGTGTACTCGGATTGGTCTGAGTTCTTTTTGTGGCCTGCGAAATTTTGCTGACTCAGACACCGCCAATTCGTTCTGTTAATCATTCATGAGGGGAAATTGCCCTAAATTATTTTCGTCTAACAATTAAATCATCGATCAAATAAAATACGAAAAAATTATTCTCATCTTGTAAAAACTATGAGATAATTGCGCTTGGATCGTTTTAAATGTTCATTTTTTGAATGAAGATTGTTACGTTTACGTCGTCGGGTGAATTTCTCTTATACGTTTTTTTTAATTATCGATACATACAAAGAGAAACAATAATTCAGTTATTAGTTGAGGTGACTAACATTATTATAATGACAAATCACCAACCACTCCGCAATGTTTTAGATTTTATCCATTATTAAACCTTGCTTTTGTTGCTTTACTTTGTTTTAATGGTGATAAAGCGGTGATTTGGAGCCATGATTAAGGCGTTAAACAGTTGTTTAGTAGTTAAACTAATGACGCCCATCATTTTATTTCCGAAAATAAATGGAAAGTACATAGTGGAAAAGGAGAGAATGAGACATTTAATAATTTAATAATTTTGTAGCTATCAAACTTACATAAACCACCAAATATAGAATTTGGATAGGGATGATTTAGTATTGTATCTTAATTGGGTAGAATTACGCTTCTTTCAACTTTAAACTTTTTGTAACCCGAAAAAGTAAAGTAATCAATTTATATTTGTAATTAGAGTTTGTTTACAAATATATATTATAGATACTTCTTATTTATATATATTGAAATTGAAATTAATGATTTTAAGTAAAATTAGAAGGTTTTAGAATAAATATATAAAAAAAGATATTTTTAATAAATTTAAAAATTATTCTACTTTAAACACCAAAAATAATTTTATACTATGTGCTTATAAATTTAAGCAGTTTAATTATTTAATATTATAAAAAGTAATACAAAAAAATATTTTTCAAACATTAAAAACTATGTATTTAAAAAAGATAAGTGTTTAAAAAATATATTTACAAATTCAACCTAAGATTGAGATTATCTAAATTTTCTTGAAATATTTTTGGATCATGTCGACACTTGAAATTAAGTTATGATTCAGAAAGATATGTGGCAAATTCTTGGGGGTTCCTCGTCACAATAATTATGCTGCATATCGATTTTATTTTCCGACAACTTGGTTATTATTATTTGACTTTATGAGCCACGTGGCACCTTCCGGTGGAGGTTGCGAGTAGAGGTGTTTCGGTACGGTATACCGGACCAAATTTGTCATACCTTATACCGTACCGAAAGTAACGGTATGAGATTTTTCATACTCTTACCGTACCGTTGACTTCGGTATACCGAAAGTCTGGTATCAAAGATTTAGCATACCGTTGCCGTGTTGGATTTACGGTATACCGCTAACCTTCACGATATACCGAAGGTTGACGGTATACCGGAAATTAAAATTATACCAAAATTTATTATATTTTTGTTAGATATAAATATAATAGAAGAAATTTTTGTTAGATATATTTTTGTTAGATATAGATATAACTTTTATATATAAGTTAAGAAATTTATTTATATTTTTGTTAGATATAAATATAATAGAAGAAAACTCATATATTTTTGTTAGGTATATTTGGTATACCTTTCGTATCCGATAAATACCGACAATACGGTATATACTGCTTGTTCGATATACGGTATATATCGCAACCTTCGGTACGTACCGTAGGTTCGGTATGTATCAAGATACTTCGGTATGAGAAAACTCATACCGTTACCGTACCGAAAATTTACGGTCCGGTATGATACCGTGATTTTCGGCACGGTATACCGTTAAATTCTGTTTTTCCGATATTTTTTCGGTACGGTATGCACGGTATACGGTATTTTCGATAAAATTATACACCCCTAGTTGCGAGCCGACTGTGCACCCATGTTTGCCATGAACCACTTGATTCGATAAGAGCGTGCGGCACACCTGCTGAATATTCGCAAAATTATAATACTAACATAAATTTAAAATTAACAGATTTAGTAAATAATTACTATTACTCCCTCCGTTCCAATATTTGTGGCTCAATTGATTTCAATACGAGAATTTAAAAAGTGATGTTATATGATGTAGATTGTTTGATTTTTTTATAGTTAACTTTAAGCCACACAATACTTTTTTAAAAGTAAACCACAAATATTAGTACATTCATTTTGAAAAAGTGAGTCATAGATAATGAAATTAGTTAACTTATGTTTGTTTTTCAAAAAAATTGTATTCCTTAAATTATAAGGAATGAAAGAGAATCTGAATAGAAATAAATGCTCTTACTTACTTTCTTAAATTTATCTTATTTTAATTTATGGTCGATTCACTATGAGTGATGATATAGATCTTCATTTAATTTTAAAATATACAAAATAACTATTTATTTGTATGATTAAAAAAATTCATACTAATATATTTTAGAATTGTCTAAATATTTTATAATTATTTGTATGTCTAAATATTTTATAACTATATTTTCTGATTAAAATTTGTAACTCTGACGAGCAACAACTATTTAAAGTATTTTCTATTAAATATAAATACATGTCATTGTTATATTAACAAAGATAAATTAAGCACAAATTAAACTGAAAAAAAGAATATATAATGTTTATAAAGTGATAAAAAATGTGAAATAAAATGGATGATAAGAAAAATTGAATTAAATCAGCCGGATGACTTATCATAGTTGTCGTGGCGCACGCGCTGAAGGAGCGTGTGTCAGTAGAGTCGTCAAATGTTGAATTGGATAAGAACATGCCTTTTCCATGTCAGATCCAATTGTCGCGGGGCTGCTTAACCTCTCCGGTATCCTACCCTACTGTTCTTTTCATTAGTCTGAATCACTAATCAAACAATTTAATTTCTGAATAGAATATAGCCTCCATTTTAACCAGTTCTCTTGTCATAATCTCATAATAAATAATTATTGACTACAATGGAATATTAAAATGTAAATTGGATTAAATACCGGATTTTAAATTAAGAAAGTAGAACTTTTCCATCTCACTACAAAGGATATATTTTATTTTATGTGTGAGAATTAGAAAGAGTTGTCATGTAATGTAAATTGTTTGATTTTTTATTGGTTTACATAATTTTTGTAATTTTAGGAAACATATCATTTGTAATGAGACGTCTTAATAAGAAAAACGTATTATTTACTCATTTATACTGGAATTGATGGAGTATAACATAATCATTCACCAATTTTTGGTACTTTAAGCACTAAAATTATCTAATAGATGCTAAAAAAAATTGCTTAAATTTTAGAGAAATCAAGGTAGAAGTAGAACCCACAAACATTAAAAAAATTATCATTCAATTCAAAAAGATAGTGTTTAAAATTAACTCTTCCAAACCCATCCTAAATCCGAGTGAATAATATCGACCATACATCAAATTCCAAGTTGTAAATCAAGTGGCCTAACTTTTAATAATAATATCATCAGTAACTAAATCAATTGGACCACTGATGACTAAACAAGTAATTACGAGATTATTAATTCCAACTGCAAGAAATCGTAGGGAACAGAACAGAAGGCGAGGCTTCAGACAAAAGCCGGGCACACGGAATCCGTCACCTACAATTCAATGCAGATTAATCACATATCCACATTGGTCTTCTCGGAGCACTTTTTCTCCCTCCCTCACTATAAATAACCCGCACTTTTCTTCTTTCCTCTCTCTACAAGACAGCCCGAATTCTGTATTTTCCCTTCGCCGGAATGGGAGCTAGCGCTTCTTCGATGTCGGATGATTTCCAAGGCCCGAGGCCTAGACTGGAGGATATTCCGGAATCATGTATCGCTCTTGTTCTATCCTACCTCGACCCGCCGGAGATCGCGAAGATGGCTCGTGTTAATCGGGCTTTTTGGGCCGCGTCGTCGGCGGATTTCATATGGATTCCGAAATTGCCCTCTGATTTGTCGTATATTCTTGATAAGTTGCCTGAGAAAGGGCTTGGGGACAAGGGCAAGAGGGACATTTACGCCGTGCTGTGCCGGCCGAATACTTTTGATGGCGGGACTAAAGTGTGTGGTTTTTGCTTGATTATTCCCTTTCCAGTTTCTGGGTTGATTAATTACAATTTTCGTGATTTATTATGAGTTTCTATTGTTGTAAAGTTTGGGTTTTTATTAATTATTTTGTTCAATGGAATAGGAAGTGTGGATTGATAAGAGGACTGGAGGGGTCTGTTTGGCAATTTCTTCGAAGGCTATGACGATAACCGGAATCGATGATCGGCGGTATTGGAATCACATTCCGACCGAAGAATCTAGGTGGGTTTTCCACTTTTCCTCTAAAGAGTATGTGTACAAGAGAGATAGAGAGAGAGAATCGAGAGATCAGCACATATGCCCTGTTCTTGCAAAATTCTTGATGGATAAGCTTAAGCAAAATTCTCATGGGGTTGATTGAATTCTATTGTTACGAACTTCAATTTGTGTGTCAGAGAGAGAGAGAGATCCTTGATGTGTATAACCCTCATAAGCATGATGTGTATACAATCTTTCAGACTAGTGTTGCATGTGTTATCCCACTATGAACTTATTTGAGATTTGGGCACAATTCTTGAATCTCGATGTATAAGCTCATAAGCATGAATGTGTACACAGTCTTCCAAACAAGTTGTTGTCTTTGTTCTTTACATTAGTATGAATTAATCTTGATACTCTTCTTCTTGATGCAGATTCCAAACAGTGGCATACCTTCAACAAATCTGGTGGCTAGAAGTAGACGGCGAACTCGAGTTCCACTTCCCCAAAGGCACATACAGCCTCTTCTTCCGCCTCCACCTCGGCAAAGTCGGAAAACGGTTAGGCCGCCGCGTCTGTAACCAAGACAACATCCATGGGTGGGACCTCAAGCCAGCACAGTTCCAACTAACAGCCCCCAACAACCAACGCTCCACCACCCGCTGCATGATCGAAAACGTCGGGAATTGGGCCAACTACCACGTTGGAGAATTCATCGTTGAGGACTCGGACTCACCCACGAAGATCAAGTTTTCGCTCACGCAGATCGATTGTACGCACACCAAAGGTGGGCTGTGTGTGGATTCTGTTGTGATTTGTCCTGCTGGTTTGGGGAAGGAGATGTTTTGTGTGGATGGTGAAGCTTGTAAGAAGTCTTAGTTAGGGGATTTAGATGTATATAGTGTTGGAGAGAAGGGTGTTTTAGGGAATTCATTTTTGTGGTTGCTATCTTGGTTCCAGTTTTGTGGGAGTGGCTGTTCTTTGATTCTTGCATTTTGGTTGTAGTTGGAATTGTGGGATGTAGTATATTTGAGGAATCAGATTTGACAGCATTGATGTTACTTTGCTCGTCATTGTGAATTTTCCTTTTAAAAGGAAAAACCAAAATCGCTATGGTTACACTTCCTGACGTTACTATTGTTATTGAATTATAATTCAATAACAATTATCGGAGAAAATTATAATTCGGAGGAAGGTGAAGATGACGTTAAGTAGCAAGCTACTTGTATTTTAGCGACACTGATCACAATCTCGTGAAGATGAGTTAATCCCAAAAACCTCCATGGAACTTGCTTGCATGGAGCCAGAATCACTAGTAGTCGCCGGTTAGTCATTACAACGATGAATTCATTCTCTGGTCTTGTACACCACCCTCTATATTGAGGAAGCCGACCAATACTTCCTCCGGCCCACTTTAATTGTCCAATTTTTTTTTCAGTACATGAGATTAAAAAAGTTGTTAGTTGTGAGTAAATAAAGTGATAAAATAGTGGATCCACTAAATTTATAGAGTATTATTTTACTTAAAAAAAGAAAAATGAACAATTGGAGGGAGACAGTTCGAAAAGGAATACTGAATAATTGGTAGCCTAATTCATTCTTCTAATCATCAATTCAACAACCACTATCTCAATTTCTGGGAGGAAAAGAAAAAGGAAATAAGGTAAAATTGACCACAAACTTGGGGCCTGGTATACAAGAGACATAGTGGTGTGTGGGGCTACCAACGCCTTCCTAAATTATAGATTTTGCTTCCTCCGAACTTGTGGATTCAAGTTTGGAATTTTATATTTGGCCCTTCTTAATTTTGGATCTAAAGTGGGTGTGTTCAGAAAATTAATACTATACCAACAATCACACTCTTACTAAAATTAGCCCCAAAAAGAGTTTATATCGTATTGGGCCCAATTTGACAAAGCCCAATCAATCATGATTTGCACGTGCCAAGCCCACATAGTCATAATTCTCTCTCTAACTTCTGCACGCACAACACAGCGCAGTAGAGCACTCAACAGAAAGAGGGAAGAAGAGGATCAACAGAAACCCTAGATTACGACACGTTTAGCGCGTAACACTATACTACTCTAAATATGGATGCGGGAGACGATGCTTCGGGGACTGTTATCGAGGAGGGCGGAACATACGCCAACGGCCGTGCCGACGGGGAACCGCAGCGGCATCGCGCGATCATCAGCGGCGAGCACCTCGACGTCGAGGCGTACGCCGCGCTCTATACTGGACGCACGAAGATTATGCGCCTAATTTTCATCGCGGGCAAATGCGGCGTCCACTCGATGGAGATGGAGGCTCTGCGGATGGCGTACGACGAGATTAAGAAGGGCGAGAACACGCAGCTCTTCAGAGAGGTTGTGAGCAAGATCAGTGGCCGATTGGGGCCGAGATACGGCCCAGATGACGCTTGGTCTGATGCTGTGGACCGACGGGCGGAGTTAAGGAAGGAAAAGCTGGAAAACGAACTCAATGCTTATAGGGTAGTGTGGGTTTTCCCAGAACTTACTAATTTAGTGTTCTTATTGCATATATTTGTTTTCGATTGAATACGATGTTCTTTAAGCTTTAACTTATGATTGTTGGTTTAATTTGGGAGCCATATGCTCTTTCTAGGGTTTAGAGAGGTTTATGTCTGCTTGTTGGAAAAACTAGTAATAGTAGGAATTTGTTAGGACAAATAAGCCCGTCTTAGGACTACGAAATTTGCTAGTGACTGAGTAACTCTGTCATTTTTTCCGTTTCTCAAACATAGGATTTAGGCTATCATTGTTATGTGGTTTCCGCAAAATTTGGAAATGATTGTTTGATCTTTCAAAGTATTTGATTGTCTTCTGTCATATTTTTATTGGATTTGCTCACTATCTGTTAGTCTAAAGTTTCTGAACTAGTTTCTCTTATTAAGTTGAATCCTTCTTTTGGAATGTTTTGCAGTTTATTTTGCTATAAATTTAAATCTGCACCTACCATATTTGAATATATTCTTAATGGTTCTTTTTTTTCTGGCTCTTTCTTTAAGCTATGAGTTCGTTATTATTGAATGTCTCTGATTCACCAATTCTTGGTCATTAGATATTATTGTTTAAAGGTTATTTATCTACTGTAAAGATGATTGTATCTACTATTCTGGGCACTGTTAGTTGTATACATCAAAGATAAGATTTCTGAACGTTCAACTTCTAGTAACTTACAGTTTAGCTGTTCCTTTTTTGCTGTCCTGGTTAACACCCCTTACTCTGGTTTCTCTTTTTCAGACAAATTTGATCAAAGAGAGCATTCGGATGGGATACAATGATTTTGGGGATTTTTACTATGCACATGGTCATCTTGGTGAAGCTTTTAAAAATTATGTCCGCACTCGTGACTACTGTACAACACTGAAACATATAACCCATATGTGTCTAAATGCAATTCTGGTTAGCATTGAGATGGGTCAATTCACTCATGTTACAAGTTATGTTAGTAAAGCCGAACATAGCCAAGATGGATTGGAGCCTGTTACAACTGCAAAACTACGTTGTGCTGCTGGATTGGCTCACCTCGAAGGGAAAAAATATAAGCTTGCTGCTCGAATGGTTTGTCTAGAAACTTCTCCTCATAGAGAAACTTTCTCGAGACTCTGCAATTGATAAACATTTGTTGCTTGGTGCATTCTTCTTCCTATGCCTAGTGAATATATGTTTGTTCTGGTTTAGCATGCTTTGTGGAATGATCGGGGAATTGGTGTTGGCTGTTGAAGTGTTAAATTTATATGTCCATTGGAGGTGTATGCAATTCTTTTTCTACAAGTAGAAAATGCTTGATTGAGAAACTTAATGGATGGTTGGAAATTGATAGAGATATATCATGCATTTATATCTTAATACTGGAGATTTTAACTCTTGTAGCTCATGGAATGAAGCCTTTGTTGGAGATTGAGATTTGATAACATCCATTCTTGTTGTTGCATATAATTCATGTCTGCTTGTTTTATTTATTATCCTGACATTTTTGTTGATATTTGCAGTTCCTGGAAGTTGGCCCAGAACTTGGGAGCCATTACACCGAAGTAATTGCACCGCAAGATGTTGCAACATACGGCAGTCTCTGCGCACTAGCAAGCTTTGACCGCTCAGAAATAAAGGTAATTCTCCCCTTGCTTATAACGTTCTTAATTGGGGGGTTTTGTGAAGATTCATGGGACTTCAGGACTTGTTATATTCTTACAACTTGGAACTGTTCCTTTTTGACAGAGCAAAGTCATCGGCAACACTAATTTCAGGAATTTCTTGGAATTGGTACCTGAGATAAGGGAGCTCGTTAATGATTTCCATACTAGGTAACTTGATATTTTGCAATAAACTAGAGTGTGTTGCATAGATGTGTACAGACCTAATAGATCAAACACAAAGAAACCAACGAACTTTAAAAAATGCCCTTGCTCTGAAATGAAAGGATATAGTCTAAAGTAGCATTTTTAGTTCCTTGTTCGACTTGTGATAGGAGTTTTGTTATGCAGCAATTATGCTTCCTGTATGGAATATCTCGGAAACCTCAAGGCAAAGTTGTTGCTTGATATCCACTTACACGATCACGTGGAGACTCTCTACAATGAGATACGTAGCAAAGCTCTCATCCAGTACACGCTTCCGTTCATCTCCGTTGACCTTCATATGATGGCAAATGCCTTCAAGACGAGCATTACAGGCCTCGAGAAAGAACTTGAAACTCTGATCACTAACGACCAAATTCAGGTTCGTACAAATGCATAGCTTCGGTGTAGACAAGTCAGTTTGGAGTTCCTGATAACAAGTTGTGATTTCTACTTGCTTAATCTTGCAGGCGAAAATCGACTCCCATAACAAGATTCTTTATGCCCGGCATGCTGATCAGAGGAACGGTACATTCCAACGCGTCCTGCAGAACGGCAATGAATTCGACCGAGAAGTCAGAGCTATGCTTTTGAGAGCAAACCTTATCAAACATGAGCAAAGCAGTAAGACTGCCCGGAAACATTAAGGTTTGGAAGATGCACATGCTATGAAATTCTTTAGGTAATTGTTGGCATTGGGGTTTGTTAGGAATGCGAATCACATTGATGCTATAGATGTGGCTTTCTACTTGCAGCCCAAGATTTTCAATTTTATGCTAGCATTTGATTAATATGGTTGCAGATTTTGTTGATAATACGAAATAATACTAAATTTGGTCTCTTTCTTTGTTTAGTCTCATGGTAAAACCCGCATCATCTATCGAAATGTGCATTAGTAAATATGTAGTTTGTAAACCACGTGGATTAGGTTAATTATTTCAATTTCTCTAATTGTGTTGAATTTTGATTTTTGTGTATTTTTTAAAAAATACTATTTTTTGGTTCTTGAAATTCTTGATTTTACTTTTTCTATCTTGAAATTATATATATGGCTCTCTTTAATTCACATTCTTGGATCCGATCCTACAGGACAATTTAGTTTTTATTTCATTCATTATTCATATTCTATTGATTTTACTAATTTATTACTCCTTCTGTTTCATTAGTATAATTATATATTTTTTGTTGGATGTCCAATTAAAAATATTTTGTTTTTAAAATCTTGGGATAGGAGGAAGTATAATTGTGAGACAAAGCATTGAAATTTCTCCAGATTTTAACTGGTGCAGAATTTCTCCAAACCTTTTAGGGGTGTTTGCAATAGCTTAATTTTTTTTTAAGTGTTTAAATTAATGAGAAATTGGTAAAAGTGGCTTATTAGAGAATTTATGGTGTGTTTGCAAAAATTGCTTAAAAGAAGAAAAAGTTGAAAAACTAGTGTTTGCAAAATTTATACTGTAGTAGTTTATTTTGTGATTTATAAGTAAAATGTCAAATCATAGCTTATCCGAAATTATAAATATGCCATTAAGTTGGAGAAGTTGCTAAAAATCAACTTCACCAATTTCAACTTATTCAACTTAAATGTAGAGAATTTTTCCGAATTTAAACTGTTGAAAACACCCAAAAACAGTTTTTCCTTAAATTAAGCTATAAATTCAATAATTTAAGCTTTTGCAAACACCCACTTAATCAATCTTGGTCGGTTGAGATCTGTAGATCCAATTTTATTATTTTTACAGTGGAGATCTAATAATTATTAATAAATGCACATGATATTTTAAAATGGAAAGAGTATTAGGAAAATAGAAGCACCCAACATGCAATTGTAACCTACGCAAGTTGTAAATCTGCTGCCATTATTTCAACTTCAATCTCACGTTTGCACGCATTGCGTTGTACCTTAAGCAGCGTGATATGTACCGTTTCCACCCCCGAATCCCACCAAAAGCAGGAAAGAGAGAAGAGAGAGTGAAAAACACCAGATCTTTAAGAATATCACTCCCACTCGAACTCACTCACAGTCACCATTGTGTGTGTCTGTAAGAAATGAGATCTTGAAGAATCTTTGCTCGTGTAATCGAAGCCAAATGGGCCTCTTAAATCTCCAATCCTCTAAGCACCGCCACTCGCGGCAATGGCGGATACTAGATGTGATCGTCGCCGCCTTCTTCGCCGCTGTTCTGCTCTTCTTCCTTCTAGTCTTCACTCCATTAGGAGACTCCATGGCGGCGTCGGGGCGGCAGACGCTGCTGCGCACGGATCCGCGCCACCGAGGCCGGATGGTGGCGCTGGTGGAGCAGGGGCTGCAGGCGGTGGCTGTAGATTCCTGCCCCGCCGATATGGTGGATCACATGCCGTGTGAGGATCCGAGAATCAATAGCCAGCTTAGCAGGGAGATGAATTTTTATAGGGAGAGGCATTGCCCGCGGCCGGAAGAGATGCCGCTTTGCTTGATCCCGCCGCCGGGTGGCTACAAGGTTTCCGTGCAGTGGCCGGAGAGCTTGCATAAGGTTTACTTATTTATTTAACTTTATTTTTTAATTTAGGAATTGATCCTTGAAATTCCTGGAAAGATTCGATTTATGGTGTTAGTTTGGATTTCCTGTAATTAGTAATCATTTCTGCATTTTAGAGATTGGCATTGGTTTTAGTCTTTTAGAAGTTCAGTTGGAAATGAGGGCAAATGATTTTTTAGCTGAATATATGGTTTTTTTGAACTAAATATGTTTGAGCTTCTTAGCATCCCTCGTGATGACAATACTTATTAGCTTTTGGCACTTCTGCAATAGAAGTGAAGTTGGATGATTCTTTGTTCAAAATGGAGTTGATTAATATGCCATGTTTGATTTTTCAGTCTGCTAGAAGCAATTGAAAGCGTGCTTTCGCTTACATGATTTACTTTTGTGCGTGTGCAGATATGGCATGATAACATGCCTTACAATAAAATAGCAGATAGGAAGGGCCACCAAGGATGGATGAAAAGGGAAGGTCCGTATTTCATATTTCCTGGTGGCGGTACAATGTTTCCGGATGGAGCTGAGCAATATATCGAAAAGCTTAAACAGTATATCCCTATAGCCGGTGGAGGTCTGAGGACAGCTCTTGATATGGGGTGTGGGGTAGAAATTCCTTCTCTATTTCATTGCAACACACAGTCGAACATATGTCTTGAAACAATTTGTTCTCCCTTTCTAGGTTGCTAGTTTTGGTGGATACATGCTTAATGAAGGCATCTTGACTCTCTCCTTTGCTCCAAGAGATTCACATAAATCACAGATACAGTTTGCTTTAGAGAGAGGAGTACCAACTTTTGTTGCCATGCTTGGAACGCGTAGACTTCCCTTTTCGGGTTTTTCTTTCGATTTGGTCCACTGCTCTCGATGTTTGATACCTTTCACTGCATATAGTAAGTCCTCGTCTTAATGATTTAAATTGTAGGACTTCACAAATATGTCATTCTGTTCCTAATGCAGAATACTTGTGGGTGCAGATGCTACATATTTTCTTGAAGTTGATCGGTTGCTTCGGCCTGGTGGGTACCTAGTCATATCTGGACCTCCGGTACAGTGGCCTAAACAGGACAAAGAATGGGCCGAGCTGCAAGCAGTGGCAAGATCGTTGTGTTATGAGCTGATTGCTGTAGATGGGAACACGGTCATTTGGAAAAAGCCAATAGGGGATTCTTGTCTTCCCAACCCGAATGAGTTTGGACTCGAGTTATGCAAAGAATCCGATGACCCAAGTTTTTCTTGGTAATTATACATCAGAATCGGTTTGCATTCACCTTGATCATTGTTTGGTTTTAAAAATGTTACGTCGAAAAAATGTCACGTCAGCTTTGATTTCGCCGGAATTTTGATCGGTGTGCAATTTGAAACAAATCAAGAGTTGGTGTATTTATGGACTAAATTGAAAGTTCGTGTGCAAAAAGGGAATTTGAAAAAAGTTGGTGTATTTAGAGGAGAATAACCCTAAATTAAATGATATAATATGAATTTTTAGGTACACCAAGTTGAAGAAATGTGTGAGCAGGACATCTTCTGTTAAGGGAGAATATGCCGTTGGAGCAATTCCGAAATGGCCAGAGAGATTGACTACAGCTCCTTCTAGGGCCAGTGTCATAAAAAAAGGAATTGATGTGTTTGAAGCTGACAAGCGAAGATGGGCTAGAAGGATCACTTACTACAAGAATTCCTTAAACATAAAACTAGGAACTCCATCAATACGAAATGTCATGGATATGAATGCATTTTTTGGAGGTTTTGCTGCGGCGATAGTATCTGATCCTGTATGGGTAATGAATGTTGTTCCAGCTCGCAAGCCTTCAACTCTTGATGTCATTTATGACCGAGGACTTATAGGAGTCTTCCATGATTGGTGAGTGGAAGTCGCATTGCTCCCTTGTCTGTTGTTTCGTTAGCACTCATTCAATTTTAATACCGTGATTCCGTCGAAAAATTTCGGCATCCTTATTATACATTTATACATTCAACTGATGTTATATGTTCTTGCTGATGCTTGTAGGTGCGAGCCTTTCTCCACCTATCCTCGTACTTATGATTTAATTCATGTAGCTGATATTGAGTCTCTTGTTAAGGATCCCAGTTCTGGAGAGAGCAGGTACTTTTACTTCTTTAGCTCTTTCAAGCTTGTGTCAATCCAAGTCACCTCTTTGAGAATGTTTTGTTTAGTTTTTTTGCGTGCAATCAAGCTCTTGGCTAGTCATATTATTGTGAAAATGAAAAATAGCAATCTTTATTATGTGGAAGCTGTATGTATTTAAGCTCAATGAGGTTAGATCACTATTCCCTTTTTCGTGTATAGTCCTAATCAACTGGTCATAATTGCAGGTGCAGCCTCGTAGATCTAATGGTGGAAATAGATAGAATCTTGCGCCCTGAAGGGACGGTTGTCATTAGAGACTCACCTGAAGTAATCGACAAGATAGACCGAATTTCTCACGCCATCAGATGGAGGGCCTCCATACACGACAAAGAACCCGAATCACATCAGAAGGAGAAAATTCTGGTAGCGACAAAGAAGTTGTGGAAGCTACCTTCTGGATCCCACTGAAACGGAAACTCCGTTCTCCACTGCAAGGCAGGTACACTTGTGTAGCATGGTTCTAAATTTTACGATACAGTTACAGTTCTGCACTATGAACCACGCATCACTCTCACATATTTTTTCTTGAACTGATAGCATTACACAAATGTAAAAAAATCAGTGGATGCATCTTGATATTAGGAAGTCTGTAAAATGGTCTTGAATTTCATCCATTTGTTTCATTATATTGTGAACTGCAACTTGCTTAATGCTAAGTTTTGTCCTTTGGTGTATGGTTTGTTAATTCAAGATTATTGTTTACTGTCATCCTTATTTACATAAATGCTAGTCCACATGATGAAAGTAATACTTTGTAGCACCATTTTCATCTATTTGTTTGAGTCAAGATTTGGCTAGCTAGAGCTAGAAGATAGAGAACATGATAACATGATGTTTTACTACATTGACTGATTTCATAGATTAGGAATTTAGGATAGGGATAAGACTACTAAATTATCTCTCTTATTTCATAGAGATTTTACACTAAGGTCTTAGTAATTTACTTTTCCTACTTATTGTGTTTCCATCATATGTGCCTCTCTCTCTCTCTCTCTCTCTCTCTTTGTGTGTGTGTGATTAGGAGTGGGGGCCTGAGGATGTATGTTTGACATTATACTTGCCTTCAACATCTTTTGTCATCAAATAATTATTCTCTTAAAACTGCCATGGATTTACATGTGCAGATCGATAAGACGAACTTGTGACATTTGACCACAGTTTATACTATGTTAAAAACCCATCTTTCTCTTAACTTTTTGAATCATTTGGAATTTCTTTATCTGTTTTTCTTTTCTTCCTCAAAATATCAAGATTGAATATGGGATCTACCTTAGTTACAGTACCTATTTAATGAATGACTTAATGCTCTTTGTTTCTCATGTTCTTGATCCCGTGCATCTCTCTCTCTCTTCTCTCTCTGCACACAGCCCCCACCTCCATGGTTCCAATCTTGAGGCTCCTCTGCCAGACTGTGACTGACATTTAATTCCACAAGACCTGCATTTTTTGCTTGAGATTCAGAAACATCTTGCTTGAATTATTGCATCTCCAGTGTAGAGAGAGAGAGGGGGGGGCTTTGCATGTGTGTCATTTAAGCAATAATTATGATAATTTATGTATATGACTGTATGGAATGTCACTTTTATCAACTGCTCCGATCAAAAATAGGGAGTATTTGCCTTTAACAATGAAAAGCCACTGGTTTTGCAGCTTAAAAGTTTGTGATATTAATTATCATTCAATTTGAATAGTTAAAGGCGTACAAAATATCTTCTTTCCCATTTTGATTGCCCTTTAAACAAATTCATGAATGCCATTCATTGATAAAGTGTTATTTACAATAATTCGAATACATTATTTTTTTAATTTTAAATCTCACTATTGGGTAGTAGTACTCTGGAATGGCATGAGATCACATGTTCCAAATCCATCTAATATATTGAAATTGATTGTAAAACTTAGATGTTTATGGCATCATATTATAAGTAGGTCATAAATATTTAGCTATTTATCGTTATATAATAACCAATAAAACATAAAATTTGGGACATGAGATCTGCTCCCCTCGAAGATACATTCATATATCACACCCTTAAGAAAATGACATGCAACACTTATGATAAATTTTATAATAGTGATTTTGCAAGTGCCACGTGCTATTTTCCGAGAAGTGTAGCATATGAATGTATATTAAGATAGAGAAGCATTTTTGGTGGTAATATTGGGATTGTAAAATTTAATTTCCAGTAATCAATGCCAAACAAGTGATTAATTATACTAACATTGTAATAACCTTTGATCATTGGTTTTTATTAAATAACCTCGGTTAATTAACACATATACCTAATTAATGTTGGTTGAATCAACATTCTTTTTACTTTCATCGAATCTTTATATGCCATTTAACTCAATTCAACCAAAACCTATCAAAATAGGGATTGGTATTTTTTTATGGGTACTAATTCCATAGTACCTTTTATTTATTATTAGTAATTAATTTGACTAAGATTAAATGTTAGGCATCAGCTCACAAGTCACACTATACATATTTATATTTTATTTGTGTATAAATGTATAGTTAATGAAATTAAAAAGACATACTCTATGAATTAAGTTTTACACATTTTTTGCACTGCAATAATGTTTATTCCAATTATTAATTTGTTGTAAGAATTTATTTAAATTGACGATAAATATAATACATGAGAAAAAACACTTTATACTCTAATTGTTTAAATAAACATCCTTCAAAAAAATATTTAAATTTACTATGAGAAATAAGCAAACCTGTAGTTCGAACTTTGAATCAAATTCGATTTCAGAATCATTCACTCATAATTTAAAATGGAATTGAGTCTTGAATAAAATTCACTTGAAAAACCCAGATTTTTATCATTTAAAATATTATTTTCAATAGATCTAATCCTAATTTATAGTACTATTTTTTTTTAAATTTGGAAACCATTCTTCCAAACTCACTAAAATTTTAAGAGGAATATGGAGAAGACAGCTCTGTAATAAAAAAGAAAACAGAAAAAAACAATAGATTTTAACAGCTGGTAATTAAGAGTAAAAGGATGTCAAGATTTTCACTGCCGTCAGACTTTGCTGGAAGAT
Source organism: Lavandula angustifolia (assembly GCA_028984105.1). Taxonomy (NCBI): domain Eukaryota; kingdom Viridiplantae; phylum Streptophyta; class Magnoliopsida; order Lamiales; family Lamiaceae; genus Lavandula; species Lavandula angustifolia. Next base: position 6,838,178 of record CM054804.1, on the reverse strand, counting down.
TTTTGAAAAAGTTATGATTTTTAGCTGTGCAGTATTGAGAGTGAGAGAGTCAACCGACCTTTTTCTGAGTAAATTTTTCTCGTCATATATAAATATGTGGGCTTGCAAGAACCCACATTAGTCTTGCCGGTATTATCATCACTCTCTCTTCAATTGTTGTTTCCTTCTCTCTTCCGAGCCCAAAAATACAAAAGCCTTTTGCATCCATTTCTCTCTCTCTCTCTCTACCCCTCCCTTTTGTTTTTCCTGTTTTTGTTGGACATGAGAAGTAGCTTTTTGAAAGTCAAGCATGCAGATATTGAGATAATTGTGGAAAGCAAGAAAACGCCCCTTCTCTAACTAGGTTTTTGATTTTCTTTCGTATTTTCTCTCTCATCAATATCACTCCTCTTTTTTTTCCTCCGCCTTCAAAAGATTGATTTTTTGTTGAGTTGGGAGGAGGGTTTTTGATATAGTGTAGGAGAGAGGGATAGAGAAGGAAGTGCAAAGGATTCTTTTTTGCTTGCCTTCTTTCTCTTTCTTTCTCTCACTAAAACACAGTAGAGAGAGGCAGCAGGAGACATTTGGATATGGGCCTTGTGTCTCTTCTACCTCTCTATTTTTATTTCTAATTTGTTTTCTTGCTCCAACTATTTATCTTCTTTCTGCAAGAATTTGTACATTTTTACAACGTTTCTTGAAGCAAATTCAACTCCGTATTTTCTCTCTCTAGATATAACTTGGTTTGCTTGTTCCCCCAACCTTGAATGCATAACTCATAATAAGAGAAAAAAAAAAGGAAACTCCTGCATACGTAGATTGAGACAAAGGAAAACAAAATATCAAGTGGGTTTCTTTTCGTTTCATGAATTTTGGGGATTTTCTTGATAATAACTCTTGTAGTGGCGGCGCCACCATGCTCGCCGGTGCAATCTCTCAACCTCGGTTTCTCTCTCATCAGTCTCTCTCATCCAAGCCCATGTTCAACTCCCCCGGCCTCTCTCTAGCCCTTGTAAGTATTCCAACTCCTCTCTCTCTCTCTCTCTCTCTCTCTCTCTCTCTCATATCTTGATGGTTTTGTTATCTAATTTCAGCAAACGAGTATGGAGGGGAAAGGAGAGATGGCGAGAATGGCGGAGAACAACAACGAGATAAGTAACGTGGGAGGGAGAAGAAGTAGAGATGAAGAGCATGAGAGCAGATCTGGGAGCGACAACATGGAGGGAGCCTCCGGCGATGATTTGGACGCCGCCGACAAGCCACCCAGGAAGAAGAGATACCACCGACACACTCCCCAGCAAATCCAAGAACTCGAGTCGTACGCCTTCTTTTCCAAAAAACAAACCCTTCTTTTTCTTGTTGGGATTCCAAAGATTCCATCTTTTTGTTGTGGGTGTGTTTGATTTTGTTGTCCCTTTTGTTAGTTTGTTTAAGGAGTGTCCTCATCCGGATGAGAAGCAAAGGTTGGAGCTTAGCAAGAGGCTTTGTTTGGAGACGAGGCAAGTCAAGTTTTGGTTCCAAAATCGAAGAACTCAAATGAAGGTATTTTAATTAAAACAAAATCAATTGTCACTAATTTCACCTCTCTCTCCCTCTTGAATTCTTGAGTGAGCAAATTTGAATTTTGGTTCCAAAATCGAACAACTCATTTGAAGGTTCAAGAATATCAATTCTCTCTCGCCCTCTTGAATTCTTGAATGAGTAAATTTGAGTTTTGGTTCCAAATTCTAAGAACTCAAATTAAGGCAATCAAGAAAATCAATCCTCTCTCTCTCTTGATGGTTGATTTTGTTGAACAGACGCAACTCGAGCGCCATGAGAACTCCATCTTAAGGCAAGAGAACGACAAGCTCCGAGCGGAGAACATGTCGATAAGGGAGGCGATGAGGAACCCCATGTGCACAAACTGCGGCGGCGCCGCCGTGATCGGCGACATCTCCCTCGAGGAGCAGCACCTCCGAATCGAGAACGCACGCCTGAAAGACGAGCTCGACCGCGTCTGCGTGCTCGCCGGAAAGTTCCTAGGCCGGCCCATCTCCTCCTTATCCGCCTCCATCCCCGGACCAATGCCCAACTCAAGCTTGGAGCTCGGAGTTGGTAGCAATGGCTTCAATGGCCTCCCCACCATCCCTTCGGATTTCGGAGTTTCGATCAACACCCATTTGCCTTTAGTGCAGAATAAATCACCCATAAACATAAACCCAATGGAAAGATCTTTGGAGAGGTCTATGTATTTAGAGCTTGCATTGGCTGCAATGGATGAGTTGGTTAAAATGGCTCAAAGTGAAGACCCTCTTTGGTTGAGAAGTTTGGAAGGTGGGAAGGAGATTTTGAATCAAGAGGAGTATGTTAGAGCCTTCTCTCCCTGCATCGGTACGAAGACGAATGGCTTCATATCCGAGGCGTCCAGGGAGACCGGCATGGTCATCATCAACAGCTTGGCTCTAGTTGAGACACTAATGGACTCGGTGAGTGGTTAAAAAATGAATCTTTACTGTTACTTGATGTTTTTTTTGGTGATTTATTGAGACCCTTTTTGTGTTTTTGCAGAATAAATGGGCAGAAATGTTTCCTTGTATGATTGCAAGAACTTCGACTACAGATGTGATATGTAGTGGCATGGGAGGAACAAGAAATGGCTCACTTCAGCTGGTAAAATTAATTAGACCCTTTTCTTATAATCTCAATTTAATTACAATTATTTTATTATGTATAATGATTAATCTTATCTTAATTGTTAAATGTATGACAAATTTTAGATGAATGCTGCACTTCAAGTTCTATCACCATTGGTTCCGGTTAGAGATGTAAACTTCCTCCGGTTCTGCAAGCAGCACGCGGAGGGCGTCTGGGCCGTTGTTGATGTCTCCATCGACACCATCCGAGAAGGCCCCGGCGGAGGGGCTTTTCCAAACAGCCGGAGGCTCCCCTCCGGTTGTTTGGTCCAAGATATGCCTAATGGCTATTCCAAGGTAATAATTTTATTCTTTTTTTCTTGTTACTTATTACACAACTCCACCTTTGTTTCCTCTTCACATTTATTGAGTTGGTGTAAATGAGTTTGTTGGAGCCACCTTTGAACTTAGTTGAGTACATTTAATTAAGATTCAAGATTCGACCCGTTTACGTATCTTTCTAAGATCTAGAATAGTCGTAATTTAGACAAGATGCTTCTCATGAGGACCCGATTCGACCCGACCCGATCACGTGTTTTGCTAAGCTCTGGAATAGGTGTTTAGACAAGATGCTTCTTCTTGAGATTGGACTAATTTGATATTGAAATCTTGAAAATGAGGCAGTCGAGGTTGCTTAGAATAATGGATTGGAAGCCTCTATTACTCCTATTTTTGCTCCTTGGGACACATTAATTTGGTATGATTTAGTAGTAATCAAAGGTTGGTAGTAATAAACTAAGCATTTGATGTTTCTATTCCGATTTCAGATGCTGTCTTGGTAGACTCGATAATGGTTATTATAATTCATACGACTGTGTATTACCTGGTTCCAGCCTCATCATGTCTTCTTTTCTTTGTAATAAAAAAAAAATCAAAGACTATTTGGTCAAATCCCAAGACTGCCTAATATTTTTGTTGTGTCACGGGACGTGCAGTTTGTGATCTTTCTAATCTAGTCCCCCACTTTTTGTAAAAATGCAGATCTCCGTGTCTCCACCTCGATCGTGCCTTAAAATCTTGCACTATTTTTCTATTATTTCTCTCTAATTATTGTACCTTCTCTTAACCACGATTGCGAAATTATTTGTGGGGTTTGCATTTTCTTATTATTTCTTTTAAATTTATGGTAAATTGGGGATGGGGATTCACTATAACTATCATAGGAGTGAGAAATACCAAGTTATATCAGTATATGCTGACGTTTTTATGAATAACAGGTTACATGGGTGGAGCACGTCGAATACGACGAGAGCGTCGTCCACCACCTCTACCGGCCGCTGGTCACCTCTGGCATGGGCTTCGGAGCACACCGGTGGGTCGCGACGCTCCAACGCCAGAGCGAGTGCCTCGCGATCCTCATGTCATCGACCGCCCTGGCCCGCGATCATTCCGGTACTCATTCATACCGTCTGATTATTTTTATGATGGAGGAAAATTTACAACTGCTATCGAAGTTTAGTGAGTCTTTGTTTCTGATGTGTAGCGGCGATCACGGCTGGCGGGAGGCGGAGCATGCTGAAGCTCGCGCAGCGCATGACAAACAACTTCTGCTCCGGCGTGTGCGCGTCGTCGGTGCACAAGTGGAACAAACTGCGGACGGAGAATGTGGACGAGGACGTTCAAGTGATGACGCGTAAAAGCATCGATGATCCCGGCGAGCCGCCAGGGATCGTGCTGAGCGCTGCCACCTCCGTGTGGCTGCCGGTGTCGCCGCAGAGGCTGTTCGACTTCCTCCGCGACGAGCGGCTGAGGAGCGAGTGGGATATCCTCTCCAACGGCGGCCCCATGCAGGAGATGGCCCACATTGCCAAAGGCCAAGACCATGGCAATTGTGTCTCCCTACTACGTGCTAGTGTAAGTCCCCATTTTCCTATAGTAAATAATTTTAAAAAATCAAAAAAAAAAATCTATATTCCGCAATTTGAAAATGATGCGTATTATTCATCTTAGTAGTATATATGATACGTGTACGGGTGGGATAGAGAACATTTACGAAAATTGGTATAGTCTCTCTAGTGGTTCTTAATTTATGCAGTGAAAATGATTTTAGCCTGAAGTAGTTAAAATGACGCATGTGCCCCTAAGATCTTGGCGAATCAGCGCTTTGTGTTTTCTAGGAAAGGAGAATTTGGAATTATCATTAAGGACAATGGGACAGTTTCGGGATTTGGAATTATCATTAAGGACAATGTAGGATATCCCAGTTCTGTGTCCTATTTCCAGCCTCTCGTTACTTTTTCACAAAAAGTATTAAATAATTCGAAAAATCAAAAGGTTTGACTTTTCAAATTTAGTCTCCCATTACGTCATCGTTTACCCGAGATGTCAATCTGAGTGGGTTGACTAATCTAACCCTGGCAATCGAAGTATAAGCTTTTTACTGCAACCGAGGCGTGTCTGAGCTGGGTCATTTTGGTAATTTCGCCTGCAGGCTGTTAACTCGAGTCAGAGCAGTATGCTGATACTTCAGGAGACCTGCATCGACTCGGCCGGTTCGCTTGTGGTCTACGCGCCGGTTGACATCCCTGCGATGCACGTGGTAATGAACGGTGGAGATTCGGCTTACGTGGCACTGCTGCCGTCGGGGTTTGCAATTGTGCCTGATGGGCCGGGGTCCAGTGGGACTACCGGGAATGGCGGACCGGGTAACCGGGTCAGCGGGTCGCTGCTGACGGTGGCGTTTCAGATCTTGGTGAATAGCCTCCCTACGGCGAAGCTCACGGTAGAGTCGGTGGAGACCGTTAACGATCTGATTTCCTGCACCGTGCAGAAGATTAAGGCCGCTCTGAATTGCGAGAGCTGATCGTGGACTAGAGGATTTCATCGACTCTGATCTATTTTTCGTATTTTTTTCGAGTGAGTTTATTTTAATTTTGTATTTGAATGTGACATTTGCATAGGTGGTAAAAAAGTTGATTAGGGTTTGGGTTTGATGTAATGTTGAGAATGCTTGTTTTCCTACTCGGAGTGTAAGGATTTAGAAGTGAGGGGAGCGAGTCAAGAACGAACCCCGCGCTCGAACAATCCTTGCATGTGGCGGAGGTAGTACTCGGCCACCGTGCAAGGGTGGTGGTTCGGGCATTGACTCCCTTGGGTATGCTTGAGTAGGTATTAAAACTATTTGTGTGAAATGAATTTTCCTTTTGGATTTATTTGAGTAGTATCTATTCATGTCTATTACACTTTTGTTCATTTTATTATGGTAATTTTGCTAATAGATTTAGGCCCCGTTTGAGAAAACAACTTAAATAAAGGCTTATAATAAACATTTAAATTTAATAAACTGTTGCGTTTAAATACATTTATATATAAGCACTTAATTAGAAAAAAATAAAATATAGTTTAAAAAATTGTGTTTAGGGAATTTGCTATGAGAATCTATTTTTCATAAATTATTTTTGGTTTATTTTTTAGAATAAGTTATTTTCATAAACTTTCTCAAACGCGTGCATAAGCGTTTATTTTTTAGAATAAGCTGAAATCAACTCCTAATAAACTTTTCCAAACGGGCCTTAAAACTTCTCTTCTAGTCAAAAAATTGTGAATTTCTTTCTAGAATGTCCAATATTTGTTTTAAATTTTCTAGGAAAAAATGCTCAATTTTTATAAGATCTTGACTCTTATTCATAAGGTCCATTAAGAGTAAATTGGCTAAAGGCATGGGTCATAATTATTACGGAGAACCAGCATGGTCAAGTGATTTTTAAAAAAAATTATGATAGTAATTCTAGGTACTATTGCATGTAACGTAAACCTGGCAGTTGTAAAATCATCAATAATTGGTGAACCGGCAAATCCATTTGCAACTCCTTTGAAAATATTACCTAAATGGTTTCTTTCCCGTATTTCCAATACTACGTATTCATTTGTTGATCTTAGACTTAAAAATTTTCTATTTTGCTCGTCCTAAATTTTTGATTTAAAGATTCCTCATCACTCTCTATGATTACAAATTTGCACATTTAAATTTACGAATTTATCCCTCTTCTAATTCTAGATCGTCTCTAATCGGACCTAACAAGGCTTTGGACTTATATGCATAGTGTTAATTCCAAAAAGTGGGAATTATAAATGATTATATGTAGAAAAATAAAATAATACTACAAAAAGTGAAAAATGAAGAAAGTTTAGAAAATAGGGGTGCATTGAATGGGAAAGGGATGAGTTTGTTAGGTGGGAGGCAGCATTTAATGCGTGGCTTCATTGATGTCGTCTCTCCCTTTGATTTTTCATGCTCCCCGAGTGTCCCGTGCAAATCTCGTGCTCATACAACAACATGCTAATTTAAACTAAATATTATTCTTTCCTGTCTTAAAAATATTGTTCGGTTATTTTTCGCTACATGTTGTTAATTGTGGATAAAAATTACTATAAAAGCGTAGGTCATACAAAAGAATTGTATGTAATAATTTACTAAAAAAATGCATAATATCGATTCGAAATAGTATAATAAACAATATTTTTGGGACTGATAGAGTATTTAGTTTAACGTCAAGAATCGACTTCAAATTCTTTTTTTTTTTTCATCACGTGATTTTCTTGAACATTATTCGGTGCTTGTTTGATTTTTTTGATTGGTGAAAACTCGAATTCAGTAAACTTCAAACAATTTGGATCAACATAAAATGTAGCGTTGTGACACGGCCACATCACTTTGAAATCTACGCCAATCAGTAGAGAGAGCATTTGTAATATATACAGCGCGACGTTTAATTGGCATCTTGAAATCGGAGTTGATCGAATTCAAACCATTCGCTAGTGATTTAGAATGAAAAACAAAGCAAAATCCACCATGTACAAAAAATTTATGAAACACCATTTTTTTCGATATAACGTTAAAACTATTTATTTTGATCTCATTTTAAACAAATTTATCATTTCTGAAATCCTCTTATCAAATGATTCTTAACTAATCACTCGTGTTCGGTCAATATGTTTCATTGTCAAAATAAGGCCCACGGAAACTCTCGCAGTTAAAAGGTCATCAACATGAATGCTACGTAACAAGTGTGAATGCGCTGAATTTTGGGTGATCAAATTATTATCCCAAAAACTTGATTTCACTATCAAATTGAAAATTCCAAGTCTGTATGAGAGACTTATTTGCTGTTATTATAGATTTCTTTAACATAAAAGGTCAAAATTGGCCAGTAGTACTCTTTTTTCTTGTTCTTCGGATGGGACTCATGCCAAAAGGTGACAGATTGGAATTATTGGTTGAATAATAATTATTTTTTATTTATTTTAAACTACTTTAGAAATCTTGCAAAAGAAAGTCCAGATAATAGGTGTGGTTCTTTGACTACGTCAATGGTCAAATGTTTTTTATTTAACTTGGAATTTGTGTTGTTTCATATCATGGTATCAGTTTTTTATTATTATTATTATTATTATTATTATTATGAATAAAAAGTTGGATAATTATTTCTTAATATGAGTGATTCGATTATACTTTATATCAGTGCGATCGCATGAGCTTTTCGTGATTAATACTTTTTCTAAATTATATATTTTGAAATAAATTTAGTAATTGGAATATTTTAGTTCACTATGCATTTCAGTATATTTTATATTCGAGTTTGTGTAGGGTCGTAAATGGCATTTTGAACTAAATTTTAAAATATTTGATTGTCCTAGATTAGAAACTATATTAATTGTTCCATAAAATAAAATATTTAAAATCAATGAATTATTGAAAGTTGATAGCCTACCAGAAGAACAAATAAAATAAAAGATCTAGTGGGCCCTATAATGGGCCGAATGAAAGGAGTGGGCTAATCGCCACTCCTCCGACCCATCACATGGTATAGCCTGCAAGATTCCAAAATCCATCATGGGCCCCACCCACCTCCATGCAAAACAAAAACAAATGTATCAATGTCCCCTTGGGATGGCAAAGTTGGTGAAGGTGGTTGGCCCGGGACCGATAGGTCCCGGTAATCCCATGGGAATACTTTGTGGGCCTATCCTTATGGTTAGCATAGGGTGGTTGAACTCTCTGTGTGGTTTGCGGCTTTATCGCACAAGGAGCGGGGTTTCGTCTTGCCAGAAGGTACGGCGTAGCTGCGGGTTCCACGTATAAAAAAAAAAAAAAAAAAAAAAAAAAAAAAAACAAATGTATCAATCATTCCCATCTAGAAAATAGTAAAATTTATATTGTAAGATGGTTTAATAGTGGATACATATCTTTTATAACGGGAAAATTCACAACTGCTATCCAATATACGTATTGGATCATAAGAAGTCTTATATGGAACATTAAGTGATGAGTCAGATCATTTGTACAGAGTCATATTTATCTCTTACTATAAACATCGGATTGCATCAACTACTTGTTGAATAGTTGAGCAATAAGTACTCCCTCATTTCCATCTATATTGCCTTACTTTCCTAATCAGCTTGTTTCACTCATTTTTATCTCATTTTCTTATATCATAAGTTTTTACTTCTAAATTCAAGGCCGAACCCACGTTTTTACTAACTAAATCCACTTCGCCTTAATAATTGCACCAAAAAAAGAAAGCCAAGCTCAATATTACATATAGAGTAATATAAAATTGAGTTTAAATTACATGGTGTAAAAAAATGCACAGACCCAAGATAAGAGATAAGGGCAGATACAAAGTGACAATTTGTCCCTATTCAAGAAAGAGAGAGATAGAGATGTTTAGGAGAGGAAAAATAAATAGTTTGACAATTAAATATGAAATCTAGGTAGCATTAAATTGTATTGATTTAAGTGGACCATTTCATTTGAAGTTGCAGGGGTAAAACAGAGAATTCAAGTTTCTTTATTGTTGGGCCGGAGAACAACTACACTTATTGGGCTTTGGTTAGGAAAATGGGCTTTGCTTGTCACATTTGAGTGATTTATTGGGCTGTTAGCAAAAGAAAATTAATTCATTCGATTTTTTCTAGGTTGATTCATTCAAAATGACAAGTAATTTATTAAAACAAGTTGAAATATAATATATCTTGTTTATTTTTTAATACAAATGTAATTGTTTATTAATCACACTTGCGGATCTATGACGATTGATATTGCAATCAGAATTTAAATATTGTTGTTTAGTTAATACTAAACTGCCGACCATGAGAACGAATTTAAGTTTGTAAATTAACAATTCATTTGTAACATATTGGAAATAAAGGCTTTAAAATAAGCCTCTTTCAAGTTCGAATAAATATTTCCTTAAAAGTTACAAGTGTTTATTAGAGTAATTACAAATGGGTCTATCTATAAGAGTTGATCTGCTTCGATTAAACACGGAAAGATAAATGAATTAAGAAACGAAATACAAATAAAATAAAATAATGACTTATTTTGCAATTTATTTGGTTTATAGGGAATCAATTACTCCTAATTCCTTTTGTAACCATTAGCCTCACAAAAGGAAATTGTTTGTTTTTTCTTATTATAATATAATGAAATATTTAAATAGCAAATATATCATTATATTGTGGGTGTGTTTGCAAAAGTTTGTTTAATCACTTATCTGCCTTTTGATCCCATTAACAGTTTTTTAGTATTTACAAAATTTATTTTATGTGTTAACTTTTTCTAAAATTAAACTGCTTAATTCAATAAATTATTTTAAGTATCAATTGAGATGCTTTTAGTATTTAAAACACCAAAAGTATATGCTTTTATTTCAATTCTAAAACTCATACTTTTGATAAAAAAAATATTTATTTTTAATTTTAAATAAAAATAAATAATAAAATATTTATAATAAGCATTTGCAAACACATAAAAAAAAAGGAAAAGTGAATCCAAGTCTCAAATAGAAAGGAGAATGAAAATATGTGAAATGATGAATCAATGAATCAAATAGAGACTTATCGCATGTAATTAGTTAAAGATGATTTATTTCGTCCATATCTTAAAAATAACTGTGAATTATTCTCGCCATTCAAAAAGACAAAAAAAACCGAGAATCGGTAAAAACCTAATCAAACACAAGAGAATGGAAGTTCCTTTTTTGATTTCCTAAAACCAAACTTACCTAATTAATTTTAATTGAAAAACAAAATAAAAGAAACAATTCAAGAATGATGTGAAATTGGGCGTGGACGGTCGTAACAATAAACAAAGTAGGAAAGAAAAGAAAACGCGCAATTAAGGATAAAATAAATATTTGATTCATTCAAATTCTCAAAGTCGCAAAGAAACTGCGAGAAAAGCAGCCCCAGTCAAATTTACACACACCAAACCAAACGATTCCCCCCGAATATTCAAGTCCTCTCTCACCTAATAAATCCCACAAAAACAAACCCAAAAACCCAATTTCGTCATCTTCCCTTCGATCCTCGCCGTCGGATGATGGATCGACGGCTGGACACCCAAATCTGACTGCGCAGTACGAAAAGATGGAGAAAAAGGGAAAATAAAATAAAAGGTGGGTCGGAGCGAATAATGATTGGGCTTTGAAGCTTTGACTGAAAGCCAAATGTTGGAAAATAAAATTGGGAGTGGGAAAGAGTTTCTTGTCTGAAAGAGGAGATTTTTTCAGTCATTTTCTTGAAATTTTACTTCTTTTTCTTTTTGGGTCTCTTTTTTCTTGAAAAAATATTTTCTTGAATTGCATTTTTTCCTCTTCCACTCTCTCTCTCTCTTCTTGTTTGTGTTGTTGGGGAAGAGGGAAAGGATAGAAAGAGAGTGAGTGAGTTGAAAGATAGCATCATTATCATCGGCTTGGTTGTTTTTCGCTTTCTTGTCTGCGGTTGCCTTGCCATTGTTGGATGGAGGAGTGATTTCTTGGCCGTCTTTGGTACGGATTGAAGTTTGAAGAGAGAGAAGGAAAATACTTTTCTCCCCTTTCTCACGTTGAAGTAAAGAAGTCTACCGTTTGGGATTTTGATTGGGTGAAGTGGGAAGTAAGATGAATATGATGCGTCGGCTGAAGAGCATTGCTTCCGGGCGGTCATCCGTTTCAGATCCTGTAAATTTATCTCTCTAGATTTTGAGTTTTTGTGTTACTTTTTGAGTTGGGGTGTGTTTCTTTGATCTAGGGTCAGTTTTGGGTTTTTTGAAATTCATGAGGTGAGAGGTCAAGGTAGCAAGATTTGATTTGTGTTGGGTGACTTTTCTTGGAAATGTGAAAAAGATTGTGCTAATTGTTATTATAAATTTATAATCCTATTGATCATGAGGGGAATTGGGTAAATTTTGTTTCTTTTAGGTGACTTTTCTTGGAAATTTGAAGAGATTAATCCTATTCATATATAACAAAAGATTATGAGGAAAAAAGGGTTATATCATTATATGTGAATAAAAGCCTGTGCTAGTTGTTATTATCTTGTTTATATGAACTGGGAAATGCAAAAGGTGAATCTTTTTTGTTATGTTTGTATTGTTCGAGAATTATTTCAACATGTGGTGTTGAATTATCTCAGGTTTCTTGCAAATATTCAATTATTTTTGTAATGTTGTTGTGTGACTTGCACTGCATAAGCTTTCACATTCAAGATCTAATTCAACAAAGACAAAGCTGGAGCCCCATGAATAGATTTTTAGTGATATCAAGTTTTTGTTTGTGGGCACCTGATCTGATCCATTTTTGTGGTTTCATTTCACTGTTGGAGGGACCTCTGATTCATGAAGGACACACAAAAAGGAATATCGACTTAATCGTTAATTTAACTAAAATGTGAAAATCTTGATGCAGTATGATATTCTTCATCTTGTGGGTTTTTGCCAACTTGTATTAATAGCTGACTGAACCACTGCTATCTACTTATTCCTTTATGAATGGAATAAATCTTCAGTCCCTAATGTTGAGGTGCAACAACTTTCTTGATTGTTACTTTGTGGTGGATGTCGTGTACAGTCGTTTCTTGGGACGATTTTTTGTCTACTTTTGATGTTGTTAGGTTTCTGGGATTTTTTTTCTTATTTGCTATTGATTTGGTATAGCCATAGGTAATAACCGAATCTTTATTGTTAGCAACCTTGCTCTTCATAGAATTACATGCTTGTTATCATGGAGGATTTCTCTATTCTTCATGTTTATGGTGGTAATTTCTCCGATAAATGAAATATCTAAACTACTTGAACTAGAGAAAAGAGTTCATTATACAAGAAAATTTATACGTATATATATTCTTACAAAATTTGATCTATTTACTGCAGGGTGGGGATTCTAGCATTAAAAGGGTGAAAGTAGAACAAGAAATCGACCAAAGAACTAATGTCGATACTGGTGAAAGATGTTTGAAAGCCCAGGAACCACTTGCAGAATCCAACTTTATGGAAGCTGTTGCGGACACATCAGATGTACACGAACTTCCCAAGGAAATGCACGAAATGAAGATCAGAGAGGACGATACTGACGACCAAGACATGGAGCCTACCGTAGTTAGTGGCAACGGTACTGAAGCTGGACAGATAGTCGTCACTTCCATTGGTGGCCAAAATGGAGAACCAAAAAAGGTTTTTTTTTTTTTTTTAAATTTTTTTCTCGTTGAATTCTTCGAAAATTTCCCATCCTTTTATTATTTTAACCTTATCTTTGCTTTCTTTCCTCAGACTATGTCCTATATGGCAGAGCGTGTGGTCGGAACTGGCTCATTTGGAGTCGTATACCAGGTACTTTTTGACAGAAGCTATAGTTGCAAAAATACGACGTTTTATTTACTTTTTCTATGATTTGGACTGCAGGCTAAATGCCTTGAGACGGGTGAATCGGTTGCTATAAAGAAGGTTCTACAAGATAGGAGATATAAGAATAGGGAACTGCAGATGATGCGTTTAATCAACCATCCTAACGTTGTTCAGCTGAAGCATAATTTCTACTCCACTACCGACAAGAATGAGGTTTACCTTAACCTTGTTCTCGAGTTTGTACCCGAAACTGTATACCGTGCTTCAAGGCACTATAGTCGAGGGAACCAGTACATGCCCATCATATACGTGCAGCTTTACACGTATCAGGTACGTAGTTTTAGTTTTAACAATAATAATCTTTCTTTATTTTATTTTTTCATGCTTTCGCCTTTTGGGTTTTTTATTGAAACCATTTGTTTAACTGCAGATCTGCCGTGCGTTAAACTATATGCATAAAGTCCTCGGTGTATGTCATCGCGACATTAAGCCTCAGAATCTGCTGGTACGAATACGATCCATATGTTTTATTCGACCCCCTAGTTTGAATTCTCGCATACTCGTCTGATCTTTTCCGTTAGGCCCGATATGTTCTTTTTTCACATAAAGTTGAGAACATGAAGTATGGTGCTTTATGCAGGTCGATTCTCAAACACATCAACTTAAGCTTTGTGATATGGGAAGCGCGAAAATATTGGTACCACGCGAGCCAAATATTTCCTATATTTGCTCTCGATATTATAGAGCTCCCGAACTAATATTTGGAGCTTCGGAATACACCACTGCTATCGATATGTGGTCTGTTGGTTGTGTTATGGCCGAGCTCCTTTTAGGGCAGGTATGTGTTTCTATTATGGTTTTGGCATCTTCTTTATTGAATCTACTGCTTCTATCTCAAGTTCTGATAATTACTCGAACGCATATGCAGCCTATTTTTCCTGGTGAAAGCAGTGTTGACCAGCTAGTTGAAATCATCAAGGTGCGAAAAATGAACTCAATTTTTTCTCACATTTAACATGCAAATATGCATATTTTTACACGCGTATCTTGTTTGAACATTAGGTTTTGGGGACACCAACAAGAGAGGAAATCAAGTGCATGAATCCAAATTATAGTGAATTCAAGTTCCCTCAGATTAAAGCCCACCCTTGGCACAAGGTTAGTTTAGAATTGAAGTGGCAGATTTCTTGAATTTTTCTCTTTTTTTTCTTTTTTTTTTGTAAGCAAGAAGCAAATAGGAGTAAGAGAGAGAGAGAGGTCTAAATGATGTTACATCTGCAGGTGTTTCATAGGAGAATGCCAGCTGAAGCAGTGGACCTAGTGTCGAGGCTGCTCCAGTACTCACCAACTCTACGATTCACAGCAGTAAGAATTCGTTCTTGTTTCTTGTCGAAACTGCTTATGTGGTCGTTGGAATGCCCAAATTCTTATTATGTTTTACTCTTTTTAGTTGGAGGCTTGTGCACATCCATTTTTTGATGATTTGAGGGATCCTACTGTATGCTTGCCTGATGGCAAGCCATTGCCTCCTCTCTTTAACTTTGGTGCTGAAGGTGAGTAAAGATTTATCATTTGTTTCGTCTAATCTTTCGACTTGTTAGTTTGTTCGTTTTAAATCGTGTGTTTGGTCTCCCAGAGCTGGCCGGTGTGCCTACGGAGCTGCTGAAACGCCTTCTCCCGGAGCATGCCAAGAGGTGAGGTGTAAGTTGTTTGTATATGTTGGATGAAGGATGAGATTTCGATGTGGGATTTGCATACAGAGAGATATTAGATGTATCCAGTTTGGAGGGCTAATGAAGAAGGCCTACAAACTGGAGAAATTTTAGAGGGTTTTGGTACATATGTTTTAATGTTCTTTTGCTGTTCTTTCTCCTAATGCAAGAATGAGTTTTCATACAATCTATGATGCTTCTTCATTTCATTAAATCTTTTTAACATGAAAGTTTAAAAAGTTATTAATTATGAGTGAAGCAGTGAGATCTATTAAAATCCCCTACTTTCTTCGTGGATCTGATACGATTATGTAGGATAAACAATAAAATACACGTGATTTGGAGGTGCTATTAAGAGAGTACACTATTTAAAATAGGATTGCAACACTACTTACAATTTTACATTGATTTCCAATAATACCCCTTCAAAAAGACCTTAAAAAAGGGACAAAGAAATAAAAGTCCCAAAAATAATTTTACCCCAATGTTGGCCTCTGCGTCATTAAAAAACTAATCCCGACATTATCATATCAACCTATTACTCATATTTCATGTCCACTTGTCGGCTCAGACATTGAATCTAACTTTACGGTCGACATTGTTTCAGTCTCCACAACACAACAAACCGATAATCAATCAAGCCAAGAAACCACATCTACCAATAATCATTACAAGAACACATCCCATCCCTAAAATGATGAAACCTATTTGAATCTCTAAGCACAATACTCCTCCCATAAACCTTTGAAACAAACTTCATTGCAGCATGGCAATCCCCACAAACCCTAACATTCTTATAAACCCTAATTGGAGACTCTTTAGGCAGCCTAAGCAAACCAAACGCCACAGCCAGCTTCTCACTATGATAAGCCAACCCATACACCTTCCCCTCCTCATTAATATCATGAAGAGCAAAACTCATATCAGGCACATACCCAACACCCCTAATCAACACCAGCATTTCATCCACCTTTGCATAAATCTCCTCACCTTCTAGAAGGTTCCTATCATCAGAAGTGAAGGTGTAAACTTCACCATTCATCTCCATCCAGCTCCGGCCGGGTTCTTTAACTACGCCTCTGGATTTCATCAAGCTTCTAACAGAAGCAGCCTCTTCCCACTTCCCAATTGAAGAATACATGTTTGAGAGCAAAACATAGGCTACTGGATCTTGAGGGTCTAATTCAATTAGAGCTTCAGCTGCTCTCTTTGCTAGGTCGATTTTCCCGTGTTTTCTACATGCGGATAAGAAAGATTTCCACACGGTTGCATCCGGGCTCACATCCATTTGATCTAACATCTTCTCTGCTTCTTCAATCTTACCCGATCTTCCGAGAAGATCAATCATGCACGCATAGTGATCATGCCCGGGTCTTATCCCATAATCCTTCATCGATTCGAAGTAGAATTGCCCGCGTTCTGTAAGACCCGCGTGGCTGCAAGCAAACAGCAACCCTATGAAGGTTATGAAGTCTGGTTTTACACCAGAAGCTATCATTTTGTCATAGAGTTGAAGGGATTTTATCCCTTCACCATTTTGGGCATAACTAACAATTAGGGCAGTCCAAGAAACCACATTTCTTGATTTCATGGAGTTGAAAACCTTCTCGGCATCATCCAAGCAGCCGCATTTGGCATAGAATGAGACAAGGGAGTTATCAACTGATAAAGATCTATCAAGCCCAGATTTTGTAAAGATTGAATGAGCTTGTTTTCCAAGATCTAGCAAAGCTAACTCTGCACAAGAACTCATGACAGTTGAAGCAAGAATAAGATCAGAATCAATCCCATTTCTTCTCATGTCGCGGAACAACGAAAGAGCTGCTTCGAAGAAGCCATTATGAGCACAGCCAGTGATGAGGGAAGTCCATGAGATTACATCTTTCTCTTCCAAGAAATCAAATTGTTTGAATGCATAATCCAATTTGTTCTGTTTAGCATACGTATCAATTAGAGCATTACTTACCAGTGTAAATCTCTCAAATCCGGATTTAATAACCAAAGAATGGATACTCTTACCAGTTATCACATCCTTCATCACGGCAACAGAGTTCAACACAGAGGGATATGTAAACTCATCAAGATCCAATCTTTTTGCATGCATTGTGTTGAACAAAGCTAATGCTTGCTCGGGTGAACCGTGTCGCACAAACCCGACAAGCATCGCATTGCAAGAAATCAAATCATCGACCCCCATTGACTCCTTCACTCTCCAAGCACCGGCTAAATCCCCACATTTGGTGTACATGTCGATCAATGCACTTTGGACGAACACATTCGCATCAAAACCACCACGAACGACACAAGAATGCACTTGTGAACCGAATCGAAGATCGGAAAGAGCTCCACATGCTACCAATACTCCCGGGAATGTATACTGATTAGCTTCAATAGCTTCTCCTCTCATTCCCATGAAACATTCAATTGCTCCTTTGGCATCACCGTTCTGCGAGTAGCCATTGATCATCGCGGTCCAAGTCACGTGGTTTCGCCCGCTCGGCATGCTTTCAAAGAGACGTTCTGCCTCGGCAATGCACAAACACTTCGCGTAGACATCGATAAGACCGGTAACGACGAAGACGTCAATATCGAAGCGAGTCTTCACGGCATAGCCATGAATCTGCTCTCCTCTTGAGAGCAAGCCCTTTACTGAACACATTCTTAGAACACTTCCTAGCATGAAATGGCGAGGCCGATAGCCATCGAGCTGCATTTCGTAAATCAGTTTGAAACTCTCGATTTCGCAGCCCATCTTGCAGTAGCCGGAAACAAGGGATGACCATGTGAGTGCGCTTCGTTTAGGAGTTTCGTCGAACAGTTTCCGAGCGTCGAGGAGTCTTCCTGAATTGCCGCACCCCGCTATCATTGTATTCCAGGTAACCTCGTCTCTGTGAGGCATTTTGTCGAACATTTTTCGTGCATCCTCAATTCGACCGGATTTTAACAACTCGGTTAAATACTTGTTCGCGTCGAGAAGAAGTAAATCTTTGCCGCTGGATAAATCCTTGATTCCGCGCCGTGAAATGATTTTGTTCATTACCTAATTCTGTCGTTTCGTAGCTTTCTACGGAGAAATTTGTTGAATATTAGTGGAAATCGAGTCCAGGAAAAATCCCAAATTCAGTAAGAAGGTCCAAATAAATACATTGTTTGTTAGAATAATCACTCTCGATCTCTCTCTCTAGAAATATCTTTTTCTCTCTCTCTCACACACAAAAACTCCATCAAAATTCGGCCGTGCGACCAACCCCCATTCTTGAAAGGGAGACAAAAATTACGAATCAATCATCACAGAGACATGAGAATTGAGAAAGGACCAAAAGTGGAAAATCTCCACCGCCTGAAACGATGTCGTCGAACAACGACAGCCCGTCCCCGACGGACGCCATCGATGCCACGCCGTTGCTCGGCGATCAGATCTTCCGCGCTCAAAGCCACTTCCTCGGCCGCACGCCAAGCCTCCGCGGCGCGGCTCGCTTCCTTCGCCGCGCCAGCAGCCGCGGCCGTGCTATGCGGGAGCCCTCCGTCCGCGTCCGCGAAGCCGCGGCGGAGCAAATCGAGGAGCGGCAGAGCGATTGGGCGTACTCGAAGCCGATAGTGTTATTGGACCTCGTGTGGAACCTTGGTTTACAGAAAGAGGAGACGGCCTACGTATAGCCGGAGGGTAGTGCGAGGGGACGGCCTACGTATAGCCGGAATTACTCCAATTCGAGCTCCGGCAGTGATAACGTGGTTTCCGGCGGTTATGCTTCAGAGCGCCGACAGAGTGATGATGAAACTAGGTAAAGCTCAAGTTTTTTCATTTAATTCTCCTTTACCATAATGGTATCCTTTTATATGATTCTTCCGCAGCTAATGAATTATAATGGACTTACTGTGGAATCAATGGGGCTTTAATTCTTTCAGTAATTTTCAGTAAGCTGAAAGTTCTTGTTCTATTCCCTTTTTTTTTCTGGAGAACAAGGTATTGTACTTTCTTCTAAATCAGATGAAAAGGTAGGATGAAAGGAAGAGATTATATGTAAACTGAGAAAATACGAGGAATCAAAAACAGTTAAGTTTAGTTGTTTGGTTATATTGGTAAATTTGGAGTCTTGAGTAGCAGAGGTTCCTCGAACTGATCTAGTTAGTATAAGTTAATTTTGTGAAGGGGTTATTATTCTTGTAGAACATTGTATTTTTATCTGCAGGAGCTATGTTGAGATTTGCTTTACTAGACGCCGAGTTGTATAGATGCTTATATAGTTCAAGAGGCTTTGTTATTTCAAGTTGGAGGAAAAAACATATGATTTTTTTGGTGTGCTTGCCTGATTAGCACCCATGTAAACCTCTAATCTTATTCGACTGTTCTTCTTAAAAAGGTTCTTTCAGTTGTTCACAATGGATTTATATTTAAATTTACACAATTGTCTTATCTCTTGTGTTTGGCCTTTTTTGTTTTTCTATCGTTATGATGTGTTCATGTTTCAGCCTTTTCCTTGCTTCGACTTCTAAGTATATTTCAGTCACATGTGTAGAGGAGAAAACTGAATCTTTTGGGTCATGTTGACAACGAAAGAGAATGATAATGGTGATGATATGTTGCCTTCTTTTGGCAGTGTGGCTAAACATCTGGAATCTGCAAATACTATTTTCTCGTTCATTTGGTGGATAATTGGTTTCTATTGGGTGTCCGCCTGTGGCTAGGATTTGAGTACTGAATCCCCACAGCTTTACTGGTTTGTCCGAAATTCTGTTTATTGTTGCTGCTAGAATTATTATATAACTTACTTTTCAGTTCTTTTATGGAGTGCCGATTATGTTATGTATTCTACAGGCTTTGCATTACATTTTTGGCATTCGACGTGTTCTTTGTTGTGATTTGTGTTGCTGTGGCGTGTGTCATTGGAATTGCGGTTTGCTGCTGTCTACCGTGCATTTTTGCAATCTTATATGCAGTTGCAGATCAGGTATGTTTCACGCTTAGGATCTAATAAGTACATAAGCTAATTGTTAGTTGTTTCTTTCCAGTTTTGACCTTAATACGATAATAAGCAAAGGAAAAACCAAAACTTAAGCGAGACTTTGGTAATTAACTGGTTTCTCACTCATTTGAAAAATCTCTAAATTTGGTTTATTCCATTATTATGTAAAGATGCTGTATATGTAGTCTAATTAAACATCGACAAATCTGTATCGAGTGTTTGTAATAATTGGATGATCATTCATCATCATTATATATCTTCTGTAACTGTTGCAATATGTCCTTCTGCCTCCATGCAAGCAAAAAAGTGAAAAGAAGAATTGTGGAAGAGGATTTTGTGCTTCCCTTTTCTGAAGTTAGAAAGGATTTCTCTTTTGTCCTTGATTTCATAGGAAGGAGCTACTAAGGAAGATATTGAGAGACTACCAAGATTCAAATTCCGGAACATTGGTGACTTTGAGAAGCAAAATGGTGAAATTCAAGAATCATTCGGAGGAATCATAACCGAGTGCGACACTGATTCGCCCACGGAGCACGTTCTTTTCCTCTCGATGATGCAATACATATAGCCAGACTTTTCATATCTATTCTTAAAACAATCTTTATTTGATTATTTGCATTAGCTAGTACTCCGTCCCCCCCCCATTAAAAGCGTCATCTTTCTTTTCGGCACAGAAATCAAGAAAATGGTATTATCTGGTGTGTATTGTATGACTTTTGGATAATTCTTTTATATTTACACATTTTTTTATTTTTTACTTTTTGAATTAGACAATCCAATTAGGAAAGGAGGACACTTTTAGTGAGATGGAAAGAGTATATAATTTGAAGATCTTCATGCATATATAAATGTTGAAGTGTTATTTCATCACTGCACTTTCATGATTACATCTAAATGATTCTCTCTGATTATAGGAATGCTGTGTCTGCCTATGTGCGTACGACGATGGAGCTGAGCTTCGCCAACTCCCCTGCCGCCATCACTTTCACTCAGCCTGCATAGACAGGTGGTTGCACATAAATGCAACATGCACTCTCTGCAAGTTCAATATACTCAAAAATGGCAGCCATGTTGACAGTGATGAAGTATAATTCACCAAGCCAGGAGAGATGTGGTTGTTTTTTTTTTCTGAATAGTTTTTGTTTTTTGTGAATTTGGATGTATATGATGTTAAAGAAAACTCGTTAGATTAATTGGGCGTGACGGATTTGGAATATTCTAGACTAGGGTCGGGCCGGACATTTCGAAGCCCAAAGCAAAAAAGGCCCCCTTATTAAAATTAGCTTGAGATATTACGTAATGGTTTTCTATAGTTGTGTGTTTCCATCATTTTATATTAGAGACCATAAAATGTTATAAATTAAAAAAAAAGGATAGAATAATTATTAAAATAATTTAGATATTCTGGCATTTGGGAGAGTCACATTACTTGTTTAATCTGGATTAAAGAATGTAAATTACTTGGTGGGCTTTAAATACGGGTTGATATTTTTTATTAAACCTATTTTATTTTATTTTTTGGGCTATATAACGAGTTTCAATGATCTGGGGTCCTAACCCTTTGCCCCACCTGCTATACGAGTATAAACGACAAGTTTTATTAAGGTTTTTTTAAAAAAAAAAAAAGATAAGCGTAATCCGTATACTTATTTATGTTATGTATAGTTGGTTAGAATATTCTTATCCATAACATTTGGATGATATTTTCATAAAACAGGGTTAAAGAACAATGGAAAATGGATGAAATAGCATGACACTTCCTTTTTCATTGACATCAAAATAAATGTACCAAAATGTGTCATGTGGTAGAATTCTATTTGTGATATTGTTTTAATTCGAGTTAGTAATTTTAATACTATATAGCATTAAGCAATAATTCTCAAATAACTACAATCAGGCGGGATTATCTAGCGTTAGCATTATTCACTTCCATCGCCCACCAAAATAAGCCTCGAGAAATATGTCTTATCCAAATTAAGTTAAATTAAATGTTTCGTTATTTGTGGAAACCAGAGTATCAGGTCGAAAAAAAATAATAACAACTTCCTAGTTATTTTATTTTATTTTATTTTTGCCCTAAATTAAAATGCTCAGACATTTCAATTCGACATTCACATCTAAAATCCTAGAGTCCAATAATTATTTAATAAGCCGTTGCAACATACATCCTAATTATTTTATTCGTCATATACTATTTTTAGAGTTACTCGATTATATGATTTTTATTATTGTACTCCCTCCGTTCTAAGTGAAATGTGTGGTATTCTATTTTAGATTAAGCCACACAAAGTCACAAACATTCCGATTTTTTAAAGGAAAATAAAATTAACATACATAAATTATTTTTTTGCCGCCACCATTTGCACCGTTATCTACCTTAACACACAAAAGTCAAGCAAATAAATTATTATGCCGAAAAGAAATTATGCATTTGACTTGGGATGGAGAGAATACTTGATAATGTTTTAATATTTCTCTATAAATGTTATTTTTAATCAATATGAGTTCTTAAATGTCTTAACAGATTTGGCGTACGAGTCATCATCAAATATTTTATGATTGTAAACTTAATTATCATTATTTTCTCATTAGATCACTAAATATTCTACAATTAGTTGAGCTAATTCATTAATTCAATTAGTTTTGGAAGAACCAATTCAAATAATTAAGAAAGTTTTGGTGATTTACCTAAATAAAAAAGATTTGAGTGAATTATTATATTTCTAGTTTGTGGAAATGGAAATTACAATGTATGCATTTATAAAGCCAACCAGCTATTCGAATTTAAATATCAATATCCCAAATTGTAAAATTCAAATATGAGAATAAATATGGAATCATACCAAAAATATCTTCGTCAGTTATTATTACAACCCTAAATAACTTGTTGCTTGAAATACACGCTTTATTCCAGATTTTGTGAAATTCAAATATAGATTTGGAAAATCTTACCAAAGATATCTTACTCGTTTAAAATCCCTAAATTACAATTAAATTCGGTGAAACGCGCGCCTTTTTTCATCACAACGGAAGCCCTTCCTATTCCGTCAACTTTGTCTATATATACCCCCAAATCCCAAATCCCTCAAGCTCCGTTGAAGAAATCTGAAGTTCTAGCACAGTGCCGTCGCTGCCTGACCGGAAAGACGACGTGGAAAGCGGCGGCGAGGCGCCGTACCGGGAAGATGGTGTAGGCAATTTGGAGGATTCGATATGGGTAATTCTTGGCTAAGTTTGATGAACTGGAATCAGAGCAACGAGGAATTAAGAATGTATTCCAAGATAACAGTAAAGAACATATTGAAAGGTAGTTTTTCGAGGCTGTTTGCTTTCATATCTTAGCTTGTTTTTCAAACATTTCATATAATCGACAATTGTTGTTTCTTTAAATTGCATGTGACTGCTTGATTGTCCTGAGGCATAGCTGATCCAAGAAAGTAAGCAACCGATGTAGGTACATTTTCTATTACATAATTTTGCATATTTGGTCGATTCTCTCTCTCTCTCTCTCTCTCTCTCTCTCTCTCTCTCTCTCTCTCTCTCTCTCTCTCTCTCTCTCTCTCTCTCTCTTTCTCTCTCTCTCTCTTTATGCATGGGTGTATATCTTTTGCAATAAATATGCTGAAGGTTTCCGTGAATGTTGTAGTTCATATGTTCTTTCTGGCTTATGTTGGTCACACCTAATTATTATTCTTTTCTAGCGGCATATTTTCCATTACAGAACTTGTTGTATGCATATTTGGTTTTTTTTTTCTTTCTCTTTACTATGTACATGAAACTGAAACTTGGGTATGTATCATTTGCAATAAATATGCTGAAGTTCTCTGAGAATGTTGTGATTCATATGTTCCTTCTGTTGGATATATTAATTTCTCTAGTGAAGAAGCATCTACTTTGAATGTATAAATAGTAAGCATCAACGTCACTGAGTGAAGGCTCTTGTGGATCTGGTAACAAAGTAGATTGTTGAGGTAATTTTGGTAGTCAACCGCAGTATTGTTATATTAATGATTTATCTTCTGATCTTGTTGCAAAGGTAATTGCACTATGCTATATTTCTGAAATAACTTGTCATAAGTTGTAAGATATTTAATTTATATGCAGTTATTTGGGATTATACTTGAGGTCCCGATCATGATATGTTTCTTATTGCATGATAATGATGAAATTTAGTATTTTGAAGGAGTGCTTGTAAGGAATTGTCTAATCTTTATTGTTCTCTTGCCACCCTGTGGTAAGTTTAGATGAAAAAAATCCTATATTATCAGTGTGTTTAGACTTATTTTATATGTATATACCCGTTAGGGGATCTTTCAATAGATGCACTGTTTGAAATTTGGTTAATGAGTTGTTGCCTTCTTATATGGAACAAGACAGTAAGAGAAATGGTGCTACTGATGCTCAGACAAATGGTCATCTGCAGACATCTTCTGGCACAAGCCCTATCAAACCCTTTCCCCCTGAAGTTGATTATCTGGTATATCTGTTTAAAAAATCATGCATGCAGCTTATTGATCTTAGGAAAGAGGTGAAACTTCGGCTAATCTCCATTTGGCGTTGTGGTATTCACTGAATGGTCCTCATATTGCTTTTCCTTAGATTGATCAGAAACTGTGCAATCACAAAGGGAAGTTTCTGCCAAAGACTCTAAGCACAGAAATACACTTTCTGAGGTTAATTAGCTTGATTTATTAGATTTTGAGTATGACCCCGTCCTTGTTAATTGATGTTTGTCAAATAATATTACTATATCTGGTTTCATGAACACGGGGACATGCTGCTAATTGATACTTATCATCCAACAAATCTCTAAGAAAATGATAATCTTACTTGTAGGCCCTGGTATTGGAGCTCCGCCTTTCATCAGTATCCTTAAAGATTTACTCTTCAATATTGTCAAAATGGAGCAGCAGCCTGTTTCATGATTCAACATGAGACCAGAATTTGAGCTATTCCAACTCATAGTTAAACAGGATCCATTCCGAAGGAAGAAAATCACTCTAAGGACAGCTAATGCTTACTTTCTTTGAGTGACAAAAGAGCAAGGGTCGTTTGATTGGTCCAAAGGCGTCTAGCCTGTAAAAGCTTATATAATGTGTTTTAGACTTTTAAAATTAATTTTTACTTGATCTTTTATAAATTTCCAATTTTCTTGAGTTGCAGATTAAGAAGATAAAAGTCACTTAGTGAAGGCTCTCAGATTGCTTATGGATTTGGTAACTTAGTGGATTGCTGAGGTAATTTTGGTAGTCAACGGCACTATTAATGATTTATCTTCTAATCTTTTTGCAAAAATAATTGCATTATTCTACCTTTCTAAAATAACTTGTCGTTAGTTCTAAGATATTTCGCATGTATGCAGTTATTTAGGATTCACATATTTCAGGTCCCAATCATGATATGATGCGTATTGCATGACCACGAATGATGCCTTTTTCTTGATTTTCAAGTGTTCATATATTTCTTTTGCTTAGTTTTTTCTCACATGTGGCATATTATTCATTTTTTCATGTTGACAGAGATCTAGTATTCGTGGTAGTGTTGACCACATTTGATTGCATAAGTAGCTTTCTCTTTCAGGTTCTTCCTTAAGACTTGTTCTTTTACTTAGTAGCTCCAACTTTATTTATATACCTGTTTCTTTCCACCCTTATGCTTGTGCTTCTAGTGGTGAATTTGATTTGTTGCTCATATTAAACCCTAGGAATCTCTGATTCCTCATGGAATTATTGCCAGGAATTTTTGCTCTGTTTTGGCTACATGTTCCTGATGGCTGTCTCGTGCCATCCATATGAACAATTGACATGTACATTTAAAGTTCAAATCATGTAATACGTTTATGTAAGATTACTAATGTGTTTTTGCTTTTCGGTTTTCTATATTATTATAGGTATGAAGCGAAAATAAAGGCAAAGGTAAATTATTATATTTTTGGTATAAAATATTCATTTTGAAAAATCTTTTGCTAACTTATCTATTAATAGATCCTGAATCTTGCCTTTAGCTTAACTAGTCACCCATTTTCTCTTTTGAGATCTTTAATAAGAATATGCATTTTCAAAACATTTTGGCATGATAAATTAAACATGTTGTGAATATTGGATTTATTTCAGCATTCTTTCTACTTCTATCTAGGTTGTTTTGTGCATAAAAGCTTGATCTATTGGCAGATATAAAGGATCCCAGATGGCAAATATAAGGTGCAGTGATTACTATCTTCAGTTCTTATTTTGTGTTATGGATGTGAAATTAGTTTCAGCTCTCTCTAATTTTGACTAGCTTTTTTTTTTTTTCTTGCATGCAACAATGGAGCTGTTGGCAAATATAAATTATCCTAGATGGCAAACCTCCAAATTCAATGTCTGAGACAGTTTTTGCCAGTGAGTATATTTCGTTCCAATTGTTATATTCCTATTCCAGACTGCTGAATCTAAACTACCTTATATCCTATAGTTAAACTTGTCACCTAGATCATATCTTTTTATTTGAAACTTGTCAATACAGTTGTTGTCTCCTGCTATCCATTTGAATAATTCACATATACATTTGAAGTTCAAATAATGTTATATGTTTCTATAAGTTACTAATGTATCTTTTTCAGTTTTCCATTTTGTTACAGGCACGAAAGAGAAAATAATGCAACAGAGGATATCGAAACACAGATATTAGTAGGATCGTTTTTCTTTCTTTCCTGTTTTGATTTATGTTGCTTTTAATTTTCTTTATTTCTAAATACAAGATATAGTAGGATTGTTTTTCTTTTCTTTCCTGTTTTAATTTATGTTGGCAATGTTGTGTTTTTATGGTACTGCTACAGGTCAACTAATCTGAGAGGCTTACGAGGCAACTGCATCCAACATTTCTGCTTCTATACCTTGTTACTTTTGTTATACTGGTTTGTATTATAGTAGTTTCTAGCAACCCTATAGTTCATGTATGCTTTTGGCATTCTCCTTATTTTTTGCATTTTGATGATGCCAGCCCGAATAAATGATGTTTTAAAGCAGGAAAAGGTAGAATTATGGTACTTCAATTATCTCTCTTACTCCAATTATTTGTTCTTTTGGCATTTTGAACCTAACATGTTTTTTATTCTCATTGTTAGATAGCAGTTGCATCAACATGGACATTTGAAGACTTCAAATCTTCTTTTGGAAATAATACTGATTTAACCTTAATTTTATTTTTTTGTAATTGAAGGTATCAGTTTTTGTACTCTTCGAGAATTCATGGTTTCTCTTTTCTCCATCATGGCTCTAGGTGATGTTTTAATGAAAAATATTGAGTTTTTTTGAAGAAGTTTCGTGCATTAAAAATATATAGTTCGTCTTTTGTTTCAAGCTTCTCGTTTGGTTGTCCATTGTTGAAACGAGCAGAGAAGAGCAGCCCCAGCTGCCAAAAAAACACAGCCTTGTGGTAAAACTTGTTTTATCGGTTAATTAGCTTGTCCTTTAAATATCATTGCTTGCATGTATGTCTATAAGTTTTGTTAATTGCAATGATACAGATACACCACTTACTCTAGTTATCTTCGAGAAATAGTGAAGAAGATGCCAAATAAGGACGTTGCTCAGGTGGTTATTTTTGTCTCATCATGTAAGTATTTAGTGTTTTCTTCTGTACCTTTTCCATTTTTATAGGTTAGGAGACTCCAAGCAGCACTTGGTGAGCAAACAGAAATCACAAATTTGTTATAGTTGGGAGGGGTAGACAGTACTAGATGGGAGGGGTGATTTCCACTTGCTCTGGTAAAATCCTAACACTACCTTTTGTGGTATGTGAATTCTTTTTTTGACACTATTGCTCTGTTACATGAATTTTTTTGTGGTATATGAATTTGTGAGTTTGTCCTCTAGTGCCCTTGATGTGTTAGATGATCTCTGATTGTATTCTTGATTGATTATTTGTTGTAGAACCTGTATAGTTCATTTGTTAGGTCGCGGATTATTTTGTTCCTTTTATATATAGTTGCGGTTTAAATGAATGCTTGTTGTGCTATGTGAATTTTAAGCTTACTTGTGGGTGAAGAAAATTAATAAGCAGAGGCTTGCTAGGTAGACTGAAACTTCGACATGAGTTCAGGTTTAAGAATATCAATGACTTTTTTTTCACTTATTTTCTTGTTTGTACGAATTGCTCCATTTTTATAGGCCCTTTTAATAGCAATTGGGGATCTACTTTGACTTCAGGTTGGTTTTGATGCAATGTTTGATGCCCTGATAAAGAAAATCCATGAGCACAAACAACAATAGCATTTTAAGTTTTCGTGTCCAATCTCCCATTTCTTACTCTCATCGTTCTTTTATTTGTCTGTTGAACAAGCTCTAATGAAGAATTATCTTCTTTTATCTTATATAGATTCGGGGGAGAACAGAGAAATAAGCATATCGTCTCCAAATTGTGATTTTCTTGTTATTCTATTCAGTTGCTTGCCCTTGTGCAAATGATGGTGTCTTTTATTGACATTGCAAAGTTATGTTTCTTATGTCCTAAATCGACATTGCAGTGATGTTGGTGATCCTGTCTGGTGGGACGTCCTAATAACTAAACTTATGGGTAGTATTCCTCTTAAAAGCATCATTTTTACCTCTAAATTTCATAAGCGGAGTAGCATGTTTTTAAGAGTTGCTCCTTTTATGTTTCTATATGATTGCAGTGATGTTGGTGATCCTAGCTGGTGGGACGTCCTAATAACTAAACTTATGGGTAGTATTCCTCTTAAAACCATCATTTTTACCTCATTTTTACCTCTAAATTGCCGAGTGCTTTGCAATTCCTGTCTGCACAAAATGGTCAAAACCAGTCATTCACATAAACTCACAAGCAAAGTGGCTTACAAGATATTGGTTACTGAATAATTCACAACTTATCTACTGATTGACTTCATTTTGGATTTAGGGAACTCCTCCAGTTGCTAGAAATGTTTCTCCTCCAGTCGTCTTCTCCCCAAAATTAATGTTGCAATGAGCTGTTTTTGCTTGTCCAATTCAAGTTTTCTTATCCAATCTCCTTTTTTTTTAATTTTTTTTTTAGTTTTTTATTTTACTTTCTCAATTTTCTTTTAGTTTTGTCTGTTGAACAAGCTATAACGATCAGTATTATTTTGTTTTATCTTATGTAGATTCCTGGAGAACCGAAGAGATAAGCATCTTGTCTCTAAACTGTGTCATGATGGAAGAGAATGTTGTCATTAGCTGGTTTTCCATTACATTGATGGAAAAGGTTACATGCTTGAGCAGCTGCACACTTTAAGTTTCTTGTCCATTCTCCTTTTTCTTTAGTTTCTCATTTCTTCTACTTGCCTCATCTATTCTGTCAATTATTTTTCATATTATTTTTTAATAAGCTCTAGCAATCAGAATTGATTTGTTGTATCTTCTGTAGATTCTGATTACACATGAAACTAAACATCTTGTCTACGGACTATACAAGGAGCTTACTCTATTTACAAGCTGCTATGAAGAGAATATTTTAGAAAGCAGGTTTTCCATTTTGTTTGTGAAAGTTATACCCTTTTCTTTGTTATAGGTTTGGAGACTCCAAGCACCACTTGATGAGCAAACTGAAACCATTAAAATGCAATGGCGTTGAGCCCTGTAATTTTTGTTGTCAATACAGATTGGAATTAGGCCATTTCTGGAATCCTGTGGCTTTCTCAAGGTATACTTTTTGCCTAGTCCAACTTCTAATCTTTTCATCTCTCACATTCTCTCCATTCTAACACGGTTAACTAATTTATTTATGATGTCAAATTGATAGCCAGTGGCGAAGGTTCAATATCGTCTGGAAGGTGACATGTAATGTATGCGTCTAGATAAGACAGACCAGCTCGACATTTTTCAGGGGAGACATCATTAATTATAGGGCATCATTCTATTTCATTGGGATCCTTCATGGTCCCTAAGGACTGCCCTTCTCTTTCATGGAATCTTTCGTTTGATTTATTTCGTTGGTGCAGGATTATGTTCGTGACTTGGAGAAGGAAGAAGAAGAGCATAAGAAGAGACAAAAGGTATTTCTAGCGATTTTTCAGTTGGTCATATATGATATTTGTTTTGATTCGGATTATTTGTTTTGCATATCAAGGAACAACTGGTGAAAACTCTGATGCATTTTGTAAGATGATGGAAGAGCATATTGCTGCTGGCACTCTTATTTTTGATATATTTCAACTGAAGGAAGTACATTTGTTTCTTTTATTTCTAGTACTTGATATTAGTACGATTGTCTTTCTTTTCTTTCATGTTTTGATAAATGTTGCTTTTTAATTATCTTTTTGGCATTGTTGTTTTTTTCTGCTACAGGTCAAGGAATCTGAGAGGCTTACGAGGCAATTGCATCCAACATTTCTGCTTCTATACCTTGTTATTATTATTGCACTGGTCTCTATTGTAGTAGTTTCTTGCAACCCTATAGTGGCGTTCTCCTTTTTTTTTTCAGGTTGATGATGACAGCCCGAATAAATGATGTTTTAAAGCAAGAAAAGGTAGAATCATGTTACTTCGACCATCTCCCTTAATTCTACTATTTTGTTGGGCAGTTTGAACCTAACATGTTTTATATTCTCATTGTTAGATAGCAGTTGCATCAACATGGACATTTGAAGACTTCAAATCTTCTTTTGGAGATCATACTATTTTAACCTTCAATTTTAATTTTATTTTTTTTTGTAATTGCAGGTATGAGTTTTTGTATTCTTCGAGAACTCATGACTTCTTCTCTTTTCTGCATCATGGCTCTAGGTGATGTTTTAATGAAATAATATGGAGTTTTTTGAAGAAGTTTCTTGCACTAAAGATATATACTTCATTTTTTGTTTTAAGCTTCTTGTTTGGTGGTCCTTTGATGAACCGCGCACAGAAGAGCAGTTCTGACTGCTAAAAAACACGGCTCGGGGTAATTAACATACCCTTTAAATTTCATTTCTTACATGTATATCTACAAGTTCTATTTTCTGTAACGATACAGATATAACACTTTCTCTAGATATCCACCAGAAATAGTGAAGAAGATGCCAAAGAAGGACATTTCTCAGGAGGTTATTTTTGTCCCATCATCTAAGTATTGCATGTTTTCTTTTGTACCCTTTCCTTTTTTATAGGTTAGGAGACTACAAGCAGCACTTGGTGAGCAAACAGAAATCACAAATTTGTTTGTTATAGTTGGGAAGGGTAGACCGAACTAGTTGGGAGGGGCCATCTGCTCTGGTAAAATCCTGACACTACTTCTACCATCCTAAATTTGTTATATTCTTTATTATCATTTATTTATTTCTTCATTTTCCTTATTGTTCATTTTTTCATGTAACTTAAATCCAGACCGTATTGAAAAGGTTCCTGAGACACAGCATGAAAAAGTATCAAATTGTTATTTTGATATTGTGTTGCGCTTTGAATGAGTTCTTTATGTGCTATGTGAGTTTGACATTTTATTTTATTGAATGATTTCCTGAATTCGTTTTTGCTTGTCTTTATAAATTGTGCTATTGTTCTCGATTTTTCGATTATGATTCTTCATTGTGCTGTTTTAATTGGCTTTTCTAATAAATTGTGCCTGCATTTTTTCTTCTGACTTGTCTTCTTTTTTACAACTGTTTTATGTTTGTTGTATGCTATTCGTGTTTAGTCTTATTTTATATGGTTCTCTACTTATTGTTTTTTTAACTTTCAGAGTGAGTGTAGTGCTTAAATTGAGGCATCAATATCTCTCTCTTGGATTTACTTCTTTGTTTTATTTAATGTTGCGTGTTTACTTATTAAATTTGTGATTGTAAATTTGAGCCGTTAAACTGAATTCTTGTTGTTCTAAGTGAATTCTTGAGTTTGTCCTCTAGTGCCCTTAACGTGTTAGATGATCTCTGATTTCATTCTTGATTGATTATTTATTGATGAACGTTTGTGTATTTCATTTGTTAAGGCTGTGTTCCTTTTATATGAAGTTACGGTTTAAATGAATGCTTTTTGTGTCATGTGAGTTTGTGATTTTGACATCTTGTTAAACTGAATGCTTTGCTGATTTTGTATTTGCTCTTTTTTATACTTTGTGTTTTGTTTGTTTGCTGGTTTGTTTTTATTTTAAGTCGGTCTTGTAGTTATGATTGTAGTTTTTCATTGTGGAGTTCTAACTGAATTTTCTAATACATGTGTCTGCGCTCTATCCTACTTCATGCTTGTTTCTTCTGATTTTTTTTTTTCTATTTTGCAAATGTTTTGATGTTTGTTGTATGCTCTTATTTTACTTTTGGACTGGTTCTTGACTTATTGTTTGATTCTTTTACTTTGGGGTGATTCTTTTACGTTGGGGTGACTATTAGTGTAGTGCTCGAATTGATTCTTTTACTTTGGATTTAATTCTTTGTTTGCATACAATTTGTGTTCTTGGTCAAATTTGTGATTGTGAATATGAGGTGTTAAACATAATTCTTGTTGTGAGTTTGTTCTCTCCCGCCGTTACGTTTTAGATGATCTGGCTGATCCTCTTTTTCCTGAAGCTGTGTATTCTCTGTAATGCTTTGTTTATCAACTTAGCAAATTTTTTATTTTCATTTTTATGCGAATTTGTGAGTTTGAGGTTTTGTTTAACTGAATGCCTTATTTAATTGGTATTTGGTCTTCTTTATATTTTTGTGTTTCGTTTCTTTGCTTGTTTAGTCTTGGTTTCAGTTGATTTTTTTTGTGGTTATGATTGTTGTGCTTCATTCTGGAGTTGTTATTGACTTTTGTGTTTCATTATGTACCTCTTGAGTTACTCCATTGTCTGCATGTGCATGTGCATGTAATGTGTTCCATTGTCAAATTTTTGAGGTGTTAAAGTGAATTCTTTTCGTGGTAGTGCCCTTTACGTGTTAGATGATCTCTGATTGTATTCTTGATTTGATGATTTGTTGCAGTCGTGGGTTATTTTGTTCCTTTTATATATAGTTGTGGTTTAAATGAATGCTTCTTGTGCTATGTGAATTGTGAGTTTGTGATTTTGACGTTTTGAATCTGTATTTGCTCTTATTTTTACTTTGTTTTGTTTGCATGCTAGTGTGATTTTTTTTAATTTTCAATTCGGTGTTGATTGTAGTTCTTCATTGTGGAGTTGTATTTTGCAAATGTTTTGATGTTTGTAGTATGCTCGTATTTTAGTTTTGGTCTGGTTTTCTACTTGAATATCTACCTCTTGGATTTTACTCCCTCCGTCCCATTGGAAGCGTCTTGTTTCCAATGGGCACGGATGTTAAGAAAATGATAATGTGTGGTGTATATTGTTTGACTTTTGGATAGTTAAATCTTGTCTACATATTCATGCCTTTTTTAGAAACAAGACGCTTCCAATGGGACGCCCAAAATGAAAAACAAGACGCTTCCAATGGGACGGAGGGAGTACTTGTTTGTGTTGTATGTAATGGTGTCTATTCCTTGTCAAATTTGTGATTGTGAATTTGAGGTGTTAAATTGAATTCTATGTGAATTTGTGATAGTGACGATCTCTGAAATTATTCTATCTGTATGTGTATTTCAAAGTGTTTGTTTCTTCTAATTGCTTTCTATATTGCAACTATTGATGTTTGTAGTGTGCTATGTTTTCTCTACTACTTGTCTTATTTTATTTATTTATTTTGGAGTGAATGTCAGTGTAGTGCTTGAATTGAGTATTTCAATGTGTACCTCTTGAGTTTACTTCTTTGTTTGTATGCAATCATGTGTGTTTCATTCTTAAAATTGTGAGGGGTTCAACTGAATTGTTTTTTGTGAATTTATGAATTTGCCCTCTAGTGCCCGTTACTTGTTATATGATTTCTTATTGTATTCCTTCTATCTATAGTTGCGGTTTAAATGAGTGCTTGTTGTGTTATGTGAATTATGAGTTTGACGTTTTGTTCAACTGAAAATAGAATTTAGAATTTCTTATACATTTTTAATTTTGTCAAAAAAATATAACAAATATTCCGTATGTCCCACTCTATTGGTCCCATTTTATTTTTTAATTTAAATAATACTCGAACATATTTAGTAGATTATTTAACTTTATCTTTATATATGAAAAATATATTTCTTAATCTTTGTGTTGAAAAGAATTTAGAAGAATAGAGTGGGACTGAAGAAGTAGTAAATAGTTAAAAATAAATTAAGAATGAAATTTGCGTTAGCTTGATGGATGTTATTAATGAGAATAGAAATTAAATTAATTTTAGTATTATGGAATTTAGGAAAGATAAATAAATATTTTATTAAAAAGTGAGTATCCTGTATCCGGTATCCGGTATCCGGTATGAGTGTGTAGTCGTAACGAAGTGGAAAAGAAGAGAAGTGGAAAGGCGTGGGTTGTTTCTGCAGCTGTAGAATATCGAATGAAATTTGATGCGTGCAATTTATGAGTCGACTGCTGATCTCATCTGGCAGATGAGAAACGGCTTGGAAGCTTCCACAAAGCGGTCAATGGCGCCGTTTTCTACCATGCATATGGTTTTCGTGTGGGACCGGATATAAATCTCGATTATACTGTTTTATTATTATATTTAGGGTTAAATTTTTGTGTTTTTGGTTTTTGTTTTACTATTATACTCCGTTAATAAATTGTGTTATTCATTTTTGTTTTACTATTATAACCCTTATGGTTAAAAAATCGTGTTACTGATTTTTTTTTTAATTGTATAATCGAATTATTTACTAAAAATTGTGCTTGTTATATACCCTACAATTATATAGATATTTCTATAATTATTTCTGACTAAGATTAAAAAATTGTGTCAGTTATGAATGATTTGTTATTTACATACTTGATACTTGGAATAAAATCATACCCTACAAACTACAAATTAAATTCCAAAAATAAAAATTAAAAAAAACTACCAATTAACTCTATCGATACACCGGAATCCCGGTAACAATCCCATGACCTACGGGTTTCCCATCCACAGCCGGAACTCCAATCCACGGCTGGCTAGAACAACTCGTGGCACAGCCGCCGCCGCCATTGGTCACGGCTGCGCCGCCCTTAACCTTGACCGAGAGATTTATTATCCCATTCTTGCCGCCATTGGCGTCCCTGAGTCTGTAACTCAAGAAACTCAAGTAATTAGCGGGCAGGAAGCCGCCGGCGAAGTCGGAGACGGGTATGTTGGCCGCGCCGATGAGTTTGTCGCCGGAATGCGCCTCCACCGTTAAGAAACGGACTTTAGCGGGGAGATCCATCACCATCTTCTGGTTCCATGAAGGGTGGCTGCCGCCGTTGTTATCCCTAGCCGTCGATCGCGAGTTGAACGGGTCGGATTTTACGACGACGTAAGTGTCTTTCTTGACGGCTTGGTTTCGGCTCAGCCGCAAACCCTCGCCGGAGATCACCGTCACCTCGATCACGTACGGAGAAGCCTTTTGTTCCATGAATTTTGTCTGCGAGATTTATGTGTGGAGATTAGGGTTTGATAATGTTGTGTTTGATTTGGGCATGGTTGGCTATTTATAAAGGAGAGAGAGGGAAGGTTGGCGGAAGGAAGGTGGAAGGTGGAAAGGGTATTTCCGTGAATTGGGAAGGTAATTTCTGCAGTGTTATGCCCGTTTGAATTTATGGTGGGAATTTTCTACTTCGAATATGTATTGGGCGTGTGGTTCAACTAGTATTGCGATAATTGGATTGAATGCTTCAAGATTATTGAAAATTTCTATTTTGATTTGACTCAAAATTGGTTCAAGAAGATAATTTAGACGAATATTAATATACATAATCTCCAAGATAAGAACTATCTTAGGGACGGGTGGATCCCGCCCGAGGTAAATTTTTGGGTTTTTTTTTCTAATAATATTCTATATTTTTCCAATTTTTGATGTGTTCGCTAAATTTTGAAGTATATTTTGTCTAAATAAACTACCTTAGTCCAAAGTATCATCCTGTTATATATAATAAGCTGTTCATGAAGAAGCACTTAAGTATAACAAATTTTTTGTCTCTTTAAGAACAAGAATGACCTCCCTATTTCAAGCAAACATAAAGAAACTTTCTAAACTTCCACTTAGTGTTTACAGCAATTAACATAAATTTACTCGGATCAACAACGTTGAGACATTAAAGGTCTGAATATCAAGATTCAAGTTCATCAATAAACAAGGTAAGAACATATGAACACAAGTACTAAAATCAAGAAATTAGCCCAAACAATTGAATTCTTGCTGTACATCTTCCTCTGTCCGGTTTGCGTTGGATCCTCTTCTGATTGGACAACTAGATCTTCTTACGAACTGTCATAAACATGAAAACAATAACAAATATAGCAGCTGTAAATACTATCAATCTCATATAGAAAATCAACTAGTAAAATCATCAAGAATCAAGGAATAAACTTCATATGAAACAACTTGTAGAAATGTAGAAATGGAGAATCAAACCATGCACACGAGCATGATGAAGATCAAATGTAAAACAAAGCACAAAAGTAAAACAGAGCGAAGAAGAAGATGAATTGAATTTCTTTGATAAAATCTTTTGTGTTGCTTTACATTGAAGAGTTTGTATGTATTTATAGAACAATGTGCTTGCTTATCAAGTAAGCCACAACCGTCTACTCTAACAACTTGCAACAAATCTTATCTTTTCAACTATTATCTACAACAAGAATTAGAAGCGGTTATAACTGTTGCAACCGCCTTTGTAACTGTTCCATTGGTAGTCTTCCCTTTCGATCCTCTTGCTTCGATCCTCTTGCTTGCTATATCAATGGAAGAGGGACTGATGTTGGTGTTATGTGAGGGATCACAAGACCCCCCCTCAAGTGGAGAGTGCAAATTTTGAACTCTCAACTTGGAAAGGAGATATTGAAACTGTGATTTCCCAAGTGGTTTTGTCAGAACATCTGCTAG
Organism: Lavandula angustifolia; assembly: GCA_028984105.1. NCBI lineage: Eukaryota > Viridiplantae > Streptophyta > Magnoliopsida > Lamiales > Lamiaceae > Lavandula > Lavandula angustifolia. The sequence continues at coordinate 6,801,407 of CM054804.1, read as the reverse complement.
CTGATTTGAGGAAGGAACGTAGAGTAGGTGGATTAGACCAGACTGAACATGTTCTCGAATAAAATGACAGTCTATTTCAATGTGTTTTGTCCTCTCGTGATGGACCGGGTTGGCTGCTAAAGCTATAGCAGATTTGCTATCAGAAAAGAGTGAGGCTGAGGTGATTGGATGACCAAGGTCAGAGAAAACTTTAAGTAACCATAATGTTTCTGCGGAAGTGGAAGCTAAGGCCCTGTACTCTGCTTCTGCAGAGCTGCGGGAAACTGTTGCCTGTTTCTTGGATCTCCAAGATATTAATGAATCTCCAAGGAACATGCAATAACCAGTAATTGACCGTCTAGTGTCAATGCAACTCGCCCAATCCGAATCACTAAAACCTTTTAACCGTAGATCAGAGTTTGCGGAGTAGAATAGGCCTTGACCAATGGTACCTTTGAGATACCTTAGTACTCGGTGAGCAGCATTGAGATGAGATTGACCCGGCTGATTCATGAACTGTGCCAGTGTGTTAACTGCGAAAGTAATATCCGGTCTAGTAACTGTTAAGTACATCAATTTCCCAATTAGCCGTCTGTAAGGAGCGGCATCAGTGAGGTAGGAATCATCTTGTTTACTGAGTCTCAGCTTACTGTCCATTGGAAAGGCAGTAGGCTTACAGTTGGAATAACCTTCTTGATCTAAGAGTTCAATGACATACTTCCTCTGACATAATGAAATTCCTTTTGAAGAGCGGGCTGTTTCTAATCCCAGAAAGTACTTCATCCGCCCAAGATCTTTAATTTTGAAAGCTTTGTCTAAGAAGTTCTTGACCTTCTGTATTTCATTCAGATTGTCTCCCGCAAGTAGTATATCATCTACATAAACTAGAAGAATGAGAATGTAGGATGATGAGTGAATCGTAAATAAGGAGTAATCTGAAGTAGATTGTGAGAAACCATAATCCTTCAAAGATATGGAAAGTTTAGAAAACCACTGACGGCTTGCTTATTTCAATCCATAGAGGCTCTTCAATAACTTGCAGACTTTACCAGAGCCTGCTTTAGTGAAACCAGGAGGTACTTGCATGAAGACTTCTTCATGTAATTCTCCATGTAAGAAAGCGTTATTGACGTCCAGTTGTTCCAATATCCAGCCTTTACAAGCGGCTAAAGCTAGAAGGCTTCTCACAGTTGTTAATTTCGCAACTGGAGAAAAAGTATCTGTGTAGTCTAGGCCCTCTTGCTGGGTATATCCCTTGGCAACCAACCTGGCTTTGTATCTTTCTAGGGAGCCATCGGCATGATACTTTATCTTGTATACCCATTTGCAGCCAATAGGAGTTTTGCCACGGGGAAGATCAGTGAGAATCCATGTATGGTTTTGTTCAAGGGCTGTGATTTCAGCAGCCATAGCAGTCCTCCAATGAGGATTTTGTACTGCTTGTGTATAGGAAGTAGGCTCAGTTATGGAAGAAATCATAACTGAGTAGGCACGGTGTTGTGGTGATAGATTAGAGTAAGAGATGTATTTTGAGATAGGATGAGGAGAAGTACCTTGTTCTGGAGGGGCAGAAGACATTGGCATAGCTTTAATGATGCTGCAGCAGGCATAGTCTTGTAGGCGTGTAGAAGGTTGTTTAGATCTTGTAGATCGTCTAAGGGTAGCATCATGATGAAGGTCTGTATCAATGGAAGAGGAAGGAAGAGGGACTGATTTGGATGGTGAGCTGGTAGCAGAACCACACTCAGAATTGGGGGATGATGTAGATGAGTTATGAGATGGCAGAGGAAGTGAGGAATTACTAGGTTCAGGTATAGTATGAATTTGAGTTGTAGGGATGAAAGAATCTGCAATGGGAGTAGGAATTGTAAGCTGATGGACAGAGGGTGAAGGAGACAGAGGTATTTCAGTGGAGGAGAAAGGGAAATTGTTCTCATGAAATGTAACATCTCTGGAAACAAGGTATGAGTTTGAATCTAAGTCATACAATTTATAACCTTTGGAGGTTGTGGAATAACCAAGAAAAACACACCTTCTTGCCCTTGGATCAAATTTGTTTTTGTAGTGAATCAAATTTGCAGCAAAACACAGACACCCAAACACCTTAAAACGACTATAATCAGGTACTCTAGAATACAAAACCTCAAAGGGACTTTTATTTTGTAGGACAGAGGATGGAATTCTGTTTAGTATGTAGGTAGCAGTATGGATGCAGTCTCCCCAAAATGTGATAGGTAATTTTGACTGAAACCTTAGAGCTCTAGCTATGTTTAGAAGGCTTTGGTGTTTTCTTTCAACCACCCCATTTTGCTGGGGAGTATATACACAGCTAGTTTGGTGGATAATACCATGGGAAGTATAAAAATCTGGGAGGAGAAACTCAGATCCATTATCAGTACGTATAATCTTTACTACTGCAGAGAACTGAGTTTGTGCAAGTTGAAGGAAGTGTTTTAGGTGTGGGGCTGTTTCAGATTTGTGTTTCATAAAGCATACCCATGTCATACGTGTGAAGTCATCAACTATGGTAAGAAAGTATTGATAACCTTCGTGAGTAGGAATAGAGAAAGGACCCCAAATATCACAATGTATTAGATCAAATGGAGAAGTAGATTTTATTGAACTGGACAAGAAGGATTTTCTATGAAATTTTGCTAAGGGACAGATAGTACAGATATTATTTGAAGTTTTATCAGTTGCTAGATCATCTAGGAAAGCCATATTAGAGGGAGAAATGTGGCCTAGCCTAGAATGCCAAGTAGAAAAGGAAGCCTTGGCAACATGAGCGTAAGCATTGGCCGGTTTTGGGATTGTTGCGAGCTTGAATGGACCGAGAAACAAGCCTTGATCTATTTTAGCTATGCCAATCTTCTGCCTCTGTGAGTGATCCTGAACAGAACAAGTTCCAAAAGCAAAGTTAAGACCTATACATGTAGTAGTTATAAGCCTACTAACAGATATCAGATTAACATTAAAGCTGGGTACACAGAGAACAGAGTTCAGAACTGTATTGAACATGGAGCATGATCCAGTGTGTGTTATAGGAACCTTATCTCCAGTTGGCAGAATAACAAAGCTATCTTTAATTGGTTCAGGGTTAGATAGCAAGGACACATTACCAACCATGTGATCCGTAGCTCCGGTATCAATAATCCAGGATCCATATGGAATAGATCCGATGGGCTGCATTACTATGAGCAGAATAAGAACAATATGCAATCTTATTACCTGATGGATTATCAGTAGAGCTAGTTAAAGGAGGTAAGGGGTGAGAGGCTTGGGACAGATTTTGGATAAGGTTGATGAGGTGATTGTATTGGTCTGAAGAGATGGGAACACTTGAATTCTCAGAGATCTTTCCAGGGGCAGAAACCATATGTGCAGCAGAAGGATATTGATTATTTCCATTTGATGGTGCTCCCTGGCGATTCTGATTCTGATTCTTGAACTGATATCCAGGTGGAAATCCATGAAGCTTATAGCACTTTTCTTTAGTATGTCCAAGTTTTCCACAATAGGAACAGCTTGGAGCTTCACGTTTTTGATTTGAACCATAGGAAGACTGAAATCTGGGCTGGAAGGGCTTAGAGAAACCGCCAGAGTGTGAAAATGAGTTGGATCCCTTGGATCCATAGCAAGCAAGGCTAGATCCTTCATTTGTCATCATGGAAGGATGTTGAACGGCCATAGCTATAGATTCATTTGTCACTGATGATGATCCATTGAGGCTCCTCTGCTTCTCATCTTGAAGAACTAGACTATATATATTGTCCAGTGAGGGAAAGGGATTCATAACCAAGATTTGTCCTCTGATGGAGGAAAACACATCATTTAAACTCATTAAAAACTTGATGGACATGCTTCGTTCTTCTTGAATTCTAATATTCTCGAGACAGGTTGCGAGTGCAAGTCCTTCATTGCACCACAAGTACAAACTAGGAACAGGATTGTACTGTTGTAACTCTTTCCAAAGAGAATCCAATTTGTTATAGTATGCTGTTACAGAAAGAATTCCTTGGGAAGTAGTATATATCTCCTTCTGCAATTCGAAAATTCTTGGGAAATTACCTTGAGAGTATCTGTGACGAAGTATTTTCCACATCTCTGCCGCAGTGTCTGCATAAAGGATACATGGAGTTATTTCTTTCGCACATGAGTTGATGATCCAAGATTGGATCATAAGGTTGCAGCGTTGCCATGCCGGATGATCTTCACTATCTTCTTTTGGAAATTTCTCTGGATTGAGAATCATATGGAGTTTATTCTTTGCTCCAAGAGCAATTCGAAGAGATCTAGCCCAGGAATGATAATTGTTGCCATCCAAAGGTGGATTTACCAGAACAGCCGATGGATTATCACCTTGGCTCATGAAGTAGGGACTGTTTTCATCCATCTTTGTCATGATAAACAGTTGATCTAACTGATACTGGAATGAATAACACTTGATGAACTCAAGAACGTAGCTTGAGGAAGCTCTGATACCATGTAGAAATGTAGAAATGGAGAATCAAACCATGCACACGAGCATGATGAAGATCAAATGTAAAACAGAGCACAAAAGTAAAACAGAGCGAAGAAGAAGATGAATTGAATTTCTTTGATAAAATCTTTTGTGTTGCTTTACATTGAAGAGTTTGTATGTATTTATAGAACAATGTGCTTGCTTATCAAGTAAGCCACAACCGTCTACTCTAACAACTTGCAACAAATCTTATCTTTTCAACTATTATCTACAACAAGAATTAGAAGCGGTTATAACTGTTGCAACCGCCTTTGTAACTGTTCCATTGGTAGTCTTCCCTTTCGATCCTCTTGCTTCGATCCTCTTGCTTGCTATATCAATGGAAGAGGGACTGATGTTGGTGTTATGTGAGGGATCACAAGACAACTAAAATTTGGAAAGACTTGTTCTTCAAATTCTTATTGCAGATAAAAAAATCTTTAAATTGTGCACAAAACACACACACACACAAACCCATGTAAGAAACACGCTTATCAACATCAACGACATCAGCAGCACCTTTATTCTTGCCCATCCCCTTCTTCTGTTTCAGTTCTACGCTTAATCAACCCTTAATCAAACTTCTAGCACTTTGATCAAGCCAGAGCATCAGAATCAAACCCACTTTAATTTTCATTAAAAAGATTCAAACTTTTAGTGCTCAACGGTCAAGAAACTATATATATGGCATATATGTTGAAGGATCGTGGGGGAAGATTGTGAAGAAACATATTTAAGGAAACATTAGCATATCAAGTTTCGTAATTAAGGAAAGGGCTCAACGGCTATAAAAAAAGGGGGCCGAGGAGAAAGAAAAGGGCCCCGGGAAGAAAACATAATATACAAATCTAGGTTTTTTTTGGATATAATACAATAAAATTAATTTCAGCAAGAGTTTGCCGTAAATGGAAAGTCAGAAGCGTTATTTCGCGGGAGAGAGCGGCCGCAAAACTCAGAAGGGGTAAGCTCGTCTTCTTCTAATGTTTGAACCATTTTGACTAGTGGCAAATACTATTTTCTTTTTCAATTTCAAGATATGATTATTATTTTATCGGAATATTGTTTTTAAGGAATTTAATGAGTTATTTATTTATGAGCATATATCTCTTTCATAACAGATCTCTATTACGAATTACGATGACGAATTGACGATAGAGATTAATCCTACATATCTACACAAATTATATCTTAGTTTATTACTTTAGAGTTCACATATTTACATTATGAAAGTATATTACTATTATAGATGAGATACGGGTTTGGGATCGGAATCATGACCTTTATCCCCAATATCATAGCACGTGTGTTGCCTATTCTAGCACGAATTCGTATTTATATATTTTCAATTAAGCGGATCCTGCCTTCGAAAATCGAAATCACTTTACCCTTGACTAAACTAGTTTTTCTTGTTTGTTTTTTACCCTTCTCATTCCTAATCATCCTTGGGATTCTTACAAAATCCAATGCAGTATGCAATAACAGAAAAAAACCAATTCTACTCCTACAAGGTGGTATAATATAACCTTTACACCTTAGCATCTGCATCTTCTTTAGGTGATATAACCAGCTCAAGCCAAGGCGGCTTGGACAGAGCAAGAGAAGGCTTATGGTGAATATGGGAACAGATGGTACATGTTACCTAAGCTTTTGCCTGCCAGGTAACTTCTAACTTTCTAGTTTTTGGTTATGCCGTTTGGGGAATTTTGTCTAGTCACGTTGTTTTGTAGTGTTTCTTGAATCTGGGATTCTAGTATTGGTAAAATGGTCTTTGTTACTGTCAAAAATAGTGCACTATCTTCTTGCAAAATGCCTTCTTCTGCTCTAGTACTACCATGTTGCCTTATTATGCCACATTTTTCGCCTTTTTTGTCATATTTGTTGCTTCTTTTGATATGCTAGAACTGCCAACTCAATTAAAAACCACTGGAACTGCTCTCTCAAGATGAAACTATGTAATATGTTAAAGAATCAGATCATCCGGAGACGCCTCAAGAGTTTGCAGAAGCAGAGGAAAACCCGAGGTGTTCGTGTAATGAAACAAGCCCATTAAGACAGCCATCATCAGGTAAGATTGGAATCCCAGATTGAAATTATAATTTTTTTAACGTTATAACAAGGCGGATCTAGGGTGGCGTGATTGTGTACTTATACTATTCTCTGTATATTTTGAAACTTTTTGTATGTAAAATCTTGAGGACAATTAATTAAATTATAACTATTATTAGTTTTAAAATTGTAAATATTAAAATTTCCATTTTTAGTAGGAAGAAAAGAAGTTAATCATCTCCAATCATCATCAACTGTAAAAACTGACACAGCGCCTCCTTCGCCGGATACCCAAACAACCTTTCACTTGTATATCGAATTGCTCTCTCTCTCTCTCTCTCTATCTCTCTCTTGTATTCTGCTGTTTCTTTTGTACTCATCCAAATGCCGCAGGGAACGCTTGAAGTTGTTCTTGTCAGCGCCAATGGTTTGGAGAAGGCAGATTTTCTATGTACGAGATTTCTTTAATCGAATCACCTAATTTTGTGTTTGTGGGTATGAATTGTGATTATAGCATTGTTGGATCTGATGAATATTCTTTCTGTTGATCTTTTATTGGTTAACTTTTCATGTTTTGCATGGGAAGGACGAACAATGCCAGTAATCCAATTGATTGTTAAGAACCCTAATTTCGATACACACATATATATACACACACATATTCATATTAAGCTTAAAAATCATTGACAATGGATCGTACTATTGTAATTTACATACGATTTCGACAATTTTGAGACAGCCGGCACTGATGCTTATGCCATAATCAAATGCCAAGATCAGGAGAAGAAGAGCAAAGTTGCAACAGGTATGCTGTTCATCCTCACTTGTAAACTTGTGCATTTTTTTTTTCTGTTTTTGGCCTTTCTGAATACATACACAAAGATGAATTTAGTTGCAATGTTATATAATTTCTTAATTCTTAATTAATTTACCTGCAGTTGAAGCATCATCTCCCACATGGAATGAAACCTTCATGTTTGCCATATCTGGGAATCCTAAGGAACTCAAGATCAAGATAATGGATAAGGATACTCTCACTGCTGATGACTTTGTTGGCGAAGTGACGTAGGCAGCCTAACTCTTCTTCTTCTTCCGTAATGTAAAACTCTTCTTGGCTGTGTGATTTATCTTTTCATGGATGCACAGAATCCCTCTCGGGCAGGTGTTTGACGAGGAAAGAGTCCCAGCAACTATGTACAATATTGTCAAGGATGAGACATTATGTGGAGGGCTTAACATCAGCCTCAAGTTTACTCAACAGGTTTATCATATACAACCTTCTGTTAGTTGATTTTACTCTTCTGATACCGATGTTTTTGTTGTTGTAGCAAACACGAAGCAGGGGGTTATCCGAGGAGGATCTGGGAGGGTGGAAATCATCATCAGCTGATTGATGCTGTCCGGTGAAGACAAGTTTCTGTTTTTAGCATATCTTGAGCGACTTTCTTGTAACTAGATTTCATTTTCCCAACACCCCTGTTCAGAAAGTTTTATCAAACCTCAAAGTTGAGCAGAAAATGCATAATTTGGGGGCAGATTTGGAGAATTCAATAAAGTGTCTTAACTTTCTTGATCATTTACCTTTTCTGGTATGCATACACAGATTTCTGGAGAATTCAATAAAGTTTCTGGTATAAAGTCTCTTTTTTGCTTTCAGACATCAACTTGGCCAAACAAACGGAACATTTTTCATTACAAGAAGATGATGATGATGATGTTGTTTCTGCAGTGCTAAAAATAATACATATCCAGATAACCACCAATGCAAGAAAAGAGAAGATACTAGTACAGAACATCTCCTGCATTTTTTGTTTCCAAAAATTATCATGGTCCCATGTTATAAAATGGAATAATTTACATTGACAAAAGGATAAAGAGAGAAAATAAATACAAAAAATCAGTTTGTCAACTACCCTAAGATTATGCAATCTTTCCAACCTCACAGTTTTGTGACAGTAAATTCTGGACAATGCAGGAATGTAAACAAGTCATTAAATTTTGACACCGCTTCTAGGCTTCTACCAGCTAGTATGCAAGCAGTTTCCAATCTCAGAAAGCCCATTTTCTTGAAGGATATGACTTTTTCATCGAAGTCGAAGATAGACCAACCTGTTCATTAAGCTCTTCATCTGGTACTTTACTCACAAGTCCAGTTCCCACATAATGAAGCAAAGCGGATGCATCCTCAAGGTTGTTCTTCAAATTGAAGGATGTGGACATGTAAAGCTTAGAGGGTTTCTTAACCGATTTCTTTACCGTATTCTCGAGCTGTGCAGATTTTAGGAACCTCTCTGTAGCTGCCTCCCACGAGAGCTCGTGCCTTTGAGCATCTGTCAGCAGAGCAGGCTGGTCTTGCAATGCTTTGCGTGTTTCCTTGACAAAGCCATCGCTGTCATCGTACACTCGACAATTTGGAAACTGCTTGAAGAAAACATTTGAGGGGTGATTTGCGCACACGACTATTTTGCCCATCGCTAATGCTTCAGCTGTCGTTGTGCAGACTACATCAGTGGTGCTAGGATTTACGAACACCTTATAGCTGCACAGCTCGAGTCATTAGAAGTGTATCAAATCTTGGTATTTGAACAAAACTAGCCAAAGGCAGATAACTTATGCCATGGAACTTCTCTTTATGCAATTATGATAGTTATATGATTATGGATTGAAGATTAAATACCATATCAGAATAATGATATTACTTACTCGTGAAACAAGGGATCAGCATGATCACGACCAGGGTTAACCGTGACTGTGATTTCGAGTTTTTTGGCTGCTTCTTTGACTTGATCAGAGTCTTCCCCACTTCCATATAAATCAACTTCAAGTCCAGTCAGTTCTTTCTGGTTATCAGTTAAGAGTTTAAGCAGCTCTTTGTAGCCTTTGTGCCATATCATCTTCCCAATGTAATATACACCTTTAGTAAAGGAATTTGTATCATTCTGTTGTTGCTCTCTCTTTTTCATGCCAATTTTGAGGAATCTCGGATTTACTCCGTGGACGTTGCATACAACAGATCTTGGGAGGTCTTGAGTAGCAGCTGACAATCTGATCACCTAGCATTACGAACCAGAGTGTTAGAAGGTAGAAATCAGTGGTTTGCAAATATGTTATTAGCAGATAGAAAACTACAATTAAAAACCCATATATATATATATATCCTCATAATATGTCAGTAACTAAAAGAATCAGTATTGAGAGGCATACCCGGTGGCAGTATATGTTGACAACCCAACTGTTAACATATTTCAGCAGAAAAGCTTGGAACTGTCCATTCTTCTCTCTCTTGACATATTCAATATAATTTGTGTGAACAACTCCTACAACCAGCCGAAATTTTATTTTCCACCTCGTTCCATGATGATACCATGTGAGGTGCTCTGGCTCCTCAAGAACAGCAACATCTGCCTCTTCATCGGGAATGACTACAGTAATGTCTCCTAGAGCAATGATGCTCCTTTTATGTTGCGAAAACTGCAGCATGAGATTAGTGTGAAAAATATGATATCAAACAAGGTCTGTAGTTAACATTCTGCATGATGTACCAGACTACCAAGATAGACTAAGAATGAGTTAATATCAAAGAATCCACCAAAATCAATAAACGGATTTTTAAGGAGTGCAAATACACATTAATTTTTTCTAATTATGGGAATGACAGGACTTACTCTTCCAGGATAAAAACGTATTGTGAAACTAGAGTTGAATCCAGTTCTTTCTTCAAGCCACTGGCGCACGTAAGTTTCTTGTTCTGATGTTGAATTAAATGTGATTTTGTTCGAATAGACATGTTTTTGGTCCTCCAATTTCAACCAAGGAATCACCAAAGTAACTTTCCTCTCATAATCTTTTGCAAGATATGCTGCACGGAACAAAGGATTTACAGAAGTCCCAGTTAGCCATGGAAGGCTTGCTGTAGTAAATATCGCTATATGTTGCTTCTTCTCCATGCATTTATGAGATTTTTCGCCAATATAGTCTTCGGAAATAGATCATACCACATGGAGAACTGGAAAACCTAACTTCAATATGATACCAAAAGATTGCCTATCTGCAATTATAAGATAGGATAATCAGATTATACATCAACATTCACAAGAGTCATAAACATGTTCTCTGAAAGGGGTATCCAATATCCATCAATTTGCCATCATAAATATAATTTGTTTACTTCATACAACCCGGACATATCTACCGTGAAACTTATTTCCACTTCATATTTCTCAAGCAATGAAGAAGCCTCAAGCAAGTTAGCCCCTCGAAATACATATTGATTACAAATTGTGCATCCAAAATTCAAATTGTTCATCTAAAACCAAAATTCAAATTGTTCTGAAGAAATGGAAACATGATGGTAATCCAGCCTCCTCAATCCATTGCGAAATTGTAATTTTCAAACACCAATTCCAATTACTCAACCAAATTGAAGCATGATCCCAGGACTCATCACCAAATCCGAGGGTCTAACCATGAACAGAAGAAATAAGAAACTATGCTAAAATTATAATCTTTCAGCACTATCAATTTCTCTTCAACTCCATCAAAAAAAAAGTACCACATAGACAAAGAAATCAGATCAACTTGAACGTCAAACATGATCGTGAAAATTAAACAGACGGACAAGGTTGAATAATACCACACAAACAACATGAAAAAACAAACATCCATAAATTTTCTCCCGAAACTGAACTTCCTTAAAAAACGATGCCGTTCCTTACCTCAATAATGGCGTGCAAGAAAACGAGGAATTCTCCCACTCCGCTGCCTTCGTGATTCCTTCTTGAACAAGAAAAGCCAGCACTTAGTAATTAATATCACGAAAAAAGCGTCTTAGGTTAACAAAAAATCGGATTTAGAGTGAAGATGAGCTGGAATTTGGGGCAAGATTCGAACAATAGTCTCGTTGGAATTTTTGCATTGAATGGAAGCGGTTCTTAGATTAGAACAAACGCAGCGATGTTATTGGTCAGCTACAACAGAGAAGGTATATTCCGAGGGAGCAGCAACTTCTTTGACTTTAAATGTAGTTTATTTCATTTAGTTAATGACAAAAATTCTATTTGATCGTGTTTGATTTTGATATTATAAATAAAGTATTTGATTTTGGTCTCTAGGTCGAAAATTAAAATTGGACATTTTTGTAAAGGTATAGGAGAAAAAACAAACACTTTTACAAGTTATATGTTCAAAAAAGCACAATTTTGTTTGTGCAATGTATATATCATTTTTTTGTCATGTAACTTTACAAAATTTTGAGTTTATCATCGATCAAAATTGTGATGTGCTTTTTCATTTGAAAATTACACACTTTATAAAATTATAGAATTAAAACTAAATATTTTATAAAGGTACAAACCAAATCGAACACATTAAATGACAAAAATTGAACATGGCTACTTTTATCGATTAATTGAATTTAGGAAAATAAGAAAATGATTAGATGAAAAAGAAATGAAATAAATAAATTAGGACGACCAGGTCTAACAAAGAAAATGAAGTGGGCTCCATGGCCCGTAAATAACTGGGTTGACATAAATTTAAGCAGATCGGCTTAAAATACGAAGTCGGCCCAGTAGGCCGAACTGGCCCGGCCCGGAAAATTTAACAATCATAAAACTCAATATTATGTGGCTGAAAAGATATTCCAGGTGTCCAATTTATCAGTGGCACCGCGTTTGGCCCCACGCCTCTTATGATTGGGGAAGTCGAACTTTAAAATGACAGTTATATCCTTCTGCCTTAAATTCAAGAGCGATTTGCCAAGAATACCCACCTTGTATTCAATATTGCACCAACTGCCACTCTTAATTGTTAAATGCAGTAGTACCCATGAGGACAATATTATCCCTATTCTGCTGTGTGAAGGCAGTGCAGAGTACGGCCTGCCGCGCTGACAAGCAACCAGCCTGCCGACGCTGAGGTGGACGACAAGCTGCGGAAGCCGACGCTGAGGTGGACGACAAGACGTGACCGGTTGCTGCTGAAGATGTGAAAGGTGGGTTGACTGCTTGGGAGGGCGGGACTGCTACAGTGCAGATTCCCACGCCCTACCCATAGCCCTGCCTCACCTGCAAAATTTTTTCAGAAAGTTGAATGCATGTACCAATTTTGGTGCCCTAATTTCTGCAATAATGCAAGCCATTTGACTGCTTAGTTTCTGCGTTTTTTGTGCCCTAGTTCACTGCTTAGGGTTTGTAAATAAAAAATGATTAGGCTTTTCCAAATTAAAAATCCTAATTTCCTATTTATACGAATAAATTAGGGTATATATAAAATCCAAATTTTATATATAAATTAGGGTATATATAAAATCCGAAATTAGGGTTTTAAAATTACAACCCTAAAATCGTAATATTAGAAATTAGGGTTTAAAAATTACAAATCCTAATTTCCTATTTATACAAACCCTAATTTCGATTTGTAATTGGGGATTTACTTATAAATATTAAATTCATTTACTAGATTAGATAAATGGGTTAAGGTATATATAAAATCAGAATTTATATATAGGGTATATATAAAATCCTAAAATATATATATAAATTAGGGTAAAATAATGGCATGGCGATTTTCTTTATGGTAAAATTAGATATCCTAATCGAAATTACAAGAATATAAATAGGAGATTAGGGTTTTTTCTCACGCACTACATCAAAAACTTGAAGTTTTTTGTCACGCACTCCATCATGGCAACTTACACGTATAAGGGAAATAATGAGAACATATAACACATTTATTTCACGCACACCAATCGAGGCATTAGAATCTTATTCGAATATTATTATTTTTTTGTAGGTTTGTAGTAATATATAGGCATTATATAATGGAAGCCTTCCATTATATAAAGTGAGGAGACGAGAAGCAGTAGACAGTAGACGAGAAGAGAAGTTTCCCAGCAATTTCTCATTAAATAGGTTGGTAGTCTTTCCATTAAATAGGTTGGTAGTCTTTGCAATTTCTCACACCTTCACCTTCACAGTAGACGTGAAGCAACAAGTGAGGAGGTTATTTTTGAAGATTAGTAGACGAGAATGAATGAATATGATGCCGCCTCGCAGGTTAGTAGACGAAATCCGATTTTTTTTATCGTATTAGTAATGATCGGTGGTGTTAGATATGAGGGTTTGAAATTATTGTATACACGAACTCGGATTTAGTTTTTCTTTTTGGTTTTTAGTTGATTTAATCGATCTCGTTCGAGTATGATCCGCCTCGAGTTTATCTCGCTTCTTTACTGACCTTTTCTTTTTCTTTTTTACTCTTATTCTATACGGTATAATGGGGATCGTTTCGTTGGTTGCTGCATAAAGTGCTGTTTTGATATCGTGAATTCTATTTTATACAATATTTGATATGTTAATTATCGTGATTTGTTAATTATCGTGATTCAATTAATGGGGACGTATTTGATATGGGAACGTATTTGATATGTTAATGGGGACGTATTTGATATCGTGATTTGTTTTAATGGGGACGGATTTGTTTTATCGTGATTCTATTTTACTTCTATTTTACATATTTTAATTATATTAATATAATTATAGCCTGATTGTATTTTATATATTAATATCGTGATTTACATATATATTAATATAATTAATATCGTGAATTACATTATATTTTATATATTAATATCGTGAATTAATATCGTGAATTTTATATACATATCGTGAATTAATATCGTATATTACATTATATATTAATTAATATCGTGAATTTTATATATTAATTAATATCGTGAATTAATATCGTATATTACATTGTATATTAATATTTTATATATTAATATCGTGAATTTTATATACATATTCTATTTTATATATTAATATCGTGAATTACATTATATTAATATCGTGAATTACATATATATAATATAGTGATATATTTATAGCCTGATTCTATTTTATATATTATATCGTGATTATATATTTATCACGTTATTTTACATATTTTATAACGTGATTCAATTTTACATATTTTAATATCGTCGCGGCCGTTCTACTATTTTATAGCGTGATTCTATTTTATATATTATATCGTGATTAATTGTATTTTATACAGTATTAATATCGTGAATTCTATTTTATACAGTATTTTACATATTTTATAACGTGATTCTATTTTACATATTTTAATATCGTGGCGGCCGTTCAACATATTTTAAAGTATTTGTGTGGATATATTTATAGACGTGATGACCTTTCAATTATACAATTCATTTCAATTCAATTTTATACTAATTTCACATTTTTCTTTTATGCGAGTCAATGGTTTTTTCTTAGGTACGTAGCCAAGTCGGCTAAACCTCAAATCATGATTCATTACAAGTGGGATGTGATCCCACTGATCCGCGAGACACTGACTGCCGTCGGCGGTGACATCCTGTATGCACAATTTTGTGAGAGTAGCCCTTTCGGCCATTTCATGGAATGGGAGGGGAGTGTTAGTGCAAGCAAAGCTCTCCACCAGTTGATGTGCCGTGAAGTGGAATTCGCCGACTTTGCATCCAACAACTTTTGGTTTCACGTATCGAATCGTCATTTGAAGTTCGGTCCTCAGGAATTTGCCCTGGTCTCGGGGTTAATGTTTGGGTCATCGACATTTGACCCAATAATGGAGCATGATGCTTCCACTGTTCGTGCAAGGGCCGTATTTTGTGGAAATCGGAGAATGAAAATATCCGAGTTGGAGTATATTTTCAGAGAACACGAGGTGAACGGCGCATCGGCAGCCGACTACGTGAAAGTGGCAAATGTGTTGATGTTGCACCTACTAATATTGCACAAAACCCATACGTATGAGGTACCTCATTTACAAAGTAGCGGATAGAGTACTATTACAACAGCAAAACCGTCAATTTAAACAGCAAGACTACTATTTAAAGTAACTTGGATAGTTTTTCTATGAATTTATGTCAATTCTGTTTTTTTAAATTTAGAAATTACTATAAATCTATATATGTGTCAATCTTTCTCTCTATTTTGACAAATATTTCTCACAATTGTATATCTTACCTATGATATAGAAGGTAAATTGAGAGAGGACTATTAGAACAAGTGTTTTCCAATTTAAATATAGAGATTACCATTTTAAGTAGGTTATATAGTTTTCTCTCTCATACTCTCTCAATTAAAACAATTTAAAAACAAAATAAAGCGATTCGTCCAAGGTACGTATAAAGTTGTTACAGCGTCACACGGGGGACTATACGTAATTTGCGAGAGATATATTTCGGAATATACTAAATAGAGTCATTTTGAATCGTACTAAAACATTAGTTCTCCGTATAAAGTGTGTATTTTAGAAGATATCGTCGTATATTGATTTACACGGAGATATACGAAAAATATACGGAGAACTAAAATGGAATATGTAAGTAATCCCTATTTAGTGATGTTTAGTAATAATATATTGCACAAAACCCATACGTATGAGGTACCTCATTTACAAAGTAGCGGATAGAGTACTATTACAACAAAGAAACCGTCAATTTAAACAAAGCAAGACTACTATTTAAAGTAACTTGGATAGTTTTTCTATGAATTTATGTCAATTCTGTTTTTTTAAATTTAGAAATTACTATAAATCTATATATGTGTCAATCTTTCTCTCTATTTTGACAAATATTTCTCACAATTGTATATCTTACCTATGATATAGAAGGTAAATTGAGAGAGGACTATTAGAACAAGTGTTTTCCAATTTAAATATAGAGATTACCATTTTAAGTAGGTTATATAGTTTTCTCTCTCATACTCTCTCAATTAAAACAATTTAAAAACAAAATAAAGCGATTCGTCCAAGGTACGTATAAAGTTGTTACAGCGTCACACGGGGAACTATACGTAACTTGCAGAGATATATTTCGGAATATACTAAATAGAGTCATTTTGAATCGTACTAAAACATTAGTTCTCCGTATAAAGTGTGTATTTTAGAAGATATCGTCGTATATTGATTTATACGGAGATATACGAAAAATATACAGAGAACTAAAATGGAATATGTAAGTAATCCCTATTTAGTGATGTTTAGTAATAATATATTGCACAAAACCCATACGTATGAGGTACCTCATTTACAAAGTAGCGGATAGAAGTACTATTACAACAAAGAAAACCGTCAATTTAAACAAAGAAGACTACTATTTAAAGTAACTTGGATAGTTTTTCTATGAATTTATGTCAATTCTGTTTTTTTAAATTTAGAAATTACTATAAATCTATATATGTGTCAATCTTTCTCTCTATTTTGAAAAATATTTCTCACAATTGTATATCTTACCTATGATATAGAAGGTAAATTGAGAGAGGACTATTAGAACAAGTGTTTTCCAATTTAAATATAGAGATTACCATTTTAAGTAGGTTATATAGTTTTCTCTCTCATACTCTCTCAATTAAAACAATTTAAAAACAAAATAAAGCGATTCGTCCAAGGTACGTATAAAGTTGTTACAGCGTCACACGGGGGACTATACGTAACTTGCAGAGATATATTTCGGAATATACTAAATAGAGTCATTTTGAATCGTACTAAAACATTAGTTCTCCGTATAAAGTGTGTATTTTAGAAGATATCGTCGTATATTGATTTATACGGAGATATACGAAAAATATACGGAGAACTAAAATGGAATATGTAAGTAATCCCTATTTAGTGATGTTTAGTAATAATATATTGCACAAAACCCATACGTATGAGGTACCTCATTTACAAAGTAGCGGATAGAGTACTATTACAACAGCAAAACCGTCAATTTAAACAGCAAGACTACGATTTAAACAACAAGAGTACTATAAATAGAGTTATAGATTCAAAGTCTGGTGGGATAGGTCCTTCTTGTATGCCCATGCTCTTCGCACAGGCAACACTTCCGAGATCGTCTAGTGCTTGTACCGGCACTTGCCTCTAGGCCAGATCTATATCGGCGTGACCTCGGCCGACCAGCGGATCTTCTTGTCAAGGGAGGGAGCACTGTTGCCATATTTGATATTTCTTCGGGCATGGTCCACAGTTGATGTGGAGGTAGCGCATGAAACTTGTGATCATATAAATCTCTATGAACTTCCGTACTGTAGACCGCCGATATGAATTCATACATATCGTTGCCACTGTGACTGTCGGTTACTTTTTGTTAGTGTACTTATAACAGAAATAGTATGTAAGGGAATATGTTAAAAGTAAAGAACACTTACATAATAGCGGCTGCAGCATGCTCGCATGGAATAAGATCCAGATCGAATTTACGACACTGGCAGCTTCGTGTTGCTCCTAACCGGACCTTAAAATCTTGTTCCCCATCGTTCACTGTGAAAACATCATCGCCAACGATCGTCACTGGATACGTGCGTCCGAGCATAGAAAACAAAAATGCAATTTCTTTTCGTAATCCCTGAACGCCATCATCCAAAATCCCTAATTTCTTAATTTCGTATAGAAAACCCTAATTTCTCTATTTATAAAAACCCTAATTTCTCTATTTCTATTTAATATTATTTTATCGATGTTTAATTGTATATTTCTCATATTCAACGAGTATGTCATAGTTACAGGATTTGACATAGGTAAAGAAATGAAGATTTCATTAGATTTAATATGCTTAGGTAGAATAAAGTTTACGTTAGAATTTCAATCAATTTCCTAACGAAAATCATTAAATTGGAATAGGAATTCAAATAACTCTCTCCCTTGTGTAAAACGCACGGTGTCACATAACTAATAATATATTGAATAAATATAATTAATAGTTAACTAATCATGGTTGTAAGTGTCGGTCGGTATGGGATGATTAAATTCTCTATTTATAAAAATCCTAATTTCTCTATTTATAAAAACCCTAATTTCTTAAAATAATATTTATAAAAAATCAATATAGATAACAGATTCAATATTAACCCTATTCACGAAAAATACACTAATTTCGTTATTTATAAAAACCCTAATTTCATATATAAAAACCATAGTTTCTCTATTTATAAAAAACCCTAATTTCTCTATTTATAAAAATTTCGGAATTCTCGTAATTTACCCTAATTTTTCGTATAAAAAACCTAATTTCTTATTTACAAAACCCTAATTTAAAAAAACCCAAATTTATTAATTTCGTATAAAAACCCTATGTTCGTATAAAAAATTGGGAATTCTCGTAATTTACATGCCCTGATTTTCGGAATTTTAAATGCACTAAATTTGCAAACTATAATCTCGAAATATTTTAGAGAGATAAAATTACGACATACCTTTTCCGAAGTTGAACACTTTTCCGAAGTTGAACACTTTTCCTAGTGTTGAATGCGAAAACTTTTCCGAAATATTTTAGAGAGATATCCGAAATTTTGGCAAAAAATTTCGCTCTCTAAATCTTTTGTTTGTATGAAGTGAAAATGTATGAATATGTACCTCTTTATATATAATTGAGTTCAAATATTATTTCAATTAATTAAATAATTTTTACTCAAAATAATGGCCCTGTACTGCCAGAATGCATGCGGAAATGTACTATGCATGCGAAATAAAACACTGCACAGGCCTGCCATGACCATGCGAAATTAAACACTTACGTAGATGCAACTTTTTGCGGAAATCAAGGCAACTTTTGTAGAATTCAAGGCCATCATTCAAGGCAATCAATTCAGGTTTGACAGCCTTCAAGGCAATCAATTCAGGTTTGACAGCTGGGACAGTCAACTAAGCTATCAAGTCGTCTCGAATTCAGGACAGCTATTTTCTGTCACGGCATTCAAGTAGTCGCGTCGAACATGGCCTTCAGCTGGGCTGGGACGGAATTCAGCTGGAACATCACATCGCATGGGACAGTCATGGCCTGCCATGCGCAGGCTATGGTCTACTCCTACTTTTCAGGGGTAAAAAAGAGAATGAGTATATATGCATTTTTAGTACAAAGTGGGTATATATGCATTTACCCAATTAAAAATGGATATATATGCACATGACCTAAATTCAATGTGTCTTGCCGGTCATCCACTGCACATTCCTTCTCACTCCTGCCCGTCTTCTTCGGGCAGATGCTGCCTAGACTATACTTCGCGTCCCAGTCTTCACTCTCAAGTCTCAACATACAACAGCTTCAACTTTCCTAATCAGTCGCCTTCGTCAATCTCTAGCAAAGAGGGCAAAGTTCCTGATGCATATGTAGAAGTGCTTGTTTGCGCGTGTGCGTGCGTATAATACACGCAATATTCTGTGTGCGAGAGTTGACTGATTCGGTTGTATATGCGTGTGTGTGTGCATTGACGACATTGTTGGAAGTTTGTGGAGTTGTACAGTATCAGCTTTGGTTGAATTGCTCTGGTTTTGGATTTTAGGGGGGAGAAAATGTGGAAAGTGTGGCGATCTGCTGCTTCTAGCCTCCGCCAGTCGCAGCGGCGGATGTCGACGGCGATACCGGGGCCGTGTATTGTGCACAAGCGCGGCGCTGATGTTCTCCACGATCCTTGGTTTAACAAGGTTCGTTTTATCTGTTAATTTTGCTTTCTAGTTCGTATTCTACTGTGGTTCAGTTGTCGGTCACCGACGTGATTTAATCCGATTGGCGTTGTTTGGAAAAGGCTGAGTGTAACAAACCGGTGTTGAACCGCCGGAGTGTTAATCATATTTTCCGGATCTGGAACTGAAACGTTAATGGATGATGATTGATAATTGCATATTATAATTGAGAAGGAGATTTTGAGAGAGGAAGAGAGATTGTTGATCAGAGAGTATGATGAGAAGGAAGACAGAGAGAAAGTTGAAAGTTGATTGAGAAAAAGAGAAGAGTATCGAGAGTTGATAGAATTGAGAGAGAAGAATAAGAGAAAATTAACTTTCGATACTAACTCAATAAGCAGTAGCGGATATATATAAGTATCCGACTAAGACCTAATTTAATTAAACCCTAGCAAATTAACCAAATATAACTAAAGGAATTAATAAGGAAACTAATACGAAAAATAGATACTAATACGATAATACGTGGCCAATCATCAAGAAGTCCACGCGCGTCTCATCTCCCGATCTCGCCATCTAGCCACTCCTTCCATCTAAATACTTCTCCTCTTCCTCGATTGTACGGGGTGTGACAATACTCCCCTCTTTAAAGAGTCTTGTCCCCAAGACTCGGATCTTTGACGAGGGAAGCAAGCAGTCGTACAATAAAGGGGCGTCGTCTCCCTTCAATTTCTTGCGAGGTGGGCGAGCCTTGTCAACACGGATAGGGTTCCCACCAACCACGGCCATATTATGAGCCAATGATGCTTGTGCAGACTCCTCTGTTTTGAACACAATATAAGCATTGATACTATTTCCATTCTCATTGATTTGCTTCTTGATTACAGCGCCCTTCCTCGAAATTTTCCCATCGACAATAGGGACCGATCGAAACCTAACAAACTCAACTTCACCAAACTGACCAAACTCCTTAGTTTTCTCAGCTTCAGTAGCCGGAGCATCCTCTTCTGCGGCAGGTTCTTCGGTTGTTTCAGTCTCGGCCTTCGTCTCTTCAGCTGCCACGTCCTTCGTCTCGAATTCAACGACTGCTGGCTCTTCCACTGCAGCGGCTTCTTCTACGACTTGTTTCTCAGGCTCGGCTTCAGCGGCGGTTGGCTCCTCCGCTTGAGCTGATTCTTCGACAACTTCTTTCTCCTTGGAGAGAGATTTATTTTCAATCAACATGGCTGCCGGAGAGCTTGAAACGATCCCAACCAAATCTGGAATCTCGGCAGCAGTAGGTGTTGCATCCACTTAAAAATCTAAGTAAATTGGTTGAATAGTTCGGAGTTGAGAGATTTCAGAATACCAATCATCGTTTGCACGTCGGCGAGCCTCCGATCTACGAGTGCAGCTATCAAACACTCTCTGCATCTCGCTGATATATTGAGCAGTGGATCGCTCGAACGCCGCCGCCATCGATTGTTCGATCACCGTCAGCAGCTGCTCTGAAAATCCCGCTCTAATCGCCTTCTGCCGGAGTGCTTTCCCACTGTCGCAGAAACGTTGCTCTGATACCACTGTAACAAACCGGTGTTGAACCGCCGGAGTGTTAATCATATTTTTCGGATCTGAAACTGAAACGTTAATGGATGATGATTGATAATTGCATATTATAATTGAGAATGAGAGTTTGAGAGAGGAAGATAGATTGTCGATCAGAGAGTATGATGAGAAGGAAGACAGAGAGAAAGTTGAAAGTTGATTGAGAAAAAGAGAAGAGTATCGAGAGTTGATAGAATTGAGAGAGAAGAATAAGAGAAAATTAACTTTCGATACCAACTCAATAAGCAGTAGCGGATATATATAAGTATCCGACTAAGACCTAATTTAATTAAACCCTAGCAACTTAACCAAATATAACTAAAGGAATTAATCGAAAAATAGATACTAATACGATAATACGTGGCCAATCATCAAGACGTCCACGGGCGTCTCATCTCCCGATCTCGCCATCTAGCCACTCCTTCCATCTAAATACTTCTCCTCTTCCTCGATTGTACGGGGTGTGACACTGAGTTTGAATTTATCAGGCGTCGTCTCATAGGCTCATAGCGTGCTCGGATTTGAGATCTATTTTGTCTCTTTTGTTCGTTTTCTAGTTAGTTGGGTTGCGTTTGTTGGACGTTTTGATTTTTAGTAGTTCAGTCTCGCTTTGAATTTGCGACTGCAGTTTAGAGCAAAAAAAAAGTTCTTTGGTTTTTACCTTTTTTTTGGGCGAAGTTGTTGGTTAGTTTTTATGTATTAAAGTTAAGCTGTTTTTGGCAAATGAAGATGCCGTGTCTGCAGATACTAAGCAGTAAGTTGTTAAGAATCTTATTACCTACGTTTCTCTCCATATTTTCGAGTAGATTAGTTCATATAATCCACACTTCAGGAGCACGATCAATCATATAATTGTGATGATATCTGAGTTAAATTATAAAGTCATTTCCCTCGAGATGATTTTATAACCATTGGAATTCAAAAATCAGGATACAGGTTTCCCTCTGACGGAAAGAGATAGGCTGGGACTACGTGGCCTTCTTCCACCCCGAGTGATATCATTTGAGCAGCAATATGACCGTTTCAGTAAGTTTGCTAATTTCGCACCTTTGTTGAAGTGGTTAGTTTGTGCAATTTTTCATTTGGACTACTTGTTCTACATTTTCATTTCCAGTTAGTGCAGTTGCATCCACTACTGCCTCAAAGCCAAATGTTAACTAACGCTGTATCACTTCTGTTAGATTAGAACATCTCTGTCTACTGGAGAATATCAGCTCAATTTTTTGTTTGTACGCACAAGTATGCAGTCGCTCGTTTCTTAGAAACTTAACGTATTATGATAAAAGAGAATGGAGAAAGGCGTCGTGATTTTAGTAAGGGCTTGGCATTTACATCTCTACTGACTATTCCAACCGTATAATCTGGGATTAATAATCACAGAGATAGGTTTTCGATACTCAATCAAGTAGCTGAATAGAACTATGGTGTTGTGCTCTATGATTGAATCTTTATTGGTGTTATTTGTTTGATGTATGAAGTTTGAGGCAAGTAAGTTTTCTGTGTATATAACAGGGGTTTTCACTTTTGACACTTCTGTTTTCTGCTGCTTGGTGTTTTTAGTGGAATCATATAGATCCCTGGAAAGAAATACCCAAGGGCAACCAGATAATTTTGTATCCCTTGCAAAATGGAGAATTTTGAACCGACTCCATGACAGAAATGAAACATTATACTACCGAGTAAGTTTGCTAACCCATTTTCCTATGAAAGATAAAAGTATGGTTGATAGTTGACAGACAGATCTATATTATACCTCACAGACACTGATTGATAACATCAAGGACTTTGCTCCAATTATATATACTCCCACAGTAGGACTGGTATGTCAAAACTATTCAGGGCTGTTTAGACGTCCACGTGGAATGTATTTCAGTGCCAAAGATAAGGGGGAGATGATGTCGATGATCTATAATTGGCCTGCCAAGCAGGTGATGCTAATTTTATGTGGTTAGCCGACCATATTTTCTTGTTGACTTGCGTACAATTTTGTTTCCCTCTTATAGATTTTCTTCACCTGAAATGAATTATCCACCCACATTTAATGCTGAAGTCTTCTGTCAAACTACTTCTTATGCAGGTTGATATGATTGTGCTAACAGATGGTAGCCGTATTCTTGGTCTTGGTGATCTTGGAGTTCAGGGAATTGGTATTCCAGTTGGGAAACTTGACATGTATGTTGCCGCAGCTGGCATCAATCCACAAAGAGTAGGTCCAACTTGCTTCTTGTGTTGATATGTCAATGAATAACAATGAGAACTAGTATTCTCGTACATTTTACTTATTTATATTGGCTAATCTCCATAGCTTACTTATGGCCGTTTAGATATTGCCGGTTATGCTTGATGTTGGAACGAACAATCAGAAGCTACTTGAAGATCGACTTTGTAAGTTGACTTATTTTTAAGCTTATTTCCACTTTCTTTTCGTTGCTTTATGCTTGCTTCATTTATCTGTTATTCCATCTTCCAGCCTGTTACAATCTTGTTGTTTCTTATTCTTTCCTTCTCCTTTTTCCTGTATTATTCAGTATAAAGTCGCCGTTTGGCTTTGTCATTTATCCATTTCTGCTATGGAGTGATTTTATCTTTAGTGTTCTCCATGTCTGATCTTATCTCCTTTTTATGCTTCCCAATGTGTTGATCATTTGGTTTAAGAAAAGAGCATCAAGACAAGTAACTTTTTTGTAATACCTAGAGTTTCATTTTAGTTTACCTGAAGATATTTGACAGATTTAGGACTCAGACAACCTAGGCTGGAAGGAGAAGAATATTTAGAAATTATTGATGAGTTCATGGAAGCTGTTCATGCTCGTTGGCCAAAAGCTATTGTGCAGGTCCTTTTATTTTGAAACATTTATGTTACTGATATTCTGGTCAATATGCACTAGCAATTCATGATTTTTACTGATATTCTGGCCGATACTTCACTAGCAATTCATAATTGTAATTACCTTGGCAGTTTGAGGATTTTCAAATGAAGTGGGCTTTTGAGACACTAGAACGCTACCGCAAGAGGTTTTGCATGTTCAATGATGACGTACAGGTAAACTGTGACCAAATCCATTTTCTCTAACTGTGAAACCTACATGACAAAGAAGTGCAGCTTACACTGATATCTTTATGCTTGGCTGCTTCACAAAATACAGGGAACTGCTGGGGTTGCTTTGGCTGGGCTACTTGGTTCAGTCAGGGCACAGGGAAAACCTTTGACAGATTTTGCCAACCAAAAAATAGTTGTGGTCGGGGCTGGAAGGTAGCTTATGGTCTTGGTTTATGGACTATCTGCTTGTACAAGAAGAGTGCTTTCAAAACTGTATGGTATAATGGCAGCTTTTACTTTATTTTCTTACTCCAAACTCGGTATTGCAGTGCAGGACTTGGTGTTCTTAAGATGGCTCTACAAGCTGTTTCAAGAATGGCCGGACCAGATGCTGATCCTCATTTTTTCCTTCTTGACAAAGAAGTAATGACCCAAAACTTAAGACCTAGTTGAGTTTATTGTTATCTCCAACTATGATAATATCAGATCAGATGTCCTGGGGGCTGGCTTGTGATACTGGTAAAATAGTGGTTAGTGAAATAGTTTAGACAGAAAGAGGGGGATAACATATATCTTAATATGAAGTGCTTTCTCCTTTTAATATATCAAAATTCACTCTGTACTTTCCCAGGGTCTGATAACAAAAGAGAGAAAATGTATTGATCCTGCAGCTGCCCCATTTGCTAAATCTCAAAGAGAGATTAAAGAACTTGGACTTTGTGAAGGTTCCGGTCTGCTTGAAGTGGTAAGTTGTTTCTGCAAAATATCTACTTATGTTATTGCCTAAAGACTCTTAAAGCTAGCCAAAATGACCACTCCTTTATTTATCTTTTCATATTTTAGTGATGGAGATCTTTTGCATCTGGATAATGTGTTCTAACTATGGTGCAGGTTAAAAAAGTTAAGCCACATGTGCTTCTTGGTTTATCCGGAGTTGGCGGTGTCTTCAGTGAAGAGGTTGATTCTCAATTCCTAGAACTTCCTTCCTATATGCCATGTTTTCTGGCTAATCGAATGTTCTCCATGATGAATGAATTCTTTGCTTATCGTTGAGCTTGTAATCAGATTCTAAGGGCAATGAGAGAATCAGACTCCATCAAACCTGCTATTTTTGCAATGTCTAATCCTACAGCAAATGGTTTGTTTTATTACACACTTTGGTCCTTTAGTCTTTTCTACTATTCTCATACCATCTGCATGATCAGCTGAATGCACTGCTGCTGAGGCTTTTAAACATGCTGGCGAAAATATTGTGTTTGCAAGTGGAAGCCCTTTCGATAATGTCTCTTTAGGTAAATGCACTTCAAACTTTCCTAGTTCCTCAAAACTATGAAATATGGTACATATTTGTTTCTTTCCAATGTCTTCTCATTATTTAGTAATATTAAGGATTTAATATTAGCGGCAAATTTTGTTCCATTTTTGCAGGAAATGGCAAGATATGTCATGTGAATCAAGCAAATAACATGTACCTCTTTCCGGGGTATGGTATTCCTTAAAAATACAAATTGTGTCAAGATATATACTTCATCTATTTCGTATCACAATTTTCTAAGTTCGGTTTCTTCTTGTTTAGAATTGGCTTGGGAAGTCTTCTCTCTGGTGCTCGTATAATAACTGATGAAATGCTGCAAGCAGCTGCTGAGTGGTATGTATTAGCCAACCTCATTATCTATGACGTTCAGCTATTGTACTTCAAGATATAAACAAGAGTTCGATAGTTTCGGACTAAGCTTAATCATCAAGAAAATACACATTGCCAGGCCACAGTTCTTTAACAACTAGGCTGAGGTTAACATTTATCAACTGATGATGTTCTTGTTGCAGCCTTGCTTCGTATATCACAATTGAAGAGATCCAAAGCGGCATCCTCTATCCATCCATTGACAGGTAGTTTTATCAACTCCTCTATCTGATCCTTTTGACAGTTGTTGCTGAGTTTTTAGTTTTGTGTGGTCTCTTCAGTATACGGGATATCACAGCTGAGGTCGGAGCTGCAGTTTTGAGGGCGGCAGTTGCCGGTGAAGTGGCGGACGGATACGGCGAAGTGGGCCCCAAAGAAATGTCACTCATGAACAAGGTATGGAGAGCCACATGCAACCGCATATCAAACTTTTCTTCTTGCATGATAATTTCTCCCAATCCTATGGAATGCGTCTCATTTCTTTTGGACACAGTTATTAAGAAGAATCGTTGGTTTTGTAAAGTTGCGTGTTCCGCAAATAAAATATTTGTAATAATTTACTAAAATAGAAAATGAGACACATTTTATAAGACATCCTAAAGGAAAAGTGAGATGCATTCAATGGGATGGAGAGAGTATAAACTAAATTAGCAAACGAAATGATACACATTCTATGAACATAGGAAAAGTGAATTACATTTTGTGGGACAAAGGGAGCATAAACTAAATTTGCACATGAATTAACATATTTTTGTTTTTGTCGGATAATAAGATGAAATATATCTTTAGATATGATTAATATCTAAATTTGGATTTAATGATGTTGGATGCAGGACGAAAGCATCCGGTATGTGAAGGACAACATGTGGTACCCTATTTACAGCCCTCTTGTCCACGAAAAGTGAGGTTGTTCCTGCTTCCTCCGTTTCTTATCTGGTATTCTTTTCAATTTAGCTTATCATTTCCTCCCATCTGTCAAAACTTATGCAGGCCATTTTAAGAGAATGTTGTAAGACTACACATCTTATTATTATTATTAAATCAATCACTTACACGTATAAAAACAAGCTTTGTTCTAATAGGGTCTTGTTTCTAGATTATTCTTATTGTTGTTACACATGCTATTGGCAGCATTTTTAATTATAACCAGAGTCAAGATTATTGTTTATAACAAAATTACTCCAAAATGACGTATATTTATATTTGGAAGTGATCGACGGCACAGTTTAAGTAAGTGGGTCATCCTTGCCGAACACCATTTCAATATCTCAATTTAAGAAATAAAATCCCGTTCGAAAAATAAATTTAACAAATGCTTATTTAAATAAATGATTATGACTATTAATTTTTAAAGGTGTGTCTGCAAGAGCTTATCGAAAAAGAAAAAAAAAAGATAGGTGCAGAAACTCAATGGACGTTGTTCTAACAAATGAAGGACTATTTTCATGGAAACTTTAGAAAGAATGAAAGATAAACACATTTATTGAATACAAAATCAAAATTATCAAATGATTAAAAGTGCTTATAATAAATTGTTGCAAACACATCCTAAAAATAATTTTATTTCGATAAGTTTTCCTAATTACTCCGTACTAGAAGCTAAAGTAAGCTAATAATAAGCTTTTCTGGGTCATCCTTAGCGTTAGCACACATAATTTGATATCCAATATAGCCAACCCGTTCTAGATGTCGTTCTAAGCAATTCGGCACGTTTTAGAATCTGGTGTTTTTTTACTCGAAAAAAAAGCCCAATGAAAGAGAATAATACAGAAAATTAGAAATCACATCGTCGCGGCGTCGCCGAACTTATACAATCCTCAACTAAAATATATTCTCCTCAGGCGAAGAAACAGCAGCAGTGCAGCACCAAAGATGGCAGATGCAGGAGCTCTTCATCCTCCGAAGCAGATGTAGTAAATACAGTTATGGTTCAACGCATATAATATACATCCATAAATCTCTTCTGTTGGTGGTATTCGTACGACAGGTGCGCGTTGATCACTGAAGCGAACAAAGGAATCGGCTTCGAGATCTGCAAGCAGTTAGCATCGAAAGGATTCTCGGTGGTATTAGGATCGAGGAATCGGACAGAGGCCTCGAAGCCGTGGAAAGGCTCAAGGAATTCGAAAATGTGGTTTTCCATCAACTCGACGTTGTCGATGCGGCTAGCGTCGCAGCCGTTGCCGACTTCATCGGAACGAGATTCGGAAGGCTCGACATCTTGGTAATTCAAATCTCAACAACGCGGTTTCTCGAATTTCAGACGTTTGTTTCGATTTTGATTGGGAGAAATTGAAGACGAAGCGATTTGAAATTTTGAATCTGTATGCAGGTGAATAATGCGGGAATTAGTGGAGTAGACGCGGATGGAGATTTCTCGGTGCTTCAAGAGTGTATCGAGGCAGATATGGCGGCATTGGTATCGGGTGGGCAGGTTTGTCTCCATTAGTTCAACTATTTTTTTCCAATAATTGCTGAAAGTACTGTTAAATATAATCAGATAAATCTTATCTTCGACTGGAATTTGGGGGTAAAGTGATGGTGTAAGTATTTAAACTGTGTACCCGTACATGCAGGCAGAGGAATTTCATCCGAAAGCAAATACAAGGCTTATCGAGACATTGGAAGGAGCAGAAGCGTGCATCAAAACAAACTACTACGGCGTTAAAACAACAATCCAAGCTCTTACTCTTCTTCAACTCTCTGATTCACCCAACTATCGTCAATGTCTCCTCCTCAATAGGGAATTTACAGGTATTCTTTTCTCTCAAAATTCGCAAAATTTCAAAATTCCTTTTCTTATGAAGCAAAATTATCAAAATACCCTCTCAATATTAGGCTAGAATTCACGATATACTGTAGGTCGGAACTCCCGATTATTTAAGAAATTAAAATAGGTCTACATCAACATTATTAGAAACGCAAAAATCTCTATTTCAGAAAAACTACACTACAAATTTTTTCATTTTCACCGACGGATAAAACACGGGTCGACGTTTACCGACGGAAATTCAAAAATGTCATTTACCGACGGAATTTTCCATCGCTATTTCATCATATTAGCTATTACCGACGGATTTAGCGACGGAATTTTCCGTCAGCATTTAGCGACGGAAAATTCCGTCGGTACTCCGTCAGTGAACTTAAAATTTTGCATCTCACGTCGAATTTTTGACAAACATTTTCCACATTTATATATCAAATTACCTCATTAGCTATTAAGAATCATGCTATACACGTGCGCACGCGCAAAAATTTACCGACAAGCTCTATAACGACGACTTATTTTCCGTCGATAAATCGTTTACCGACGGATTTTTAATGTTTACGGATGAAAATTTCCGTCGGTAAAAGATAAATTTTTTTTGTAGTGATAGTTGCCGAACCCATGTTATTGTACTGTTGGTGTTGATGGTATTTTCTTATTATAAGTCTGTCTCCCTTACAAATCCTCGTTTATTTCCACGTGTAGTTATAATGTTTGTACACAGGACTAACCACATCCACTTGGTATAGATGACCCAATTACATACTCCCACCTACTTAAAATAAGTGTTCTAATTTATTCATTACAAAATAAATGTTGTTCTGATTTCTGTTATTCTTAAATGATTACTACATTTAATGTTAAATGCTATTCTCTCTCTTCCTTGTCTTATTTTCTAAATAAAAAATAATTACTGTACAAATTTTCACTTTTTTTTGGAACTCACTTATCTACACACAATCATCAACAACTTATATTAATCTCTGTGGTGAAGAAAAACGAGACAAGACAAAATTACGGGGAGTATAAAAAAGGTTAGTAATTAGAAAACATAATAATCCTTAAGTTGTGTGTCAAATGCCGGGAAGACACTTATTTTAAATAGGAGAGAGTAATAATATAAAGACGAAAGACACATTAATTTCCTAAAGATTTAATCAATCGGATTAGATAGCTAACACAATGTTAAAGATCTGGTTCAGTTTCTATGCAACGAATGGGCAAAAGGAGTGCTGAGCAGCCAAGACAAGCTGACTGAATCTCGAGTGGACGAAGTTGTGGAGAAATTTCTCCACAACTTCAAAGAGGATTATTCGTTGAAAGAAAACAATTGGCCTCCTTAGTTCGCATCTTACAAAGTTTCGAAGGCAGCTTTGAACGCCTACACTGCACTAATAGCTAATAAGTACCCGAATTTGGCCGTTAACGCTGTCTGCCTTGGCTATGCCAGAACTGATATTGATATTACTTACAATTCCGGTCCGCTGAGTCAAGCTCTGCTGCCACGTGGAGGCCCGTCCGGCCGCTTCTTCTATGGGACGGAAATCTTGGCTTTGTGATTAGAGTTGTTTGAGTGTATTACATTTGTGTGTATCATATCAAAATAGTATTGACATGCCGCATTTGTCACGTATATGAAGTTATAATCCCTCCATTCTTGTTCGAGGTGATTTACGATTTGCTGTTTCTCTGTTCATCTTGATTTCCGTCAAATAAGTCCGGCCAAATTGCTATTATTGTGAGTTGTCGTGTTGCATACTTTATATTTGTGTAATAAGATTTCCTTTATAATAGGATGGGAGTCTTATCGCTGCTTTTTAGAAAATAAATAAATAATTATATATTCTCTCCTTCTCGCTATAAGTGGTCACCTTTCTCGATTGAAATATACCATTAAGAGTGACCATTTTTCAAATTTGATTCTACTCTCTCATTATATCACTCATCTTCTCTCTCATACTTTATCATTTATTCTCTTAATTCCATGTCGAAAAGAATTTATAGCATGACATAGAGAATATATATTTAGAAATAATTATAAATATAAATTTATTTATTTTGAAATATATACGTATATAATATTATAATTTAATCGAGTCGAGTTTTCGAACTTAAATAAGTTTAACAAATATTAAATCAATACGTATATAATATTATAATTTAATCGAGTCGAGTCTGCAAGCTTAAATAAATTAAACTCAAATTCCAGTTCGAAGTTCGAACTGAGCCTTAGCTCGGTTCGGTTCGATTGCCGGCCTAGTAGTAAACAATTCGGCCCGTTTTAGCATGTGGACCCACAAAGATTTAGCAATATCTTCAAATCAGAATTAATAAATCTATATTGGTGAAATCCAACCCAATTAAAAATAAACAAGTGAGCCCAGTCCATTATGGGCCCACCAAGAATGCTCCGTTTTCGGCCTATTCTAGCATGCGGGCCCACCAAGGGTGCTATTTTGACACGGAATGTCAATGAGAGAGAATGTACTGTACTAATATTCTTCACACATATTAATTTTTTTTAATAATATTAAAATTAGATAAATATTAATATTAAAATTTAAGTAAATTAAAATAAATTATTAAAAAAATAATTATATAATTATATTTACTATTATAAAATTTAGATAAAATGATATTTTATTATATTATCTTATTAATTAGATTATGAAAATTTATGAAATATTTAGTTAGGAAAAAAAAAATTGATAATAGGCATATAAATTTGGGACGGATAAAAAAAGAAATGAGATATATATATTTGGGATGAAGCACTATATAATTAGTCGTTAAACTTGTTCTTGTGGTACGAGCTTCTCCCTCTCTCTTCAGACGGAATAAACAGCACGAAAGATGGCAGATGAAGCAGCTCTCCGTCCTCCACCACAGAGGTGAGTAATTCACAGAGATATAGTTCAATACATTATATATATTGCATGTATAATGTACAGATATACCTCATCTTCTGTTGGTGGTACTGGTGAAGGAATGCGTTGGTCACAGGAGCGAACAAAGGAATCGGATTCGAGATCTGCAAGCTGCTAGCGTCCAAAGGAATCGCGGTGATTTTAGCTTCGAGAGATGAAAACAGAGGTGTCGAAGCTCTGGAAAAGCTCAAGGAGCTCGGATTCTCCGATATTGTGGTTTTTCATCAACTCGATGTCGTCGATCCTGCTAGCGCCGCTGCCGTCGCCGACTTCATCAAATCAAAATTCGGAAGGCTCGACATCTTGGTTATTATTCAACGACTGCATCTCAAACCTTTTTTTATCGTTTTGTTTGGGTGAAACTGAAAACGAAACAAATTTTGAATTTCTACAGGTGAATAATGCCGGAATTAGTGGATTAGAGGTGGAAGGGGATTACTCGGTGCTTGAGGAGTATATCGAGGCGGACTGCGCGTCGTTAGTAGCTGGTGGTCAGGTTTGTCTCTCATTTCCTTATCTCTAATAATTCTATATAATACTTATCAATAATTTTGAAAGAGATCTGTCAGTCTGTTTTTATCTTCGATTTGCCCAAAGCTTAATTCATTGGTCAATCTACTTAAATTAGGGTTATCAAACTGAAACTATGCATCTACATATGCAGGGAGAGGCATTTCATCCGAAAGCAAATGGAAGGATTATCGAGACACTAAAGGGAGCAGAAGAATGCATCAAAACAAACTACTACGGCGTCAAAACCGTAACCGAAGCTCTTATTCCTCTTCTTCTACTCTCCGATTCACCAACGATCGTCAATGTCTCCTCCACATTAGGGAGTTTACCAGTAATTTTCCCCTAATAAATCCTAAATAATCACATTGGTTTACAATTTCAAATGTACAAAAGATCATATACTATGTTCATATGTTCAGCTTGTGTGCAACGAATGGGCAAAGGGAGTGCTGAGCAGCAAAGACGGCTTGACTGAGTCGAGAATCGAAGAAGTTGTGGAGGAATTTCTCCACAACTTCAAAGAAGATTCATTGGAGGAAAACAATTGGCCTCCTCATCTTGCAGCCTACAAAGTGTCCAAATCAGCTTTGAATGCGTACACTTCCCTAATAGCTAACAAATATCCCAGTTTGATCGTTAATGCTTCGTGCCCTGGCTTTGCTAGAACAGATATTACGTGCAATTCTGGTCCGCTGAGTCAAGCCGAGGCTGCTGAGGCGCCGCTGAAGCTTGCGTTGCTGCCACGTGGAGGCCCTTCTGGATCCTTCTTCTTTCGAGGGGAAGCCTTGGCTTTGTGATGGATGGAAGGAGAATATACCTCCTTCATTTTTAAGGTGATTTCCAAATTGCTAGTATAAATTAGTCGTCGCGTTGCTGATTTATATTTTTAATAATGATTTCGTAATCTTGGTGAAAATTATTTTGCTTGCCTGTATAATAGGATGGGACTTGGGAAGATTATCAGTTCTTTTGGAACAAAATGCAAACCTTCACTCAAAAAAGTTTCGTCCATATAGCCAATAAATACGAAAAAATATTCAATTTTAATCCTATAATATATTACATCGTTTTAATATAACCACTCTGCATAATTGTCTTTTTTTTTATCCATTAAAGAGTATTCATGCATGATGCAACGCTTATTTAGTAGCTTAAACATTATGTGTCTTTAACGTTAATAATTTTTTTTTTCAGTGTCCCTTTCTCAGTATTATTCTTAAAACGCGATACCTATATAAATCGTTTAATTTTCTCATACAACTGTTTTTTTCGTTAACATTCACTAATTAACTAAAAATTCACTTTGACGAAACAAAAGGCAAAATAGGAACGCAATATCTAAAATCAGAAGGAATAAATCTAAAATGGTGAAAAGTTCTTCAGAAATTTTAGAAACAAAATAGTCAAAGCCTAAGACAACCCAGCCCATTTGAAGCTCATAAATCCGGCCCATATGATTGGAAAAGGCCCAATCCGGCCCGTTTATGTGGGGCGCAGATTGATCGTTCATGCTGTGGGCCCTTGTAGAAGCTCCTCTTTCTTGAGCATCGACATATAATCCCTCCATTCTTGTTGCTTTTTAAGATGATTTTCCGATCAATAATTCTTGTGCAAGAGTGAAACAAATGGGCCAATCATTCTTACAACTATGTGGGTTTTGGCAAAACCAATATTCGCCTTATAACGATCTTAACCGGTTAGTCGAGGGAGAATACACTAACTTGATCACATTAATTACGTACCAAGATTGTTGGCTCGCTTTGCTGCAGTAAGAGTATTAGAGAGAAGCATTGCTATGGTCATAGGGCCAACTCCCCCGGGAACGGGGGTGATGGCTGAAGCAATCTTGCTAGCCTCCTCATAACATACATCTCCAACCAGCCGATAGCCACGACTGCACGTTGAATCCTGTATTGTATATATCGCGAAGTTCACTATTTATAACTACTAACCATAACAAGAAAGAATCCAAGAAATGTTAAGGAAGTTAGGTTGCACCTCAACAGGATTGATGCCAACGTCGATAACAACAGCACCAGGCTTGATCCAACTGCCTCTTACCATATTCGCCCGCCCCACAGCTGCGATTACAATATCTGCTTCTCTACAGATCTCTTCCGGATTCTTTGTTCTTGAATGGATAACACTAACAGTAGCATCTTCCCGCTATTGAGCAAATGAATATCTGATTATTGTAGTTTTGATCAAATTGGAATTTAGATGAATAGAAGAGTAGTATACTACTTGTAAGAGAAGGGCAGCTGGCGTTCCAACAATGTTACTCCTGCCGATTACAACAGCTCTTTCCCTTGATGGCGACACCATATCTATGCAATAACTCCATACATCCTTTGGGTGTGCATGGAACGAATAGCGGTTCTCTATCCCTCATGGCTAGGAGGCCAATGTTCAGAGGGCTGAACCCATCCACATCTTTCTCAATACAAACAGCATTCAAGACATTTTGCTCATTCATATGCTGGTTGAACAAATGATAGGCTGTCAGAATAGTGATATTTCATAACAAGGTAGCAATAATCAAGAAAATACATGAATTCTTCCAGATATATAGTAACATCTTCTACTTTTTCAACACAGCTATAGTAATACAAACTCTATCTGCATAACAATCAACATATATGTGCTTCAATTTAGAGATGAACCTTATAATTCATAAGAGCCTGACTTACTAAAATGACTTCATGAGTACTTATTCTCAATCGTATATTTTTCACATGTATCTCTAAACACACAAACATATGTACATGTATAATACGAATCTACAAGGGAAATAATGTTGAGATTTGGAGACTTACGGAAGGTAGAGGCAACTGAACAAGGATACCATTAACTGAGGGATCATCGTTGAAGCATGAGATATGCTTAAGGACTTCTTGTTCTGAGGAGTCTTCAGCTAAGTGCA
Source organism: Lavandula angustifolia (assembly GCA_028984105.1). Lineage (NCBI taxonomy): Eukaryota > Viridiplantae > Streptophyta > Magnoliopsida > Lamiales > Lamiaceae > Lavandula > Lavandula angustifolia. Next base: position 6,765,997 of record CM054804.1, on the reverse strand, counting down.
CTTCATATGACTTGATTCCTACTGCATCACATGATTTCTTTTTGTTGCGAACATAGGTTGCGGAATCCTTCCTGTCTCCAACAAGAATGACAGCCAGTCCAGGGACAACCCCAATAGACTCCTTCATTTTCCATATTTCAGCAGCTATTTCGTCTCTGATCTCTTTGGCTACTTTTTTTCCATCAATAACCTTAGCAGAAGTCTCACTGCTAATTGCAGCTGCATGACATCCATTTAACACATAAGCATACATTCAAATAAACACGACAATCTACTTTAGAAATTTCCTCATAGGGCATCCAGAAATTCAGTGCAAGAAATTTCCGCAGGAGAATTTCTATAACTAAATTGATCGAGGAATTTTCAGCGGAAGAACTTTTATAACTAAATTGATGGAGGAATTTCACGAAACATACGAGAACCTCTCAAATACACATGCATAAAAGCTCATCCATAATCAAATAAACACAATTCTATAAGAAAATACATAGATGCGTGAAGTTAAAGCAAATAGCGAAGAGCCGCTCAGAAAAACAAGCGCTCACCATTAACAACAGACGAGTTGCTGCAGGAGGCGTGAGTGTTGATGGTTCTACTCATTCTCAGGAAAGCGGAAGAGCTCCGCGCGGTGCGCACCCGGACGGTGGTCTCAGCGAAAGCTCGGCGAGAGCAGCCATCGGAGGCGGCGGCGGTGCTGAACATGGCGGCGGCAGATGAGGCAGCGGCGGCGGATGCCATCTTGAGACGGAATCTCAGCCCTATGCTTGCTCTTTTTGATCGTAATATGCGGATGAATAAATGCGAATAGGGTTTCTATAATTTATTGATTGGAAAGCGATAAAGTGAATGTAGGCTATAGAACTGGTTTATGGGGTTTTCAATTTTATGATATTTATTTCCTTTGTAACGAAGGCGGACAGGAAAAAGATTTTGCAGGCAACGACGTCGTTTCGTGTTCGTATTTCCTTTTTCACATCTTAGAGAACTTTTACCGCGTGTAAACTCAATTAGGAAAAAGTTTTATACCTACAAGCTATTTTGCATAGCATAGAAGGAAAAAAAAAAACACAAAAAACACACAAAAAAAAAACAAACAAACAAATTATGTTGCGTAGAGACATGATAGGCCTACACGGATATGGGACACAATATTTTGTAACAGCTTAAAACACAACGATTCAACGCGGCATTTGGTGTGTAAAATTAATTAATTTTGTATTTTTTATTAGAATTAGGTGCAACTTATACTTAAACATATGAAATACAGAAATTGGAGCATTGTATCGGTATGTTGAGAATTTCTGAAATGCCCATGTAATATAGCCTAAAGTCATCGAACATTTCTAATACATAAAGATGTATAATTTGTGATACACAAACCGTTCCAATTTTGAGGCACAATAACAAATTTTGGGTTCGAAAATATTTTTTATATGACTGAAAATCTCTACTAGCATACAAACAACACTAGATTAACATATATAACAGATTCACATCTAACAAAATTCAAATGCGTGACTTCTGACTATGGGAATTTAATTAACTTTGAAATTGATGGACTCGAATGCACAATTAGTATTACAAAAGCAATCCAATTATTTTATATTATTATTATATATATTATTATTATTACCCTATATAAGGCGATATTTCAGTTTACTGTTCTGATAAACAATTGTGCTGAACCATTGTTCCTACAAACAGTCACTCAACTTTTTGAGATTACCTCCCATTTTTTAAGTTAAAAAATTACTTCACGCAACCTAAAACTGCAATTTCTTGACGGTGTTTTCCGAATATTTTCTCTCTCTCAATTTTCTAATAGCTCAGACTCATTTGAAAGAAAGAAACTGTAATTTTTTCTTCGTCCATTTCCGTCGTCTACGGCGAAAGAACTTTCCTCGAGCGATTATTATGAGTATTTATGCTTTGGTTTTATCTATTTTCTAAAGTTCAATTATTGGTTTGGAAAAAGGTCTTACCTTGATTTATTATGGGTTTTTTTTTTGGTGGTGTGTTTTGGTTAGAGAAATAGTTCGAATTATTTTGATTGAGTGCAGGAAATTAATGTTTGCCAAACAAATTGGAGGGGAAGGGAAGCATGGGATGCCCAATAGTGCAGAGAGATTAGTATGGCTCACCACTTCAAAGTTTCATGTTATATTATTTGAAACTGGTAGTTCGAAAGTTTTTGGATTCCATCCTCAAAATGCTTTTTTTTCAATAACCAATTTCAAGGTTTAATGCATTTTTTAGCTAATTTACTCTCATACTTTACTAAAAACAGTCTTCATGTGCATTTTTTGGTTCCTTTCCCCATTTTTGTTTTACTATCTTTCTCTGCTTTGAATGTTGAAGTTGATTAAACTATTAGTAATAGTTCGTTTCTCATGGTGCTACTAAACTTAATTGTCCTTGTGCCGAGCATCTAAGACGTCAATAGTTCACCCGATTAATGCTAATTCATGGTTGATTCCTCCTCACTATCCTAGATTCATATCCCATGAACATTTTATTTTGTCACATTTCATTGCTGCTATACGCACTTTCATAGCTTGCAACCTGCATCAAAAAGAAAAATAAAGAATCAACTTATTATGAAAAGTTTAGAACTATTAGTGAGACAATTGTGAAATGAAGAAGCCAATTTGAGACATTAGTTTTCTTACAATTTGAGGAACACGTTGCAAGTGATAGGTGCACAACTGCACATTATTGGTTTTGACTTTTATCCATAGAATATCTTCTCATCTAAAGCCAAGTTAGAATGCTTGACACCGTGCAGTTTTTGCATCTTCAAGAGTGTATGAAGGCCCCATCTTATGCATGAAGGTCATCCATTCTTTTGGTTATACTTCGGTCGAGACTTGAGAATCATTATAAATTCTTGCATGTTCAAATAAAGATCCATCTCAGATCTTTACATTTTCAAATTAAGTCGTTTTGAGGACCATTTCTTAAGATCTGAATTTTACATAATATAATGTAAGGTAGACAAATCTTTATAAAATAGACATGTAACAATTCGTGAAATTACTACGTAAATATGTTATGGGTCATATATGTTTCTACATTTAGGGTTCTAAACAAGTAGATTTCGTGAAACTACTACAATTTTCGAAAAATCTTATTTTGATTGATACTCGGGTATTAAATATGATTTATATTTATTTTGATATTAATATTTGAATTATTCTATTCAATTATTTTTTTAAATATTCTCAGAATAATTTATAAACAAAAAGTCCATAATATATAATATTCGGTTTTGTAGTTGATATAATTTATTTCAAATTACTTTTATATATGTAAATTAATATTTTTATATGTTAACAATCTTTTTATTTGGCTAGACACCTTGCTGGCGCGGTGGGCTATTTCTAGTATTAATATAATTGAGTCCGATTATTTGCTGAAAAAGTTGTACAACCAAAATTTTATGAAGCGGAACGTTCTTCCGCGAGTATCTCTGTACGAACTTTTAGCAAGGGGTTATAAAACTAATGATCTAAGGGAGAATAAAAACCCCATGCTTCTCTACTGGTTTTAACTTTTACCTAAAGAATCATATTGCCAGTGCTCCTTCGGGTAACTGGGTCTCGTCCGATGGGTCGGGCTGGGATTTGGGTTTACTCGTCGTGTGGGAGTGGGAATATCCGTAGCCAAGAGAGCTTCCACTGCTTTCCGACAGCTGCACATCGTGTTAAAATTTCATGTAAGAAAATGAATCAAGAATTCAATATGATTTGCATTAGATATTGTCATATGCATGCATGCCTCTGTAAGCTCGGCGAGGTGGCGGGATCTGAACTCGTTGATTGTAGTAACTATCTCCGACATGGGTAATTTAGCCTGAAAAAAAGTCTCATTTTCCACAATTTCAAGTTATGATAGGTGCAAAAAAGAAGGTTTAACAAACATGTAAGGAGGGTAAAGTTGAGTTGAGTCTATTTTGTAACATTCTTCTTACTTGTGAAAGGACAGCAGCTGCTAATTGCAAGCTGGGCTCTAATGTCTCTGGGACAACCTGTTGGCAAAATTACAGCCGGTTAGTAACAAGAATTTATTATAATATACTATAATTTGGGGAATGCAGTGGCCCCACGAGCACCTCGCTTTATCCCCCTATGCATATGATATGACAAACTCCATAGGACCATAATCCAGACCTTTTTAAAATCTACCCTAAATTGGAGATGAGGAAGGATTGAAGCCGGATTTATCAATCTTATATGACTAAGCTACATACTTTTGGTAGAATATGGAGTAGTTGTGTTATTTGACAAAGTGAAGGGAAAAGGTAGCGATAGAAATATACCGCTGTTGCTCCAGCTTTTTCTAGATTGAGGCCATGATCGACATCGTGAGCTCGGACGAATGTCTTGACATTAGGGAAGTACTTGCTCAAAGCCCAAACAGTTCTGTAATTAGCTCCAGGACTGTCCAAAGTTATTGCTGCTGCACATGCTCTTTCAGCTCCAACTTTATGGAGGACCTGACAAACAGTTCAAAAGATTAGGATCAAATGCCTTTTAAGTTCTAAATTCTAATATACCTAAGTGGATCTCCATTGTTCAATTACCTCTCGACTACCGGCATCACCAAAGTACACTGGGAGGTCGAGTGCACGTCCAACCGAAACTCGATCGCTGAAATTATGAAGGTTAAAGATCAGTATGTATATTGGACATACGGCGAGAATTACCTAAATCATAGTACCTCCTGACATCAAGCGCAACAAATGGGATTAATCGTTCGGAGAGAAGCTGAGCAATGATCTGATTGAAATGGAAGTCGGAGAAATGGCTTTTAGATTCACAGACTAGGTTGGCAATAACCAAGAGGGTTGTTGGTTCATTTTGTACAACATGAATCTAAGACTGTAGAATACCTGGCCAACGCGTCCAAAACCGCATATGATTATATGGTCTTGCAAATCATCAGTCTGAATAGACCAAAGAAAGAATGTATTATAACGTTTTATAAGAGTGCATATAATGGTCATGAACATACATTGTCTGCATTAGATCAAATTAACTAATAGTTTTGGCAGCTGACCTCACTTTCAACAGGCAATAGATTTCGAACATCATGCAGCTCAAACCGAGAGGCTATCAATTGGCCTCCAGCGGCTAACCATGGAGTAAGTGCCATTGAAATACCGACGACGAGATAAAGTAGTGATGACATCTGTGAGGACATTATACCCTGCAATAAAAAGGAAAGAGTTTATGAATACTAGGATGTTTATATGCACTACATTGATTGTATCAGGGCAGACAGCCTAATGATCTCAACATGTATAATTTGTAAGTTTACCTGGTTAACAGCTTCACCAAAGGCTACAAACGCAAATTCGCCACCTGGCGCAAGTAGAAGACCAACTCTTATAGCTGATACGATTGAAACGCCAAAAAGTTTGCCAACAAGAGCAACCAAGATAGTCTTCCCGGCAATTAGAAGCCCTAGCGTTCCTGTAATAACTGGGAAGTTTGAAGCAAGAAGTTTCGGATCGATGGACATTCCAACCTGTGAACAGATTACACCTTCCATAAGCAAAGCACAACATAAAAGAGTTCAAAAAACACCTACAAAGTTGGCAACAATTTACTCTAGAACTACAAAGAGAGTAGAAAGCTGCGAAGCTAAGGAACAAATATCTCAAGTATCAATTAAGAATTCCCGAAAAGGACTCGAGAGAAAATTGAAAATGACTTTGAATTTCAAACCAATAACAGGTTTACAATCCCACGTGCATATGATCATACCGTCATGAAGAAAAGGCCCAATAAAAGCCCACGGTATGGAGCAATATCAGATTCAACCTGCAAGGAGAACTCAGTTTCTGCTAGAAGCAATCCAGCCAAAAATGCCCCTAAAGCCATGGAAAGACCAGCCTGTTTTCAGATAAAGAATGATAAAATATCAAATTATTGTTTGTGAAAACATGAGAGAGCTACGACCAGAGATGCAAATAAGAAGAAAAAAACTACATATGACAAATTTACTTACCCTGGCAGTTAGGAGACTGGTACCTAAGATAACAAGCAGTGTACATGCGGAGAATATTTCTGCATTTTTATTCTCAGCAATTTGCTTATAAATTGGGCGAAGCAGCTGCAAAAGACAGAAAAGGACTAACCAATTTTGTTGGACAGAGTACAATGGGCAAGTGTAAAAGTGCATTTACCGGATCATGAATGTTTAATTTCTTGAACAAAATTATTGTCAAATGACTCTAATTAACTCCGCAACAACGAGTAGAGAATGTTGAAAAATGCCTGAAAGAATAGGATTCTCACCAAGCGTCCTCCTGCTATGATGGCTGAGATGGCAACAGCTGCCTTCACGGCAGCCAATCCAAGAGCTTCAGCAATTGCTTGGAAACCAACCTGGAAAACCATTGAAATAGGGGTAACTAACATAGCACCAACCAAAGTTAAATAGGTTAATCTTTCCACTTGGTAGTAAGAGAGGGTATTCAGATATCCACATAGCACGTATCATGTGGCAACGCATGTCATAATAGAGGTAAGAGATAGGTGTCATAACATACAAGATGTTTTCCTTCAGTTCAGTGGAGTAAAAAAAAAATCAGAATCATTACCCCTCCTTTTGATGAACTAGGTGAAATAAGGGGTATCAGTATAAGCAAAACCACCACTGCCAAATCCTGTAACAAATACAAAAATTCCATAAAAGAAGGCATCTAATAAATAATAATCTAAAATGAGACGTAATCAGGACGACCCCAAAACAGACATCCTTGGGAAGGGGGTGGTAGGGATGGAACATATACAATAGCCCAGTGCTCAGATACCTGGAAAAGTAACACGGAAAATGTAGCTCGCCCATGGCGTGAAGTGCTCTCACCACGTTCTTGCAATACCTACAGGCACCACAAACACATCATATTAACTACTTGGCAGTACTAAGAAAAATATATCTAGTAATATGATGATAACCTAAAGAAAACAAAGAAAATGAAACACAGGGAGTAATTTTTTAATGCAAAAGTAAGAGAAAGGTTATAAAAAAACACCAAATTCTCCAAGAAAAATAGAAAAGTGTACACCTGAAGGACAACAGCAGTTGAGGATAATGCCAGGCCATTCCCGATTACAATTGCAGCAGGACCAGCCAGACCAGCAGCATAATGAGCTAAGAGACCAACAACCGCAGCTGTCACAAGCACCTAAATTCCACCGAGAAATCAGTAACATATGAAAGGATCTTAAGCTTGATGCATGATCATTATAACGTGTTACATTATAAAATTAACAGGATTATGCAGTTGGAAGTCACCTGAGCTGAGCCCAATCCGAACACATATTTCTTCATGGAACTTAGTCTTTCAACAGAGAGCTGTCATATTATAGAGGTTAAATGTCACTAAATATGCACATATAGCTGTAAGGTTAAAGTTAACAGATTTTAGAACAGACCAAATTTGACACGGCTATACCTCAAGGCCAATATTAAATAGCAAGAAGACAACCCCAAACTCAGCAATTGCCTTTGTTCCATGGACATTGCGAATAATTGAGAGACCATAAGGTCCAATTAAGATACCAGCAGCCAAATATCCAAGAACAGGGCTGCCTGCATTTTGCAGCAGAGAAAATATAACTGCTATCATGATATAAAAGCTCTCTGACATAAATATGCAGGATACTTTTGGAAGAGCACAAAATAAAACCAAAGCTACTAAAAGAGCTAGCTGAATTATGTGCCACCTCTTAGGTATTTATTATATACAGTCTGAGCAGGTCAAAAGAATAATAACAACTCACACTTACACACATTGTAATTTGAAAAGGTTTTGCATATGATGGAATCAATTGATTAGATACTGCAAGACCTTTTCATTTTGAAACAAAAACCCATAAGCGATTGTTGGAGGAAACACCCATTCCTCATACCTCCAGGGATTTTCTGGAAAATAGGCACAAACACGACACTTGCAAGCAGTAACCACAGCATGTCAAAGAGGGAAGCTTCTTCCTCGTTTATCTGGTAAATCAAAGAAAAGAAAAAAAAGATAAACCATCTAACTGGAACTGAGACCATGCCCATATCAAATTAAGGACAACAGGTTGAGAACATGCCTCTTGATGAGGAAGCATCTCCATTAGTTTCTTCAGTTTGGCGGGAAGTTTTCTTATTTGTTGGACTAGGGGCTTTGCAGTAGTTGACACTTCATCAATCCCAGTGGTAATGATGTCTGGCTGTTGAAATAGCTGACTAAACCTTTCACCCCGTTTTGCGTAAAAGATAATTCTGCAATCAATTTCAGCAGCATTTGAATTATCAGAATCTTCTCATACACATGGACAGCTGAAGAAGCATAGCATGCATATTGGGTGAATTATTTTTAACTTCACTCATAAAGTCAAAGCATGGATGCAATTGTTTTATCTGAGGGACAAGGTACAAGAACTTTCTAATATAATAGTAACCGTACCCTGCTCCTACAAGTAGTGATCCAAGAACTAGCTTTGGCAGTTGCTTTTTAGCAGACTCCACAAGCTCATGGAAAACTGAACCTGGTGTGAACTCTTCTTCATCTGCCGCAGAAGAGAAGAAAGATGCAGAAAAAAACCGAGATGATTTCTTCAGTAATGCTTTTGGAGCACTTAAAGGAGAACTCTCCTTTGTCGATTCCTTCTGCATTTCATGTACCTTACTTTGAATAGATTTTAACTTCTCCTCATCTGCTTCACTGTCCTTTAGTAACTCCACAGTTAACTTTCCATTTTCTTTGTCACTCTCTTTTGACAAACTTGAATCCTCAGGTTGTCCATCCCGTAGATGTCCGAGTAACTCTGCAGTCTCAACAACACCATCTGTAGGAATTCCTTGAGACACCTCCAAACTGATGGTTCCCTCAATAGAAGAGTCTACATTACCAGCAGCAGAAAGGGCAAGGTTCTTTTCTGCCCTCTGTAATGCTATATCAGCATCATCGGCAAGTTGTGCAGCCTCAAGTTCGTTAGCTACAGCTTGCTCTGCTAAAAGCATAATGTTCGCCACATCTTCCTCTGCTTTAGTAGCCTTAGTCTGTGCCTTCTCTGCAACGGCATTCAATCGGTCCACTTCCTTTTGTAGTTCTTCTTTTCTGCTTTGCACCCTTCTGAGCTCAGCCTCACATTTCTCCAACTGATCTTGACATTCTTTTACATCCTCCCTACAAGTCAAGAGTACTTTCGCTTCACTTGATTCTTCCTTTCCAATATCATCCTCAAGATTAGTTTCTTCAGAAACAATTGAATATCCATTCTTTTCTTTTGCAATCTTCAATGAATCAACAGCCTCACTGAGTCTTTCCTTGGCCAAAGAAAGGGTCAATATTGCTTTTTGAACTTCTTCTTTGGCTATAATCTCTTCATTTAAAATATCTTGGATGTTACCAAGGACTGTATTTACATCATCCCATGCATTCTTAGCTTCGTCCTTGAGTGCTATAGCAGTTTCTGTTAACGTCTGAGCTTTTTCCTCAAACATTGTACTGCTAAGTCGCGCAACTTCTAAATCTTTCAATGCCTTCTGCAAGGCTTCCCTCAGTTCATCTAAGCTAGGAGCCTCAAGTTCTTCTTTCTCACCAATATTCCCAGAGGCATTAGATTCATGGCTGCCCTCATTGTCACCAGTTTTAGTGTCTTCTGCATCTTTGCCATTTCCATTTAGATAAGCTACTGATTCACTTCCCTGACACCGTGACAGAACCACACGCTTTGAAATATTTATAGGACTTCCAGAATTGTACAAGGAAGAACCACTAGAACTATAAAGAGTTCTCAGACTGGATGAACTAACACAACTTGCACAGTTTTTCTTCAACTTCTTTGTTGAGATTGTTTTTGGATAAAGTCTTAGATCTCCCCAAAAGTTTCGATGAATGCACTTATACTTCAAACTACTTGCCAAGTTCAACCGTTTCAGTGGCCTGCAGCCAGCGATTTCACTTCCATAGAGAACATTTGACCGAGACAAACTACATGAAGCATCCATCGTTCCTATTTCAGAACAGAGCAAGTAATCATCAATATTTGCTAAATAGATATTATGAAACTAATTTAGCTTCAGATAAATCTGAAAACATGGAACTAAGCAGCATAAAGAGACATCAATATCCATCAAGTGAATTAGAAATACAAATTGCAATTTATGCTAGTTCTCTGCGTTAGTACCATACTCCGCACTAATGCTACATCATTTTCTACATATGCCGAAAACAATCGCAAATACTTGAATGCTACACATTCAGCTAGTGAATTTTGCAAAACAAGGCCCAGTCAAGCATAGATGTACCGTGTAGGATACGCACTAATCACTGCACTCTCATCAACCTTACACCACCACACAACTTGCAATCGAAATAAAAATCTAAAAAACAATTCAAACACGAAAATCGAATCAATCATACGTTTCTCCTATCTAAACAAAATTAGAATTCACAATCATCAATCTCCAAACAGTCCTAAAATCATATAAACAGTCCTAAAATCATATAAGAGAGGGAGAACAGTAACTGACCGATGAAGAGCAGAAACTGATGCGCGGCGCCGCCGATAAATTGGAGGCGGAAATAGTTAGGTGGGGCGGAGAAAGTGACAGAACTGATTCCACAACGGCCAGTTTGACGGCAGATATTTTTGCCGTCCGCCTTCTATGGCTTCCCCATTTGGCAAGTAGAAATTAAATAAGGAAAAAGAGATTCAAGTTATTTTTATATGGAAATATTGCATTTGGCGGACGGATAAATAATTTTTAAAAAAATCGAAAAATGCGTGGAGTCTGTGCAATTGTTTTTATTTGCCCAACTTTCTCGTGTATTTTGCCCTTTGCACTTCACGTAAAGACTACGTCGTATTTATGCCCCCTCAAGAACCCTAAAATCATAAACACCGTAGGAGTTAGGGCTGCACAAAATTAGTATTTTGATTTTTGACATGACATTTATGTTATTTTTGACAATTAGCGTATGTGAAATTAAATATTATATTATAATTGATGTGAAATTAAATATTATATTAATCAATTGTTATTTTTAGTAAAATTACAATTGAAAGGACAATTGCATCCATGCTTTTAAAATATTCGAGGATGCTGAAAAAAAGATTGAACATCAATTTCACCAATCTTAAATAGAAAATGTGCATGAAAATTCGTTGAGTATGCGAAGAAGAATGTTTATATGTAGTTATGACCAATGAATGAGATTTTTCGGGTATTTTCCTCGCATAATAATTATTTTTCAAGATTTTGATTTGAGTAAATACTCATTTTATTTTGATTTTGCTAAAACCAATACTCGATTACTGTCGTTATAGATAATAGAAATTCAAACATTTTATGATGAGTGAAAATTGTGAAGTTGGTCTATTTGTCCATTAATGCTCCAAGTATCCCTTCAAAAAAAAATATAAAATATTAGCTCACATTTAACTAATAACTTAAATGATGGAAACATTATCCTAGGAATCTTAACATTTCAGGTAGCCCGTGCCAAAGTACATTGAACCTGTATAATAAAAAATAAATAAATAATTAAGCTCTAACTAGCGTGCTTTTTTTTTGTGAAATGTGTAAAAAAATTGGGCTAGTGAATAAATATTATGCTGAAAAATATGGACTTTGTTAACAAATATTATGAAAATAGTTGGATTATGGATAAAATATTATGCAAATATATATTGAATAATGTGAAAAATGAAAGATTGAGCCCAAAATTTTTTTGGGTCCCAAAGCAGTTGGACTATCCCCATTTGTTTAGGAAGGTTGAAGATTTATTCCTTTCGTTCCATTAATTGTGATTCATTTTTTTTTTCATTTTAAATGTGAAATAAAATAAGTGAAATACACACAAAAAAAAAAGATAAGATTGTTATTAATTATAAAAATATAACACTAACTATATTAATTGTAAGTTTGCATTATTTCCCGACGACAAACATATAACTGTATTATGTGGGTAAACATACCATAAACTTATAATCATGCTACATTAGAATTTAGAAACACGAATATTACAAGAAAACAAACAAATTTAACCAAACTATAAAAAATCAAAACAAGATGTACAAAAATACAATAACTAACTCGAAAAAACCCCTGGTTCTATTAATTAAAAAATATATAAAATAAATAAATGGTGATCATCAACACTAATAATCTAGGACTCCTCTTCTGCCTTCTCCTCTGGTTCGGGGTCGCCTGAGTCCGGCTTCGCTTCCTCCTCCTCCTCCGCCACCGTTTCCATTGCCTCGACGGCCGGAATAACCTCATGAGCGTCGTTCTCGGCGGTACTCTTTCTCCCGGCCTCGATCACGTGCTGGTAGTTCCCTTTCTCCATGAACAGCTGCTGGAAGTGGTGCTTGCAGTAGAGGATTCCGTCGAGCGCGGCGTAGGAGGAGTGCGTCAGCGCGCAGCCGCCGTGCGCGCATCGGAAGCACGATTTGTGGAACGATTCGCCCTCCATCGTCACCTAATTTGCAAGAGAGAGAGAGAGAGAGAGAATCCGATGGTCTCAGTACGAGTGCAGTTGCAGAGCTAGGGATTTGAATTTGATCGAATTGGGGCTGACTAAATTTCATAAATATATAAAAAGATTTATTAAAATTATTATGGCTAAAAATATTTGACCTTCTCGAGGGGATATACGGTCTTGTTGCATGCAGGGCATTTCTCTTGAGTTCCGCAGAATAAAGAAGAGAGTTTGCTTGGTTCCCTTTTCTGCATGTAAAGGCGGATACGAAAATATGAATTATGGGACAAAATTTACAATTTCGAGATAGAGGGGTGAAATTAATCATGGGGTACTTACCAAATTAGTATCCTTCTCGTGTTTTCCTGTAATTTATAGAAGCCAAAAATTGATCAAAACAAGTAGAAAAAAAAAATAATAATAATAACTGGACAAAATTATGTTGAGATTGGAAAAGAAATGGATCACCAGATTGAAAATTCTTGCTAAAATTGCCAGACTCCTTAAAAAGCTGTTCAAAATGTGTCTTGCAGTAGAGGACTCCATCCATGGAGGAGTAGTTGCTCATCTGCCATCAAGACTTTGTAAAGTTATGAACAAAATTATCCAAGCCATATTCAAATATGGCCGGCCATTTTGGTTGCAAATAGTGAGAGAGGTTTGGAACTTCAAGGTTGAAAAGGGTTGAAGTAAATGTTTCTAAAAACTAGACATAAAAAATTGGGTTTTGGCACGACACGGGACAAGAATATCAAAACATGCAACATTTTACCATATTTGGATCTGAAAAATCAAGAAAACATGAGAAATTTACCACAAGAGTGCCTTTGCAATGGCTGCATCTGAAGCAAGATTTGTGATAATTTGCTCCATCAGCAGAAAGCAAATCAACGAAATAAACAGTTTTGTCACAAGCCTTGCATTTATCTTGAGTTCCAGTGAATGATGCCATCTTTTCTTTGTTTTTATTTTTATTTTTTATGCCTTAAATCTAAAGAAGAAAACAAAGAATAATCACAATTAGGATCAAGATGGTTGATGGAATTTTTTCCTTGCTATTTTTCAGTCAGCCCGGCAATAGAAATTGCCTAATCTTTTTTCCTGCGTTGAAATGGGAAATTATTAATCCTATTATTGCTCTAACACGTGATTGGATATCCTTGGAGGATTATTTAATGACGTCAAGAAATATGATGGAAAATCCGACTAAACTGGAGGGGAAATAGGCTCATGTTTTTTAGCTCTTCCATTTGAAACATGATTAGTGCCAACTTTTTTTCATTTTTGTTAGTATTTATTATGGTTAGTTATTCTAGTTATAATTGTTCTTACCATGTTTTTTTTTCTTCGATAGTTTCGTGTTTTTCCTTTTTATATATTTAGGAATCCACACCCAGTGGCGGAGCCACATACCCCTACGATTTGATCTATATCTTAAATTTTAGTAAAATTTACATGCATGTCTCCTAGTCCAGATGGTAAAGCACCTGTGCAATTTGTTATAGACCAGCGTTTGATTCTCTTTGCACACATTTTTAACATTTTAGCACCCCTTGTACAAAAACTCTGGCTTCACCACTGTCCACACTTGCTACTTTTGGTGCGGACAGAGTAAACTAACACATAACGATCGGTGGAATTTGCACCGTGCTATTACCATATCTTTCTTCCACCTTTTTCTCGGCTTAGGTGCCTTCATATAGGTAATCTATAAATAAAATCTTCTTTTGACTACTCGAAAACAGACATTGTAAATCACTAAATCCCATATAACCTCGAAAATCTCGAGATATTGAAATATATTTATTTTCCTTTTATCAGTGAAGCAAGCATGAGGATGGCAGTCAAACAACAGAAAGGCAGTCTATAACAATATAATCAAATCATATAATATGACTTGATTATATTGGAGAAAAAAAAAAGCAGTCTAAACAGCTTTCCATTGTCGGCACTAATAACAATGTGACCATGTAAAGATGGGCAAGGCACGTTGAGAGGGACGCCATTTCGCATCCTTGGATTTCTTCAAGAATCAAACATGCAATACATTATTGAGTCCTTGAAGAAGCATAAACCCTAAATTAAACCAAACTTATGGTTCCGTATCACTAATAGATCGAGATATCCAAGACACACCACAAGTAGCGATTACGGGCCCATTTGAAAAAACAAACAGAAAATAACATAAGAAACAGACTCTTGCTCAAAATGTGATCAAATTGTACACGAATCAATAAGTAAAGACAAACTATGTATTATAAAGAAAAGGAATATCCATGACATAATCAAATATACAATATTTTACTATGACAAGGTCAATAAGTTGGACAGACCCTCCTACAGAAAATGCAGATACCACAAGACTCCAAGAAAAGCACAATCATGGCTCATATTAAAACAATATACATTATCTAGGAAGTGCAGCAGCATAGAATGGACCATCTTTGCCTGTCATGCGCTGCCAAAGATGTGATAAACTATTCACAACTCAATCGATTCTGCTTCGCATAACATAAAAGATAAAACACGTAAGACGAAGAAACAACATAGTTTACGCGATTAGGATATCAAACGGATTGTTATATTAATATACGTGGTGCTTTGTCCCCACCCCAGAAGAAATACAGCACATACACAGTGTCATAGTGAAAACACCTATAAAATAGAGTATGTAAAGAGGTTGCTACTAGCAGGTGAGTAAAGAGACAGATTCAAAGCATGGAGGAAGATGGGTTGAGGGCAAAGAGTTTCCGGTATGAAGGCTACAATACTAGAAGGGTTTTCCTGAGGAGCTATCCACTTCACTGGGGCTCCGAATCTGAAGCTGAAGAGAGCGTCGACGCAGCAGCTCCAGCTGCTAAGTTCAGCAAGGAAGAACCTGCAGAAGTTACAACCAGAGCTTATGGAAAGAAACCAATTAAGAAGATAATTCTTGCAATTGTTCAATGGGGAGAGGAGAGGGTCATAGTTTTCAGAAGGTTCAAGCATAAGATCACAATTTATGTTGTTAATTGTGTGCCTGCTAGTTCAAAGTTCCTACTGCATTGATATCAGTTAAGTGAATCTTTTTTACTGAAACAGCTGATGTTTTAGACATGATGGTGAGCATCTTGTGTACATGCAAAATATAAACCATTGGTCTATTACAGAACACTTGTAAAGGAGATGGTTAGAACCATAGAGTGATTAATCAACTTGTAAGGAGTCTCTACTCCAGGCTCATTCCAGGAAAAAAGAGCACTTTCTAAAGTGCTGAATTTGAATTAGCATCGTAGTTTTCCACAAAACAACTTTGCATTAGACATGATCCTATTACTTTAGTGGACTTCTAATAAAAGAACAAAAGCATTTAGATCTTACCAAAAATAAGGTTTTGGAAGAAACACTAGAAAATATGTGCAACATCTTCCATACAATTATAGAACAAAAATGCGACATGGTAAATTCATGTAGTAGAACAAAAGCCACCATATAAAGTGCACTAGTGTCTTATGAATCTCGAATCATTCAGCTGTATTATAGATGAGATAATCAGTATAGCATGATAAGATCATTGGAGCTCACAGTTAACATACAGATACCCCTGTTTAGAAGAAAATGATCGAGACCCCCATTGAGATGCACACGACAGCCACCCAAGGACTGAGTCTCTCACCTGTTTAACCGAATCAATTTTCACTAGGTCAGAGTTGGCAAACATCACTATAACCTCAAGTAATGAAATATAAGTAATAAACCACTTAGTTGGAAAATCTAACCCAGAAGAGTATAACTTTTAGTGATCTTAAATCGAAAATAGAAAATGTGGAAAAATAAACCAGAAAGTCCATATACTTCCCAATTTTATATAACTCGAGTCCTGATCACTTGCTTATCTTAGAAGATTTGTTCCAAAAGATGTGTGCGCAAAAATAATTGCATGCTACTGAAAATTTTGAATTATGTACTGAACAACTGAATCCTACACTCAAATACTCTACAAGTTATCTGTATCAAATTATACCTATTCTAGCAGCCTTCCAGAAAACACCTCGAAACCTGCCATACCAACACAACATCAGAATGGAATTAAACTCATATTTATGAAGATCACAACATAAGTAGTCCCAATTAAACACATAGAATGTAGATCACATAGAAGGGCCAAGATATGAAGAACCAGATTTAAAACAATACAATGGAAATTTTTCTCAGTTGCTATTTGACTAGATGTTATGCAAAGTCAGATAAATGAACAAGATCAGATAATCATCTTCAGTTCCAGTAATTAGATATACTCCAACAACCAAATTTCTGCATAACTCTTGAACTTGAAAACTATCAACCAGCGCGAACAAGCTTACCCTGTTCTCTGTTCAAGAAGTGCGGGAAATTGCATCTTCACATATGTGCAGGCACATATTCCCAACAACACTACTGTCAGGAACGAATGAAAATTGAAGAGAGCTGACTGAAAATTCATTAACCATAACATCAGAACCAATCCTTATGCAGCCACGACAATTTAAATTACACTGTTACTCAAATAACATGAAATCTCCATAAAAACATCGTACCATGTTCAAACGATCCTAGTCGAGTTATTTTCCTGCCACCGAGTAGTACAAGGAAACAGAACAAAAACATAGGGTTAGATACAGCTGATCGAATCATCAAATTCAGAAAACTGAGTGCAAATTAGTGAGAATTCACAAGTTCATGAGCAATATCTAGATCGAAATTACAGCAAATTCGCGTCGGCGATTCCAATTACGACGAAATTCCGACTCTTCCCCCCGAGTTCAGCATCGGAAAACGCTTTGGTATTTGTTTGTGTGCGAGTAAGGAAAGATTACGGAGTTTTCAATCACTTAAATTTTCTAACTTATAATTTAAAAGTTGATTTTGAGTGTTTCAACAATTTAAATTCTTCAAAATTTTCTATATTTAAGTTGAATAAGTTAAAATTGATAAGTTGGTTTTAATCAACTTCTCTAGCTTAATAACATATTTATAATTTTGAATAAGTTATGATTTGACATCTTACTTATAAATATTAAAATAAGCTACTACAGTATAAATTTTGCAAACACTATTTTTTCAACTTTTTCTTCTTTTAAACGGTTTTTGCAAACACATTTCAAATTCTCTAATAAGTCACTTTTACTAACTTCTCCTTAATTTAAGCACTTAAAAAAAGTTTAAGCGGTAGGTTTAAGCGACAATGGACTATTGACGAAGACAATGCCCTTGTAGAAGCTTTGCGTGAGTTATCCGTTGATCCGCATTGGAGATATGATAGTGGATTTATGAATGGTTATATGCATGAATTAGAGGCGAAGCTAGAAAAGAAAATTCCAGGATGTGGATTGAAGGTTTTTCCTCATTGATTCTTGGTTGAAAAGGAGAAGATATTTTGTTCAAAATTTACTTCGTGAGAACGCCGTTAATAACAACAATAACGGGCGGTGATGACTTGTTGTTTTTTTATTTATTTTTGGATCATGGTTTGTAATGACTTTATTTTATTTTTCTTTGGATTTGTAATTGAATTTTATGCTAAATTTTATTTATGTTTGGATGTCGAATATTGTATTTCTAGTTTTTAGAGATTTTACCAAGTTTCTATTTTTTTAGGCTATTTTTTAAATTTTATGTATATAAAAAATTCGAATCCCCTTGCATTCACCAAACAGTAAAAAAGGGAAGGAAAGGGAATCGATTCCCTTTTCTGGATCCGAACCAAACAGGATGGTAAAAATGTAATCATTCAAAAACCTTTCTTTTCCCTTCCTGATTCCTTTCCACTTGTCGAACCAAACGGTCCCTTAGTTGATCAGTTTGTTTTCCAGACATTTTTTTCAGCCTAGCAAAATCCTTCATTATGTATACGTAATAACATGCAAATCAATATAAACGAGCTTGTGAAATTCGAATTTACTATCCTAATATATATATATATATATATTATACATTATAAGACAATTTAATCTACCGCTACCTCACATAAAAAATTGAATTTTTATAAATGGTAATTTCTTGAATTAGCAAAATCTTTTTTCTGATAGTTAATAATAAGAGCGTCCTTAATTATGGAATATAAACTTATTAGTCGTTGGAACTCGTTTACATCTAATAAGAAATTTCGCTTAAACAAAGGGAGGGTACAAAAGGTTGAACTTTATCCAAAAGGAAATACACTCCAATCATCCCACGCACGTTCCAGACATTTATTTTCTGTCTTTTTGAACTTCAAGATATCTGAATTGGTTTCTGGGCTCTCTGCTCTCCTCGCAATCGCTGAAACAATTTCTACTCTCGTCTTGTCTCTTTTGCAATTTCTTGATTCACTCAGGTAACTTTAACTTGTCTTTTTGGAACATAATTCTGATGTTTTATTGGTTAAATCCATTGTTTCATTCTTTCTGCGTTGGTAAACTTGGATTTTTCACACGAATAAATATATATATTTATATCCTTATGTGGTTGGATTGAGTTAATTTTTTTGAGTTTCTTGAGTGCTGCATGTCATAACAATTGGGATTGCTGTAATATCTTGGTAAAACTCAAATATTTATAATGCCTTTGAATGAGAAAGTAGACACAATCACATAATGTTGCAAGTATGTGGAAAATAGAAGTCTAAAATCAGTATAAGCAATACTTATGCCTCTTTGAAAAATTGAATTTCTTATATAGACATTTTTCCAATTTATCTCCAGATGTGAATGTATGGTGAAGAACTAACATGTCTACCCTATCTCTAATATCTTGGAAATCTGGACTAACTTGGCACTATTCAAATGAGTTCTTGGCTGGTGATGTTCATGGAAGGTTTCATATAAATTCGAGTGGCTTCCAGCTGAAGGATTTCAAACACTCAAGGCAAGGAAATGGGAAGAATTTTCATGTTGTGGCGGGCGTTAGGAAAGGGAAGAAGCACGACTACCCGTGGCCAGATGATATTGATCCGGACAGCAAGACGCCGTTAACTTACCTTTCATACTTCAAGCCTCTTGAAGACAGGCCTAAACCTGTCACACTTGCTTTCAAGAAGCCCTTGATTGATTTGGAGCAGAAGATCATTGAGGTTGTATGGTTTTCCATGAGTCGAAACATTAAACTCCGGTTTTATTTCATTTGTATAATGTTATTTTTTTTTTTGTGTGTGTGTATAAGGTTCATAGAATGGCTGATGATACTGGTCTAGACTTCACTGATCAGATACATGCTTTGGAAATGAAGTATCAGCAGGTAAATGTGAAAGAATATCATTGATTTGTCTGATTTATGATTAAAATGTGTGTTTTTTTTTAATGATTCCTGAAAAAAAAAATCAGTTCTGCTTCCTAATTTGAAGTATTCTGTGAAAGAATCTAATTAATTTGCCTTCTATGGTTGCTGCACAGAAAGAATCGTTTTACTTCCTAGTTTTAACTATTTCTAGCATTCTTTAGGCTCTTAAGGATCTATATACACATTTGACTCCCATCCAACGCCTAAACATTGCTCGACATCCCAACAGACCTACCGTGCTTGATCATATCTTGAACATCACAGATAAGGTGCGTCTTGATCTTTTTTTCTTGTAATCAAGGTTTCTATTTGTACAAATGATGGGGATTTAGACTTACTGAACTTGTTCTTGAAAAAGTGGGTGGAACTCCATGGAGACCGTGCAGGTTACGATGATCCAGCCATTGTGGCCGGTATAGGAAGCGTAGAGGGCCGGAGCTACATGTTCGTCGGACACCAAAAGGGGCGGAACACCAAGGAGAACATCATGCGCAACTTTGCAATGCCGACTCCTCATGGGTGAGTTTCTTGTGCCGTTTTGAGAGCAAGCAACAATACTTGAGTTATCAACCCTTTTCACATGGTGTTCAATTACTTATACTTGCAGGTATAGGAAGGCTTTGCGAATGATGAAGTATGCTGATCATTACGGGTTTCCCATTGTTACATTTGTCGATACTCCGGGAGCCTTTGCTGATCTCAAATCCGAGGAACTGGGACAGGTATGTCGGGCCCTTAGAGATATTATCGAATTAAACGGAGGATATGATTGTGTAGAATATAGCTCTTTTATCTTAGTAACACAATTACAATTATGTGATTAGATGAGATTATATTAAAAGTTGTCTTATCAAATCACAATTAATTACTTTTGCATGAAAGATATAAAACTCCCTAAATTGAGGCAAGCAAAACAAAATAAGTAAATTATGCACAAGTTGGAAGATGTTGTACAAGATTCTGTAGGTCTATGGAATATTTAGTACTCCCTCCGTCCCATTTCACTTGTCTTGTTTCTTTTGGGCACGGAGATTAAGAAGAGTGGGTGGTTGTGTGTAGATGAGTGTGTGATTGTGTGTAAAGAGGTAGGCCCCACAAAGAAAAAGTGGTAGGTTGTGTAATGATTAGGCTTCCTTTTTTGGAAACTAGACAAGTCGAGCGGGACAGCCAAAAAAGGAAAACTAGACAAGTCGAATGGGACGGAGGGAGTATTTTCATAATCAAAATCAAGATCAAATCTTTGTAGGGTGAAGCAATAGCTTTCAATTTGAGGACAATGTTTGGCCTAAAAGTTCCAATAATCACAATAGTAACCGGTGAAGGAGGTTCAGGTGGTGCTCTTGCAATTGCTTGTGCCAACAAGTTGTTGATGCGGCATTCTACGTTGCAAGGTGAAAAATCTTTAAGACCTTTGCAACTCACCTTTTATCACTATAAACGACCTTCTCTCTTGTCAGTCCTGAAGCTTGTGCTGCTATATTGTGGAAGTCATCCCAGGCAGCTCCAAAGGTATATGATTCGATCCTCGAAAAAGGGCTGCATTCTTTGTTGGTGTAAGAATAAACAAGCTTTCTTTGTGAAATTGATTAGGCAGCTGAGAAGCTGAGGATCACTGCTCAAGAATATTATAAGCTGAAGATAGCAGATGGGATTATTCCTGTAAGCAGGCTTATCTTATTAATAGTTTCATTACGACAATATCTTGATTCATATTTAAACATAATCGAAAAGATTTAGTAAAGATGCACGATAAATATAGGAACCTCTTGGTGGTGCACATGCTGATCCTCTGTGGACATCTATGAGGATCAAAGATGCCATTCTGGAGCAAATGGAGGTAAACTGGTAATCTCCATTGTTTTTGTAAGGGAGGTAAAAAAAAATTACCGTGTGTTTATATAAGAATTCGTAAAAATACCTCGTGTTTGTTTTATTGCAAAAAACACATGCGTTCTTAAAATTGTTGTACAAAAAAACCCATCTCGTCAAAATAACAACGCGTGTATTTCAATTGCCGGACAAGATTTTTACATTTTTTGCTGATAATATACAATGTCATCTACAATGTGCATAGCATGTGTAATTTTGATAAATTCACAAGCATAAAATTTTGACATTATTGCTCGCACATCGAGTCGTTCCACTATTGGTTCTTCAAGTCCTTGTTTTCTCCCAATTCTTATCAGTGTAAAAAGGTTCTGTATCGTCTAGTTTAGTAATTTTACTTAGAAACTAATATTGTTAAAGATTTAAGGGTGATTGAGATAAATACTCTGTTAATTTTGACGGGAGAGATTTTGGTGCAACACTTTTAAGAACACACGAGTGTTTTTTTTTAAATAAAATGAACATAAGTAGTTTTTTCGAATTTTCACTTTTACACATGATATTTTTTGTCATTTTCCTATTTTCGTACTCCAATTTTTTTCGATATCCTTAACTCCCTCGATGCGGGAGCTAACGAGTATGAATACGGAAGAGCTACTCGAACACGAAGGCTCAAGTTCCGGTCAATAGGCCTTGTGGGATGCGAGAGAGGGTTTCGAAGTAGAACCCGAGAGAAAGCGCAACATGAAACAATCCGAGGTAAATGCACTGAAATTTGCTGATATAGAATCTGAGCTTGATGATCTCAAGAAGACACTACTTGAGTCTAAGGGGCCGACGGATCCAAATGACAAATCAAAGACTCGAGAAACTCGAAGAAGATCTTGATCAAGAGATGACAAAGGCATTCATCTCAATGAGGTTGATTGATCAGATTGAGTCTCTTAACTTAGAGTTGGCTAAGTCCTCAAATTCTGATAAAGCCATGAATAAAGATATGAAGGAGAAGGCAGATAAGATAGTGCAAGAATTCAAGAGAAACTTATCGCGCCCGGACGCGTATCTTGGCCTAGAGAAGAAGCTCCAAGCGATTAGCACTGTTAGCAAGCTTCTTGAGGTTAAAGAAAACAGTGAGAAGTTGAAGAGTGAACTCAACAAGAAGCTTTCCTCCATCATAAAGCAGAAAATGGATATTCTAAAGAGGGCTAGAGAGAATTTTTCGAGTGGCGTTCGGTTAGATGAGAATCTTGCAATGGAAGTTCAAGAAGCTAAAGAGGAGTTAGAGGAGGCTTTAAGATCAGCTAGTTTGGAAATTATGGGAACTACCAAAAGGGAGAGGCTGAATCCACCTCATGAAGTGAGAGAAGAGATAGTGAGGATTAACAAAGATATCAAGAAGGAAATTGAAAAGATTGTAGATGAGAAGGAACTTAGTTGGAAGATTGATGAGATGAGAGAAGAGGCTGTGAATGATTCTAGTTCAGAGAAGGTGAAGAAGCTTGAAGCAGAGATTAAGGAAATGATTGGTGATGTACTTTGTGCTAGCCCTATTAAGGAGAGGCTTGAGAACTTAAGGCTAGAGGAGAATGTTATTCCGGATAACGGAAGGTGGTGAGGAAATTTGAGTCTAGTTATACATATGCCTTGTATGTATCATCAACGTCGATGATGTGAAAACGTTTTTTTGTAATTATCATGTTATTGATTATGGAACACGGGTTTTAGATTTCTGATTCTGAAACCCTCTTTCATTAACTCCTTCATTCACTCCCTTGAGTTTTGATGTATTAGTGGGACATTTTGGTTCGGATAACGGAAGGAGGTGAGAAAGTTCAAGCCTAGTTGGTGGAGTGGATGGGGTTTAGTTATGCACACACCTTGTATGTATTTTGATAAGAAAGAAGGCAAGAAAGACAAGGCCCTGATGGTCTACCAACGGCGGAAGAAAGCAGAAGCAGAGGAAACAGAGGAGGAAACAGAGGAAGGAAAATAAGGAACATATGCTGCGTGGCCCGGGATCTTACTCTCTATTTTGTTACTTGTCTGGCCACTGTTTATTTATATTTATTTATGTAGTTGAGGGCCTGCGTGTCCGTTTGCTACTGGCCGGGTGTGGCTTGTGTGACGGATATTTATAGCTCGTTGTTGGACTGTGTTAGGTAGCTGTTAATTTGTGTAAAACACTTTCTCGGCTGTGGAGAGTTGCCCTACTCTCGGAAGGGGCTCGGTTTCGTTCAGTAATATTATTGTGTTATCTATTCTGTGTTATTCGGATCTTGTCTTGCGTGTAATCGAGAGGGCCGGTAAGATATCGGACCACTTGGTATCAGAGCACGATTCGGGCGGTATGACGAACAACACCAAAAGAATCGAGGATTTGGGGGCTACGGTGAAAGGGAATACGTCCAGCCTGCAAGCTCTTAACGAACAGATCTCAGCCTTACGGGAATCACAAGAGCAAAACGTGGTCTTCCAGACCGCAATGTTGAAGGCGCAGGAGGAGATGGGGAAAGTGTTAATGCTCTAAAACAAGGGGAAGAGTAAAGAAGGGGAAGAGAAAACACAACAGGAACAACAAGGATACCACTCACAACATGAAGCGGAGTACGAGGAGGGACGTTATGTGCGCAATCATGACTTCAAACAGCACACCTCGGAACACAACTCAGAATGGGGGGAATACGAGTATAAGCAACGGCATCCTGAGCGGCGTGGCTACGACCGCTCGGACCACCGACCACGGAGGGTGGAGTTAGCGAGTTTCAACGGGATCGACCCCGATGGGTGGCTAATGCTTATTGAGAGGGGGTTCAGGGCGAATAGAACACCTTACGAAGACCGTTTCGACACCGCCGTGCAGACGTTGGAAGGAAGCGCATTGAATTGGTTCCATTGCATGGAACGACTGCGCCCGATCCATACGTGGGAAGAGCTCCGAGCAAGAGTGTTGACGGAGTTCCGTTCGTCTCAGGGCGGCGATCTTTATCAGCAGTTTTCCGCGGTGGTGCAACGGGGAACGGTGGCGGAGTACATCGACGAATTTCGAACCCGTGCGGCGCCATTGACGGAGCTTAAACCTAAGGTGGCTTTGGGAAATTTTATTCATGGGCTGAAGGCAGACATTAGGGCGGAGGTTCGGTATAACGGGCTAAGCGATTTGTTTGAGGCTTTCAAGCAGGCCAGAAAGGTAGAGGAGAAGGAACGAGCCCAATATGAAATAAAAACCAACAGGCCCAAAGATACAATTAAAATATCCAGTCAACTTTCGTGGCCGACTAATTCTGGAGATAACCCACACACGCGGCCTAATGTGGGAAATAGAAGCTCGTTTTCACCATCCACTACGCTCCACAAATCGCCGGCCGCAACCAGCGACCGGCAATCCACTAACCGGCCGGAACGGCGGATGACGGATGCCCAGATGGCGGATAAAAGACGAAGAGGGTTGTGCTATAGATGCGACGATAAATGGCACTTCGGACATAAATGCCGAGTAGATTGCCAAGTAATTTTGATAGATGAGGAAGGGGATGATGTGGGAGGAAGCGAGAACGACGCCGAGGATGACCATATTGCTGCCGACACGGTGGCTCTGGACGTAGAGGCAGAGGTCTCTTTGAACTCAGTTTCAGGGGTGACCTCACCTAAAACCATGAAGGTAAAAGGGGAAGTTTGGGGAAGGGAGGTGGTGGTTTTAATCGACTGCGGTGCATCCCATAATTTCATATCGACGGCATTGGCACAAGATTTGGGAATTCCCAAGGCGGGGAAGGCGATCTATAGGGTTCGGATGGGCAACGGGGCTCCGGTGTTGTGCCACGGGCTGTGCGAAGGGGTAGAGCTTCATTTAGGAGAAGTTGACGTGAGGGACGATTTTATTCCGTTGCAGTTGGGAGGGGCGGATTTGATATTGGGTATGGCATGGTTAGAGGGACTGGGAAACTCCCATCATTACTGGAGGGAGAAAATTATGGAGTTTGTGATTGAGGGTAGGTTAGTTCGGTTGAGGGGGCAGGAGTCGGGAGCGAAGGACCGGGGGGTTGATCGGGGAGTGTTGCAAAGCGTGGAGTGCTCGACGGGAAAAGGCACGGCTAGTAAGGGTAAGACAGAGGGCAGGGAGGGAGTGCAGCGTGTGTTACGCGATTTTGCGGCGGTTCTGGCAGATCCTAGGGGGCTTCCCCCCTTGAGAGGACATGAGCATGGGATTGAGCTCAAGGCGGGGAGCGAAGCTGTTAGCGTGAGGCCGTATCGCTACCCTCAATTTCAAAAAGGAGAGATCGAGCGCTTGATTAGAGAGATGCTAAATTCTGGAATTATTCGGAGCAGCCAGAGCCCGTTCTCGAGCCCCGCTATCCTCGTAAAGAAGAAGAATGGGACATGGCGGTTCTGTGTCGACTACCGGGTTTTAAACCAAGCAACAGTGCCAAATAAATTTCCGATACCGGTAATCGATGAGCTGCTAGACGAACTCCATGGAGCCGCGGTATTCTCGAGGTTGGATTTGAAATCGGGATACCACCAAATACGAATGAAGCCGGAAGATATTCACAAGACGGCCTTCCGAACGCACGATGGGCACTATGAATTTATGGTAATGCCGTCGGACTGATGAACGCCCCGGCCACTTTTCAAAATCTTATGAATGACATTTTTCGACCTTTCCTGCGGTTCATCCTCGTGTTTTTTGACGACATACTCATTTATAGCAAGGATGAGATGGATCACGAGGGGCATTTGCGGGTGGTTATGGCAACATTGGCAAAACACCAGTTATTTCTCAATCAAGATAAGTGCGAATTTGGGAGGCGGAGTTTGTCATATTTGGGGCATTCTATTTCGGCAAATGGGGTGGCAGCCGAGAGGGATAAGATCAGCGCCATGCTCGAGTGGACGTCTCCCCGAACAATCAAGGAGCTCAGGGGTTTTTTGGGACTAACCGGCTATTACCGGAAATTCGTCCAGGGTTATGCCAGCATCGCAGGACCCCTCACTGCACAATTAAAAAAAGGGAGGTTCGCGTGGGGCGCAGAAGCCGAGGGCGCTTTCCGAGCACTGAAGACAGCGATGGTATCGGTTCCGGTATTGGCGATGCCCGACTTTGAGAAAACTTTCATCGTGGAAACGGATGCGTCGGGGTACGGGTTAGGCGCGGTACTCATGCAAGATCGGAGACCGATCGCCTATTTCAGTACGGCGTTGAGTGTTCGAGATCAACTGAAATCGATCTACGAAAAGGAACTAATGGCGATAGTGAAGGCGGTTTTGAGGTGGAATCATTATTTAATGGGGCGACATTTCATTGTGCGAACCGATCAACTGAGCTTAAAATTCTTATTGGAACAACGGGTGGTGGGTGCGGAATACCAAAGGTGGATGACTAAACTCTTGGGATTTGACTTCGAAATCCAATATCGCTCCGGGGCGAGCAACAGGGTAGCAGATGCTTTATCTCGAAAAAACAGGGATGTGGAGTGTACCGTGGTGGAAGCGGGGACGTGGGAGTTCTGGCCCGAGCTCAAGGCCGAGATGGAGGTCGATCCATTTCTTACACGCATGCGACAAGACCTCGCGAAAGATGGGGACGCACACTGGGGATTTTCCTGTGAGCGAGGGCTGCTATATTACCGCGGCCGATTAGTGCTGCCCAAGGGGTCGCCGCTTATGCATAAGATCTTAGCCTTGTACCACGATTCTCCGATTGGCGGGCACGAAGGAGTAACCAAGACGTACCAGCGCGCGACGGCGGAAGTATACTGGCAAGGTATGCATCAACACATTCGCGACTACGTTAAACAGTGTGATGTGTGTCAGCGCCATAAAGGCATCACTATGGCCCCGGCGGGACTCTTGCAGCCTCTCCCGGTTCCGCGCCAAGTATGGGATGATGTCACGCTCGACTTTATCGAGGGCCTGCTGATGAGTGGTTTTTATACCATCTCATCGTGTTCTTTTTAGGCTTATTTACATTGTTTTCCATTCATTTTTAGCTTTTGTTTTGCTTGAAATCGTATACTTTCGATGGTTTTTGGTTTTGTAGGTTTCTCACGCATTTTAAGCATATTTGGTGGTATTTGGCACCAAAATGAAGAAACCATGACCATTGATGCATTTTTGGCAAATATGGAATTGCTTGGATGAAGAATGGAGAGGATTTGAAGCCGGATGTTGACGAAATCGTGTTTCAGAGCTCATGTATCAAGGCACTTGGAAAATCATGTGGCCGGTGGATCTAACGATCTTAGAATCCGATCTCCACCGTCCACATCGTAGTTCCATGTGTTAGGAACATCTTGGCAAAGTTTCGTGGCGATCCAACGGCTAACGAAGGAGATATCGCGTTTTTCCCAAAATGCGACAGTGCAGAAAAACTGTTCGGCCGTATTGTTAAGGACCGCGGTCCGCATTTGTGAGGGACCGCGGTCCTATGCGTTCTGACCCAAAAAAATTGCAAAGTCAGTAGGGGTCGGACCGCGGTCCGCCTTTGCACTGGACCGCGGTCCGCGTCGTCTGCAGCCCAAAATCAGTCTTTTTTCGGCCCGAAACCTATATAAACCCTTCCGGACTTCTTTCCTTCGACCACACACCATATTTTTCGACCTTTTCCAGCCCCCAAAGCAGAGAAACACCCAAGGCATCCCTCCGTTGAAGATTCAAGACGAAGATTGAAGACCACAACCCGAGAACCAAGCGCGAGGATCAATCCGCTAGATTCTAGGTTGTGTTATTCCTTCTCAGTTTTGTTTAGGGCTTTTGATACTTATTTTCCATGGATTATTTTTGCATCTTTTGTGATTATTTTCCTACGAATATGAGTGGCTAAATCCCCTTGTGTGGGGGTTTAGCAGGATCTATGTTTTTTATGAATTGATTCAGGCCCTAGTTTTTCAATGAATGAATTGTTTTGTTTCTTAATTGTTGAGCCTGCTTTTGATTTCTCTATGATTCTTTAATGTGACTGGCCATCATCTTAGATAATTATAGAGAATATAGGTAATAGATAATACGGCGCATCATACCCGGTTATTTATTTAGACCTGCAATTAAGTGTCTAGATTGTCACCATTGGTTTGGGATAGTTTAGATGGTTCCTTAAATCCTTGAGCATGATACGATCCTTAGGTTCATGATATGATCACTTGATTGACCCTTAGGATTATAAGTTAAAGATCTCCCGCCATCATACGGAATCCCTAGAGCCTTAGTGGATGAACCAACAAAATAAATTCATAAATGTTAGCTAGAGAATGGGAATGAATCGATCATCTTAGGCATAGTGATTGCTAAACCTTCGCACTCTTCATCAATCTTGAAACCACACCCATTAATCCAATTTGCTTCGCTTTTACTTGTTTTCTTACTTTCTTGCTATTTTAATTCCGTAGTTTTAAATAAATCAAACCCAGTTTAGGACCAAGTAGATAGCGAAATAATTAGGATAATTAGAACCCAGCTGAGTCCTTGTGAGATCGACCTCGGGAGTTGCTAGATTAGGTACTATACCGATTCGTGCACTTGCGAGAATTATAATTTGTTCATCAAGTTTTTGGCGTCGTTGCCGGGGACTCAGTCGTTTTTATTATTCTTTTTACTAGCTGTTTATTTGTTTAGATTTTTTTTTTTTTTTTTTTTTTTTTTTACGTTGGTTACTATTTCTTCTTTTCTTTACTGTGTCGAGTCTTACTCTTTGAGTTTTCTGTAGGTTTATGCACGGTATAAGGTCGCAAAATCCGTAACTTGCGCCTTTTATCGATAACATACACGTAGTAGGGACTCGAGTTACGTGGAAAGAACGGAGAAGACAAAATTGAAATGGAGCGAATTGAGAACAATCCCGAACCGGAGAGGTTGCAGGGGAGACTACACAAGGCCGATACTTGGAGCCAATACCACCCGCATCGTCCTAGAAGAGACCGCAAGGAATTATGATCTCGAAGCCCATCTACTACCATATGCTACCATCTTTCTACGGGCTAGCAACCGAAGATCCTCTTGCTCACATGAGGGAGTTCTATGCTACACTCGGGGACTATTCCTCTCGGCGGGCTCACTACTGATCAATTGGGGAGACCGATTGTTTCCCTACACTCTGAAGGATAAAGCCAAGAATTGGTTGCACACACTGTCTGCTAATTCTTTGGGGACAATGGAGGACGTGTTCAAAGCATTCACGGAGCGATACTACTCCCGAAGCAAGAGCCACGAGTTGAGGCAACAGATTGCTACTTTCTCCCAATTTGACAATGAGACATATCATGAAGCTTGGGATAGATTCAAGGGACTCCTCATCCAATGTCCACATCATAATTACCAGGTTGCGATGTTGAATGAGTTCTTCTACAATGGATTGCTTTTGCCGTGTCAGATTATGGTTGATAACATGGCCCCCGGAGGCATTCTTGCGCTGACCCCAAGTGCATTGCATGAGCTTTTTGAGACGTTGAAGGCTCGTTCCGTATTAAGAAGTCAGAGTGTGAGACAACGTGGAACGCAGGATGTACGGGCTGCATATACGGATGATACTATTAAGGAGCTTCAACTGCTTAGACAAGAAATCAAGGAGCTCAAGCCGAGACAAGTGCAAGCCCCGAAGATCTGGCGAGGTATGTACCATTTGTGATGATCCACAACATTCAACCGCCCAATGCCAGTTTAATATCATCCACAATCAATTTCAAGAGGAAGAAGCTAATTGGGGACAAGGCCTAAGACACCAAGAATGGGAAGAGAGAAGGCAATATCAAAGGCCGCAGCAAAATTTTATCCATAAGCAAAGAAGGATACAATCCTAACTACAAGAATTACCGGGATTATGGAGGGAGGAATGCCATTCCGCAGCAGAACTTTGGAGGCACATCATCTTCTCGCCCTCGGCCCAAAGATTGAGGACACCGACAAGAATTCCATTGCTATCTTGCAAGACACCTTAAACTCCTTTATGAAGAGTTCTAAGGAGCAAATGGAGACCCTTACCACTTCTGTCAGAAACGTGGAAGCCAATTCCAACAATTTGGGAACTCAACTTGGCCAACTAGCACGGGAAGTCGCTTTGCTTAAAATGCAACAAGGGGAACTACCAGGACAAACACATCAAGCAAAGGCTCTCCATGTGTTGAGAAACGGCAAGGAGATTGAAAAGCCGATTACATTCCCGAAGACTCGCTCATTGAGGAAACATCCAAGGGAGATGGCGTAGTCGAAGAGGATGAGAAAGCCTCGATCGAAGAAGACAAAGGTAAAGAGAAGGATCTTGTAGAGAAATCCGCTTTACACAAGGCGAGTAATCCATACAAGCCTCCACCACCATTTCCCGGGCGTCTGAAAGGAAGCAAGCAAGATAAGCAATTCTCTACCCTTTTCAATATGCTTTCTAAGGTTAACATCAATCTTCCCCTTTTAGACCTTATCAGGAATGTGCCAAGTTATGCGAAGTTCTTCAAAGAACTTAGTACAAACAAGAGGAACTATGAGGAGGTGACACGTACGTTGACACCACAATCTGTAAGTGCATTGGTTGGTTTACCTCATTTACCACGCAAGATGAAGGACCCGGTGTAGTTTTCTCGATCTCAATCTCCATGGGGACTGATAGAGTTGTTCGAGGAATGTTGGATTTGGGGGCTAGTATCAACCTTATGCCATACTTATTGTACAAGCAGTTGGGTATTCAAGGATTAAAGCCTACATCCATGAGAGTGCAACTTGCTGATAGATCTATTAAAAGTCCTAGGGGAGTGGTAGAGGATATTTTAGTTCAAGTTGATAAGTTCATTGTTCTCGTTGATTTTGTGATTCTTGATATGGAAGATGTCTCTCTTAGGGATAATGAGCATTTGATACTTTTAGGGCGACCTTTTATGTCCACTACCAATTCGATCATCAATGTGCGTGATAGGAAGGTGACGATGGAGGTCCCTGGGGAGTGTTTAGAGATTCGTTGTGTTGGATTGTTCTCGCTATTCCTTCCGCTTACTCTATTGAGATGGTGTATTTTGTTGACCACTTGTGACTCGATAGTGCGGGACTCTTATTTACGGGGAATTGACGAGAGGACAAGTTGGAAGTCGCTTTAACTCTTACCACTAACCCCGAATTTCTTGCGGATGAGGACAAAGAATGTCTTAAGCGGTTAGAAGATGGTCTTGAGGCTAGTAGTGGATTTGAATCTAGCAAAGTCTTGGAGCTTCCTACCGACGGAAAGCAAGCCGAACCACTTCCGCCGGTTCTAGAGCTCAAGGAGTTACCGAAGAGCCTCAAGTACGTTTTCTTGGGGAAGCGGTGATACGTATCCGGTTATCATCTCATCCCACTCGACCCCATTCCAAGAATCGGCGGTAGTGAGAGTACTTAGCGAGCATAAGGAAGCCGATTGGATGGAGCCTATCGGATATCAAGGGAATAAGTCCGGTGAGATGCATGCACAAGATTGTTTTGGAGGATAATACCAAAGCAAGCACGGCAACCTCAACGGCGACTTAATCCAAAGAATGCAAGAGGTGGTGAAGAAGGAAGTGATCAAGATGCTTGACCATGGGATGATCTATCCTATATCCGACAGCAAGTGGGTAAGTCCAATCCATGTGGTTCCCAAGAAATCCGGTATCACCGTGGTTAGGAATGACAAAGGTGAATTGGTGCCTACGAGAATGACCACCGGATGGCGGATGTGCATAGACTACCGAAGATTGAATGCTGTGACAAAGAAGGACCATTTTCCTCTCCCTTTTATTGATCAAATGTTGGAAAGACTAACCGGTCACGAGTATTATTGTTTTCTTGATGGTCTTTCGAGGTTTTTATCAGATTCCGATAGTTCCCGAGGATCAAGAGAAGACAACATTCACTTGCCCATTTGGAACTTTCGCATATAGGAGGATGCCTTTTGGGCTCGCAATGCCCCCGCTACTTTTCAGAGATGCATGCTCTCCATCTTCTCGACATGGTTGAAGACTTTATTGAGGTATTCATGGATGACTTTTCAGTTTTTGGGCATTCTTTTGAGGATTGTCTGAATAAGTTGACTTTAGTTCTTAAGAGATGCATTGAGTGCAATTTGACCCTTAGTTGGGAAAAGAGTCATTTCATGGTTACACAAGGGATTGTGCTTGGGCATGTAATTTCTAAGAGGGGGATAGAGGTAGATAAGGCAAAAATTGATTTGATAGTTAAGCTTCCTCCTCCTACCTCGGTGAAAGAAGTTAGGGGGATTTCTTGGGCATGCGAGGATTTTATAGGAGATTTATACAAGGGTTTTCTGAATTGTGTCGTCCTCTAAATAAGCTTCTGTGCAAAGATGTTCCATTTGAGTTTAATGATGCATGCTTATCTGCTTTTACTACTCTCAAGGAAAAGCTTACTTCTGCTCCTGTTGTTGTTGGTCCTAATTGGTCTTTACCTTTTGAGCTTATGTGTGATGCATCGACTATGCCATAGGAGCCGTTTTTAGGACAAAAAAGTGGATGGTAGACTTCGTGTTATTTACTATGCTAGTCGCACACTTGATTCCGCACAAGTAAATTATACCACTACCGAAAAAGAGTTCCTTGTTGTTGTATTTGCTCTTGACAAATTTAGATCTTATTTGGTAGGAACTAAAGTTGTTGTGCACACTGATCATTCCCGCATTGAAATTTCTTCTCACCAAAACCGATGCCAAGCCTAGATTGCTTAGGTGGATTTTATTGTTGCAAGAATTTGATGTTGAAATTGAGGACAAGAAGGGTAAAGATAATGTTGTTGCTCGATCACTTATCTAGGTTGCTGTTAGTTTTATTCCGAAGGATTCTACGTGCCTATCAATGATTCTTTTCCCGATGGAGCGCCTATTTGTTATTTCCCGCGAGCCATGGTATGCCGACATTGTCAACTACTTGGTGAGTGGGGGCGTTGCGCATCGATCTTTCTTGGCGGGAAAAGAAGAGATTTGAATCTTCATGCGGGGGCCTACTTTTGGGATGATCCTTACTTGTTCCGGGTTTGCAATGATCAAATAATTCGGAGATGTGTTCCCGAGGATGAGCATACGAGTATACTCTCTCATTGCCATGAGTTGAGCCGTGGGGGACATTTTAGTGGAAAGAAGACCGCACTCAAGGTCCTCGAATCCGGATTTTATTGGCCAACTTTGTTCAAAGATGCTCATTCTCACTATGTAAGTTGTGATAAGTGCCAACGGAGTGGTAACATAGGTAAGCGAAATGAGATGCCCCAAACCGGTAATTTGGTTGTTGAGTTATTTGATGTTTGGGGTATTGATTTTATGGGACCTTTTCCCTCCTCTATGGGTTATGAGTATATTCTTGTGGCTGTTGATTATGTTTCAAAGTGGGTGGAAGCAATTCCAACTAGAACTAACGATGCTAATGTAGTTGTCAAGTTCTTGAAGGAAAATATTTTTAATAGGTTTGGCACTCCTAGAGCAATCATTAGTGATGGTGGGAAGCATTTCTGCAACAAACTAGTTGATGGGTTGTTGAGGAAGTACAATATCACGCACAAGGTGGCAACCCCTTACCATCCACGTACATCCGGGCAAGTCGAGGTGAGCAATCGACAGATCAAAGGTATTTTGGAGAAGACGGTAAAACCGTCAAGAAAAGATTGGGCTTTGAAGCTTGGTGATGCTTTGTGGGCGTATCGCACCGCGTACAAAACACCAATTGGAATGAGCCCATACCGAATGATCTATGGGAAGGCTTGTCATTTACCCGTGGAGTTGGAGCATAGGGCTTATTGGGCGATTAAGCGGTGAATATGGATCTCGAGAAGGCCGGTGAGAAGCGTTTACTAGAGTTGGATGAGTTGGACGAGGTTCGTGATGCGGCTTATGAGAATGCCAAGATTTACAAAGAGCGTACTAAACGCTATCACGATAAGGGCATTGTTAGTAAGTCTCTTTACCCAGGAATGAAGGTCTTATTATATAACTCTCGTCTCGGGATTGTTTTCGGAAAGTTGAAATCTAGGTGGTCCGGACCATTTTACGTAGTCCAAGTGTTTCCTCATGGTGTCGTGGAGTTGTTAAACCCACGGACCAATGACACTTTCAAGGTGAATGGACAACGGGTGAAGCCATATTTTGAACGAGCATTCGACAAAGCCGATGTCGAGTGGCTCGAGATCTCAGACCCGTGATTTGTTCCGGCTGTAGTCGAGCTAACGACTATAACCAAGCGCTTCTTGGGAGGCAACCCATGTTTTGTAAGTTTTTCGTGTATAAAAAAAAAAAAAAAAAAAAAAAAGGGGCAGAGGGCGTGTCGGACCGCGGTCCGCGTTTACGCGGGACCGCGGTCCAGTGTATCGGTAGCCAGAAATTTTCCGGGACAGAAGGTGTCGGACCGCGGTCCGACTTTGTGAAGGACCGCGGTCCTTTGTAATTGAGGATAAAAAAATTGGAGTACAGAAGGGGGAGGACCGCGGTCCGCATTTACGAGGGACCGCGGTCCAGTGTATCGGCAGCCAGAAATTTTCTGGGACAGAAGGTGTCGGACCGCGGTCCGACTTTGTGAAGGACCGCGGTCCTTTGTAATCGAGGATAAAAAAAATTTGGAGTACAGAGGGGAGCGGACCGCGGTCCTATTTGCGCAGGACCGCGGTCCCGTGTTATCGGGAGAATGATCTTTCCAGTCCAGAGAAGGACGGACCGCGGTCCGAGTTTGTGTAGGACCGCGGTCCCGTGTAAAAATCGCAGGTAAGTATTTGTTTTACTCCTTAAAACCGCTCTTCCCCTCACTTCTTCTCCCACACGAATTCTTCCTCACCACTCTTTCTCCCCATCAACATAAACTCTCGAAAATTTTACTCTCTACTCCACATCTACAAGTTCTTCTACCGTAACTTGTGTCGATTTATCTCCTCACATCCATCCAAGGATTATCATGGTGAGAGATAAAGGAAAGAGCAAAGCTTCATCACACAAGAGGGCTCGGCAAGCTGGCGAAGGCTCCTCCAGAGGTTCGACTGGATCTCGCCGGCCTGGAATCTATCGGCAGATGCTCAACAGTGGGCTACCGCAAATGACAGAAACCGCCCCCTCATTCCCGAGAGAGGAATAACCGTGAGTGGAGGCGTAGTCGATGGCCATGAGACCTTGTGGGCCGAGACGCATTATTCGGCCGCCGTGGTTGGGACAAAGTTGGTGGCTACACTGCGGGCTATGACGAGCGGCTCGTTCGGGATTTCTATGCATCCCTCGTTTCTTATGACAGGGGGACCGGCATTGTTGAAGTTTCGTGGGAGGACGGTGACCATCACCGGTCGCGTGATCAATGAATTCTACGCGATACCCGAGCCAGGTGGGGTACCCGGTGAGACATTCCATACCATGTTACCGCCCGATGCGGACGCCGTTGGCCGAGCGTGTCCCGGCCATATGCAAGGATGGATTCCCATATGTGCCGGTATGACTGGTTTTCCGAAGCATAGCCCGCACCCCCATGTTAAGGTTTTTACAGGATTTTTGTTCAAAGCATAATCTCATGCCGAGCACTAGCTTCCGTGATCTTAAGCCAGAGCGAGCCTTATTGATTTATTGCATCCTTGAGGGACTTTACATTGATGTGGGACAGCTTATTATGGGGTTGATTTTGGCCACCCATACCTATCCGGGTCGGACCGGTTTCCCTTTCCCTTGTCCTGACATCGCCATATGCCGGTCCTCCGGGGTCCAAATGATTCCGGTTTACCAACTACGTCGTGGTAAAGGGGACATTACCTCTACTATCTATGAGGAGTTGATGCAAGATAGAGCTCCGGGGCCTCATGCTGATGTCCCGATGATCGAGGAGGCACCTGATGAAGGGGACCATGCTGCTAACCCATATGTTTTTGACATGTCTGCTTTGCAGGAAATGTTGCAACAGAACCAGACGGCTCTTATGGGCGGGTTCACTGCCCTAAATGCCCGCCTTGATGCACTCGATCGCCGTCATGAAACTCTGGAGGAACAGCACCGCTCTTTGTTAGCGCGTCAGGATGGTACCGAAAGGTGGCAGCAAACTATGGACGAGCGCTACGACCGGTGGATGCGGCCGATGGGATACCCGCCTTATGGGCCCGGACCCGGACCGTTATGAGATGGGTAGCTACACGCACCAAACAATTTTGTTCTCGGGGAAGATTCGTTTACCCAATTTTCTTTATTTCACTCTATTTTCGTGCTGGGGACTAGCTCGTAGATAGGTTTGGGGGGGGAATGTCGAATCTTGAACCCTACTGATTTGGTCTGTATAATTATGATTCTGATGATTCTCCATGTACTTGATATTTGAATTACTATGACTTGGGTTATTTGATGTTTATGCATTTCTTGCCTTAAAATTTTTCTTTCTTCGAAGCATTGTTGAATTGAATTTGAGCATGATAAAATTTTCGGACATGTAGGATGTAAAAGTATGGTAGTCCAAAAAC
Organism: Lavandula angustifolia; assembly: GCA_028984105.1. Taxonomy (NCBI): domain Eukaryota; kingdom Viridiplantae; phylum Streptophyta; class Magnoliopsida; order Lamiales; family Lamiaceae; genus Lavandula; species Lavandula angustifolia. The sequence continues at coordinate 6,729,003 of CM054804.1, read as the reverse complement.
CTTTGGTGAGAATTTGAGCTTATTGTGAACTGACGAAATCATATGTCGGTCTCAATTTCTTTCATGTGTGATACTCGCTTTAGGGAGAACATTTAGAACTTGCTTTGAGTCTGTTTGAAGTTTATTGAACACTTTTCGTACATGGCATTGATATGATCTTAGGCACTATCTCGTTCTTTAGCCGAGCCAAATATGAATCCTACCTTGAACATCAACCTAGTAAGCCCCTTTGAGCTTAAAGTATCCTTTTTATTCATGTACCTCCACTTAAATTGCCTAGCCTAACTAGCCTTAACCGAGGATTTAGTAGAGTCATTAGTGCTGTGGTGAGGAAAGGGAGGTTTGATAAGGGTTTGGTGATCAAGGGACAAATATTTGCTAAAAAGTGAGATTGGTGTGAATTGATTTTGATTATATCCAGCCTGGTACCGAACTTGATGACACCGTGTTTTACTGAAATCTTTATCTAATTATTGGTAGAGAGTTGGCAGGTAAACAATTGGATAAAATATGGGAGACTTGTGCATGTACTCCTAACTTTGATTGAAATGGTGTTTATTGATGACATATGTTAGAGTTGAGAGATGAAAAAAAAAAAAAAAAAAAAAGAGGGTGAATGAGGAAGTTGAAAAGGGGAGTATATTTTGAAAAAAAAAAAGGGGTGAGAACTTGGGGTGACTTGATTTGTTTGATTATGAGTGATTCAAAGGTGGTTGATTTTAGAGGTTTATTTTGATATATCATCATTTGGTTGCTCTACTAGATCCCTTCATTGTTCGTACATTATGAGTCACTTTTCCTATATCTTCCCTACCTTTTTATTACATGCCTTAGCCCCATTACAACCAAAGTAAGACCTTCGAGATCTTTGCCATGAATTGTGTTCAATATGAGTAGAATTAGACAATCTGCAAGCTTATGAAGACGCTCTCCTAGGGTTGAGTTTGAGTGATAATTTTACCCTTATACACTTGAGTGTTTGAGTGATACAGATTTCTGTAAGGGACTACTCTACTTCTATGTTCTATTTTGTTTTGAAGGTGACATCAAACTTGAATGATTTTCTCATGCTAATGATGTGTTCTTCTAAAAAACTGAAAAAGGCTTGAATTGTTATGCTCATCTTTTTAGTATTTAGTCATAGTCATTCTTTTATCTTGTTTCTTTGCTTGAGGACAAGCAAAAGCTTAGGTTTGGGGGGGGATTTGATGAGTGGTTTTTATACCATCTCATCGTGTTCTTTTAGGCTTATTTACATTGTTTTCCATTCATTTTTAGCTTTTGTTTTGCTTGGAATCGTATACTTTCGATGGTTTTTGGTTTTGTAGGTTTCTCATGCATTTTAAGCATATTTGGTGGTATTTGGCACCAAAATGAAGAAACCATGACCATTGATGCATTTTTGGCAAATATGGAATTGCTTGGATGAAGAATGGAGAGGATTTGAAGCCGGATGTTGACGAAATCGTGTTTCGTGAGCTCATGTATCAAGCGCACTTGGAAAATCATGTGGCCGGTGGATCTAACGATCTTAGAATCCGATCTCCACCGTCCACATCGTAGTTCCATGTGTTAGGAACATCTTGGCAAAGTTTCGTGGCGATCCAACGGCTAACGAAGGAGATATCGCGTTTTCCCCAAAATGCGACAGTGCAGAAAAACTGTTCGGCCGTATTGTTAAGGACCGCGGTCCGCATTTGTGAGGGACCGCGGTCCTATGCGTTCTGACCCAAAAAAAATTGCAAAGTCAGTAGGGGTCGGACCGCGGTCCGCCTTTGACCTTTGGACCGCGGTCCGCGTCGTCTCTGCAGCCCCAAAATCGGTCTTTTTCGGCCCGAAACCTATATAAACCCTTCCGGACTTCTTTCCTTCGACCACACACCATATTTTTCGACCTTTTCCAGCCCCCAAAGCAGAGAAACACCCAAGGCATCCCTCCGTTGAAGATTCAAGACGAAGATTGAAGACCACAACCCGAGAACCAAGCGCGAGGATCAATCCGCTAGATTCTAGGTTGTGTTATTCCTTCTCAGTTTTGTTTAGGGCTTTTGATACTTATTTTCCATGGATTATTTTTGCATCTTTTGTGATTATTTTCCTACGAATATGAGTGGCTAAATCCCTTTGTGTGGGGGTTTAGCAGGATCTATGTTTTTTATGAAATGATTCAGGCCCTAGTTTTTCAATGAATGAATTGTTTTGTTTCTTAATTGTTGAGCCTGCTTTTGATTTCTCTATGATTCTTTAATGTGACTGGCCATCATCTTAGATAATTATAGAGAATATAGGTAATAGATAATACGGCGCATCATACCCGGTTATTTATTTAGACCTGCAATTAAGTGTCTAGATTGTCACCATTGGTTTGGGATAGTTTAGATGGTTCCTTAAATCCTTGAGCATGATACGATCCTTAGGTTCATGATATGATCACTTGATTGACCCTTAGGATTATAAGTTAGAGATCTCCCGCCATCATACGGAATCCCTAGAGCCTTAGTGGATGAACCAACAAAATAAATTCATAAATGCTAGCTAGAGAATGGGAATGAATCGATCATCTTAGGCATAGTGATTGCTAAACCTCCGCACTCTTCATCAATCTTGAAACCACACCCATTAATCCACTTTGCTTCGCTTTTACTTGTTTTCTTACTTTCTTGCTATTTTAATTCCGTAGTTTTAAATAAATCAAACCCAGTTTAGGACCAAGTAGATAGCGAAATAATTAGGATAATTAGAACCCAGCTGAGTCCTTGTGAGATCGACCTCGGGAGTTGCTAGATTAGGTACTATACCGATTCGTGCACTTGCGAGAATTATAATTTGTTCATCACCTGCCTCGCTCCGATGGGTGGGACACGATCTTGGTCGTAGTTGATCGTTTGAGCAAGTTCGCTCACTTTATCCACCTAAAACACCCGTTCTCAGCAGCTAGCGTAGCGGCAGTGTTTATGAAAGATATCGCGCGTCTGCACGGACTGCCGTTGACTATGGTAAGCGATAGAGCTAAAATATTTGAGAGCCAATTTTGGACGGAGATCTTCCGTCTACATGGGGTCAAATTGAAGAAAAGCACGGCATATCACCCTCAAACCGATGGACAGACGGAAGTCGTCAACCGATGTTTGGAAACATATTTGCGCTGCTTCTGTTCGGAAAAACCGAAAACGTGGGCTCGATGGTTAGCGTGGGGGGAATTCTGGTATAATACTTCCTTCCATTCATCTCTTCAAGCGACCCCTTTTAAGGCTTTATATGGACGGGATCCACCGCCCCTGCTGCGTTATGCCGGACAACACACGACCGTGGGCGCACTGGATGAACTTCTGGAGGATCGGGATGCCATATTGGATGACTTAAGTATGAACTTAATTCGCGCTCAACAACGCATGCAAGACCAAGCTAACAAGAAACGGCGTGACGTGGAATACAAGGAAGGTGATTGGGTTTTTTTTGAAGCTACGACCCTATCGGCAGAAGAGCTTAGCCGCCGGAAATATGAGAAGTTGGCTCCCCGCTACTATGGACCGTACCAAATTGTGGGTCGCATTGGTCAAGTGGCTTATCGGCTCGCATTACCAGAATCCAGCGCCATTCATCCCGTGTTCCACATTTCACAACTTCGGCCACGAGAGGGGCCAGTGATCGATCGTCATCCTCCGCCCACCCAATTGAACCGGGCCTTGGAATTGCTTGGTGCACGTAGTCGGTCTTGAGTATCCGCACCCAAGGCCGGAGAGCCGACGAACCAACGCGAAGTTCTGGTACGTTGGGAGAGTATGGATGAGTCCGAAGCCACGTGGGAATCGTATGACAAAATCAACACTCATTTCCCTAATTTCCACCTTGAGGACAAGGTGAATGGTTTGGGGGGGAGTACTGATAAGAAAGAAGGCAAGAAAGACAAGGCCCTGATGGTCTACCAACGGCGGAAGAAAGCAGAAGCAGAGGAAACAGAGGAGGAAACAGAGGAAGGAAAATAAGGAACATATGCTGCGTGGCCCGGGATCTTACTCTCTATTTTGTTACTTGTCTGGCCACTGTTTATTTATATTTATTTATGTAGTTGAGGGCCTGCGTGTCCGTTTGCTACTGGTCGGGTGTGGCTTGTGTGACGGATATTTATAGCTCGTTGTGGGACTGTGTTAGGTAGCTATTAATTTGTGTAAAACACTTTCTCGGCTGTGGAGAGTTGCCCTACTCTCGGAAGGGGCTCGGTTTCGTTCAGTAATATTATTGTGTTATCTATTCCGTGTTATTCGGATCTTGTCTTGCGTGTAATCGAGAGGGCCGGTAAGATATCGGACCATATTTTGACATCGATGATGTGAAAATATTTTTTGTAATTATGATGTTCTTTATGAAACACGGGTTTTAGATTTCTATTGCGAAATCCTCCTACTAGACGCTTCTTAAGTTTTGATGTATTATAGTTAGTGGGGCATTTTAGTCCGGATAACGGAAGGTGGTGAGAAAGTTCGAGTCTAGTTGGTAGAGTGGACGGGTTTAATTATACATACACCTTTTATGTATCATCAACATTAACGATGTGAAAACATTTTCTTTAATTATAATATTATTATTTATTTAGATTTTTTATTCCGAAATCCTCAACAATTGCTGAAGTTTTGATGTATTAGTGGGGCATTTTAGACAATGTAGGGACTGGTGTTTAATAATCTAAGAGTATAGACCCTTATTAGCAAATAAAAAAAAAATCACGTCTAAGAATGGTCGCATCTTCGTAGACTTCCAATTACTCCGTTTCAACTCTCACTTTTCTCCTGCTTCAAGAATCTCGAGATTTAATTATCAATTAGTCATCGTCGTTAACAAATTACAATTTCGAAAGCATTTAGAAATTTGTAACGCGTATCGTATTGTAGTTTGTATGAGTTTTTTTTTTTTGGTAAATTGTATAGGTTTATAAGTAGAATTTGCCCCCTCTCTTGTTGTGCGGTTAGATTCTTGTATAGTAGTTACAGTTAGGTTTGTGTGATGAGTTCGCGTCCGAGATATCCGCCACCGGGGATGGGCGGTGGTCGAGGAAGCGGCGGAGGTGGCATGAACTCGCAGGGCGGTGCAAACCCTAATTTACAACCTAGGTACGATAATCAGCAGTATGTGCAGAGGGGTCAAGCGCCAAGCTTTCAGAATAATCAATTGATTCAACACCCTCAGCCGCAGCAATGGCTGCGGAGAACGCCGACGGCTGACTCCCTTGTTGATGAGGTTGAGAAGACTGTACAATCAGAGGCTGTTGATTCGAGGTCAAGATTTGTTTTTACTTTCTCCCTAAGAAACTCTGCAGTGAGTTGTTCCGTCTAGCTGTTTAGTAGAACGAAATTTCATATTTTTCTTGTTTTATTAGTTTCAAGATTTTTGAAACCCTTGAGTTGATTCTGAATTGAGAGGGCAGTCATGAGGGTGCTTCATGCAACTATGATGTTTGTGAAACTAGAATTCAGAATAGAGAGAAATTCAAGCTATTTATTAAAAATCTTGTATTCAGATGTTATGATTTCACTAGTTCTCTCTCAATTTGTTGCCATTTTTCTAATAGTCCTTTAAAATGCTATTGCTACTGCAGCTCTTGACCATGTTTCTTAATGAAATGATGAATTTGCATGGAGTTAGTTAAAATTAAATCATGTTGTATAAAGTCTGGATTTTTTTTTTTGTTTGCTCTCTGTGGAATTTAAGGAGGTGAGAGATGTTATAGAATTCTTCTCATTAATTCAGCTTGGTTAGTAGGATGACTATTCTTATCTCTATCCTTGTACTTGTTTGGTGGTAAGTGATATTGTTGTTTAGCTCTGTGAACCACATTTATGTTTTAATGTGGCCGGGCTGGGGCATTCTTTCCCTCCTTTCCCACTTTTCTTTATGCTGGTAGTCAGCAATTACTTATGCATGATTTGATTAAAACATACACCATTCTTGCTTTTTTTCTCAATTAGTTCGCAAGATTGGAAGGGACAATTAAAGTTACCGCCACAAGATACCCGTTATAGGACTGAGGTAAGGTTTATGGACTTGCATTTATGGTGCAATATATTGTTGAAACTTGTTATCTTGTCCAGTATGAATTTTTCAGATTTGTGCAGTGCATGCTGTCTTTGGTAATAGAGTTTGTTGGAAAACTAGTTATCTTGTAGGGGTATTTGTTAATCTATAGATTCTAGGTGGTAGTATATCCATGCAGGGTGTTAATTATTTTAATGTGCATTATGCTGCAGCAAAATTAGTATCGCATTGCTGGTTGTTTGTCTTTCAGGATGTTACAGCTACCAAAGGAAATGAATTCGAAGACTACTTTTTGAAGCGTGAGCTGCTCATGGGAATATATGAGAAGGGCTTTGAAAAGCCTTCCCCAATCCAGGAGGAGAGTATCCCAATTGTTCTCACAGGAAGTGATATCTTGGCCAGGGCCAAAAATGGAACTGGAAAAACTGCTGCCTTTTGCATTCCTGCTTTGGAGAAAATTGATCAAGATAAAAATGTCATTCAAGGTTTGACTCGAACATTTCCAGTTCCTCTGAATCTCTGCATTTTATTTGGAACGAATTCCTGGCCATATTAAACATGTTGGCACTCTTTTAGCAACTAGTTTTTGCAAAATACCTTTTGGCATGTATATACCTTTATGAATATATTTACCAACTGTATATCTCTTCAGTGGCTCCAGTCAAGGTTTTAAAAAGCGTAAACGGGTTTCGAGGCGTTTTTTCATGGTTTCACGAGGCGTAAGCCTCGAAACGGAACGAGGCGTAAAATTGAGGCGTAAATTTAATTTTTTCCCCATAATAAATATATAATAACACATAAGTCAAAAGTACTCTCAAATTCAAAATACATGGAATTCAATATTCTCTACAACTAGGATTTTAACTTTTTAGTGAAATACATGAGAATTTGTGGCCAAAATGTCTTTTCTGGAAGAGAAATACAATGAATCTTACTAGCTCATCTAACCTCTTCGTTTTATTAAGTTAAATAATTAATTATACCCAGATATCTAATAAAACTTCATGCAACTAATCACATAAAGAAATGTCTAATTTAATATAACCTCTTCGTTTCTAGAAGCAGCACTAATATTAATTTCAATTTACGTTGTTTTCTACTCAATTTTGATTCTAATCTAAATATTTTGGGTTGGGCTGACTGAAAATCTAATTAATGTAATTAGGCTTAAGCCCAATTATATTAATTTCATAAGAATTCGAATTCTGGCCCGATAAAAAAGGGACCGCCTCAATGAAAAAAGGTCTCAAAGGCGGGCCTCGAGGCGCGCCTCGCCGGAAAGAGTCGCTCAGATGAAGCGTATGGTCCGAGGCGTACGCCTCAAGGCGTTTTTTCGCCGTTTCGATTCGAGGCGGGCCTCAATTGGGTTTTTTAAAACCTTGGCTCCAGTTTCATGCATGTCCACGTGTTCTTGAGTTACCTATGTTTATTTTTTCCTCAATGTCCTGCTCTTAGCTTTGTGTCTGAGTCTGTGCATGTTTGCAGTTGTTATTCTTGTCCCAACAAGAGAATTGGCTCTTCAAACTTCGCAAGTTTGTAAAGAACTTGGGAAGCACTTAAAAATTGAAGTAATGGTTACTACTGGTGGAACTAGCTTAAAGGATGACATAATGCGTCTCTATCAACCAGTTCATCTACTTGTTGGGACACCTGGAAGGATTCTTGATCTTGCGAGAAAGGGGATTTGCCATCTGAATGAGTGCTCTATGCTTATAATGGATGAGGTAAGTGTTCTTTATATCTCTTTAACCGTTATTTGCTCAGGCTTTTTGGATTACATAATTATTATCTTCTCAATTTCTGCTTTCTTCTACACTTTTACTCTTTAAATTATGTGGTCTGGTATGATAATACTGTTTATCAGCAGAAAATATCTTGTTGAGATGCATCTTATGCTTCAGTGCTAAAACTGTCAGATCAGGATCACGGTAGTACCAGTAGATAGTAATGCTTTATTCTTTATTTCTCCTTTTGGTGCCATTTTAACATTTGAAACAATATGACTATCAAGGCGGGCCAATCTTACCCTTGTGTATCTTTCAGGCAGATAAGCTTTTGTCTCCAGAGTTTCAACCTTCTATTGAGCAGTTGATTAGCTTTTTGCCCACAAACCGCCAGATCCTTATGTTCTCTGCCACATTCCCTGTTACTGTAAAATCCTTCAAGGACCAATACCTGAGAAGGCCATATATCATCAACCTTATGGACGAGCTTACCTTGAAGGGTATAACCCAATTTTATGCTTTTGTTGAAGAAAGACAGAAAGTTCACTGCCTCAACACACTCTTTTCTAAGGTTCTAATCACATAAACATGTCTTATACATGATATGTTTCTTGAACTTGACATTTCTATTCATTTTTGCAAACAGCTTCAAATTAACCAGTCAATCATTTTCTGCAATTCCGTGAATCGAGTTGAGCTTCTTGCCAAGAAGATCACGGAACTTGGCTATTCATGCTTCTACATTCATGCTAAAATGCTTCAAGATCATCGCAACAGAGTATTTCATGACTTCCGTAATGGTGCCTGCAGAAATCTTGTTTGCACGGGTTTGTTCTGCAGGCCTTGTTGTCACAGTTTTCTGGATCCTTGTTCCCAGTGAATTAGTTTTGCCGCAAATTACCTTTATTGATGCTGCTGCTGATCATGCCAAAATATCTTCATTCTGATTTAACACATACTGTCTTCCTTTTGTATGTAGACTTATTTACAAGAGGGATAGATATTCAAGCAGTTAATGTTGTAATCAATTTTGACTTCCCTAAAAATTCAGAAACGTATTTACACAGGGTACGTGTTTTATTTTCTTTTATTGTTCTTACTATTCTCTGTTCTGATTCTTGTATTGCTATTTTTCTGTATGCCAGGTTGGTCGATCTGGAAGGTTTGGGCACCTTGGGTTGGCTGTGAATCTGATCACATATGAGGATCGCTTCAATTTGTATGATATGATTCTCTGTTTCCTTATACATGTTTATTGGTCTGTTTTTATAATGTTCTCTCATGCCTCAGGTATAGAATTGAACAAGAATTAGGTGCAGAGATAAAGCAGATCCCTCCACATATAGATCAAGCTATATACTGCCAGTGATATGTCGTGGCTACACCTGGTTTTCATGGTTGAAGGTGGTAAAGCTGGTGGGTAATGAAACCTATGCATATTTTATCTACTTTTCAATAGTTGATGCTGGTGGGTTTTTGCTCCTTGCTATTGCTTACAGAAAGTTTTCTTCTATCTGTGTTATGTGTTGCCTTTCAACAACTGTCCAAAATGGTAGCAAGAAACCAATGGTTCAGTAGTTCACAGGGGCATTCTTCTTTACTTTGTATATTAGTTCTTATAATTCCTTTCAAGTTTCAACTGGCTTTTGCTTGTTGATTTGTGAGGTTTCTTGCTGCAAAATCCTTACTTTTGTCGGATTTTCTGGAGGGCTGGGCTTGCTTGTGTTTTTCCTTGTTTATGATGTTTGATGCTGTCTAGATGTTTTCTTTTTTCATACATAGGAAGAAATCTGCACTCGTTTTGCATTTACCCTTTGTTCTGAATCTTGAATCGAACGGTAGGGGATTTGCAGATGCAAATATTCCAAAGTTGAGTATGAATGTTTGCAGAACTAACTAATACATATTGATTTTGTTCTTTAACTTATTTGAATCACAGTCGTATATTGTTCTGAATCTTACGTTTGTCTAGAACTAGCTACAGTTATTGATTCTTTTGTGAACTCATCCCTCCTCTGCACTGATTGTTTGTCATCTTTCATTGACAGCAACATTCCCCCAACGTTCCACGATCAGTTCTACGGGGTATTTGTTTGCAATTTGGTCACGAAGGACTTGTATATGCTTGATGAGGCAGAAGTCGCAAGATATTTTCCGGATATTCAAAGTCTGATCATCCTTGCTTAAAAAGATTTGGTGAATGAATGTCTGCTCGTTTGAGCCTTGCTTATTTGCTAGTTTTATGTTGCGTAAAAGTGTTAGCTCCCAGTCAATCAGCTTTTCTGTATGTTAAGATCCAAATAAAATACTGCTGTTAACTTATCAAGTTTCTATGGGAATTTTTTGTCCCTCTGCAAGGAAATCATCTTTTCTTGTTTTCTCTCCCCCCACTCCATTGCAAATATGGGTGAGGTTAGGTTTACTTTCTTTGTCAATTAAATGAGAGCTAGGAAGCTGTTCTTGCATTTTCAAGAATCTTTACTCTATATAAGTAAAGTAGCTTTCCAAATTTGAGAAAATTTCAATTTTGGTTATGTTTATGTAATGAGGCATTATCTTTTTGCTTTCAGTTTCATATAGTTATGTAGCTATTAAAAACGTCTGTTTTTTATCGTTCGACGGAGAGTATGCTTCACTCATCTTTTTCCCGTCGCCTAATTTACTAGTGATTCTTTTGTGTTAAAAATGGGTGAGTGCACTCTGTGTCGAAGGGAAAAAACGAACGATCGATGATATTATATGATAAACGTATGTATCGATAAAGAGCCGTATTACATGACCAAAATCGAAAATTTACCCTTCCAAATCTCATGATAAGTGATTAAGATTATGATAAGGCACTAAATATAGTTATATATGTGTAGAATGAAATCTTTGTCTACTACATACATTTAGAATCACAATCAGAGACAACAAGACAAAAAACTTTGTCCAAGCCTTAGTTCTTTGACTCTGTTCAATAATATCTACAGTGTCTTTGTATTCTCCCTGAAGATCCAAAAGAAGAAAAGTCTTGTAAAACCAGTCGACCAGCCAGTAATAGGAAGAGGAAATAGAGTTTCAAAGTTTTAAACTTCAAACTTTCTGAACACAAGATTCTTTCAAATTTATGACATTTCACAAGAAAAAATACACCTCCCTTTATTGCATTTCTCTCCACAGCTCAAACCAAAGTACTCCCTGTCCTCCTGCATGACTCTCTGCCCAGCCATTAATGCTCCCCCTCTCTCTCTAGAAATGTGGAGTCATCACTCATCAGTCATGTGCTTGCTGCATAGTTGTGATGAGAGAGAGAAGGGGATTTTTTCTCATTCAATGCAGAGTATGTCCTTTCACCATTGGAGAAAGCACATTTAATGCAGTCATCTTCACCCCATCTTTCTCTCTTGTTAGGTGAGCATCACTCTCTCTCTCTCTCTCTCTCTCACACACACACACACACACACACAAACACATCACTTTTTCCATGTTCTTGAGTTATCTTGCATTTACTCACCCTATAGACACGCACTGAAAAACAGTAGTATGTGTTGCTCAAATCTTGAAAGTTAAATTTCCTTTTGCCTTTTCAGCTTATAATTTACTGCACACCAAGCATTCAAAGCCAAAAGTCTCACCAAATCATTTACTCTTCCTTCTTTTTACTTCTCTATCCTCTATAGCATGAGTGTTGGTTCAACTGAAAAAAAGTATTTTAAATAAAAAAATTGTGATAACATAGCGGTTTATGTGACTTATAGCCAGGCCGAAAGTTCAAGAATTCAAATCCCATCAATGTCGTGGTTAGCCTAGTGCAGTTCACATCTAATGCGGGTTTTCCTTGTTATAAAAAAGTTTACATCTAATTACTCTTCTAAGGCTCTAAAATCTTGTTCAAATTAGAACCATATTCTCCCATATGGATAGAAAGTGTGATCTAAGAATGTTGGATTCAACATCCAACGTGTGTAATTTGTGTTAGCATGTGATGATACACAAACAAAGCAACTATTATTATCATACGTATGTGTTTGTGTCTATCTATAATGTCAATCAATGAGCATATGGAAATAGTGGAGTGGTGACAGAAATAAATGAAGGGCAATAAATAAAAGAATTACCTTTACTCAATTGAATCAATCATTCAATATCCTCGTCTTTGTTGTTGAACAACATTGCCCCATTTATAGATTAGCAAAGAAGAAAATCTCTCCCTCTCTGCTCTGCATATCTATACCTCAGTCTAAGTGGAAGCATTCAATGCATTTTCCGGCTGCCACGCCGCCGGCCCGCCCTCATCTCTAAACTTCTCTCACTAATATCTTGCTTTTCAGGGAGAGAGAGAGAGAGAGAGAGAGAGAGAGAGAGAGCAAGATCACACTTCCACTATCTTTTAATTAAAATCCTCTACATTGGTTGGAAACTTGCATTTTCTTGATCATTAACGTGGTAGGATTGTGAGTGTGTGTTTTGGGTGTTTGTGTGTGTAAACTTTCTTGATGGGGAGAGCACCATGTTGTGAGAAGAAGGGGTTGAAGAAGGGGCCATGGACCCCAGAGGAAGATGACAAGCTGGTGGAGTATATTAACAAGCATGGGCATGGAAGCTGGAGATCCCTCCCCAAGCTTGCAGGTTTCTTCATCTCTACTCCTCATTTCGAGAAAACCAAAAACTTGCAATCTTTGAGGTCCCTTTTTTGGGATACTTTGTTTGTTGACTGTTTTGAGCTGATATAGCAGTTTTTTAATTAGTATTCATTGGTTTAAGATTGTAAGAATTTGGACATTATACTTAGTTTTTGATCTTAGTAAAAATCCTAGTTTGTGTTAGAATTTGGCTTTAGATTTTTACAGCTTAGGCCTCAGTAGTTTAGTAGTTATTCATTTATAGTACGGCTTGAGATCTACCATATCGGGAAATATCAAATTTTCAAAAAGCTTAACGAAAAACCGGATTAAGTACACAATTTAGTGACGTGTAATAGCTGGGAAAAGTTTTTATCATCTCTACTTTTCATCATTTCAAGAAAACCAAAAAGTAGCAATTTTTTAGGTCCCTTTTTGGGGATTGTTTACTGTAATAGCAGTTTTCAAGGTCCCCTTTTTTGCTAGTATTCATGATTTAAGATTGTAAGAATTTGGATATTCTACTCTGTTTCTTGATCCAGCAAGAATCCTACCTTGTGCAGGCCTTCTCCGATGCGGCAAGAGCTGCAGACTGCGCTGGACTAACTATCTCCGTCCCGACATAAAACGGGGCCCTTTCACCTCCGACGAGGAGAAGCTCGTCGTCCAGCTCCACGGTATCCTCGGCAACCGGTGGGCCGCGATCGCCTCCCAACTCCCCGGTAGAACGGACAACGAGATCAAGAACTTATGGAACACGCATCTCAAGAAGCGCCTCCTCCTAATGGGAATTGATCCCCACACGCACGAGCCCTCGGCCAGCCGACCTCCCTCGGCCAGCCGACCTCCCTCGGCCCCCTCTACGCGCCACATGGCGCAATGGGAGAGCGCTAGGCTCGAGGCCGAGGCCCGCCTTTCGAAGGAATCATCACTCCTCTCCACTCCATTGGTGAAATCAGAGGGCGATCACTTCTTGAGGCTATGGAATTCGGAGATTGGAGAGATGTTTAGAATGGTGAAGAAGAGTGAAGAACAGAGCCCAATTTCTTCTGCTTCTACAAAAGGCTGCTCATTTTCATGCACTACTACTGTGAAGACAGAAGGTTCTTCTGTAGCTCCAGACAGCAAATCCTGTGTTAGGAAAGAAACTGATTCTTCTTGCTCAAATGAAATGGAAGATTCCACAGAATCTACCATGCAGCTGCTGCTTGATTTCCCAGAGAACAATGATATGAGCTTCTTGGAGAGTACTGATTGCTATTTGTATGATGGCTTGTTTGATCCCTCTCATGAACAGGATTCGGGCTTCATTTAGGCCCGAAAATCACGGTGTTGTCAAGGGTTTTGAGCTCTGTTTCTTGTGTTTTCCTGAGCTTTTTTAAGGTAGATTTCTGTAAACTTTTGGTAATCTTGAAATGGAAATATCTCAACTTTTGCTCAACTTTGTAGTTCTACACATTCAAATACATCACGCGCTTTCAGCGGATTCTGATTTCGCACATTTCTTTCGAAATGCTTGCATAAATACATGACCTATTATTTTTTTTTAAATTTGCTCACTAACGAAAACTTTGGAGGTTATAATATCTTTTACTTTGTTTACTACTTATGTCATAGACATCATTTTATGTACCAAAACGACATCCTTTATTTGATATTCGAATGGTCAAAGTTTTCGCCGGTGTGCAAATCATAACAAATTGTAAGGTCGTGTATTTACGGGAGCGTTTTGAAAGTCATGTGCAAAATCAAAATTCGCTCAAAGTTCGTGTATTTACATGCTAATAACCCTAGAAACAAAGAGTCTTCAGTTGAAGTGGATTTATTCAAAAGAAAATGTTGGTACAACAACAGAAAAGTGACCCTTACATATTATACAGAAGAAGAAAGCAAGAAACAAAAATTTATGAAGAAGATTCAATTCAAGCTGTGTTTTTGAAGGTTTGATGTTTTTAACCACCGAAGCATCCGAAGGGCTTCGCGGGAGTGTGCCCCGTTGCTCGGTACTTAGCCGCAGTCTCCTCGGCCTTGAGCATGTCTTCTCCGCGTTTGGATTCAACCATGGCTCTCTTCTCATCTGCCTGCTTGTGAATTAGTGCCACCTTGTTTGCTATCTTCTCTGCATACTCTCCTTTCTTCTTCTGCATTTTCTCCTGCAAAGTATATAATTGATTGTCTCGTGCCCATTCCTTTTAAACTAAGCTTTGAAAAGTAGCATGTGTTTGTGTATTTCTTTCTTATTACCTCAATGCTCTTGAGCTCACTTTCAAGGGCCGCCTTCCTCGTGTTCTCCCATGATTCAACGTCGGAGAGCTTCTTCTGGGCCCTGCCTCATCATATGATATAAGTTACTAATTGTGTTTCTCATTCTTACATCATGTGAGAATTAGCCTTACTTATTTTCGACTTTCGTCTTTTCGTTCTCTTCCCATGCCTTGATGTAAGACAACTTCTTCTCATCATCAAGCTTTGCAAGAGCAATATCTGCAAGTTTCATACAGTGCAATTTCTCACTAATCCAATCATTTCAATCTCATTATACAAAGCTACAAACTATTCATAACAAGATTCTAAGGAGCTTCTGAAACCTGAGTCCAAATTTGAAGGCTAATTACATGTTTAAATGCACAAATCCTACTAGCAAACTACAGAATTGAAGACGCGATTTTTGCGAGTGAAACGCGCACCTCTATCAAGGGATCCTTTCGAGCTTTTCTTCTCCACAACAGGTTCAGGAACCTCTGCAATATACAGAAGCAAAGACACACATCTCAACTTACAACTTATGAAAAAAGAGTTTCATTCAAGACAGATTAGTATCAAATCTTTTATGAGATCAATTCTAAACCTTCCCAAATCATCACAAGATATCACCTCTTTCGCAATTCTCAAGATAAACATCTCATTAATAGCAGCATAAAGCCTCCAAACAAGCTACAAATATTCCATTACTAATAACATATGTATGAATTTTGAAGATCATGGCTTTAGCTAGTAACAAAGAAAAGATTCCATTTACTCCATCTAAAATTCTTCAATTTTGTTCATAAGAGAATAGCTACTAATACATTAACTCCATTTCATTAGGCGAAAAACAATGAAATTCTAGCAACCAAAATTCAATTAGTAGCTCTAGATTTAATAAAAATCTCAAAATCAAAGCAGCGATCATTACTCGTTAATCGTAGATTCTCATGCCTATTAACTACTTACTTGCAAGAGCTTTGGCCTCTTGGTGAGGTGGCGGAGCAACAGGCTTATCCGGAACGACGTCGTTCGGCTTCTCAATCACCGCCGCAGCTGGTGGTGGCTCCACCGCTTCAGGCTTCGTCGGAACTACTTCCTCCGGCGCTGCAGTTGCCATTTATACAATACAACTATCTATCTATCTATCTATCTATACAATTCTAATGGGGGATGAACTAAAAGAAGCAAAGAAAAATCTACAGTAACAGAGAATGAAGCAGAAGCTTTGGCGAGTTCGGAAATGGGGGAAAGATTAGTAGTATAATTTGTGAGGTGCGTTGTGTTGTGGTTGTGGCCCTTAAAACGACAACTCAAACTGTGTTTCTACCGTGTCTCTTAACTGTAACCGAAGTCTTTTGTAATACCAGCCACACGTAGTAAACAAACACCGCTTTTATCTGCACCGTTGATTTCTAAGTCATGCACAAATAGCACGATAACATTAGCAATAAACACATACGACCGTTGATGAAATCTTGTAGGACCGAGATTAACTAGGTTGCAGAGAATATGTGTGGGGTGCGATGTAGAGTAGAGTCTACTACGTGCCGACAGGTTTACAACTTCTATGCCGGGGTCACTACCAATGTAATCCTTTTTCTAGTTATTAAAAATTATTAGTAAAACAAAGTAGTTGTTACTTACCATATATTGTGATGACAATGTAAACCCTAAAAGTCCATGAGCCCATCTTGTACTCTATAAATAGAGGTCTCCACCCTCATAATAATACACATCTCATTTTCCGCTCTCTTTATTTATTCTCTACATTCTCTATAGTTTATAACACGTTATCAGCACGAAGACGCTTTTTTCCCAAAGAAAATCATCCGTGACATGAAGGTATAATTTTTTTTTAGTCGAGACCGATTAATGACACTTGAATTATTTTAAGTTTTCGATTGAAAGGAAATTAGTGATTCATTCTTCATTTGAAACCAATAAACAATTTTATCTTATGATCAAACACATTCTCGATAAAGAAAAGTATTATATTATTCATGATAGTGATGCACATGTTCATTTACATTCACGTATTTATTTATATGTTAATTTCAATTGTTGCTCCTGAAGTAGCACAATTAAAAGATTTCTTCAATCTCTTATAATTTTATAATTGTTGTCCCAGAAGTGACACAATATATGAATATTCCAGAAGAATATCACATCGATCCCATAATCTTGAAGAACATGACTAATGACTTGGTTTCTTTTCAAGAAATGATATGAGATCCCGTCGATCCCATAATCTATAAAAAAAAAAGTATGTTATATTTATATACTACTTAAATTGTTGCTCCCGCAGCAACACAATCAATATTCCTGAAGAATATTACATGCTCTTGAAGAGATTTTACTTTATGTTTTTATTTATTTGTTTGTTTGTTTGTTTATCTAATGTTAAATAACAATTGTTGCTCCTGAAGTAGCACAATTCATATTCATGAAGAATGTTAATGCTCTTGAAGATTAATTCAAAACCATATTTTAAACTTAAATTGTTGCTCCAGAAGTAGCACAATCAATATTTTGAAATAAATTACATGCTCTTGAAGAGCATTTACAATCAATATTTCTACGTACGTTTTTATTTATTTGTTTGTTTATTTAATGCTTTAATCACAATTGTTGCTCCAGAAGTAGCACAATTCATATTCCTGCAGAATATCACATGCTCTTAACGAGTAACTCAAAATTCTTTGTTGAAATAATTTAGTTGTTGCTCCTGAAGTAGCACAATCCATATTCATAAAAAATATCACATTCTTTTAAAGAGAAATTCAGTGATTTAATTGTTGCTCCAGAAGTAGCACAATTTAATATTCTTGAAGAATATTACACACTCTTGAAGAGTTATTAATATTATCAATGTACTTACTATATATTTAAGTTTTTTCCCCTGCATACTGTATAATATTTATATCTATATATATATACAATCTTAATTTGGTGTTCCTGAAGCAGCACACAATTAATATTCCTGAAGAATATTATATATTTTTGATGAACAATTCGTATAATATGTCTTATTGATGGGCGAATCTTGGTTCTTGAATTGTTATTGTTGTTGCTCCTGAAGTAGCACAATTTATATCCCAAAGAACATTATATGTTCCTGAAGAACAATTGGGTTTCTCGAAAATATTAGTCATTCGCCTGAAGTGGTTTAATATTAGTGCTCATGAAGTAGCACAATTTGTATTCATGAAGAATGCTACATGTTCTTGAAATACAATTCATGCTTTTAATTTTGACAAATGTTATATGTTCATAACTCTAATTGTTGCTTTTGAAGTATCACAATTAACTCTACATGTTCTTGGAACAACTAAAACTTGTCATTTTGAAATCATATATCACAATAACCATACTTTAATTGTTGCTCCTGAAGTAGCACAATTAATATTCTTGATGAATATTGCATGTTCCTAAAGAACAATTTATGATAAATGTATGTTGTAATTTAAAGTATTACCTAATTCATGGAATGGTAGCAAGAGATCCTCTATGTTTGAGAAGTGCATTTCCAATATCCTGTGGTTTAATTTCTTCTCAAGAATAGATGTGAGATCGAGTAGATCTCAAATTTGCAATATATTGATTTCATTTACCTTGAATAAAACTAAATTGTTGCTCCGGAAGTAACACAATTATATTACTGAAAAATGACCATATTGTGATAGTAACATTACCATCACATGTTTGTGGAAATGCCTCAAATATAGTATTTTTATATACTATTTGACTTTTGCTCCTGAAGTAGCATCATTTATATTCCAGAAGAATATTAAATACTCTTAAAGAGCAACTCGCATTTTCGATGATATATGTTATTCTTGAATGAAAAATATTATTTATGTCATGTTGACATTAATGCACTATTGATATCGATGTTCATCTGCCAATAAGAGGGCATGAGAGAGACAATAGAAATGAAGCATCCCAATAGGATTGCTTAAAGATATAATTGATTGTCCTCCCTAAAACTCGATACGAGTATATGCATCCTAAATTGCAAGATTTTCAAATCTAGTGCATCGAAATTATTGAAGGCTTCAGAAGAGCATGTGTCATTCTATCAAATGATACGAAATCAACTATTAAGTTTGTCATTACTTTAGTAAGTCTAGAAGAAACTTACTAAATTTTAAGGATATCCGCTGCAATGGATACCATGAAAAAATAATATATAAAGGTAGTGATTATTTTGCATTTAGCCAGAAGCTAACAAAAGAAAAGTTATCACACTACCACCTTGAATGTATTACACATTCATAAAAATAAGTGAGACAAAACATATCATGAACCTGAAGTTCAAAAGAGCTTTATGCTTTGACATGATAAGTTTGGACATCTGCAAGCAACTATGATGCGCAACATAATTGAAAATTTATATAGGCGCAACATAGAGATCCTGAAGAATCTCTTAATAAAAGAATTTACATAATTTGCTTGATTTCTAGAAGAAATATAGCACTTGTTAGAACTATAAGTTCAAATAACAAATAGCTCAATTCTCTCAATAAGATTTGTCTTGATAAAGCTAGCGAGTTTATTAAACTCAAAGTCCCTCCTGAAGAGGATTTATATGGCTTTGGAATTGAGATCGAATAATTAGTTGCTCATATCCATACTCAAAATTGTTTTTATCCGTACTAAAACAAGTCTCACATTAAGATTTATATTATGATAAAATAACATTTCCAATATTAGTTGGAACATATGTCACATTTGGATTCCTGAAGAAATCAATGTGAAATCTACATTCAACAAAAAACACTAGTAAAAATTAGTCACATTTGAATTCCTGAAGTAATCAATGTTAACAAGAAGTTGAAAGACTCACTTGCAAAAGATTGCACACCACCTTCTTGATGCTTTTAATATAAAAAAAAAGTGACAATGTTATACATTTGCTGCAAACACCCCCGCCAAAATAAATGTCCCTGAAGGACAAGTACAAATGGTAGCAAATGCATATAAGATTCGTCAAAAAATATGGTCGACCAATTGGTTCTAAAAGCAATTTTGTGCCTAAGAAAAGGGGTGCAAGATATGAACCAAACATTGACGAAAATGATTAATCAATCAAATGAAGTTCCTGAAGAACTACAAGCGTCTGAAAATTATGAGATCTCAATATATTGAAGAGATCAAGTATCGTCGTGGACGCATGACGATACATTCGCCTTTAATATGACTCTTAAAATGAAAAAAGAGGATCCTCAACGACGATCTATAAGAGATTGTCAAGAAAGAATAATTGGCCAAAGAGGAAAGAAGTCATACAAGGTGAATTAATATTCCCAAGAAAGCCGAAAAATATTTGGACCTGTAGTTCAAATTCGGAAAAATATCCCCGAAGGATGTAAATGTATCTTTGTTAGAAAAAGAAATACAAATTACGAGATATATGGCAATACTTGTAACACAAGTCTCTCTCAAAGATTGGGAATTAATTATGTACTCTCCCATAATAGACGCCATTGTATTTAGAATTTGATTAATCTACTATGTCACAAAAGGCTTGTTATACGCCTTATGGATGTAGTAAATATATATCAATATGATTCATTAGATAGTGACATATATATGAAGATCCCTGAAGGATTTAACTTGCTCAAAGTATGTAAGTCAAAAAGATATTTTCAATTAGCCGTATATGATATAATCATAACGACGAGAATTCCTTGACATAAGGGTACATAAATGATGACTTGAGTTTGATTGAAACTCCTAAAGAACATAATACTTATATATGTACTCCGTCAAAATGACTTACATAGAACAAGTAATTATGAATTATTTTATTCATTGATAATCCAACTCACATGCTTGTCGGCATTAGGGGGAGATATAAAACATAAATGATAGAATGCCGCAATATCTCGTTGGATTAATTATTAGATTCACGCACTATGAACCAGAAGTTCATCAAGTTATTTAGTGCAAAAGGAGTGACTAAAATCTCATATACCTGTTGTATATGCACCATGATAGAACTGAAGTTCCTCATAGAAAATATAAATCAATTGATTTTCATTAGCGCCAGAAGCGTGAGAGATTTATTGCTGCTAAGAGATAAGAAGTCCGCGGAATACAAAATTAGAACACATCACTCCAAATTTCTCCTGAAGAGGATATGTGAATCATTATGTACAAAAGTACTTGATGAAATCAACTCATGCCTAAAGACGGAGTTAGAATCAAAAGACTTGGGTTGAACTCATAATTGTCTCGACCTGCAGATCGAGCACCTCCCTGATGGAGTTACACTAGTCGACCTATCTAAAGGTCTTTAAAGAGATGTTATTGTATCGCATCCATATAGCTATATAATGGTTGCTTCAATCACTTGAAGTGGATGGAGACTCATTTAGACCTATAGAAGATAACAAAAATGAGGACCAGAAGTTCCTTACTTATGTGCAATTGGAAAATTTAAAATGGTATTGACCATCATTTGTTATCTTCGAGACAAACATGCTATTATTTTTTTTATGATAATTAAATTTGTGTTGCACATATTAGTGTAGACCTTAAAGATAACCTTGAAGATTGTTATCTTGAGGGGGAGTAACAAATTGTAAATAATCCTGAAGATTAGACTGACTCCTAAAGGTCAAATGACCCTGAAGGTCAAATGGTTGTACTCTTTTTTCCTTTCTAAGTTTTTTTCCAAAGGGTTTTCTTAGTTAAGGTTTTTAACGAGGCATCCAATGTAACACATGAGAAAATGAGTCATTGAGATTGATTCATAAAAGAGTCAATGCAACACATGATCTCCAAAAGTGTGGCAGCATCAACATCCAGCAAATTCGCTTAAGTGACAACCTAGCAGATCCGTTTACAAAGGCATTACCAACATTCAAGAAGTTGTTATACAAGATCGATATGCGCCGACTCAAGGATCAAGAATGACTATATTGAGGTGGAGCAGCTGTACTCTTTTTCCTTCGTCCAATTTTTATCCCAATGGCTTTTTCTGGCAAGGTTTTAACGAGGCAGCAGTTTCTTTTAGGGATGGTCAATCAAGAGGGAGTGTTGTAAATATATTTTATACTTACCATATATTGTGATGACCATGTAAACCCTAAAAGCCCATGAGCCCATGAGCCCATCTTGTACTCTATAAATAGAGGTCTCCACCCTCATAATAATACACATCTCATTTTCCGCTCTCTTTATTTATTCTCTACATTCTCTCTAGTTTATAACAGTAGTATGATTTTTCCAACAAATTGTTTATTTATACTCATGACGCAAAAATCGAGCTCTTAATTATTGATAATGATTCAATTCAATTCAGAATTTTAAAAAATAAATAAAATTATCTACCTAATATGCAGTTTTGTAGAAGAAAAAGACTTAAAATTTAAGGTTGTGCACATTTTGGGAGCAATGCGTCTTCTTAAATTATTTGAAAATATTGGACTATTAAATATATCAATCTTTTTAGGCAAATTGGTACAGATGATCCCCAATGTTTGCTACTTTGGATGAATTGGTCCATAATTTTTTTTTTAGTTTATTGGTCCCCAATGTTTGTTAATTTGGATAAATTGGTTCTTCTGTTAAATTTTAAGTTAATTAAGTGTTAATCATAGGGGTATTTATGGAATAAAAGTTTAAGGGACCAATTCATCCAATTTTTAAATTAAACTTAATTTTTTTTAAAAATTTTGATCTTTTTTGGAAAATAAATTAATTTTTCAAATAATTTTTTAAAATTTTTTTTTTTTCAACTAATTTTTTTTATTTTTTTCAAATATTTTTTTTGGTAAACGAAAAAAATTAAGGACCAATTCATCTAAATAATTTTTTGAATTAACTTTTTTTCAATTTTTTTTATTTAAATAAAAATTAAGTAAATTTATACTCCTAACTAATAATTTTACGTTTGACGATGAATGAGGAGAGCGGGTCAACACAACGGTTGGGGAATGTGTTATTCATTATAAACAAAATTGAAAAAAAGTTAATTCAAAAAATTAATTGAAAAAATAGTTAAAAATTAATTTAAAAATTGGATGAATTGGTCCATAAAACTAGTACTAATTGTTAATTTTGTACTCCCTCCGTCCCATTCATACTGTCATGTATACCATTTCGGGTTGTCCCACTCATACTGTCTCATACCTAAAATGGTAAGAAATGAGTGGACCACAATTATCTAAATAAGTGGACCCCATTATTTTATACTTTTACACCACTACTTTAACCTTTACACCCACTATCTTAAACTCCGTGCCGAAACCCAACAAGACATTTTGAATGGGACGGAGGGAGTAATAAATTTTTTCATTACGAATTTTTTTCAAAAAAAAAATTATTTGATAAAAATATTATTTTTCGAAAAATATTATAATTTTAAAAAATATCTTTGAAAAACACGAATTAGTTGAAAAAATTAATTAAAAAAAAAATTTATTTGAAAAATTAATTTATTTTCCAAAAATATCATAATTAAAAAAAAAAGTTAAAAAAAAATCAAGTTTAATTTAAAAATTGGATGAATTGGACACTGAAACTTTTATTCCATAAATACCCTATAATTAACACTTAATTAATTTAAAATTTAACAGAAGGATCAATTTATCCAAATTAGCAAACATTGAGGAGCAATAAATTAAAAAAAAAATTAGGGACCAATTCATCCAAATTAGCAAACATTGGGGACCATTTATGCCAATTTACTACTCCCTCTGTCCCAATGAGCTGTGCTCGTTTTCCTTTTTAGTTTGTCCCACTCATCTGTTCCTATTTCCAAAAAAGGCAAATTTTTACACACAATTACTCACTCTCTTTTTATGGGACCCACCACTTCACTCACATCTAACAACTCTCCTTAATCTACGTGCAAAAAAGAAATGAGCACAGCTCAATGGGACGGAGGGAGTATATTTTTATAGAAGTCGAGCTTTAGTTTATTTAAATATTTAAATATGAGTCTTAGGCTAAGCTAATATTAGGTTGTAAGCTAATTATTAATGGAATGTTTGCTGAATTATTTTATATATTAAATTATTATTTGCATAAAGACATTAATGATTTCTTGCCAGCAATTCTTCGTCGTATTGAATTATTGATCGTAGGTGGGGGCCCATCTAATTTTATCCACTATTTTTTCTCTATTTTTTCAATTTTCCCTTTTGGGAATATGATCAGGTAGGACCCATCAACACTCTTATCATTTAAAAATATTACTCGTAAAAATAATTATCCACATACTATTTTTTAACGAGGAAAATTCGATATTGGGCCGCTAATGGCCCATTACACTTTTTGAAATAGAATTGGGCCTTAGAAAGACTATTCGGGCCAGGGTAGCTCAATTGCCCATTAAACCCACCATTAACGGTTACATTGCCCAGCCTCTCAAGCCGCGGGGCAGTGTATAATTTTCTATTCCCGCTCGGAAAGCACTCCTCCACAGACCGCCAGCGGCGGCGATGACGTTATCGCAGGAAAAGCCATGGGCGGAGAAGGTTCCGGAAGCTGTGTTGTCAATTTACAGTTCTCTTCCTAGGAAAGGGAAGCCTCAAGGCCGCGAAGTCACTGTTTTGGCCGCTTTCCTCCTCTCCGACCCTTCGCAAGGTTGGTGGAGAAATATTTGTTCGCTCCGAGTTCATGAGTTAATTTGTTGAAAATCGCTCCGATTCTTAGTTTTTATTGTTGTTGGTGTTTATTGTTTGTGTGCGTGTAACGTGTTGTTTATTTAGAGTTACATGTGGTGTCGTTGGGCACGGGGACAAAGTGTATAGGGCGGTCGAGGCGGAGTTCGGGCGGCGATGTCGTGAACGATTCTCATGCGGAAGTAATCGCCAGACGATCTCTTCTTAGGTTCGGATTTCAGTTTATAAGATAATCGGTTTAAATGTTAAAGAAACAAGAATACCATGCGTATGATGATTATTGATATTTTTCTAGATATTTCTATGCGGAGATAGATTGCATCAGAAAACAACATATGAAGCATAGCCATGATAACGAATGCGTGATTTTGCAGAATCAAAACATGAACAGCACAATTTTCCAATTGAGATCGGATAAACCTGGACAAGTAAAATATGAATTGAAACCTGGTTGGCTAGTGCATTTGTATGTATCGCAATTACCATGTAGGTGTTTAGGTGTTTCGCATGATATATTTTTATAGATGATTCACTTGGACTTGATTTTCGATCCATTATTTTGTGTAACAGGTGGCAGCGCATCGCTCAACTCAGATGTTCACATCTCTAAGTAGTAATCCTTTAGAAAAACCAAATGATCCTGCACTGCAGAATGGTAAATTTGGTTCATTGTTTTCGTCTTTGAAGTTGGCAGTGGACTTTGACTATATGTATGTAATCTCGAAGATTTGTCTGCAGGTGCTTGTTTTCAAGCTCCCAGTATAGTTCACAGGAAGCCTGGTCGTGGAGACACGACTTTGTCCGTAAGCTGCTCTGACAAGATTGCTCGCTGGAATGTTGTTGGCATTCAAGGTTTATATTTGTTTTTTGATAAATTGCTTAGGCTGTTTTTACTGGTTAACATATGAGAATTATGAATGTTCAGTTTGAGATATTTGCAGAGGCCGCCTCTAGGTTGTCTTGCTCTGCGCATGATGAATCATAATTTCTTCCTTGCAACTTAGCTGAAACTGTAAAAAGAATGAACAACATTTGCTGCTACTTTAATCTTGAACTAACTGGTAATGAGGGGCAAGATATTAATAAACCTACATGTAGTTTTTTCATCATAGTATAGTCTGAAAGTTGGTTAGATATGGTGATTCATGAACCTCACAAACTCCTGTTAACAAAATTGCCGAATAGTTGAAAGTTGTAGTATTTGTTTCTGATAGTCTTTTGGTCATCAAATAGAGTTGTCAATTGGCATTTCTGTATTGCTTATGCACTATGTTTTTGAGAAATAGGAATAAGTCTTGCTGATTTGTGAACCACTTATTGCTAATATTTTGTTAAAGTCTTTCTATCTACACAGGAACTCTACTTTCCTGCTTTCTGGAGCCAGTTTATGTTTCCTCTATAACTTTGGGTAGATCGCAATCCGATTCTGCAAATAATGCTACAGATAACCTGATAAGATCCTTATACGAGCGGATCATTCCATTGTCAAACAAACTGGCAGAACCTTTTAAAGTGAATAAGGTCATAATCTTTACTATTTCTCCTTTTAGCCATATGGTTGTTGGGTACAACTTAAAAAAGTTTATTATCTTGCATATGCAGCCACTCTTTCACGTAGCACCGATGCCACCTAAGGAATTTCAGCATTGTGAGACTGCTCTTGAAACCTTAACTTGCGGGTTGGCTTTTCAAAATTGAAATATGATATATAAACTCTCTTTTTTTTTTCTTGCTCTGTTTGATCTCTGAAATATTTTCCTTGATTAAGGTATTCAATATGCTGGAACAAATCTGGCTTGCATGAAGTCATTCTTGGAACAACTGGCAGAAAGCAGGGAACCTCTTCGAAAGGTGCTTTGTATCTATCTACACATTCCTCTATATGCAAGTAAGAATCTTTCAAAATGTAGAGGTTATTGATAAAAGTTAGTACATTTGACCCTTGGTGTTGAACTTGTGGGTCCTTCACTAGTCAATAGGGTAATAAAATCCCATAGTCAGTATGTTTAACGAAATCGGAACATTGTGCATCTCATGCTGTAATGCCCCGAATTTTTTTTTTATGTTGCCGATATTTTAGCGAGAGGGACTCATAAATCTAGAAAATGTTGCCGACATTTTTTTTAGCGAGAGAGAAAGATGTGCCACATGATCTCCTACATGGGAAGTTGTTGAGCTCAATTATTTTCTTGACTCAACTAATAATTCATATCAATGGTGTGTTAGTGGAGTGTCAATCCATTTGGTACGTGTCCTACCTAGCTGGAGATCTAGGTATCTATGGTAATCATATCCTCCACTAGTGCCCAAATATTGAGATGCATGCTTTCAAGTTATTTAGATGCTCTACTCCGATTCAAGATTTGTTTTGCATCATCACACAGTTGTGTTTCAAGGTATGAAAAGAAACGAGTAAGCTAGCGTATACTTCACGAATACGAAGATTGCTTTTGCATTATAAGAAAGTTTCAACTCATAACAATAGGATCCATAGGGCCCTACTTTGCCCACTTCAGTACTATGTACTAGACGGATCGTTACGAACCGTGAGGCTTTTCAATATCTGGTAGAAAGAGTATTGTCGCTGCTGTGGAGAGCAGAAAATGCTAACGACATGAACATTATTCTCGATTCTCGTTACCGGAGAAATGCTACCCTATTTAGAGTCGGACAAGAGCTGTCAAAACAATTACTCATGCTTGAAAAGTTACTGACGGTACGCATGTAGATAACTGCAACTGATACGTTTACGAAATGAAGGAGGCACGAGTGAAATTCTCATGATATCTCATTGTGTAACCACATGCGATCATTTTCAAGTAGATGATGTTATGATCGGGTTTTCGGCCCTAATAACTTGTCGGTCTAAGCGACATTGAAATAGTCAATAAGACATAGAATGCCTATAGCGGATAGGAGTTAGTCGAATTTCACTTTGTGTTACGCATATGATATTTTAAGATCGTTCTTTTCAGAAGACAAGAACACTACTACGTCAGAGAACCACGTCGTAAGAGTAAATCTATTGAAATGAAGTACGAGATGGCACTACAGACTACGAGGCGTCGCCTGTCTTGTTGATCAAGAACATAGAAATCGAGAAGGTTGTGGAAAAGACCAAAGACGTGATACACTTACACACGATTCACTAATCTAATTACCAATCGTCGAGATTCTATTCAAGCGAAGGCTCTTCAACTGCATTATCCGCAAGGTTGATATAAAATGACCTCCACTAAATACAAGACTCGCATGGATACCATGAGCGCTACTACCTCACGACCGAACACTGAGGTAGATACGACTTTAAGGCACAACCCTCGAAACGAATTAAAATTTTACTAATGATATCATTGTTGTCGATCCCTCAAGAATGCAGACAGAGTCATAGTAGTTCCCGCAGAGCATCGCCAAGAATTTAATACGCTTAAAATAGTCGATCACGATCATACGATGTTGAACAGCATGACGCAAACGCAAAGGTATAAGTGAGACACTGATAAATCCCTATTTGAACGGTGAGGAAAGAATACTCAATGAAAACTTCAACTTGAAGGAGTAGACGCGCAACTATTTAAACTAGTAGATGTTCATATTCTTATTACAAAATGATAAGGTTATTCCTTTTGTTGCATACTTCTACTCATCTTCTTTTGACTAAAGAGTTATGCCACCTTGGTGCTAAGCTCGCCCATCATTTATATTGATATTTGACCCGAAATGATATTTCTATGTAATTGTTAGAACTCTGTTGAAAATATCATTGGTATAAATTGGCAATGTTGTCTTTTCCTTTGAACTGATACCCATGTTCTGCTCTATAGTTGACCTTCTCTCATTCTATATTGGTCACAACTCATCATGTAGTTTGATCATTGATGATTATTCAACAAGTTGTTTCTAATCTCGTCGAAGTATTTATTTTGATTCATACATCCATGAAATCTTTTGCTTTGACGATATAGCGAGAATCCTTTGGTTTCATATTTTTCTCAGAATTCATCTCATTGCTTTATTATAGATGATTATCATTTCCTATATCATATTGACCTCATTGAGGGTATCCTTTGTTATACAGATATTGGAAACCCTTTTACTTTTGAAATACCTTCATTTGACGATATAGCAGGACTCATTTAATGTTATATCTTCCTAAGAATTCATCTCGATGCTTGATCACTGTTAATTATCATTTCACATATTCATTTTCATTTGATTAAAGTATCATGTGACAAAATACATGATTAATAGTGTTATCCTTTTCTTCTGGACCCAAAGAATGTTCTCTTGAACCTTATATTGACTATTATCCATCTTGATGCTTGATTCCTATGATTATTCTGATTATTTGTTTCGGATCGTGTTGGGATATTTATTTAATTCATCTTTGAAACTTTTTCCTTCAAAGATTTAATCGGTGTAAATTGGTATTATATTCGCATAATACTCATCTCATCACTTCGTCACCGGCAATTATTAACTCATTGAGAGTATCCTTCGATTTATGTATGCATGACACTCTTTCTTTTGAGATATTATTCTTATGTACTCGATTCGAATAAAGGTTAAGTCATATTCATATCAACTAGATTCGATTTGAGGAAGATAAGTGTGAGCGGTCGTGGAGATGGATATTTAGAGAATGTAAGTTTCCGGATGACTAGCGAATATTTGAACAACCGGTAATGCTTTCCACGTCTCTCAATTCCGAAAGTATATATACGATTCCAAGCACGTGATCAAGCATGAAGATATACAATTGAACCTGGACTTAAGCTACGAAGAAAGACCAGTACGAATCATTGACCGCAAAGTTCAAGTGTTGAGAAATAAACAAATTCCTTTAGTCAAAGTGATATGGAATCACCATGATAAAGAAGAAGCTACATGGGAGCTGGAAGAGAAAATCAAGTCGCAATATCCCAAACTATCATATGATGGTAAGCAATTTTTGAGGACGAAAATTTTATAAGTGGGGTAGTTTGTAATGCCCCGAAATTTTTTTTTTATGTTGCCGATATTTTAGCGAGAGAGGGACTCATAAATCTAGAAAATGTTGCCGACATTTTTTTTAGCGAGAGAGAAAGATGTGCCACATGATCTCCTACATGGAAGTTGTTGAGCTCAATTATTTTCTTGACTCAACTAATAATTCATATCAATGGTGTGTTAGTGGAGTGTCAATCCATTTGGTACGTGTCCTACCTAGCTGGAGATCTAGGTATCTAAGGTAATCATATCTTCCACTAGTGCCCAAATATTGAGATGCATGCTAGACTTTATGTCACATTTTCTTACGTGCCATTAATGCAGAAGAAGTAGGTTATTAACTGGAGGTCTAGGCAATCATGATCATCACACCCTCTACTAGTAGAAAAATATTAAGCAACTTCAATTCATTTTTCGTCTCCACATGCCCAAGACACTTGTCCATCTATGATAAACCACCAAGACACTTGCTCATCTATGCCTTACACGTACACCACAAAAATGAGGAGGTTGATTATTTAATTACCCAAAGCCAGCTGTCTAATGCTGTCTTCCACTTAGCTTGCACGATAAGGAGGTAGTACAGTAGCAAGAGGATCCAAAGGAGAAAGTGACTCCTTGTCCAACGTTCCTTCTCAATCTATATCACTCTCGCTTTTCTTTTCCTTTTTCCACTTCCACCTCTTCATGTTCTTCATCATCAAAAGTATTCAACACTCTTTCTACATATCATCTCCATCAGCTGTAGTTACAAGCCCTCTCCAATCAAGCTGCTCGTGAATATGATTTGAAGCACCGAGTAAGAAATTCTTCATCATAGACCTTGTTTTGTCGCTCCTTGTTGAAATATGTTTAGATTTGCTCATATCTAGAGAATAAATCTCAGATTTAAGAGGAAGAACGGTTAGGAGAATTTCATGTATGGAATTCATGGTCACATGTGTAGATCTGGATGTAAGATAACAAGAAATGTTTAAGTTGTATGAGCACAAGAATCTGTCATGCCATTCTTTCTTCTGCCGTGATTTTCCAAAGCCAATTACTTGATCTTTTGTTACTTGAAAAATTCCAGAAAAATTACAGAGATACATTTTGGAATGTCTTTAAGGTCTCTGTAAATTTTCGTGATTTTTGGACAAGTCCTTAAATTTTTAGTGAATTTCCACTTTTATACTGCCGAAAAACCATGCATTTGGGATAGATCTTAGTAAAACATTTATATTTCACTCCACAGTAATGATATGGACTTGATTCTTTTTCCTAAATACTCTACACACGTAGGAGTTTCTCAAAATATTTATTCAGTATTTTTGAACTATGCATGTAAAAGCAGTTTATTTGAAACCTTACATGGTTAAACAAAGACTTGCATTCTGTGGAGCAGTTTTGAGTGAAAAATGATCTGTATACTCTGAATCCATCACTTGTCCATAAGGTTTGAAACTTTGACATGACCTCATTATGAATGTTTCCTAAGTATTTGTGGAATATTAGAATTTTTGGAGCAATGTTGGTTCCACAAACCGTAGCTAAATTATAGTTGGACAGAAACGGACCCTGTTCATGCAGTGAGCACTGTTTTGTTAATAACTTCTAGAATATTGATTATTTTGTTACGAAACCAATTCCAGTATAATTAAGACTCATTATTGATGATAGACATGGAATATTAGAATTTATGGAGTGAAACCGTGGTCTGTGGAATTTTTACAAAATAGGCTTTCTGCACGAGTTTAGCGGATTAAAGCTACGACATTAATATCGTTGTAGGAACTTTTGTGGAAGAGCTATAGCCCCGGTGTTGAGTTTTCGCATAAATCAATTCGGTGAATAATTGAGGTGGGTTTATATGTTTCTATAAAAAGTATGTTTGAGTTATTAAGCTCTGTTATTTATGCAAGTTATGAATGTTCATGTTTTTACAATCTATTGGCTTAAATGCTTCTACTTGAATGATAATTGGCTCTGCCAATAAGAAAGGAAACGATCGGACTCTAACTAGGCGAAAGGTTTTCTAGTTAGAGTTAGTGTACACAAATGTTACGAAGTTAGTCTTGGGTGAATGTGTTTTCCTAAGACTAATGAAGAGAAAAGGACGTAGAATGCACCAATAGTTGAGAAAATGAAAGAATGGACAAATGAAATGTTTTGGTATTCATAGAATACTCTTTTGTTTTAAAACTTTCTATGTTATACCGTTTTACATGAACAGTCCATTTTCCAAGATATGACTAATGTTTTTATCAAAGGCTTAACCCACGGAGTACATTAGTACTCAGCCCCATATTGTTTTAAAAATGTTTTCAGGTTGAGCGGCAGGGGCGACGGAGTAAGGGCTGAGGAGGGGTTGATGAAATGATCTTTTGCACCTTTTAGTATTGTAAACAGAAAATTTTATTTTATTTCATTTTGAGACTCAAAATGCTTCCGTATATATGAAATGCATTAAATGGTGTGTTTCTTTTAAAATAGAGAAATATTCCAGTTTTCGATAAACGGTATGAACTTATGTTTTAAATTATTCTTCCGTAGCGACTCGACCTCTGTGATCCTTCGTGGAGGTCGGGGCGTTACACATGCTCGGTTAGGTTGCCCCAACTCCTTCCATCAAGTACACCAATATACTATCTTGCATGAGCTCTGATATTTTTCCAAGAAAAATGTGCGGAAAACACGGTCTTGCTTGACCAAACACAACCACTATTAGAACTAGCATAACTTTTTTTTCTTTTAAAATACAAATTCCTACATGAACTTTAGGTGTGGCCTTCATGATTAAGCTTTTAACTGACTGAATAAAGCAATGCTCGTTGTCCTTAGGAGGCAATTGCTGGAGCATTTCGCATCACTTAAGCAAGACTGCTCATCACAATGCTGCATCAGTGAACTCACTTATCAAGAACTCAAGGTAACGTTAATGCAAATGTTTCGTATCTTTGTAAAGTTCCCCACACTAGGCAACCAAGTGCACGTGCAGATCTGACCATGTAGTTTACGCGTAACTGTGGATGAAGTTTTCAAGATGTATTGAATCATAAAGCCTTTACAAGCAATTGTTGAAGTGTATGTGGTTTGTCAGGAAAGTGCTGAAGAATATATTGCAGCTTCAAAGGCATTTAAAGATAGCCCACATTTTAGAAACTGGCTTGAGAAACCCCAAAATTTTGAGTCCTTTTATTGCGCAAGGCGTTATAATTTAGAACAGGGTGTCACAAGTGATTCATGATAATTGATTACTGTTGGTGACACTGTTAAGTATAATATTGTTTTTATTTATATCAATCCAATTTTGCAATCAAGGTTATAATTTGCAATTTGCAATCAAGGTTATAATTTTAGGAGTATCTTTATTTTACTTTGAAAACTTGTAAATTAATTTCTAAATATTTTTATGAATTTACTTATAATTGAAAATATTAAATAGTATAATTGGTATGGACATGACTTTTAGCCCAAAAGAATAAGATAAATACCCAAGAAACAATTTAAATATTTAGAGGAATGGATAATAATAATAATAGAAATTGATTATAAGGTGGTGTTTGCAAATGCTTATTATAAATATTTATTATTATTTTTTTCTTTAAATTAAAAATAATAGTATTTAAGGGATTTGGAATTAATATAAAAAAGTAATTACTTTTTGTAAAATTAATTATTTACCCTATAGTAAAATTACTTTGCATAATTCTTTTAAACGCTAATACTGATATTTAAAATTGCAAAACTAGTCCTCTCAGCCATGATTCTTTCGCGTAAGGCGTTGTTATAACTCTCTACAGACCTTCCGGCACGGCTGTCTCGCCGAGCGCCACCGCGAGGAGGAAACGACATGGTAAATCTCGCCGCCCAGATAAGCCGCCTCTTAATCCTCCGCCGCTTCGACGCCCTCAGAAGCCTCTCCTTCACTTTCTCCAACCACTTGGTGGACGCAGTCCTAAAACATCTCAAGCTTCATCCCGCCTCCGCGCTCCACTTCTTCGACCTAGCCTCGAAGCAGAACCACTTTAGACCGCATTTTAAATCCTACGTCAAAATCGTCCACATTTTGTCGAACGCTCGAATGTTCGATGAAACTCGGTTGTATTTACGCGGCCTCGTGGAGCTCGCAGAGAGGGACGAGCTTCAGGTATCTTTGATTCATAATGAATTGGTGGATGTGTTTAGGGAATTTAGGTTTTCGGCAACTGTTTTCGATATGATATTGAAGATTTTTGTGGAGAGGAGGCTGGTGAAGAATGCCTTGTATGTGTTCGATAATATGCCTAAGTGTGGCCGTGTGCCGAGCTTGAAATCGTGTAATGGTTTGTTGAGTTGCTTGGTTAGGGTTAACCAATTTCATGTAGTTTCTTGTGTTTATGATCAGATGATTAGAGTTGGAGTTGTTCCGGATGTGTATACTTGTGCAATAGTAGTAGATGCTTACTGTAAAGATGGCAGAGTTGCTAAAGCAGTTGAATTTGTGGAAGGATTAGAGCTTATTGGATTGAAATTGAATGTTGTAGGTTATAATAGCTTGATCAATGGGTATGTGGAGAAAGGGGATATGCAGGCGGTGGTGAAAGTATTGGAGTTTATGGATCAAGGAGGAATTTCAAAGAATGTGGTAACTTTTACACTTCTGATTAAGGGTTATTGTAAAATAGGGGATCTTGATCAAGCGGATCGAGTATTTAGAGGGATTAAGGAAGAGATAGGAGACACGTTGATTTTGGACGAAAAGGTGTATGGCGTGTTGATAGATGGATACTGTCGTAATGGAAGAGTAGACGACGCTTTGAGAGTTAAGGATGAGATGTTGGCTTCTGGATTGAGAATGAATATGTTTGTTTTCAATTCTTTGATTAACGGGTTCTGCAAACTTGGCCAACTTCGCGAAGCAGAGCAAGTTATAATTACCATGGTTGAAGGGAAGTTTAAACCGGATGGTTATAGCTACAATACATTATTGGATGGATATTGTAAGAGAGGGATGGTTGATGAGGCGGTTAACCTTTGCCATCAAATGGTTAGTGATGGTCTATATCCAACAAATATAAGTTACAACATTTTAATAAAAGGCTTATGCCAATATGGTGATATGAAGGATGCGTTGTCCCTTTGGCAAACGATGTTCAAGAGAGGTTTTGTTCCAAATGAGGTCGGGTATAGTACGCTTCTCCATGGTCTTTTCATCAATGGAATGTCGGGTAAAGCTTCGACACTGTGGAAACATGCTATAGCAAGAGGCTATGGAAGTAGTACTATTCTATGCAATACAATGCTTAGTGGGATATGTAAAACGGGAAACATGATTGAAGCAGAGAAAGTTCTTGAAAATATGATCAGAATGGGTTGTTCGCCGGATGAGGTGACTAAGAGAACCTTGATTGACGGCTATTGTAGAACTGGAGATGTTCAAAGAGCTTTTCAGATTAAAGATACCATGGACGCAAAGGACGCTTCTACTGAAATGTATAACTCACTAATTCGTGGATTATTCCAAGCTGAGAAAGCAAGTAAAGTCCCAGAACTCCTCCTTGAGATCCACGCATTAGGATTGATCCCTAATGTTGTTACTTATGGAGCACTTATAGATGGTTGGTTCAAAGAAGAAAACTTGCAGAAAGCGTTTGAAGCATATTTTGAGATGAGAAGTAAAGGGATTCCTCCAAATGTGTATATATGCAGCACAATCATTAGCAGTTTAAACAAGCTTGGCCGGAATGAAGAAGCAAACACATTAGTACAGAAGATGGTGGATTTAGACATCATCCCAAGTCTCCAACATTTCTACAAATCATCCAAATCCGAGACTTCTCCAAACGAAATCACAAACACCATTGATGTAAGTTCCCTCATTCCCAACAACATTCTATACAATGTTATCATTGCCGGCTTATGCAAATGTGGGAAGACCGATGATGCAAGAAGGATGATGAATGACCTCTCACGTAAATGCTGCTTCACTCCGGATGAGTTCACATACTCTGCGCTCATCCACAGCGCCTCCATCCGAGGTGCTATAGATGAAGCTTTTCTCGTACGGGATGAGATGGTGGAAAGAGGTATTTCTCCTAACATAGTTACATACAATACTCTTATAGATGGGTTGTGTAAATTGGGTAATATTGAGCGTGCAGTTAGGCTTTTCCATAAACTTCACCTCAAAGGCTTAGAGGCCAACCCTATCACCTATCATATATTGCTTAATGCATGCTCTAAGAGGGGTAGCACCATTGTAGCCCTTCAACTTATGGGGAGAATGACTAAACAAGGGCATTGCAGATCTTTTCAAGATTTTGGACATTAATTTTTATATCTTTGTCTTAATTTTTTTTTTTTTCATACTATATGTCAACATGCACGTACTATTTGTGGTCTTATAAGTAGTGGCGGAGTCGCATGGGGACTAATTGCACCCTTTAGATTTTATCTTTCGTTTTATATAAAAAACATTAGTGAAACGTTTGATCAGTGGCAAAAGCACTAGCAAAATTTTATGGGTTATTAAACTGTAAATGCAAGAAATTTGGTTTTGCGCATAGTTAAAACACTCGCATAAATACACGATTTTAAATTTGTTAAAATTTGCGCACCAACAAAAATTTTAGAGTTACAATTGTAGAAGATATGAACGTTAATTATTTAAGTAGTAAAAGATGTAGATATTCTGACTTTCATATAGGATATTGTAGTCAAGTTTTCGCCGGTGTGCAAATTGTAGCAAATTGAAAAGTAAGGTATTTGCGTAAGTATTTTGAAATTCATGTTCAAAATCAGAATCCACCAAAAAATTCATGTATTTAAGGGGCTGATAACCGGAAGTTTGATCTATTTATAGCGTTTTCTTAATAATTAATTTTGATTTGGAATTCCAAAGCTAATACAAACAGAGATGGACTAGAATGGAACATGTTGCGCATGCAACATGATCTAATTCTATGGTTTTGACCCAAATTTGACTCGGGTTTGAACCAGTTGACTACTATATTAAAAAAAAAAAAAATCATACTCTCTCTCCCCGTCGACTCTTCTCTCCACTGCCCCCCTCTTTCTGACTCCTCTCTTTCTCTCAGTGTATCTCCCCTCTCTCTCTCTCTTTCTCCAGTCCCCCCTCTCTCTGCACCGTCTTTTCTGTCTCCACCTCTGTCTCCGCCCCGTCGCTCCTCGCACCCTCGCCTCTGTCACTCCGGTGGCCGGATCCACCTTCGTGCGATCCTCCAGATCCGCCTCCACTCCGTTCAGATTTCTATGTGCCTCCCTCTTTCTCTCTTTCCTCTCTCTCTCCTCTCCCCCGCCTGCCTACGCCGTCGCCGCCACAATCGCTACCACATTTGTTTTGTTCTGCATCGTATTGTTCATATCAACTTATCGATATAATATTATGGAATCTGACATCGTATTGTTCGTATCATCGATGCTCTTTCCATACTTTTCATCGATGATTTGACATCCGTCAAACCAAATCTGCACAAGAATCTCTTCATCCTCTCGTCTGAACAAGTAAACATTTTTGTTTCCAAGTGTCGAATTTGTTTAAATATTTGAATTATGTTAATCTTCGATGTGCTAGTTTATAGATGTGTTTCATGTGTAAATTTGTAGGTGGATTTGGGTATAGCTATTTGATTCGCCCCCAATGCAAGAGATCAGATATCATCCTTTTGAGCACTTTTAATAGTTATCATCACTCCTTTTCTTTCTATTATTAAAACTAAATATTCGTCTTCTAGTTCATCATTCTCTTTCACATTATTCGGGTAATTATGTGTTTTGTCGCGACCACTCTTATAATTATTTTTTCTGTTGTTGTAATTCGAAGTTTATTTGATTTTGTTTGGAGTATTGAGATCCTTGCATTTGCTATGAGCTTATTGATTAACTAATTTATTGAAGTGTCATTTCTTATAACATAAAATGACATTTGTTGTGAACAATTGTGTCATTTGTTTAAAACAACTCATATTTAAAAAATGACACTTTTATTTTAAATAATTGACATTTTTGTAAATAAATGATACATTTATTCATTGCAAGACACTTTGAGTAGAGATCATTAATACTTTGCTCTTTACTGTTAATTATGGTTTAAAAAGACATTTTGCTCATCATTGATTGACACAAACAACAGAGACAATTGACACTCTTTCTCTACTGTGAATTATGACTTAAATAGATACTCTACTCATCATTGACACTTTCTTTTGTTATGATGCACATCAGAGGCAATTGACACTCTGCTCTCTACTGTGAATTATGGCTTAAACAGATACTCTGCTCATCATTGACACGTTCTTTTGTCATGATTTACACGCATATCAGAGACAATTGACAATCTGCTCTCTATTGTGAATTATGGCTTAAACAGATACTCTGTTCATCATAGACACGTTCTTTTGTCATGATTGACACGAACAACAGAGACAATTGACACTTTTTTCATAAACAAATGATACTTTTTTTTTGAAATAAATCGCATTTTTTTCAAAAATAATTGATAGTCAATGACACTTTATTCAAATACAAATGATACTTTTGTTTATTACGATTGACACTTTGAGATAAATAACAAATGACACATTTATTCATTACAAATGACACGCTTTCTTTATCAAAAAAATTGAAAAAAAATTAAAAAAAATTGTTTTAAACAAACGACACTTTTGTTCACAAAAAAATGACACGATGTTCTTACAATAGGGGAGAAAAAAATGGAAAAAAAAAGAAAAAGATGAAAAATAAAATAATAAGAAAAAGAAAAATAAAGTAATTAAAAAATGAAAAATAAAACAATAAAATGAAAATGAAACAAAAAATATAGCAAAAAGGTCTAAAAATTAAGATCTCTTGATTGAACTGACAATACTACTTAATCGCTAGGCTACTAGCCATTATAGTTATATTATAAATAGACTTTACTATAAACTACGTGCGTGTCTATTGGCCTAGAGATGACAATTCTGCGGGTCGGGGCTGGGTAGTATAGTATTCGGATCCGTCCCGCAAGTTCGACTCAGAGACTCAGATCCAGACCCAGACTTGTACGGGTCTAGAAACTCATAACTAACCCCGGACCCACACGGGGCGGATCTACCCGGCCCCAGACCCGTTGGTGCCGTTTCAATTGTTAATTTTGAATTATTTTATTTTTTAATTATTAATTTTCGTTAGTGGAAGCCTTTTTGTTTGAATTTTCTTATTATAGTTGTCAGATATTAGTATCTAAAAGAATGAATTGAAGAACAAGAAAATTCAAATAACATAAAGTAAGATTACATAATAAAATTAATAAAAAAAATAGTAATGCGGGTCTGAAACGGGGCTGGGTGGGGCGGGTAGAGAAATTGGACCCGGATCCGTCTTGGACCCACGCGGGTTGGGTCTAGACCCGCCCCGTACTTCTACGGGTCTGAGCATTACCTGCCCCATCGCGGGGCGGGGCAGGTCGGGTCCAACGGGTCCAGTTCCAATTGCCATCTCTACCTATTGCATGTCCAATATGTTCCACACAAAATTTTGCCATACAAGCCCATCTACTTTTAGAATTTGGTGGTGGACTAAAATTTGGTAGTTATCTCCATTTTCCTTTTTTGGTGGTTGACTAAAATTTGAAAAATATGAAAAAATCTAGTAATTAGTATATTACTTTTAGGGGAGTGATTATGTTACCTTGAATATGATAATTTTATAGATTGATAATTATATATTGATAATAACCCTATTAAGGAGTTGGCTTGGCCTTCATATAAGGCTTGATATAAGGAGAGTCAGTCAATTGACGTCCACCCCTCTGTTTTCATTCTGCAAATCATTCTTCTTTTACTGCAAATAATTATTCTTCATATACATCTCTGTTTTGGATTTTAGACCAGAAACCTCTCTCTCTCTCTCCCCATTACAAATTTATACACAATCAACTCTACCTCTCTCTCTCTCTCTCTCTCTCACACACACACACACATACACACACACACACACGCACTACTTTGGTGCAACTCTGCACCACCATATAAATGAGTCACACCCATGAAAGGGAATGAATATAAGTTGATGAAAATATTTCGGAAATCATTGAAGAAGGGAGCTTGTTCAACCTCTGCACTTGTTCTGTCCTTCTTCTTCCTCCTCCTCATATCGGCTCTCGTCTTCATCGGCCAGATTGACCTTGTAAGTTTTCCTAATTTTCATTCAAAATTATACGTTGTTTTAGTATTCATTTTGGGTGTTATATATACGCTGAGAAATAAGGCTTGATGAAGAAGATCATTATTGTTATGTCTACCAAGAGAGAGAGAGAGATGAATCGTTTTCTTGATGTTGATATTGAATTGGGAAATGATTGTGCTGATGGAATCAATAAATTTGTTTGCTTGATCAAATTGGCGTTCTTTGTGTATTTTTTGAGATTTTCTTCTATATTTGGGCGGTATGGTAAACTTGATCTTGTTTGTTAAACCATAATGTTCGTAGTCGTAGGTTGCTAAAATCGGATTCTGTTATGGACTTGATAAAAATCTAATAATATTCATCATGGGCAAAAATCAATTATGACACAATTAATTTTGAAATCAATATTACCATAAATTTCATTAATTCGAGAATCTTGGGCGTGCACCAAAAATTAAAAAGAAATTACCTAACTAGTAACTAAACTTATTAATCTAATAATACGGCTATCTACGTGAACCCGAAAAAAGTTTTTATATTTCATAATTTGTATTCCTATGTCATATTAACAATAGTTTTAAAAATGACACTTATATTTATTTAATGGGTGCACGATTTGAGATATAGAAACCTTTCTTATGTAAATATGTTATTAAACTTAATGAATAATTAGAGATTGTTTGTGGTTTTAATTATGTATAGTAACATTTTTTCTCTTTGTTATCATAATCATCATTATCAATTTTACAAAAATAACAATAATGATAATTATAAGTTGATGTTATTAATATAATGAACTAATTTCAATTTATATGAAAGGGAAAATATGCAAGATACTCTTTCCAAAAGGCCATAATTGCCCTCGACCTCGAGGGCCCCATAGGCTGCACCACGTGGAACCAGACCGGCACCTGCCCAAGAAACTACCCGGTCCCGCAAAAACCCTCTGCAAAATCGCCGGCGGAATCACCGACCTGCCCGGAGTACTTCCGATGGATTCACGAAGATCTCCGCCACTGGCGGAAGACCGGGATAACGCAAGCGATGGTGGAGTCAGCTAAGGAGACGGCGCATTTCCGCCTTATCATCTTAGACGGTAAGGTCTACGCGGAGAATTTCCGGCCGTCGATTCAGACGCGCGCGCAGTTCACAATGTGGGGGATCGTGCAGCTCCTCCGATCGTACCCGGGGAAACTGCCTGATCTGGAGCTGATGTTCGATTGCGACGACAGGCCTGTAATCGAAGCGGCGGGATACCGGCAGCCGGGATCTCCGCCGCCGCCGCCGCTGTTCCGATACTGTTCGGATTGGCGTAGTGTGGACATCGTCTTCCCCGATTGGTCGTTTTGGGGATGGTAATTTTCGATTTGCTTATTATACGTTGAGTAATTTCTCGTTTTTAGGGTTTTCAATTTGTGTTGTCAATTAGGGCTGAGACGAATATAAGGCCGTGGAGGTATGTGCGGAAGGGCATAGAAGAAGGAAACAATAAGACAAAGTGGGAGGAGAGAGAACCCTATGCGTATTGGAAGGGAAACCCTGATGTTTGTCCATGGAGGGGAGAACTGATGAAGTGCAATGCAACTCCTGAAGCTGATTGGAACGCTCGTCTTTATGTTCAGGCAATTTTATGCATGATGATTCACTTTTTTCATGTCAAACAATCTTGTTTATGTTTTCTGGTTTTCTTCTTGAATACATGATTGTGTTGGTTGGATTTCAGGATTGGCTTGCAGAATCCCAACATGGATACAAGCAGTCAAGGCTTGAATCTCAATGCACCCACAGGTTAGAAATTTCACTTTGTAATAAACATGCTTGAATTGGTAGTTAGAGAGGGTGTAGAAGTAGTATAGATTCTAGCTTTTGCAGTAAGGTTTATTTCATCGGACTCGAAATGAATCAAAGCAGCTACTCCTAAGCTAGGTGTTATGCTAACTGCTCAGGTTGAAGCTCAACGCACCCACTAGTTAGAATCTTCACACTGTAATAAGCATACTTGAATTGTTTGTAGAAAATCGAAGGATGATGATGTAGAAGTAGTAAATATTCTAGCTTTTTCAGTAAGATTTAAGTACTTAATAAGACTGGAAATGAATCGAAGCAACTACTGCTATTTGAAAACCTCATAGCAACATAGAAATTGAAGAGTGACGTAGAAATAGTGAAGATTCTAGCTTTTGCATTAATATTTATTTCATTGGATTCAATCTGAACCAAAGCAGCTACTACCACGCAAATGTATAATAGTTCTATGTGCATTTGGGTGTGTTATTTATGTCAGATACAAGATTTATATAGAAGGATACGCCTGGTCCGTGAGCGAAAAGTACATCTTCGCCTGCAACTCTCCAGTCTTGCTGATGACTCTGCGTTGGTACGATTTCTTCATCAGAGGCATGATCCCTCAGCACCACTACTGGCCCGTTAGGGACAGCGATAAATGCAGGTCTCTCAAATATGCAGTTGAATGGGGAAACACTCACCCAGAAAAGGTAAACCTTTTCACCATTACAGATGAAACGAAAATACATACAGTTCTCTAAACTTTGCGATTGCTAGGCCAAGGCGATTGGCGAAGCTGGGAGCCGCTTTATCCACGAAGATTTAACAATGGAGTATGTCTATGACTACATGTTTCATCTGCTGAACGAATATGGGAAGCTGTTTAGGTACAAGCCCGTGGTTCCTCCCGGTGCAATAGAGCTCTGCCCGGAATCAATGGCGTGTACTGCTAATGGGACTTGGAGGGAGTTCATGTATGAGTCGTTGGAGATGGCGCCTAGTGAGTCGGAACCGTGCAATATGCCACCGCGGTATGAGCCTCAAGAAATCAGAGCTTTTATGGATGCACTGGTGCAGAGGACTGTGGAAGTGGAATCAATGGAGGATGACTACTGGGACAAGCATGGCGGCAAGAATCAGTAATAAGCATTATTCTTTGTTACATACTCATTTTAACTAGTAGCTGCTTTTTTTCCCTTATCTTCTTTGTATAAGAGCATAGTTTTTAAGGATTCATTTACATGAAATTGGTGATGATTGTCTATTCATTGTAGTGGTTTAGTTGATCTTGTAATTCTTTATTACTTTATTGGAGTTATATATTGATTATTGACTAAATTACCCACCAAATGAATCAAAGAATTTGCCTATGTTATGATTTAACATAGATTCCCATTTTGACTCTCGTCTGATATACATTTTTTTTGAATTATAATGCAATGAGCTCATAACTTCAAAATTTGAAGGTTTTCTTTGGATAGTCTTAAGAAAACTTCTTATTTTTCTGTTGTTTTCTCTTTATATAACTATATACATAATTTTTTCCATCAGAGAGACTACAGAGTAGTAAAGAGTTTCTCATATAAAACACAAAGAAGACGCAGAGCTAATACATTAACACTCTTGCCTAAAAAACACAGCAAACGTAAAAAAAAAAAAAAAAAAAAAAAAACATACAGATAGTCTTATCCCTCTACTACTACTCCTACTTCCAAATACTAAACAAGCCCTCTTCAGAGCAGCACGAAAACTACAACCCGAAACTCATAAAATACGCGAATGCTATGCTAATGCAAGAGAAGCTTCAAAGAGCTCTTGCCTTGAGCACATCCCAGCTCATCTCACTTGGATCAGTCACTTGCAACTCCACTTGAATCCCATCCAACTCCCTCTTGAACCTATCTTTTGTGCTTGCGTACAGCATCTTCGTCCTCACTTTCGCCGTGTCTGGTGACCTGCATACCATGTTAAGACAACATAACTAACAAAGACTTTTTTTTTTTTTTTTAAATTTAATTTTACCATGCAATGAAGAAGATCTTGCTCTTGTGGCAGTTTTCATCTGTGGTGAAATCATAGTCAAAGACTGCATAGCGGCAGTCATTGTCCGGGAGGCTCTTGCCAAAATCTTCGTAGGTTTCGGTGCTTCCTCCGATCTTATCCACCACCACTTGCTGCATGCTGTCATCAAGCTTGAAGGTTACATATCTGTGGTTTCTTCTGGCTTTCAGCTCCAAGAATGTCAGCTTGCATTCATCATTCACACCTATCCCGGATGCTGAGTTCGCCTGCAATACAAGAAACAACTGTCTAATAGTCCTAACATAAGAAATCAAGACAATGACAAAGCAGAACAGAGCA
The DNA here is from genome assembly GCA_028984105.1 of Lavandula angustifolia. Taxonomy (NCBI): domain Eukaryota; kingdom Viridiplantae; phylum Streptophyta; class Magnoliopsida; order Lamiales; family Lamiaceae; genus Lavandula; species Lavandula angustifolia. The sequence goes on along the minus strand of CM054804.1, from coordinate 6,685,479 downwards.
TAACAGACCTCTAATTCATAAGATATAATGTTTCAAGATTCATGGCTTGTCTGAATTTCAAGTATGATGATGTTACTCATCAAGAATGTCAAAATTAATGAAAAAGAAGTAATCCCATTGAAGGTTTACACATTCTTTGATCATTAAAGCACATAAAAAATGAATGCAAAAAACTCTAAAAATGATTTGCATTGTCAACACATACCATGTTATCTCTGTCTGATGAGAGAGAATGGAGTTTCAAAATGTGAGAAATGTAAAGAGATGAATAGGTAAATGATTCTTGTTTTGTGATTGGGGATGAGATATTTAAGGTGTGTTTATAGGGAAACTGAAGGCACATATCTCATTTTGCCTTTTTTAGGCTCATCAATCATCATTAATCACATCCTACAATTTTTTGCTTATAACAGCCACGTGAATTCTTGTTAAAATATAGATTCCTTTTCACTTTTTTTTTTTTTGTGAATTATGGCATTCTTCTAGTATTTTTCTTTTAATGTCGAGGGGAAATATTTATCCTTTCTAAGTAAGAGATAACGTATGATTTCTTTATCTTAAAACTTCAACAAAATCTTTATAAAAATAAATCTAGAAATAAAACTGAATTAAATTAAGAACGAAATGTGAATTTTATGAGGATCGTGTATACAAATTTTAAACTTAAAAAATATAAAGAGAACTTGAATTGAGGATACAGCTTAGGAAGACAAACGGCTTTCCATGTGCTGTGCTCTTATTAGATTCCACCACCACCATATCTATATATTTTTAAGAAAAATTCACAACCGCTAGTTGAGGTAATATACATTCGACTAAAAAATCATTGATAAAATAGCCCTATGACTTTTGAAAGGTTGAAGCTATTTATGCAACTATCCCTTTATCAACTCCTAAAACAAGCAAAATCGATCGATTCTCTTTCAAAGAAGTTTCTCTATCCCATAGAATACATTCTTCATTTTATGTGAACGATAAACTTCAAAATTACTGCCTCCATCCCATTATAGCAAACCGTTTTCTATTATAGGACGTCCCATTTAAAGCGAATCATTTCCAAAAAAAAAAATAACTTTTCAAAAAAAAAATACTCTTGCATTTTTTTCTATTTTATCATTTCTCTCACTATGTTACTTTATCATCTACTTTTTAAATTCTCATACCAAAAGAAAATAAATCACTTCAAACAGGAAGGAGTACTATACATATGACCAAGACATTTCAAAGAAAAATAAAAAAATGTTACACAAATAAGTCCAAATGTGAGAGAGAAAAACCTTTGATCTCCTTCAACATATATACATTTTACACTACACATTTTCTCATTAGTGGAAACAATTCAACGTAATTATTATTATTTAATGTCACCAACTGTGAAATGAAAGCTAAGTTATCATGATTCATCAACTAAATTTGATTATTGTCTTCCACCTAACCTAATTAAATTTTGTCGAAATATGTTGCTATCACAGAGCCCCTCAATTACCTAAATCTCAATTAACCAAATCTTACAAACTATAACTTCATTTAATTTTCCACAAACTTATTTTCCAGATTTTCATAAAATCACAATAAAATTAATTTATGGTAAAAAGTTGGCCGTGTGTTACAAAATTGACCAAAATTAAATAACAATAAAAGCGCGTCTTCTTGGGATGGCATAGCGGTGAAGGTGGGTGGCCCGGGATCGGTATGGGTTCAATTCCCACTGGACACGCTAGCGGCTGCGGGTTCCTCGTCAACAAAAAAAAAAAAAAAAGGCGTCTTCTTGGAAAGGAAAGATCACGTAACACGTTTTACTCATTATTTAATGTACAACGCTTATTTATTTAAGCCGCATCTGATCTTTGTTTTGTTTGGTATATGATGACATCAAAGTTAATTTATCTACTCCATGATAAATTCCACGTATATATTTACAAAAATAAAATAATATTTAAATTATATAATATATATACATTTTTGTTTAGTGTTAATAAACCACTCAACTGTTAGTTTTATGCGTTTTTTTTGATATAAAAATATACTGAACCTAAACTATTCAATTTTTTGCATATTATGACATAAATTTCTTATCGTATGTGTACAGTGTGAGGTGTAATATCATATTGGGTTATCACAAATAAATTGCTCATCAGTAAAATGTACAAACTAATAATAATAAAAAAAAAAGAGTATTACCTTCAATTTGCATTTGTAATTGACTTTTTTACTGAAAACTTACTTTTCTTCTACAAAACAAATTATACTTTTAATAATTCAAGTAACAAAATACGCACATATATAATTTAGGAGTGCCAAATTTTATAATTATATATTAGGGGGAAAGCGCACAAACTGATAATTTAGGTTTTAACGCTTTTACTCTTTTAATTTTATCCAAAATAAATAAATAAATATAGATTTTTTTTAAAAAAAACAACAAAAAACTAGTGGTTTGCAAAATCGAAATAAATAAAGTAGAAAGCGTTGAACTAAAAGGAGACATGGAATTAGGGGTGTAAGTGGTTCCGCTTCGAATCGTGAAACTGATCAAATCGAACCGAATCAAACCGAAAAATGTGGTTCGGTTCGGCTTCGCGGTTTGGTTTGATTTATTTTTTAGGAACCGTTTACATTCGGTTCGGTTCGCGGTTTCAAGAATTTTTGAACGGTTCGAACCGAACCGAATCAATATCATATTTTTTAATTTTTTAATTTAATATTTATCTTTCTTATATGAAAATGTTATTGAATTTAAATATTAGATTTAAGTTAAGATCAATTACAATCTATACAAATGAAGAGAAAGGAGTAACAACTCTATACTTATGAGTTCGGAACGAGTGACATCCTATAAACTATTATTCTTGCATTATTTAGGATTTAAAAAAGAAATAAATAAATAAAAACGGGAATCGGTGACCGAACCGAACCAAACCATTTATAAGCGGTTCGGTTAGGTTCCAATATTTAAAAACACATCGAACCGAACCGAACCGAATTATTTCTATGTGTTTGGTTCGATTCCTAAAATACATAAAAAATCGAACCAAACCGAACCGTTACACCCCTACATGGAATATACACGTGTGTTTGAAACAGATAACAACATCCGTCCAAGACTTTTCCACCTTCATATTTCTTGCTCGTCTTCTTCCTTGATTTTTCTTCTTTCTTTCATTTTCTATATATTTTTATGCACTTACACACCCCCTCGTCTCCATTTTCGCCACTTTTGGACCTCAAATTTGTTCGTTGAACGCGCTAATTTCTTCATCTCCCTAGTCGCCTTCTTTCTTCTCCACACTCTATACTGCTAGTTTAATAATCGGTATACTTGAAGCTAGGGATCGAATTTTTCAGAGGCCCGTGGAAGAATCTTATACAGGTGTTTTTTGAATTTCTGTTTTGTGTTTGTCAGTGTGTGTTTGTGTTTCTTTTGTTCCTTTTTCTGTTGGGTTTAGGAGTTTAATGTTCTTGATTATTTGCTGGTAGAAAAGGGGTTTGATGGTTGTAATATGTGGTTTATTTTAACTTTTTTAATTATTATTTTTTGCTTTTGTTTCAATGTGTGTTTAGATTTAGTTTGAAGATAGTATAATATTTTGATATAACTATTTTTCAAGAACCTTGTCGATCTGGGCTTTTTGATGAGTTTCTTGTTTTGGTAATTAGTAATGGCATAAAATATAAGCCCTAGAGAAAATGGGGCTTTTTGTATGGAATTTAGGATATCTCAATCTTGTATAGTTGATATGTGATTCAGATTCTGCGTACATATTCTTCTTAAGGGCTCTTTTTGGAAGTAGAGAATAGAATTGCCGTGAATAAATTCAGTATCTTTTGGTTTCTCTAAGATGAATAAAAGTGCTATTTTGACACTTGTGACTGTTTGAGTCTAAGGAAAGAATCGGAGATACATTCCAACTCTTGGAAATTGGACTTTGATCTTTATGAGTCAAATAAAATTTGAATGTTTACATAATTTGCTGCTTCTTGGAGGTGCTTCTTGAACTTGATTTGCATCGACATATTGATGAAAATTGGAGTTATTCGTTGTATGAAAATTGGACTAATTTGTTGTTGAAATCGGCATAAAGTTCAAGATTTAACGAAGATTCATACTTCAGCATCGTACTGTCAAATGTGAGTTTCTATTGATCCTTAATTATCTCTTCACTCTCTTTGTTTGAGGAATGCGTTTATGTTTTGTAAGATATCTTTAGGCCTGCAGTTTTTATTACCTGAACAAGCATTCTTCTTTTAACATCGCTTCTCCTCGCCTTCTCCTATTAACGAACAGGTTGCCAAATCCACCAAGAATCATAAATTTGTGCTTTCTTGAGTCATGAGCAATCTCAAGCTAGGTGTGGAAGTTGTAAGAGCCCACAACCTTCTGCCCAAAGACGGGCAGGGCTCGTCTAATGCATACGTGGAGCTTCATTTCGATGGCCAGAAATTCCGGACCACAGTAAAAGAAAAGGACCTCGACCCCTTATGGAGCGAGACATTCTACTTCAACGTATCAAACCCCGATAACCTGCACAGCCTCATCCTCGAGGCGCACGTCTACAACATCAACAAGAACACCAACTCAAAATCTTCGCTCGGAAAGGTCAGACTAACTAGCACCTCATTTGTCCCCCATGCTGATGCCGTTGTGTTTAACTATCCGTTGGAGAAGGCAAACATATTCTCCCGTGCAAAAGGAGAGCTCGGGTTGAAAGTATACGTGACTAGTGATCCCTCTATCCGATCTTCGGTGCCTCTTCCTGATCATGCTGATCAGTTGCATTCTGAGCGAGTGGAAGATTCTGGAACATTGGCTAAAGGGAAGAAAGGTCTGAGGCGGGCGTTTTTCCATCTTTCGAACTCAAATGGCCCGAAACAACAGCCGCCTCTGGCTGGCCCCCCAGCAACAGGTTACATATGGAGGTGATGAAATGAGGTCTCACCTTCATGCTCAACAAGGAGTCAGCATGTATGCGAATTCCTCTTCACATCCGGCCGATTTTTCGCTTAAAGAAACTAGCCCTTTTCTTGGAGGGGGGCAGGTGATTGGAGGGCGAGTTAGGCGTTCGGATAAGCCATCCGGTATGTATGATCTCGTCGAGCCAATGCAGTTCCTCTTTGTTAGAGTTGTGAGAGCTCATGAGCTTCCTTCCAAGGACGTTACCGGGAGTCTCGACCCGTACGTTGAAGTGAGGCTCGGTAACTACAAAGGAGTTACAAAACACTACGAGAAGAACCAAAGTCCGGAGTGGAACACCGTGTTTACCTTTTCAAAAGAGAGAATACAGTCGTCGGTGTTGGAAGTTGTTGTTAAGGATAAGGGTGCATTGAAAGATGAGTTTATCGGCCTAGTCCGATTTGATCTCCGTGAGATTCCCACACGAGTGCCACCGGATAGCCCTTTGGCTCCGGAGTGGTATCGTCTTGAGAACAAGAAGGGCGAGAAGAAGAAAGGCGAATTGATGCTTGCTGTTTGGATGGGGACGCAAGCGGATGAGGCTTTCTCCGATGCTTGGCACTCGGATGCAGCTGGTCTGGTCGACAGCTCGGTTTCTTCGACACACATCCGGTCGAAAGTCTACCACTCGCCAAGGCTATGGTATGTACGCGTTAACGTGATCGAGGCTCAAGACTTGGTTTTTGCTGAGAAAAATCAGATTGCAAATGTTTATATCAAGGCACAGATAGGCAACCAAGTTTTGAAGACAAAGCATGTGCAATCACATAGTATGAATGCTATATGGAATGAAGACTTGATGTTTGTTGCTGCCGAGCCTTTCGACGACCATCTGATGATTTCAGTTGAGAATCGTGTCGGTCCGAACAAGGATGAGGATGTTGGCAAGGTTTATATACCGCTGGCAAGCGTCGAACGTCGCGCGGATGACCGGATCGTTCACTCGCGGTGGTTCAACCTACAAAAATCGAGTTCGAACGATATTGAGGAGCCGAAGAAGGATAAGTTTGCTAGTAGGGTCCATCTTCGAGTCTGCCTCGACGGGGGGCTACCACGTGCTTGATGAATCGACACATTATAGTAGCGACCTCCGGCCGACGGCTAAGCAGCTATGGAAGCCACCAATTGGGATTTTGGAGTTGGGAATTTTAAGTGCTGATGCTGTCACCCCGATGAAGACGGCGAACGATCGAGGCACTTCGGATACTTTCTGCGTAGCGAAGTACGGTCACAAGTGGGTGAGAACAAGAACAATCACGGACACGTTGAATCCAAAGTACAATGAGCAGTATACTTGGGAGGTTTTCGATCCGGCCACGGTTCTAACCATTGGCGTTTTCGATAACGGTCATATCGGTGAGAGGGCTTCGAATGGTCATCGAGACTTGAAGATCGGTAAAGTCCGTATTAGGGTTTCGACTCTTGAAACGGGCCGAGTTTATACTCATTCGTACCCTTTGCTCGTGCTTCATCCCTCTGGTGTAAAAAAGATGGGAGAGCTTCATTTGGCGATCCGCTTCACGTGCTCATCAATGTCCGACATGATGTATTTATACTCGAAACCGCTCTTACCTAAAATGCATTATAAGATGCCGTTGACGATGGTCCAGCTCGACATGCTCCGCCACCAAGCAGTCAATATAGTCTCTGCACGGCTCAGCCGTGCAGAGCCGCCTCTCCGAAGAGAAGTGGTCGAGTACATGAACGACGCGGACTCACATCTATGGAGCATGAGGCGTAGCAAGGCGAACTTCTCGAGGCTAATGTCGGTCTTCAATGGACTACTCGCCATCGGAAAATGGTCGAGAGAAGTTTGCTTATGGAAGAACCCGATCACTACCGGTTTAGTCCACGTTCTCTTCGTCATGCTGATCTGCTTCCCAGAGTTAATAATGCCGACTCTCTTCCTCTACATGTTCCTCATCGGGCTTTGGAACTACCGGTACCGTCCCAAATACCCGCCCCACATGAACATCCGTCTCTCCTGCGCTGACACCGTCCTGCCCGACGAGCTGGACGAGGAGTTCGACACGTTCCCGACTTCGAGGAGCTCGGATTATGTTCGGATGAGGTACGATAGACTGAGAACCATTGCTGGTCGGATTCAGACGGTGGTGGGCGACATAGCGTCGCAGGGGGAGAGGGTGCAAGCGCTGCTGAGCTGGCGGGATCCGCGCGCGACGGTTCTGTTCATGTTGTTCTGCATTGTGGCTGCAACTGTGTTGTATGCTGTCCCTTTTCAGCTGCTGGTTATCTTCACCGGATTGTACTTCATGAGGCATCCGAGGTTCCGGCACAAGCTGCCTCCGGCGGCGCTTAACTTCTTCCGGCGGCTACCGGCTCGGACTGATAGCATGCTGTAAGTCTTCATCTTCTACTTGCTATTCTTTTGGATCGGATTCTAGTATGGTTCTTTTTGGTAGTTCCAAAAAGTGTACAAAAGTGGGTATGCAGATGCTGCTTCTTTATTGCAAAACTGAATGCCATGTGTAATTGAGTTGGCTGTTCTCTTGTTCTTCAATAATCGTACTTTTTGTTGACTTTATTCTATGTTATTATGTACGATACCTTTTCTTACTTTTGGTCTGGATGAACGGAAAGGCAATCATAGTCGTCGATTTTAATCTTAATTTTGTTAGTGATGAAAAACGACACAATGAATTAATTTTGATAGCCACATGTTTGTCAAAATGCCACACCGACTTACTAACCATAGCTCTTATTATCTAATAATGCGATGAAATTCGAGCCTTTTCCAAGAACTAGATTCTTCAGCTGTGATGGCGACAATGATTTTGCCGAAGCTATCGTTTGTATATTCAGCTTTTACAGTTTGATGCTTTCTTCTACGATCAGAATTGCTTAACCATGTATCCTTGGTTGTTAGTTACACTTGTTCTTTAAAATTAAAATATTCGTCAAATTAGTGAAAGGAGTATTAAGGAGAGAGAAAGGAGATGAGAAATGAGAGAGAGAGAAAGAGAGAGAGAGAGAGAGAGAGAGAGAGAGAGAGAATGAGAAGGTAGTTTGTTAAGTCTATATTTATGTTGTAAACGGAATCTGTGTTTGGTGCATCTCTTGCTGGTTCATTAGACAGTCCAACACTGGATCCAGTTCAAGAACTGCTCGACTTGCGCTAGGTAGGGTTTGTACCATGTGAGGATTTGAGCTTATTTAGTCCAATCAAACACAAGTCTTGATTGTTTTTTGTGTCAATATATGTATCATAGATTAGTAGTGTAAATGAGCCCAGAATTATGAAGGTGTAATATCATCAAATACTACATTTTATTCCACATTTACGGATTTCAAGATTCAAGAATCTTGATATTCATATCCCAATCACAGCTTCTGGAAAACTAAGATTGTCTTGTCTTGTCTCATACCACCAGAAAACAAACTCTGATTCCTCAAAACACAGAATTAACGAACTCCTGTTGTTGATCAAGTATCAGACCAGAGGATATCCAGTTCACCCCAATCACTTTCAGGAACCCCTAGAGCTTTCCAGACAGCCTCAGAAGCATCAACGATGTTGTTAGGACAGGGTGGCTGATAATCATGATCTTCATCACACCCCATGGTAGAATCACACTCATCCACCACCATTGCATTCACACTCCTCCCATTCCCATGAATTGTCACATTCTTGAAACACCTCTTCATGTTGTTGAACCACCGCGGCCAGAGCGCCACGATCGGAGTGTCGTCCGAGTGGTACTTCCCGTCGCACTCCGACGGCCCTCCGCCGTCGGCCCCCTTCTCGAAGCCGTTGATGGCTAGGACCGCTTTGGTCTTACCTACAAATTACAATTCATGGACTGCAAATCTACAGTTTTGGGAAGTCTGTCATTTCGGAAGTGAAAATCGCACATTTCAGGGGACGAAAGGGTAAATCTTCCTAAAATATAAAGAAGATTTTCGAAGATGAGTATAATAGTTAGGATTATTAGTCTATAAATATACGAACTTTCAGATGATTCTGACTTTACACACGACTTTCAAGATGCTCGCGTAAGTACAAGATCTTCTAGACTGCTAAATTTGTACACTGGTGAAAACATCGGAGGGAAAAATATCTTACGTGGAGGCTAGAATATCTTAGTGTTAAATAATGGATGTTGCTTTTGTGTCAAAATGACATCATTTTCTTTGATAATTAAATTGCCAATATGTCCAAATTTTAATAAATTGAAAAATCATGTACTTACCGAACATTAAAAATTGAAGTGCAAAATCAAATTCTGCCGAAGTTCACGTTTCTGCATACTAATAACTCTAGTATTTACCTGAGAGTGGTGGTGAGCATTTGTAGGTGGTGTAGAGCTTGCCCTCTTCACAGCAATCTGAGTCATGGCCTTGGTTGCATTGACCTTTGGGTGGTTTCTTGCCCTTGATCTTCCCACTAGGCTTGCAGGTTTTACCTTTAGCATCAACCTCCATGGTTAATGACATAATGACGATGAGAGAGAGAAGCAAGAAGAGCAAGAAGGAGAAAGCTTGATTTCTCATCTTCTCTCTCTTTCTATAAGATTTTAGAGGTTGTTGCTCAAAGATTTACTACAAATGCTTAAAACAGAACATAATTGTATGCTGAAATGGAACTAACCGGCAGTTTGTCAGTTATTTCTGTTTCAGGATTCCTATTCGGCTAAAGAAACAAAGATTCCTTGTATACATATTCAAGAATTACAAGGTTGTCAAGAAATATGTTTACAGTGAATCTATCCTTATGATTCACATCTAATTTAATAATTATATGAAATCTCTCATCAGAATTCAACACTTGGCAGATGAGGCCAATCATTGTTTAAAACATCCCGCCTCGATACTTATGATCGATGAAGTTTTTCTTGATTTTAAATTATTTTCTTATCAAAATTTTACTTATCATTATAAATTCAAAAAATATCCAAATTAAAGTTAATATTATATAGAGTTATAACTTTGCATAGATAATAATTTATTTCAATTCCAACTTAATTAATAGATTAAAATAATATTCGATAAAATAATAATTTCATTAAACAAACAATTTTCTCCGATCCAAATATCATTTTAAAGAAGTTTAACTGCGTTTGTGGTACGCTTGGTAGTACGAAATTCCAAAAAAATTGTTTTCATATTGTTGTGTGAGAGATTTAGTGGGTCATATTTTTAGGAAAAAAATTATTTTTATTCGAATTTATACATGTGCCTCAAAGAAAATATCGATTGCTCTTCTAATATAATAATTGTGTTTGATTTTGGTTCAATAACTTTAGGTAGTATCCAATTTTAGTCCTATAACTTAATAAAATGTTGCTATTCTACTGTAATTGTGTCTGATTTTAGTCCAATAACTTTAAGTGATATTCAATTTTAGTCCTATAACTTGACAAAATGTTTAAAAATGTTTTTTTTTCCTTGTTACTTTAAAAAGTAGTATTCAATGTTAGCCCTCCGATGAAGATTGTAGTTTAAGCGCCTTTTTTCAACCAAATCGGACACAACCACATTTAAGGACAAAAAACGAAAAAAACTAAATTAGAGGACCAAAATCAATATTTTCTCCATGCATCCAGACTTACCCCTCGCGGTACCATTCCAAAACGTATCGGTAGTAATAAGATTCTTAAGACTTTAGGGCAATATATTCTTCTTGGCATGGAAAGAGCAACCTAAACGGCAAAGTGAAGTATCTCAATATGGTTCATCAAGTCAAACATTTTGAACCCTCCATTGTTATATATCTACTCTCTGTGATCATGTTGTAGACTGATAATTTGATATGAATCAAAAGCCTTGAGCCCTTTCTTGGAATATATACTCTAAAAACTTATATAAACATAATTCCTTCATCCCATATCTGCATCCAACACTAAATCATCAATCCAATACTAATCAAGAAACCAAGATTTGCAAGATGACTTACCTCACAAGAGGAGCACTTCTTACCCTACTCCTCTTACTTGCAGCCCAAGCATTAGCCGGCCGCCTTCAATCCTGCAACCCGAGTGGCAAAATCCGCGGAAGCAAGCCTCCTCCGGGCCAATGCAACCAAGAAAACGACTCCGACTGCTGCCAACAAGGAAAACTCTACACAACTTACAAATGCTCTCCACCCGTCTCAACAAACACCAAAGCGACTCTCACGATTAACAGCTTTCAGAAGGGCGGAGATGGAGGCGGGCCATCGGAGTGCGACAATCAATACCACTCCGATGACACACCGGTCGTGGCTCTCTCCACCGGATGGTACGGTGGGGGGGAGCGAGATGCCTTAACAACATAACCATAAGTGCTAATGGGAGGAGTGTGGTAGCTATGGTGGTTGATGAGTGTGATTCTACCATGGGGTGCGATGAAGATCATGATTACCAGCCGCCTTGTCCGTACAACATTGTTGATGGGTCTAAGGCTGTGTGGAAGGCTTTGGGAGTTGATTCAAGCCAAGATGAGTTGGATATCACTTGGTCTGATGCTTGAGAGTATTTTGTTAATTATGAAATTATGTGTAATTACTTTGTAAATCATGTTATGAACATATTATCATATAACGAGTGTTGGTCCAGGAGACAAATATCAGGTGTAGAGGGGGGGGAGGGTGAATACACCTGAGTACAGTTTCTTTTCGGGGGAAGGTCAGCTGAAGCTGTTAGTTGCAACTGATGAACAGTGCCAAATACAACCTTCGATCGCGGGTCAGCTACTGAGCTCTCCTACTGACTTTTGTCAGTACTTCGAAACTCAGTCGAAGACTTTAGCGTGCGGATAAGTGTGGGGCCCGGAGTTTGTCTCTTTTTGAAAACGTGTTTTCGCAAATTAAGTTCTTTTGGCTGTGCGACTTTTGAAATACGTTTTATGCAAACTTATGATTTTCAAAGGTTTGTATGCAATAAAATAGTAAAGAACACAAACAATTTAACGTGGTTCGGATACGCAAGATCCTACGTCCACGGTCCTGAACAAGGCATGATAACTTGTTGATTAATCGAGCAAGTCTCGGCAAAGGAACCTGTGCGACCTGGATGATCCTTCTAAGTTATAGTCCTTAGCGACTTTACAATTCAAACCTAAGTTCGAAAGGGAGCGAAACAATCTCCAACTAAGAAGGAGTTCTTACAATAAGAACAATTCACTAAGTGTGAACTCCTTCGAATCTAAGCTATAAATATGACAATGAGCTTAGGTAGAGAAGAAAGGGATCTAAAGACTCTAGAGAGAAGAACCACAAAATATTCTAATAAATGCAGATTCTTCGTTGGATGTTCTGATGAGTTTGCTAGAGTGTTTGAGAGCTTGAGCGATTTTCCCTTTTAAATTTCGTTGTTCCGTGTTTCGTGTTTGGTCTTGTGTGTTTTCGTGTGTGGAACTTCAAATTCTTCTCTATTTATAGCTGTGAGCTATGACATATGTCCGTTGGAGACGACGATGCCACGTGTCACAAGCTTCCAAAGAAAACGGCCATAAATTCGAACTTGTTGCAGCAGGGCAGTTAATTACTGTACATGAGAGCAGCTTTACTGCAAGGAGCAGGTAAGGCGTTGTCGGCTTCTCATTGGTCGAGGTTTGTGATTGGTGAGAATGTCAGAGTTGACCGTTCAAACAACCTCGTATGATCTTCTGCTGAACTTTCGAAAAGACTTAAGTAGCTGGGTCGCTTTCTGTAGGATACTGATGAACCGCAAAGTCTCTGTCTTCTTCGACCGAGTCGGCCGACAAGGAATGTAGCTTACGAGTAGCTCGGTGGCGGCACGCGAAGATCTTGGGCTTGCATGAGTTCTTCTCCGATGACTTATCACCTCTTGGGTTGGCCTCTACCGAGGTCTACTCTCGTGATGCTGTGTCTTCTACTGAGGTCTAGTCAGCTGCTGACTGAAGAACGCAAGCGATTACACTGATGACGTGGGTTCCGAAAAGTTTCTTCGACAGAAGATCAGTTCGACAATTACCCCGTACAAGACTTAGACAAAAATATTAAAAACGATTACATCAAGTCTAACCTATACATCAGCTAATCCTAATCGACACACTATACTACTGATATCAGCTCGGTTTTGGGATCTTCAATTCCATAGTACTACTATAATTTCCCCCAATTTTCTTTTAACCACGAACAGCTGAGTATCATCTACTGACTCATATCCAACAAACAGTTTTTACTATTTTGTTAAGAACCACAGTTAACTTTCTTGCATTGCTTAAAACTGTTATACTACTCCCTACATCCCATAATTCTTGTCCCTTTTCTTTTCGACACGATAATTTAAAAAAGTTGTTAGTTGTGTGTAGAGATGTGGAACCTACTAATAAAGTGTGTGTAATAATTTGCTACCTTAGAAAATGAAACAATAATTGTGGGACAATTTAAAAAGGAAAGTGGGATAAGAATTATGGGACGGATGGAGTATTATTTTAGTCCTTGTTTATCTATATGAAATACTCCGTCCGTCCAGCTATAAGTGGCTCATTCCATAAAAGGCAAAGATTGCGTGGACATAACTTAACTACCAAAGAGTCGAACAATGTACTTCAAATAACACCATTTTCTTAATTCTCGTAACGAAAAGTTTCGAGCCACTTATAGTGGGACGGAGAGTATTTCTTAATCTAACAAAAGAAACTGTTTCCTTTCTGTATAGAGAAGGAATTTCCTCATCTTACAATAGATGAACTGTTTCCTTTCTCTCAAAACCTAGTACAGCTGGTCTGAATTTTCACAAAGTGGCTGGAGTTAAGAGTTTTACATTGTCATTTTAACAGCTTGGTTTTCTGGCATGGTTATCATCTAAAATATAACTGGTTACCAGATTCAGCCACATATAATGATCAACAAGAAATAGTAAATAGAAGTATGTAGAGGCTCCCACTTCTTGCTGATATAGGTGATTTAGACATGGAGATTTGGAAGTGGAGATGGCTTCTTTACGTTGTTTGTCTTCTTGATTGTTGCCAAATTTTGCATGGAGAAAATATCAAGGCATAGAATTGATGAAGGGATGAAATTTTGCTGTCTGAAAAAGATGAAGAGATTAGGAAAGATTCTGCATGGTATCTGAATCAGAAACAAATATTCATGATGGATTTAGTGTTATGTCCAAACAACTTGTTTTCACTAAGTTTTCTTGGTTATGTCAAAATTAGCTATGCACTAAGTTAATAGAAGAATCAAACAAAAGGGTCCTAATCTCTCTCTAGTTCCAAATCAACAACCAAATTTAATCAGTATAAAAATGCATGCATCACTTGTAACTTTCCACATCAAGAACTTAAACAAACTCAAAGAATTAAAATTACCAAGATGAGGAGCCGGGCTCTCCTTTTCGTGCTCCTCGTCGTCTTCTCTCTTCTCATAACATCTGAAGCCAAGCCATGCAAACCAAGTGGAAAGATCAAGGGAAAGAAGCCACCAAAAGACAAATGCAACAAGTCCAACGGCTCCGAATGCTGCAAACAAGGCGAAACCTACAACACGTACAAATGCTCACCTACTGTCTCGTCCAGGACCAAAGCTTTTCTAACCCTCAATGGGTTCGAGAAGGGCAAGGGCGGTGGAGGCCCGTCGGAGTGCGACGGGCATTACCACTCCGACGACATCCCAATCGTGGCCATGTCGACCGGCTGGTTCAACAACATGAAGAGATGCTTCAAGAATGTTACTATTCATGGGAATGGGAGGAAAGTTAATGCCATGGTGGTTGATGAGTGTGATTCTACAATGGGGTGTGATGACGAGCACGATTACCAGCCGCCTTGCAATAACAACATCGTCGATGCTTCGAGGGCCGTCTGGAAAGCCTTGGGTGTCCCTGAAAATAACTGGGGTGGGATGGACATAACATGGTCAGATTCTTGATAAAATGAGTACAAATCTGCAGCATAATCCTTTTAAAGATGATCATCTTACCTTGGTCTGTTTTTTCAAGAAAAAGAATGTAGCTTCAATCCATGAAGATTGTCAGAATTTGTAAGCAAAATAATGTAAATCTGTTCATACATGTATGAAATCAAGATTTTACTTCTGTCTGAATCTATGATTTCCCATCAAGACCCAACATTGAAGCCTCAAAAACTGTCTGAAAAGCCCACCAAATCCAAAATGGTTTTCATTTTCATACAAGAATTGAGTATACAAATGTTTCTTGAACAGAGACAACATTTAGTAATGAAAGAGGAATTACACCACAGGGAAATGAGTCAGATTACAGAAAAGATATAAAGAATCCTACCAGTGTTTCTTCTCAAGATGAATTACAATTTTACCTTCAATCATACAGCAGATGGTACAAGAAAATGTAATGGGATGTACATTTTTTGGACAGGCTATGTCATGTAGTAAGAAAGGAAATGCATGGAGCCAAATGACTCTTCTCTCCAGCAGTTAATGTCAACATAGTTTGTACACATCCATTATCTTGAACTCGTCCATACGCCCATTGGATTGAGATTCTGACTAACGTTAGCTGAATTGCCGAGCGTGCTATGGTGAGGGTCTCCGGAAGGTTCTAGATCTCCGGGCGCCTTGTTTTTTGGTTTAGAAGTGAAAGGAGCCATGCTTCCAACAATTACCTGGAGCAGTTCATCATAGTTTTACTGTTACAGTATATTCAGTTAGTTTCAACACGAAAGCGTTTTAACGGCACCTGAACGGGGCTGCCCGCGATGAGAAGGCCCTCAACTGGACCACCTATGAGACGGCCATCAGGACCAGCAAACGTAACATTAAGTCCTCCAGTCGGGCCATGAGGACTGTCGATGTCGTTGATGTAGGAGCCCGATAAATTTACCATATCATAGTGTCCCTACAAAATGAAGATCGTATCGATTTTTTATAAAGATTTTAGACATTCTTTCATATTGTGGTAATAAGATTATTTGGAGCTT
Source organism: Lavandula angustifolia (assembly GCA_028984105.1). NCBI lineage: Eukaryota > Viridiplantae > Streptophyta > Magnoliopsida > Lamiales > Lamiaceae > Lavandula > Lavandula angustifolia. Next base: position 6,669,662 of record CM054804.1, on the reverse strand, counting down.
TAAACTCACCTCATATGTGACACTTCCACTAGAATTTGAAATTTTGATATTTGCTGCTGAGATGGAACCGATGCCTGACAGAACAACTACGCTTCTTCGTCCCTGTAAAAGCGATAATATCTTTCTTTTGATATCCTACAAAGAAGCAGTTATGATATATGAGTAGTCATTCAAGCTAAAATCTTCAATGCAAGATCAAAACAATAACTATAGCACGATTTTAAAAAAAATGCCTAACGTGTTGAATTTGAACAAAATAGAATCACTTTTCAGAAAAGTCATGGTTGGGATAAAGAAAAGTAGGAAAACAGTTAAATGAGATTCTGCTTTGTGCGGTGTTTCGTGCAGTGATTTGAATTGCTAAGAATTTTACGTACTTCTCCAACTGCAATATCAATGATATGTGGAGTCATTGTTCCAGCTCCACTGAAAACAGAGCCACCTGAAAAGGTAATTTGTTCTGCTCAGCCAAATAGTATTTTAATTTTAAAACTTGTGAACCAGAATACTGTCAAAACAATATCGGCACATATCAATGGTTGATATGATATCTAGAAGGTTCTGCTATACGGCCACAAAAGAATCGAACCAGACTTAAATCTACAAGAAAAAGAAGAAGGTATCCAGTCCAATATAGTAGCGGTTGTAAGTGATTCAATAGCCAAGTAAAAAAAATATATCGAGTACAAAAGAGCACATATAAGCCTTGTATTATTGTATAGGATAACAAAAAACATCAATTCTATGAAAACTATATAAGCCTCGTTTACACGCATGGATTCATGATTTAGACATGTACAAAGTGCTAATAAATAGAAGGAAATCTTAAAATATGAGGACACTTGAAGGTGTGTATAATATGGGGAAACTACATATACTAAAAAATAAATGAAAGATTCATTATGAGATTAACATAGAACTCATTACTTTATCCACTTCTCAAGATTTTGCATAAATTAACTATCTTTTTGAAAGAATTGCAAAGCTTAGAAAGCAAATTCAGTATGGTCAAAAGGAAAAAACCAACCTAGAGAAGAAAGTTGTTGCTTACGACCAGTCCCCGGTGGTCTCCCTCTCCACTTCTGAGTTGGTCTAGCACTAGAAATAGCGGGTGATAATCCCAAAGAAACCGCACCATCATGTCCGTATTTACGCGGCCTACCCCTCTTTCTCCGGACGGGTTCACCTTGCTGCATAGCATGTGGACCTACATTAATTCCATGAGGAGACATTGCTGATGAAGTATCTAAAGGTAATGTCGACACGGTTAGGCTGCCCCCGGTGTTGGATTGGAAGTGTAAGCCAGCATTCGATAAGGGGCTCATGGTGGGTGAGTTCTGTAATCCCGTGACAGACTCGGGTGCACCGGAATGCATGTAGTACGAACCCGAGCCTGCTAGTGTCATAGCATCCCTTTGATCCATGCATTTACTTTGGGACTTCTAGACTTTATACCACTACAAGAAGGCCAGAGATTAAAGCTTTAGAAACCATTTAGCAAAATCTTAAAGCTTTTGGCTCTAAAAATGTTGTCAATTATTTTCACTCAAATCCAAATTACAGAACTCAATCGATGCAATTATTATTAGAAAAAAGCCTAAAAATATAGGAAATTCCTGATTTGTAGATCTCTCTATATACAAATAATAGAATAGAGAACAAAGAAGATGAAGAGGGCAAAGAAATAGAAAATCAATACTATATACATGAAGGGCATAAAGGCCAAAGATCAAAGCTTTAGAAACCATTTCACTAGCCCTTTTTGCAAAATCTTGGAACTTTTTAGCTCTAACACTGCTTGTCAATTATTTTCTCCCTCATCCAGTTTACATAATTCAATCAATGTAGTTAGATGAACCCTATTACTGAAGATACACTAGACAGATTCTCAGCCGATATCACAAACTCATCCAACAAAACCTACAAAAAAAAAGCACAAAAATATAACACAAAGAAGCCCCAAAACGAGAAGATGAAGAGGGCAAAGAAATTGAAAATCAATACAAAATATCCAAGAATTCAACATACATAAAGGGCATAAAATTCAAGAAAATATCACGAGAACTCACATTTCATAAATCAACAGAGACAAGTAAAAGAGTTTCCAATCCGAAGAGGGACAGACACTTGACGGGCTTCAATCAAGAAAAAAGTAAAAAAAATAAAAAAAATAAAAAATCAAGACGATTCACATCCTACCAAACCAAGAAAAAAAGGCGGCAAAAGATGGTTCACATTGAAGACACACACACTAAAACGATATCAAGACTTATCAATCCACGTGCCACTATTCCATTCTCAATCACACACCAATCTTCGAACAGAATTTCAAGAAACCCATCGAATATAATTTCAAGAAACCCATCTCGCTGGAAGAACTCCATTGCCTCACAAAAACATAGTACAAACCAAACATGCAAAATGGGTTTCGAGAAACTTGAGGAAAGATTGAAACTTTATGAGTACAAAACAAACCCATCATCTCAGAAACTGAAAAGGGTTTGCAGAGAATCAAAGATATACATTAAGAGTGAGAAGGAATAAGCCATGGATGAACTCACCATAACTTTGGAAGAGTTCTTATCTGGAAAGTGTTATTTTCTTGGTTTCTTCTGAATAAATGGACGTTGTGAGCGCGAATAGATATTTTGCCGCAATACATGAACTGGGGCTTCTCCATGTGAAACCTATTTATGTTTGGTAAATCGCTTCCAAATCTACATACACTAAGCAAATCTAATTGGGATCTGTTGTGTAATGATTCATTCACGTATGGTAATAAATATTTATGGTATGGATGCAGATATTTTCCAAGAAACGGACTAAGCAAGGCATCATTAATTGTGAAAGTGTTTCAGATATGGTAATAAATATCTAAGGTGGGGTTAATATTTTTCAAGAAACGGTTACATAATTCAAGATTATTATAATTAAATCTATATAAAGTAACAATTTGGTATCAGAAAAAAATATTTTTTTTGATGAGGTTATTACAACATGAGTTTAGTACATTAATTTATGTCGTATTAAAAAAAATTATTATCTAAACGAAATTATTATTCTTTCGAATATTTACTATGTATTAGTTCTAGTCTTCTAGATTCTATTGACCCGAGTCTATACTTACGAGTTGTTACAACGCCAACGCAGGTCTAAGGTTTTATGTTGTTAGCTTGGGGTTTTTTTGATAAATTGTCTCGCCGATGTGGGATGAAGCGCTGATTTAATTTACCTTGTCCTTTTCTTTTTATTTGATAGTAAGATTTTTGCTAAGTTTTACTTACACATATGCCTACTTACATTTTGCTTTATTATCATTGGCATTTACAAACACCCATAAATACCATATAAATTTTAAGAATTAAAGATGATTGAGATAGAAGATGAAACACGGTTTAAAATCAAGAAAAGAAATGGATATGAGAATCGTAGATGTTAAGACAAAACAGAGTGCTTGGTCCATAATTCTCGTCTTTATATCTTCAATCCAATCTTGATTGTCACACTTCATTCACTAGTCTATGTGGGACGTGGACCATAGTCGGCAACCGTCGAAGATTTTTATTCAACTTTATTCCGGAATTTCAGGCTGATTTTGCATAAATATTCTCAATATAAAGATCAAATTAATACTCCATCCATTCCATATCACTTGTCCATTTTTATTTTGATACAATTATTTAAATGGACTGGTTATATATAATAAAAATGTAAAAATCATATAATTAATTAATTGAATGAATGGGTAAAATTGTGAAATTACATAATTATATAATTATTTAAAAGTTATTTGAGGCAGTGCCGCAGTAAAGAGGTGAAACTTATTTCTTTATTGAAAACTGAGTAAATGCGATGAAACAACAAGAAAAAGATATTAAACAAGTATAATAGGACAGAAGGAATAATAATGTTAAAATAAAACTTGAAAAACTATACTAGCTTATTCTACTCACCCAAGTTTGCTTGAAGAACAAGTCAATTGAGGGGTGAAACTCAAACTTGCTACTTATTTCGTCCCGCCCGATTTGTCTTGTTTCTTTTTGATATGGAGATTAAGATGAATGAATGATTGTGTATAGATAAGTAAGTGATTGTATATAGAAAGATAAATTCTATAAAGAAAAAGTGAAAATTTATGTAGTAATTATTTTTTATTTTATGAAACAAAACAAGTCAAACAACAAAAAGAAAAACAAAACAAGTTGGATGAGACTGAGGGAGTATATTTTTTTGCACTTCGTTTTTACCTAATCCTAATAACAATGACTATCAATTGGTTAATAACACTCCAATTTCGAACTGATTTAACAATTTTTTTAAGATTTGAAAATGTTCCAAATTAAAACATTTTCATATCTGTCTCACACGCGCCGGGTAATTGACACGCGCGCCCTTAGATGTATAGGGAAATAAGAGGATAACTTAGTTATATGGGATGTCGTAGCGATTAAGGTGGGTGGCCCGAGACCGATAGGTCCTGTATTCAATTACCACCAAGATCGCTATGTGATTTGTCTGTCAGCCTGTTACATTAAGGGTGGTTGAACCCTTTTGTGTGGTTTACAGGTTATTGCACAAGGAGTGTAATTTATTCAGTACGAACCGAAGGTAGCGGCTGCGGATTCCATGAATTAAAAAAAATAAAAAATAAGAGGATAACAGATGGGACTTTGAAGTGACCTCCATTGGGACCAGGATAACGAGGCCCAATAATAATATGGTAATTACATTTAAGTACATGCCCTACACGCTTAAGGTCATAATAATAATAAGTGGAAATGTGCTCTGTTAGCCAAAATGAAAAAAAAAGAACATATGTAGCCATCCTAAAAATAAAAACACAAATCTAGCCATTTTGTCTTCTTGTGGGTGCTGGCCGATGGAGGGCCGATTAACATTCTGAGGGCCGATTGCGGCCGATTATATATAGAGAAAGGGCCGATCGTGATCGGTCGACCTATCGGCCCCAGTCGGCCGAAAACAAGAAAAATGTCTATAATTGAAGGGCCGATTTTGATCGGCCCCTATTGAGCCGTGACATCGGCCCTCGAAAAATAATAAACTTAATTTACAAACATTTATTTTTAATAATTAAGTAAAAAAAATAAATATATGGCCGATCTATCGGCCCTTACTTATTCGGCCGAGATATCGGCCCTGACGTTTAAGTAGCCGTTATGTAACGGCCGAAATTTACTGAGGGCCGAAACCGTTTGTTTTAATTGAGGGCCGATACTCATCGGGCCCCCATCGGCCCAACCATCGGCCCCGAGTTTCAATAATGGAGGGCCGATAGATTAAAACCCGTAGACAAACAGCGTTTTTACAATTTCTCACCACTTCCTCCCTCTCGCCGCCGCTCGTTGCCGCCGCTCAGTCCTGCCGCCGAAATCGACGCCAACGCCGTCGTCGCCGCCGTCGTCGCCGCCGTCGAACGATACATCCGCCGCTCTCAATGTCTTCCGGCGAAATTGAGGTAAGTAATTTATTGCATGATTTTGTTTGTTTTTCATTCATAGACGAAATTTAGGTTGAAATATGGTTGGGTTGACATTGTAATGTCCATGTATTGATGAAATTGTGGAGAATTTGGAGAGAATTGTAGTGTTTAATTTGTGCAAAATTCTTGAATCGGGGGCCGATTGGAGGGCCGATTTCGGGGCCGATGAAGAATAACTCCATCGGCCCCGACTATGGCGGCTTGAATTATGCCTGTCCGGCCGATGAGAATTCGGCCCCGACCGGGTTTCGTGGCATATGCTTCGGCCCCGATGGCCGATCGGCCATTCGGCCCCGATCTATAATTGAACGGCCCCGATCGGCCATTCGGCCCCGATCGACCGATTCGGCCATTCGATTCTATTCGGCCCCGAGGAATCGGCCACGGCCGCACTTGGAGCCTTACGCTTCGGCCCCGTCCGGCCGAATGAAATTCGGCCCTTAATGGCCGAACGGAATTGTGCCTCGATGCATCGGCCCGGCGCCTTCGAGGCTTAGGCTTCGCCCCGGGCCGGACGAATAAAATTCGGCCCGAATGGCTGAATAAAAGTAAAATCGGCCCCTACTTCGGCCCGGAAGGTATACCTTCGGCCACTAAAACATTAAGGCCGAATAAAAGTAAAATCGGCCCTGTCATCGGCCCTTAATTATTCTCGTTTCGGTAATTCATTTGTTTTTCGATAAATCTTGCGGACCGCTTATATCCGACTATCGGTTAGACAAAAGAACCCAAAAGTCACGACATATTGGAGAGATGGTCTACCCGAACTAATAAAAAACGAGTCTTTCTAGACGGGGGGTACCGACCTAGTTCGTCGATTTATAGACGGACGGTTTGGACATTTGCTCGGTTGGAGGAAGGGTAAGAGTTCGATCATAGCTTTGCATCGGTTGATGTGCTATGAGGTGCGAGCACCGCCCGGGAGGCCCGTTTTCACATATCCGGACGGGAGATTCGATTTTCACGATGCAGTATGCACTCGTAACCAGGGTTATTTTTCGGCGCATCTACCTTCGATAGGACGGCGGCTCGTGCCCCCGAAGAGTCCGGAGTGTACATGAGAGTCACAAAAGGGAATCCAAAGAATGGGAGGCGAGCTATTAAATTTATGGAAAAATGACAAGCTCGGCAACCTCTCCGAAGACGATTATTTGAAGGTGGCCAATGTCTTGGCTCGATGTGCTTTTTCTTCGCACCCGCCGACACGAAGAAGGTCGAGACACGGATGTGGGTTCTTGCCGACGATATAGACGCGTGGAACGATTTTCCATGGGGAGCATACACGTACAATGCTCTCTTGCATTACATGAGCTTTGTACCGAAGGAAGTCGAAGCCGTAAAATCGAAGTATAATATTTATGGTCCAGGTTTGGGCTCTTCGAGTACAAATTTTGAATTTTATAATTATTTTTTTTTATTTTATATTTTATAGTTGTATGCGATCTTTAATCATATTGTAGATCGGGCATATGAGGCGATACCGGATTTGGTCGGCCCGTGTGTACGCCTTATTAATGACGGTGGTATGCCCCGATGTGTGAAATGGGTATTTGTCGCGCCACCAGATACGGAATGGATTACTTTCTTTGCCTTGCCTGGTAAGTAACATTTTAAATATTTATGAACTTTTATGAAACGTATTATAATCTATTTTTTAAAATTTTTTGAACGAGATGGACACACCGCCATTTGAGACTCTTACGCCCACTCCCGAGGAGCGGCTATCGAATACCGGAGACGGGTGATTGGAGAGAACCCTATCGGTGTGGAGTTTCCTAGACCGACCACCGTACATCGAAAACGGGTGATTGGAGAGAATCCTATTCATGAAGAGGGCAAGTGTACGGATCCTCCGCCGGTAGCACGAAGAAAAAATCGAAGAAGAAACGTGCACCGGCGGAGGGTCGATCATCCGGGCCTCGGAGAGATGAAGATTGGAGTTTGCCCACTTATGAAGGAATGATCCGATCGATAGATGAACGGTTTCAAGATGCCGCGAGACCGAGTTATTAGAAAAAAGTGGATCGATTTGGAAGGAGAATGAGGAAAAGTTCTTCAAAAAAGTGGGGAAATTGATAAAAAGTATCTTCGGGGGGCAAGGGCAAGGACAAGAGTAAAGGCATACGATCCAGAGTTCTTCGTGGGATGTCGAGGAAATTAGTAATGAATTGGATGAGGAGACATACGCACCATCGGAGCCACCACGGGGAGGATGGTTAATGTACATGAGTGGCCCAAATTGGAATGAAGTAGGCGAACAACCACGAGAGAGATGTGGAAGATACGACAAGTGGCGATGCAAATCCGTGGGATGTGGCTGCTCGAATGGGTAATCGTCGCGTTGATATGGGGCGGCATAGCATGTACGAGGACCGAAATGTTTGGGTCCCAAGACGTTGGGAGCCACTCCCTTATACGGCTCCACGGTCCCCACCGCTTGTACATGTTTCTGTTCTATTCAAATTAAGTCGGTCGTTTTATATTTTTTATTTCATTTGACCATGATTTTTTGTCCAAAATGCAGCAACATCAGTCGGTCGTGGATGACTTATTTGATACGCAGCATGTACAACAGGTGTATCATAGCCAACCGTCGGAGCAGACAATTGTACAAAGCAGTGAGGTACAAACATTTTTTTGAGTTATATAATTTAGGATTTTTTTTAATACAATGTTATTTGCAGTCCATACTGGAGCGTCTCCCAAATCCTAGTGGAGCTCCACGAATGTTTGATCCGGCAGACGCACTGAGGAGAGATTTTGAGAAGTTCATGGGAATGAAAATTTCAGCCAATGTCACTGTTTCCCAAAGATAACCTCTCCCACGGCTTTTTCAAGAACTTATTGGATCCTAAGTATGACATACGGGTCACGCAATGATCGATTTGTACATATGCTATCTCCGTAGAGGCTTCATTTCAAAGAACGTGACGTGTTGTGTACACCCGATTCACGCTATACCGTCATAGCGACTACGTCAGTTTTTGTAAGTATATATTTATTTTATATTTTATACCTCTCGGCCGAGGCCGAGAAAATCATTTATCGGCCCTGAGGCTGATACACAGCCGATTAGTTATCGGCCCGATCGGCCCCGAAGCTATGCGTGGCCTCGGCCGAGATTCTATACCTCTACCGAGGCCGAGAAAATCATGTATCGGCCACGAGGCCAATACATGGCCGATTAGTTATCGACCCGATCGGCCCCGAAGCTATGCATGGCCTCGGCCGAGATTCTATACCTCTCCGAGGCCGAGAAAATCATGTATCGGCCTCGGGGCCGATACATGGCCGATTAGTTATCGGCCCCAACCCGATCGGCCCCGAGGCCGACAAAATCATGTATCGGGTGGGGCCGATACAGGCGAGCCGTGGTTGTTGGCCCCCGAAGGGTTTCGGCCCCAGACGGGTTTCGGCCAAGGCCGATGGAGGGCCGATGGGTTTACCACCATCGGCCTTTTTAGGGTTTCGGCCTTTATTTTTATTTTTTTCGGATAATTAAAGGGCATCTCCGCCTTGTGTGACAATAAAATTAAACCGATAGATCATCAATGAACCCTAAATAATTAAACCGATCGTTGACAATAAAATTTAATCATTTGTTGTCGTTCTAGATAAAGGGCATCTCCGCCTGTGTGACCTTCTTCTCCACAGTTACCACATTTTTTTGCTACGGCGCGTACCGGATGTACTAGCTTCCGCTCCCGAAGGACGACGGCTTTTTTCTCGGGCGTCCGGCTTGCCGCATAATAATTGGTGGAAGAACAACAATGTCCTCTATTTCCGTGGGACACCCCACTCATTTCGAGGAGGCAAGGGATTAACCACTCCCGCATATATTGCCTTCCACGTCGCCGTCGTATAATAATCATTAATATGATTGTACAAATTTTCGCGGCGATGATACAAAACGGCGACAACGTGACTACACGGTAACAAGTCAATTTGCCAGACTCCGCATTCACACATTTCGTCTACAAGATTGACCCTCCACCGGCGCTCACCTGCGTCGACCTTGTATTTGTGGTTAGTGACACTGCGTAATCGTAAACCTTCGAGCAGTTCTACTTCATTCCGCATCCTCAACTCGAAGCCTCCGTCAACGGATTGTTTCTGGAACTTGCTTTTACCCGTCGTGTATCGAACCACGACTCTATCATATGACGGATTGCCTCAAGCATAGCTAGAATGGGTAGTCGTCTAGCCTCCAACAGTCGAGAATTTATTGACTCGGCAGCATTCGATGTCGAGAACCGTATCGACGACCTTTACTAAAAAGTCGGGACCACTTCTCCGATCCGATTTCCATGAGCTTTTCGTAAATAGCGGGTTTTCCATGACGGATGGCGTTCATGGCGTCATGGAATTTCATGTCGCCCGATAAGCATAAGTCGCTCGATAAAATGACCGGGATAACCCACTCACCGTGCCTAGCAAGCTTATTCGATAAATGGTAGTAACAAAGTCCATGTTGTGCATCAGGGAAAACCACTCTTACCGCATTCGCTATGCTTTTATGTTGATCTGAAACAATCACTAAACTGTCATCCGTTGGAAATGCGGCTCTCAGTCGCATCATAAACCACGTCCAGGAAACATCATTTTCAATAGGACCTACACCAAAAGCGAGAGGGAAAATTTGCTCGTTCGCATCACAAGTAGTCGCTGACGAATAATATTCCCCTATTTCTCCCTTTTAAATGGGTACCATCCACTACAATTACCTTTAGGAGGTTGCCTAACCAAGGGGCTCGCGATACACCAAGCGCAATAAATAAATGTCGGAAACGACCATCCTCACCGACATCAAGATCCGTATATGTTCCCGGATTTGTTTGTTCCAACAAATGCAGATATTTTGGCAGTTTGCTGAACGAATCTGCATGTCCGCCGTAAATCATCGATATAGCTGCGTTGCGCGCTCGGAGGGCAACACCGTAGGTTGCTTCTATTCCAAATTTATCCAACAGATCGGCTCGAATATCGCCCGGTTTCATTAACTTGCTTTGATGACGCATTTTACGGGCTACATAAGCAGCGACACCTTCGACCTCACATTTCGTTCGCCAAGTCCGGATAAATCAGTTGTACAGTTGTGGTCCGCAACCCATCTAACAACCTCCCAACACGTCTGACCTCTACAGTATGCCCGTAGCTGGAATGGACAATCAACACTTCTTCTGCACAAATATTCCAAACGGGAAGCACTAGAACGTTGCACTCGAAATCCGCACCGTTTTCCAAATGGAATAGAGCTACAAAGAAGCATAAACTTCGTCTTTCGAGCTCAACATCAATCCTACTTGCGGACTTCCGTCTACAACAAGAATCGGGTTCTCGCGATGCTACCGAATCGGATACATCAAGGGGAACAACAGGAAGTAGCCGGTTGCATGCCGCTTCGTGTTGTCGTGTATGAGCCTCGTCATTTGTTCGAGAACGATTGGACTGGAACTAGCAAAGACATAAGTTCACTTACGCCACCCTCCCTCCGAATCCATGCAAAGAAAATCTTGTAACGAACAATTAGTCAAGGCGGAGGGAATATATTCATCCTCATCATCATCGGATGATGAGTCCAAGTCCGTCTCACCATCCGAATCCGTCTCCACACGAACATTCCTTTGGGGACCCCGTCCGCCATCATTACTTCTACTTCCTTGCCCCGTAAAGCAATTAGGACCCCGAAATTATAATTATCTTCGGAAATTGATTCGGATTCGGAACACCAAATTGAGGATTTTGCACTTCGGGATACACAACAAAAACAACCAGGCTCTACGTCTATAGAGCACAATCGCAGAAGATCGGTATCATGACCCATAATGGCCTTCATCATCCCGGACGGTTCGTCGAGAAGCAAGCAGTATAATAAATGAAGTAGTTGAAAGGAAGGGAATAAGCGGCGAGCCACCGATCAATGTTTTGTCGAAGATATTCGAGAGAAATATTGTTTGAAGGAATGTAAACAATGAACTCATGCCCCGACATAATTCGACTCGCATCAAATTGGGCCGTTCAATTTCACAATAATTGATCGAAAATCCGTCATTTCTATCAACCAAATTTTGTTTGAGAAGATTGGAAGTGGAATGATGAAAATTTGGTGTGAATCAACCAAATCGGCTATCCTACGTCTTATAAGGAATTGTTCGACAAATTTTCACGTGAAATATCAATCGGGCCGATCGGCCCCCATCGGCCCCCATCGGCCCCGCCATCGGCCCTCTACTTCGTGCATGTGCAAGTAATATTCGACTAGTCAAATCTGCAGATAAAGCCGATTTGCAAGAAAAAGTCGGGGATCGGCCTCATCGGCCCCGTCGGCCCTCAATCGGCCCCTATTGGAAATTTGCAAAGAAAAGTCTTGCGGTGTCTTGTCCAATAATGTCTCGAATGAGGGGCTTAGGGCCGATGTAGGCCGACATACACCCTTAATCGGCCTCTTTTCGGCCCCTTCTTCGGCCGATAGCTTGTTCGGCCGTCGCCCATTTCTTTTCGGTACGATGGGGATCTTTTCGGCCATTTCTTTTCGGCCGATGGGTAGGGCCGATGCGTAGGGCCGATGGACAACAACAATTCGGACATCCATCGGCCGATGGGGATATTTCGCCTGTAATCATCAGGGCCGATTAAGGGCCGATTGACTCCCACATCGGCCCCCCCATCGGCCCACCGCCGTATAAGGACAAAATGACTAGATTTGTGTTTTGTTTTAGTGGTTGGCTACATTTGCTTTTCAATTGGTACTATTTGGCCTCTGCTGCAAATGCCCCTAATAATAAGCCCATTAAATCTCCTGCCAATACAAAAACTTGGTCCAATCCCTTTCAACACCATATTTATATACAAAATTCAAAATCAAATTAAATCAAGGGGCAGATCAAAGATTAAAAAACCCAAAACTGCAACACTTCATACAGTCCACAAACAAATCAGCAAATATGGGCATTAAGAGAGAGAAGAGCATGCATGCATCAGAAAATCCTATATTTGTAAACTACAAAACTACTTCTCCAAGAAAGATAACTATCCCGAACTTACCAGAAATGATAATAAGGCAACATTAATCTGCTTCATACTTGCACTGGGAAAAGTTGGAAAAAATTGAAATTTACTTCATAGCAGGGCTTAACTTAGTGCAAGCTCTAATGGTTTGATAGCGAATGACCACGAAAACACAAGCAAGACAATAGATACTCAACAACAAAGTTAAGAAACTATCCACATAACCCATGTGATTCCATATACCTGCACTATGAACTAGATTCTCACCAGCAAAAACTAGCCATATTTTGGAGTGCATGATTCCCTTAACTATAGGAAACACGAGATTATCCGGGTGAAACTCCCACATACGCAGACAAACACAAAGCAGCTCAAGGAACGTAAAAGCATAAGTAATTGATTTCAGAACGCAAAATGTGAGGACATTGTAAGTTGATAAGCTACCACAATTGCAATTCAACATATTTCCTATTCTATGTTGCATTTCATCCATCAGATAGTAACCTCATTTGTCGACCTCCATCGCCTGGGCAACTTTAGCTTTCGCCAAAGGCGTCATCTTTGTTTTCAACTTCTTCTTCCCTACTTGAAACCCACTCTTACCCTTCTTCTTACTGCTGCTACCATCAACCTAATCATCGTAAAACCAAAAATAATCAACCAACCTATAATACTATACTATGAAACAAACAGCCTAACCCAGTCAAAATCACCATCAAGATATGCAGAAACATGCGATAAAATCCAAGTTAATCCCGAACATAATCCAATAAAACATAGAACATCCACCAGAAAACGGAAATTCATAGGGAGGCGATAAGAGAGCGACGAGTGAATTACTTTCATCTTATTCTTCTTGGCTTGGAGCTTCTTTTCCTTCTTCTCATTCGCTTCTTTTTCTTCTGTTTTTCATAGCGATATAAATCGATGTTAAGAAATACATAATCAACTGCAAAAACTACATACTTGATACTAGGCAATTACAAAATTGAGGAGAGAGATTTGCAGTACTTCTTAGATCGTAGTCGTGTAGCCTTTTTCTTCGACCTAAATCGTTCTTCTTCGACATTTTCTCGGTCTTCTAACTCAATAGAGGCGTCGTCTGAGATACAATTACAAAACCCTAGGCTTCAATTTAGGGGGAACATGATATCTTATTTTTATAGCAGAAAGCCCTTGTAGTTCCTTTTATTTTAATTAACACCCCTAATAGTTCTGAAAATTGCGTTATTCACCACATAGTTTTTTAAGTTATAAATTCCTTTTTATTTTTTTAGTATAATAAGGCTAGTTTTATAAAAATGATTTAATTAAGGAAATATATGATTACTGTAAATCTTGATAAACTAATAATAAAGTTACAATTACAGTATAATAAGGTTAGTTTTATAAAAATGATTTAATTAAGGAAATAAATGATTATTGTAAATCTTGATAAACTAATGTTCGATAATATAATAACCTTGTTTAGATAATAATTTCTTTCGCTACCGATTTTGATTAATAAACTAAAATAATATCTAATAAAATAATAATCTCGTTAAATGAATATTTTTCTTCGAACCCAATGTTATTACTTTATAGAGTTTTAACTCTATATCAAATGTAATCTAAATTGAATGCAACTATAAATTAAAACTGTTGTAAATATATTATATATATATACTTACCATATATTGTGATGACCATGTAAACCCTAAAAGCCCACAAGCCCATCTTGTACTCTATAAATAGAGGTCTCCACCATCATAATAATACAGATCTATTTTCTCTTTCTCTCTATTATTCTCTCATTCTATTTAGTTTATAACACGTTATCAGCACGAAAAAGTTCTTCTTAAAGACGAAAATCATCCGCGACTAAGGTATAATTTTCTTTTCTAGTCTACTTCGATTAATGCAGCCGGTTTATTTTTCAAGTTTTCGTTTCTATAGTAAATAGTGATACATTCATTATTTGAAACCCATAAACAATTCGTCCATGAGCTTGAAACCTTATGTTGTCCAAAAAAGTATCAGAATGAAACTTGTTAAAACCAGATTCCTTTTCATCTTCCTTAGCTGTCATACTGCAGCAAAATTGATATGCTAGCTCTTAAACTTGAAATAATTGTGGTTAGATAAAATTCGATTTTTCTTGTGTTAACATCTAACGGAGCTTGATTCTAAACATGCATTTATACTACTTCCCACCGTCCCATTACATTTATACGTGTATTTTATCCAGTATTAAACAATAACATGATCACGTTTTCACATAAAGGAAATTATTAAAGTATTTATGATGTTTATGCATGTGTTCGTTTACATTCAAATATGTATGTTAATTTCGATTGTTGCTCCTGAAGTAGTACAATCAAAATATTTATTCGATCTCTTATAATTTTATAATTGTTGCTCCTGAAGTAGCACAATATATTAATATTCACGAAAAATATTAATGCTCTTGAAGAGCAATTCAAAACCATATTTTAAACTTAAATTGTGGCTCCAGATGTAGCACAATCAATATTCCCGAAGAATATTACATGCTCTTGAAGAGCATTCATTTTATTCTTTTATTTATTTATTTATTTGATTGTTATTTATTTATTTAATGTTGTATCTAGATTGTTGCTCGTGAAGTAGCACAATCCATATTCCTGAAGAATATCATATGTTCTTAAAGAGCAATTCATATTTATTGAAATAACTCAATTGTTGCTCCAGAAGTAGCACAATTTAATATTCCTGAAGAATATTACACACTATTGAAGAGTTATTAATATTATCTATGCATTTACTATATACCTCAGTTTTCTTTGCTGCATACTGTATAATATTTATATCTATATATACATACAATCTTAATTTGGTGCTCATGAAGCAGCACACAATTAATATTCCTGAATAATATTATGTACTTTTGATGAACAATTCATATAATATGTCTTATTGATGGACGAATCTTGGTTCTTGAATTGTTATTGTTGTTGCTCCCGAAGTAGCACAATTTATATCCAAAGAACATTATATGTTCCTAAAGAGCAATTGAGTTTCTAAAAAAATATTAGTCTTTCGCCTGAAGTGGTTTAATATTAGTGCTCATGAAGTAGCACAATTTGTATTCCTGAAGAATGCTACATCTTGAAGAACAATTCAGGCTTTTAATTTTAACAAATATTATATGTTAATAACTCTAATTGTTGCTCTTGAAGTAGCACAATTAACTCTACATGTTCTTGGAACAGCTAAAACTTGTCATTTTGATAATCATATATCACAATAACCATACTTTAATTGTTGCTCCTGAAGTAGCACAATTAATATTCTTGATGAATATTACATGTTCCTAAAGAGCAATGTATATCTAAAGGTATGTTGTAATTTAAAATATTACCTAATTATATGGAGTGGTAGCAAGAGCTCCTCTTTGAATGACAATTGCATTTCCAATATCCTATTGTGGTTTAATTTCTTTTCAAGAATAGATGTGAGATCCGGTAGATCTCAAAATTCACAATTTATTGATTTCACGTATCATGAATAAAACTAAGTTGTTGCTCTGGAAGTAGCACAATTACATTTCGGAAGAATGATCATATTGTGATATTAACATTACTATCACAAATTTGTGGAAATGACTCAACTTTTGCTCCTGAAGTAGCATCATTTTATATTCTAGAAGAATATTAAATGCTCTTAAAGAGCAACTCGTTTCTTGAGTGATATATGTTTATTACTAAATGAAAAACATTATTTATGTCTAGTTGACATTAATGAAATCTTGATATCGATGTTCATCTGCCAATAAAAGGCATAGGGAGATAATAATAGAATGAAACGAAGCATCCAAGTAGGATTGCGTCAAGATATTAATTGTTTGTTCTCCCTAAAGCTCGATATGAGTAGTTGCATTTTAAACTGCAAGATTTTAAAATCTTGTGCATCGAATATCATTAAAGGCTCCCGAAGAGCTTGTATCATTCTATCAAATGATACTAAATCAATTATTGAGTTTGCCCTTATTCTAGCAAGTCTAGAAGAAACATACTAAGTTTTAAGAATATCCGTTACAATGGATACCATATTGAAACTATATAAGAAGGTAGTGATTATTTTGCATTTAGCCAGAAGCTAACAAAAGAAAAGTTATCACACTACCACCTTGAATGTATTACTCATTCATAAAAATAAGTGAGACAAAACATGTCATGAACCTGAAGTTCAAAAGAGCTCTATGCTTTGACATGATAAGTTTGGACATCTGCAAGCAACTTTGTGCGCAACATAATTGAAAATTCATAGGGGCGCTGCAGAGAGATCATGAAGAATCTCTTAATTTCCATGAATGTTCGATTTCTAGAAGAAATGTAGAACTTGTTAGTACTACAAGTTCAAAAACAATGAACTCAATTCCTTGAAGCAGATTTATCATGATAAAGCTAGTGAGTTTATTAAACTCTAAATTCCTCTTGAAGAGAACTTAATATTATATGACTTTGGGATTGAGATTAAATATTTAGTTGCTCATGCCCATTCTCAAAATGAGTTTTGTACGATAAAAACGCGTCTCACATTAAGATTGTTATTTTGATGAAATAACATTTCCAACATTAGTTGGAACATATGTCACATTTGGATTCCTGAAGTAATCAATGTGAAATCTACATCCAACAAAAAACACAAAAACAAACTAGTCACATTTAGATTCCAGAAGTAATCAATGTGAACAAGAAGTCAAAAGACTCACTTGCAAAAGATTGTGAATCAACTTCTTGATGCTTTAGTATGTATATAAAAGAAGTGACAATGTCATACATTTGCTGCAAATACCCCCAACAAGATTTCATGTCCCTGAAGGACAAGTACAAATGACAGCAAATGCATTAAAAGTTCGTCAAAAATATGGTCGACCAATTGGTTCTAAAAGAAATTTTGTGTTTAAGAAAAGGGGCACAACATATGAACCAAACAATGACGATAATGATTAGTCAATCAAATGAAGTTCCTGAAGAACTACAAGCGTCTGAAAATAGAGATCTCAAAATATTGGAGAGATCAAATATCGTCGTGGACGCACGACAGTATTTTCGCCTTTTAATATGACTCTTGAAAGATGAAAGAGGATCTTCAACGACGATCTATAAGAGATTGTCAAGATTGAAATAATTGGCCAAAGATGAACGAAGTCATATAAGGTGAATTAATATTCCCTAGAAAGCCGGAAATATTCGGACATGTAGGTCCAAAATCCGGAAAGTATATCCCCGAAGGATACAAATGTGTTTTTGTTACAAAGAGAAATGAAAAAATGCGAAATATAGGGCAATACTCGTAATACAATGCTTCTCTCAAAGACCGGGAATTAAATATGTACTCTCCTATAAATGGACGCCATTATATTTGATTAATCAACTTATGTCACAAAAGGCTTGCTATGCGCCTTATGGATGTAGTAAATACTATCAATGTGATTCACTAGATAGTGACATATATATGAAGATCCCTGAAGGATTTAACTTGCTCAAAGCTTGTAAGTCAAAAAGATATTTTCAATTAAACTGCAAAAGTCACTGTCAGGGTTGAAATCGACGAGAATTCCTCGACAGAAGGGTACATAAATGATGACTTGAGTTTGATTGAAATTCCTGAAGAACATAATAGATAAGAAGTCCGCGGAATACACAATTAGAACACATCACTCCAAATTTCTCCTAAAGAGGATATGATGAAATCAACTCATGCCTAAAGACGAAGTTAGAATCATAAGACTTTGGTTGAACTAATAATTGTCTCGACCTGCAGATCGAGCATATCCCTAATGGAGTTATGCTAGTCGACCTACCTGAAGGTCTTTAAAGAGATTTTATTTTATTGCATCCACATAGCTACCTAATGGTTGCTTCAATCACTTGAAGTGGATGGAGACTCATTTAGACCTATAGAAGATAACAAAAATGAGGACCAGAAGTTCCTTACTTATGTGCAATTGGAAAATTTAAAATGGTATTGACCATCATTTGTTATCTTCGAGACAAATATGCTATTATCTTTGATGATAATTAAATTTGTGTTGCACGTATTAGTGTAGACCTTAAAGATAACCTTGAAGATTGTTATCTTGAGGGGGAATAACAAATTGTAAATAATCCTGAAGATTAGACTGACTCCTAAAGGTCAAATGACCCTGAAGGTCAAATGGTTGTACTCTTTTTTCCTTTCTAAGTTTTTCCCAAAGGGTTTTCTTAGTTAAGGTTTTTAACGAGGCATCCAACCCAACACATGAGAAAATGAGTCATTGAGATTGATTCATAAAAGAGCCAATGCAACACACGATCTCCAAAAGAGTGGCGACATCAACATCCAGCAAATTCGCTCAAGTGACAACTTAGCAGATTCTTTTACAAAGGCATTACCAACATTCAAGAAGTTGTTATACAAGATCGATATGCGCCGACTCAAGGATCAAGAATGACTATATTGAGGTGGAGCAGTTGTACTCTTTTTCCTTCGTCCAGTTTTTATCCCAATGGGTTTTTCTGACAAGGTTTTAACGAGGCAACAGTTTCTTTTAGGGATGGTCAATCAAGGGGGAGTGTTGTAAATATATTATATATATACTTACCATATATTGTGATGACCATGTAAACCCTAAAAGCCCACGAGCCCATCTTGTACTCTATAAATAGAGGTCTCCACCATCATAATAATACAGATCTATTTTCTCTTTCTCTCTATTATTCTCTCATTCTATTTAGTTTATAACAAAAACCTTAATTAGGTTGAATTATTATGCATATTTTTATTATTATATATTATAAATAAATGAATGTATCGATGGATAAAATTCAATTCATAGGCAATAATATTTCATTGCATAATACATCATCGAAGGTTTGTCCGGATATTTGTGTTGCATTTTACTCAATTTAAACACAATAACACATCTACATTTTAAAATAATAATCTTGGTATTGTACAGTTTTTTTGTTTTTTTAATAAGATTACATTTTATAAAATATTATTTTAGTCCATTAATCTAAATTGAACCGAAAGAAGTTATTATATAATTAAAATTATTACTCTACTGAACATTATAAATACCAAATTTTGCAATCGAGATAAAAATTAATAAATGCGTTAATACATCGTATGTAATTCATTTTAACCAATTTAGCTAGATCATTATTAGATTATTAGGTTGGGTTGATTTCATTGGATTTCTCTAATTAAATTATTAGATTGATTTTATTTACGGTGCATAATTTAAATATGTAAAAACAAAAAACTAATTAAATATTAGTACCAAAATTACCTTATCAAAAAACGATAAAATTCCCATATATAATAGAAATGCTATCAAAATAAAATATATTATGATTATAATTGATTACTAATTCTCATTCATAAAACGATTCTTATAAATCCCACCCCTAAATTCATATACGCCAAATCGGAGTAGAACAGAAACTCCTAAAACCATCCACAGACGTGCTCTCCGTAGCGGAGCCGCCACATCGCTATACTGATTCGTCGCTCAGTTGGCTGGCAGACTGTAATTCGACACAGACGTTCAGAGCCGGATGCCGGGGCCAGTGATGGAAGCCGAGCTACCCGTAGAGCCGCAATCGCTGAAGAAGCTGAGCTTCAAATCCCTAAAGCGAGCGCTCGATCTATTTTCTCCTACTGACGGTCAATTTCCGCCGCCCGATCCTGAAAGGTCTTTTTAAACCTCCAATTACACTACTCTGGAAATTTGTTTACGGAATCTGCTGTTTATGGATGATATTTTTCCTGTTAATTAGATAATACGGTGTTCTAACCCTAGTTTGATCAATTCTTTTTTTTTTTTGGTTTGCAGCAAGAAGATTCGATTAAGCCATAAGGTAAGTGCTGGACGAAGCTTGTTCTTTGCTTTTTCTTAGTACATATTTTTAGGTTTTAGGGAGCATGGAGTTGTAAACATGCCATTCAAAATTATGAAGACGAAAGGAGTTTGCAATCATCTTCAAGTTACTATGATTCTCATTGTTATAATTTGTTGTGTTTTAGCTTAACACCGAGTATGCAAGGGTGAAAGACGTGTTGACGGAAAATTCTGCTCAGGCTGCAAAAAAACAAACGCAACAAGCCTTAATTCCCTCCAACGCCCTTGCACTTCCAGGTATTGCAACTCTTGCTAAATTCACATATTCTTGGGCTGTTAGCGTTTTGAGGTGCAAAATGTTGTTTTTTTTTTTCTACATGAGAAAGATCACATGAAATTTGACTAAGGACAATTACCCTTTACTGCAATGACACAGGCTGTGTCAGTTTAGTTGACAGAGCTGATATGTACTTTTGCAGGTCCTCAACAATCAAATGATATGCAGAAGGGAGGGCCACAGAAGGATTTGGTGATTAGTTCTAAAGGGCAAACTAAGGGGGCGTATGTATCTCTCTTTGATCTTGGTTTCCTAATGAATGTTGCACCGTTCCTTCATATTGTTCTTGTGCATATTCAGAGTGCTCCTCATTTTTTAAGAGAATTGTACATGCACTTTTCTGTATTACAAAGATGTTGATTCCGTGACTATTTGTTGCAGAACTGATGTTGGTGGTCAAGGCAGGAGCACAGCCATTATTTCATCTAATGTCTCATCTGAAAGGTCTTCTATAGCATTTCTTTCTCTGTGGCTTTATATATGCAGATATAGTATATTGAATTGACTTACCTCACAGCCTAATAGTTGTAATTGTCCTTTGAAATCTTAACTTTCAACCTTTTCATTTGCACTTTGGGAGCTAGGGAGAGTAGTTCTGTGGACTTTGTTTGGCAATAATAATAATAATATTATACAATAATTTAGAATTAAGAAATGTTATTTTTCATCCTTGGACGTATTTTGTACATGGCGCATAATCTGTGTTATTAACATTTTTTTTTTCTCCTGCTCAGGATGTCAACTTCTGCCATCATGGAAAGAATTCCAAGCAGATGGCCTCGCCCTGTCTGGCGTGCACCATGGAAGAACTACAGAGTGAGAATCCTTAATCTCTCACTGATACACTGGAGATGGTTTTCTTTGGGCTTTTGACCTTTCTTATATTATGAACTTTCTCTTTGTAGGTCATCAGTGGCCATTTAGGATGGGTGCGGTCTGTTGCTGTTGACCCAAGTAATCAGTGGTTTGCCACCGGATCGGCTGATCGGACAATCAAGGTTGGATATATCCTTATCTTGTTTTTCTCTATTGCCAGTCTTCATGTTTGCTTTTTTCCTTTTTCCTTTTTTTTCCTTTTTTTTTTTGCGATGGGCTTATGTGTCATCATTCTGGGAGAAAGTATCCTAGACTGGTCTTGTAGACCTTGTGGTGTGGAACAATACCATTTTGGGTTTGTGCAAGTCATGTGCTCAGTTCTTTGTGCTGTATCATATTTATCACTAATTTTTCTTCTTTCTGTGGTGGCAAGATATGGGACTTAGCATCTGGCAAATTGAAACTTACTCTTACTGGTCACATTGACCAAGTACGAGGTAGTTCAGTTTTCTACACGTGAATTTCTTTTCAGTTTGAGTAATTTTGTCGGTGTTATAATCACAACCAATTGTCTTGCAGGACTGGCTGTTAGCAGCAAGCACACATACATGTTTTCTGCCGGTGATGATAAATTAGTTAAATGTTGGGACCTAGAGCAGAATAAGGTAAGGTCATGCAATTTCATTAGCTGCTTCAGCTGAAGTACATATCATTATTGGATACTTGTAATGCTGCTCTTATGTTTTTAGGCTATTCGTTCTTATCACGGTCATCTTAGTGGCGTTTATTGCTTGGCTCTTCATCCTACTATTGATATTTTACTTACAGGAGGTCGGGATTCTGTGTGCCGGGTATGTTTTACGCCTTACATACATTTATTAGGTACCTGTTACTGGTGTGTAACTGTACTAATTTAGATTGTATGATGGTTTTAGGTATGGGATATCCGCAGCAAAGTGCAAATTCGTACACTTCCTGGGCATGATAATACTGTTTGTTCAGTATTCACACGATCTACGGTAAGTGCTTATTTTGCACCTAGAGAAGTGGTGGTCACTGATCTGTTTCTCTCCCTGTTCTTCCTCAAGTATTGTCATGAATGAATGAGATATGTTTCTCTTGCCATGAATCGTACTCGCAGGATCCACAAGTCATTACAGGATCTCATGATTCAACAATAAAGTTATGGGATCTTAGAACTGGTATTGTATATGAGAAATATTTGTGTTTTGTTATATAGTTATATATCTCATCTCTCTTTTCTAAAGTCAAAATGCTTGTCCTTTTAGGTAAAACAATGTCGACCCTAACGCATCATAAGAAGTCTGTACGGGCTATGGCTCCACATCCCATCGAGTAAGCATTTTCTCATGCATAATAATTCTTAATTTCGCCGTAATTTGATTCAACATCTTTTCTATGATCCATTAGCTGACTAATTTCCTGTTTTCTTTTCTTCAGGGACAAGTTTGTATCTGCTTCTGCTGAGAATATCAAGAAGTTTAATCTTCCAAGAGGAGAATTCATGCACAACATGCTGTAAGTTTCTGTCTATTCCAACATCATTAAATGAATTTTAAAGAATTTGTAATGTGCATATTGTGATGTATGTATAGCTGATCTTAAATTTTGTTCTTGCAGCTCGCAACAGAAGACGATTATTAACTCAGCAGCAGTCAATCAGGAAGGGGTACTTGCCACAGCAGGTAAGTTACACCAAACATGAAAATCTTGATCTTCTCCCTTCTTGAAGTGTTTTCTTTCTGTAGCAGCACATTCCATCTTTACATAATCTATGATTGTATGATGAGCAAAATCGTTATCGTTTCCTCTCTCTCGATTATCTTAGGTGACAATGGGAGTCTATGGTTCTGGGACTGGAATAGTGGCCATAATTTTCAGCAAGCACAGACAATTGTTCAACCTGGTACACACCCATCATTTAGCATGATAATAATCCTCTTCTATTTCCACTACTTTGTAGCTTGAAATCTAACAGGATCTGTCGTGCAGGTTCATTGGACAGCGAAGCTGGTATCTACGCGATCACCTACGATCTAACAGGTTCGAGGCTTATCACTTGTGAGGCAGACAAAACGATCAAGATGTGGAGAGAGGATGAGAGTGCAACCCCAGAAACTCATCCCCTGCACTTCAAGCCACCCAGAGATATGCGGCGCTTCTGATTTTCTTTGGGTTTCTTTTTGAGAGCTCGACTAGTTGCCAAGTGAACTGTCAAATTCAATTATGCTGTCTAAGAAGTGTTGATTGGCGTAGTTACTGTAGTAAGGTTTGGGGAGTATGCAACGTTTACCACTTCAGCTTTCAGTAAATTCTCTTTTGCCTATAATTCTATTTTCTTGATGCCTTTTACTACTGCAATTTCTTTCCATTCAGTTGGGGTGTTTAGTATTCCATTCATCTTGTTTCTTTTTTTAAAAAAAAATCAGTTATTCTATTCATCTCATTTGAAAAACGATAAATTATTTAATACAATTACTAAATCTTTTTTTGTGGGATTCACTCACTTGCACATAATTTCAGTTCTCCGTCCCTTTGAGGGACTGAGGGAGTGTTAGAAAATGTATGGGACGAGGAAGTAGGGGAAAATGATGTTTAAGTTCAGTTAGTATGTGAAAAGAACTAGTAAAAAAAAATACTTAAAGAATGTCCTAAGTTCAATGAAAAGTTGAAAATATGGAAAAAGAAAAAAAAATGTGGAAAAAAGAAAGAATTTTAAAATGAAAATGTGGGGGAAAATGGAAAAAAACAAAAATACAACACGTAAAAATAATACTTAAAAAAGGGCCCAACCGGGTTCGAACCGGTGACCTATTGATCTGCAGTCAATTGCTCTACCACTGAGCTATGGACCCTTATGCTTAAATTAATGTTGTTTATATATCTTCTCGATATCGCAAAGTACATAATTGTGTCTAGCTGAAACCATCACTCTCCTATATGCCAACTTCCTCTGTTTCTTGAAGTTTGAAGATCTGCCCAATAATTCTCTCTCTGCGGAAGATTGAAAATGTAAAATCTGTATGCTGCAAGAAATGGTACACAACATTTCAACAACTCTTTGCAAGTTTCTTACAGCACACAAGAAGTAGAAAAACACAAGAGATCCTAAACATGTTATACAACCATTCTTTTAGTTTTGTGAAGGTAAAACAGGGGAGGGGGAGCTTCATCATTCAGCTGACTTGGGATTTATAGCTCGAAAATCTTCCTTTGTTCTCCCGTAGTAGACAGTTTTGCTGCTATGGTATGTTATGAAGTTCCACCCGAAAGCAGAACCCCCAACAATATACGATCCTTGGACCTCTTTCTCTGGAGATGGTATAGACATCACATCATCCAGCAGAGGATTATCTTCAGGCTTCACATCTTGTTGAGGCTTCACATCTTGTTGATGCTCCTCCGCTGGTTTCTTTGCGTCGCCAATGTCACCGTTGCTGCATTTCTCCAACTTGATGGGGTTTTCTGTCATTTCTTGGTATAGTTCCATCAGAAGATTCATCCCTGCAGAGTATGTACTAATTGCTGATGAGATTTCCATCATATAAGCATAGAAATCTGCATTTTTATCATTGCATGAATGAATATATATGTTAAGGAAACTAAATAATGTTTAACATAATTTTGCTGCATTAGAGCAGTTTCTTACAAGAAAAAAAGGGGTAGTAAGGTGAGGGCAGTCGAACAGGAATTACATAAGGCACACAATTGCAGAAGCAAAGACCAAAATTGCATATTTTTTATGATATTACTGAAAGACTTCTTCGCCAAGCATACAAAGAACAGAACTTGATCATGACTAGTAGAGAGACAACTCAAATATAAGTCCTATCTAGGAAGACTATCAATCCTCATGAATGAACGTTAGCGTGCAAGTTGAAGAAATCAAATTGAAGATGCAAAAACTACAAGGGTACAAGTAAAACTCAGTGAAAACAGGCCAATCAAGATCATACGTGTACTTAACAATCCCGAGAAGACAAACTATACCTTGCCGGATATCATCAGCTGCCTTGCAGTTTCTGAAATCAGGGGTCTTGAGCACCTGCAAGATTGAAAGATATCAGGCTATGAACATTATGGAATTCATGCACTACAAGGACTGCAATATCATAATGAATTAGATGCTTTATTAACCATAAACCCTCACACAGAATGAAAAATTTATCGACTATGCAAATGCCCTTTAAAACCTTAAGAAACTTCAGCAAAATAAATAAAAATAACCATATTTAAGCAAAGAACATATTTGCTAAATAATAAGTTCTTGGAAAATATGCCCATTCCCAGAACAACGAAAATCATTGCAAGGCATACACAAGGACTATTTATATGATATCGATACCGAAAAGTAAAGAGCATCTACATTCTGGTAAAATTCTAAGATTCTTTGCTGATCCTCCGCTTAATGTATCATCATCTCCTTGTGATGGGAAAAACTACCGAAGGAGATGTTTCTACACATTCAAGAAGATAAAGCTAACTCTCCTGATGATTTTTTTTTTTTTTTTCTGTGAATCCAGAGTTCAAATTTAATCAGAAATCCCCTTCTAGAATTGCATTTTTAACCATATAATTGTCTGCTCTGGAAGGCATACATCCAAGAACTATTTGTGGATAAATTAACATAAGCTACCACGAAATCAAAAAACCCTAGAAAATAAAAATCAACAAAAAACTGAAATTTACATCAAGCAAAACACCTTCTAGTTCAAAAATCTGATGAACGGGAAATCATAGCTCATAAAACTGCGCATTAATAAGTAATTAGACGCCACGCAAAGAAAAATCGCGTCATAATTCCAATGAACCGACATAATAAAACCAGAAAATCGTACCTCAATGAAATGGGGCCGAAGATCTTTGAGAAGTGCACGCATTTTGTAGTAAGGAGATTCTTCAATTTCATGTTGGAGAGGTCTCTTTCTGCTTTGAGGCAAGGGTTTCGGCTCTTCCATTGATGCTTTCTCTTCTCTCTCTCTCTCTCTCTCCCCGCGCGGGGATATTTTTAGCAGAACTCTTTTCACATAGAAGGGGTTAATCAGACATTACACGCAAAAACGGACACTTCCTTGAAAAATAATCGGATTCTCAGTTAGACCCCTTGGAATATATCTAATCCCAAATCTGACCCTCAAGGGCCAAAATATAGCCTTATTTGAAAATTTCTTACTCCATCCCGTTAATATCGTTCAATTTCTTTTTGGCATGGAGATTAAAAAAATGAATTTAGTTGAATACTTTATGTATTTTAATTATATTAAAAAATTAACATAGTTTTCAAGAAATGATTTGTGAAAAGAAATTATAATTCACCCAAATTTTATTAAGGCATAATTGATGCCCTTGATTTTTTTTCCGATTTTTTTTTCATGTTGTATTCACAAAATAATCTAAAATTTTCAAAAAGTTAAAAATTATAATTTTTTGAATTCATAGCATAAATGGAATTGTGTGAGAGATAAACTTTTAGAGAGAGTACGTATAAGAATGTGGGATGTGTAGTGAGTAATGAGGGTCCACCTCATTTTTGAATATATAATGTTTTTTGACATTAAAAGAAACATAACAATATTATTGAGACAACCCAAAAAGAAAAAAGGACAATATTAATGGGATGGAAGGAGGAATTGTTATATTTAGGGAGAATTGCAAAAATAGGCAAATATATAAACTAATTTGCAAAAATAGGCAAAATGTGTATAAATTGCAAAAATAGGCATTCTCCCTTTTTTTAAAACATATTTAACTCTCTGACGACATCTACTTAGAGATGACAATTGTAACTAGACTCGTCGGATCCAACATGCCCTGCCCCGCGATGGGGCGGGTAATACCTAGACCCGTAGAAGTACGGGGCAGGTCTGGACCCAACCCGCGTGGGTCCAAGATGGATCCGGGTCCAATTTCTCTACCCGCCCCGCCCCACCCAGCCTCGTTTTAGACCCGCATTACTAATTTTTTAATTAATTTTATTATGTAATCTTACTTTATGTTATTTGAATTTTCTTGTTCTTCAATTCATACTTTTAAATACTAATAACTGACAATTATAATAAGAAAATTCAAACAAAAAGGCTTCCACTAACAAAAATTAATAATTAAAAAATAAAATAATTCAAAATTAGCAATTGAAACGGCACCAACGGGTCTGGGGCTGGGTAGATCCGCCTCGTGCGGGTCCGGGGTTGGTTCTGAGTTTCTGGATCCGTACAAGTCTGGGTCTGGATCTGGGTCTCTGAGTCGAACTTGCGGGGCGGGTCCGGGTACTATACTACCCAGACCCGTCCCGCAAAATTGCCATCTCTACATCTACTCTACTCCCTCACCTACAATTTGTTAACTAATTTTGACCCAAGTTAGAGAAGTTGTCAATTCCCATTATATAATCAATTAAAAATTGATCGAATAATATATATTTATATATATATATATATATATATATAAACGATCCATCTTAATTAGGATTAATAACAATATTATTCTAAATTGAAATATATTATTATTATAAAATGCATACAACTTAGTTGCACTATTATATAAATTTTAATTAGGATTAATAACAATAATAATAAGAATTATTATTATATATTTATTATTATCTTTCAATAAAAAAAATTTAATTATGATTGATATTATTAATAATTATGTAGTATTCACCAAGATAAGTACTACGTCATCGATACACAACGTAAACGCTCGATTTTTTCTTAGTGTTTAGATTTTGCGCACTCGAGCGCTTAGATAATTTTTTTTAGTGCTAAGGTGATTTTTTTACTTCAAGTTTTAGGTGATTTGTTACTTTTGATTTTCTTAATTTAATTATTTATTTTTACGATACCCTATTTCAAATTTATTTTATTTTATGAATCAAATTTAATTTTATTAATTTATCTCAAATTTAATTTTGTTAATTTTTTTTATTAGGAATTACATGTTTTTTAAGATATTAATGAGATTATTTTATTTAGGGACTAAGTTAGTGTGATTGTCAATCACAATGAAATAGATACATGATTTGGATCTAATATGAACTTGGATTTTGTGAGAATTTAGAACTATAATAATGGGTACCATCCCCCACGTTAAATATTTTAATTCATGACTATAAGAATAAAAAAATATTTGAAAAAAAACATAATTCAATCTATATTAACACACGTTGGTTGTCGTATCTTTAATTTTTTTTTAATAGAATGTGTTTAATATTTATTTAGATTTAATGAACAACGTAAGCGCTTGTTTTTTCGTACACTAACGTACGATTTACGAACGCTTAGGTGTATTTTTGAGCGCTAACGTGATTCATAGTTGCGTTTTACATTTATATTTCAAATAATTTATTTATCTTTTTTTCTCATTAACTAATTAACTTCGTAATTTTTTTATTAGGAATTATATGTTTTTTAAGATAGTAATGAGATTATTTTATTTGAAAGATAAATATTTTGGAATCAATATTTGATTAACAAAATTAAATTTGAGATAAATTAATAAAATTAAATTTGATTCATAAAATAAATTAGGGTATCATAAAAATAAATAATTAAATTAAGAAAATCAAAAGTAGCAAATCACCTAAAACTTGAAGAAAAAAATCACCTGAGCGCTCAAAAAAATTACCTAAGCGCTCGAGCGCGCAAAATCCACTAAGAAAATATCGAGCATTTACGTTGTGTATCGATGACGTAGTACTTATCTTGGTGAATACTACATAAATTATTAATAATATCAATCGTAATTAAAAAAAATTATTGAAAGATAATAATAAATATATAATAATAATTCTTATTAGTATTGTTATTAATCCTAATTAAAATTTATATAATATTGCAACTAAGTTGTATGCATTTTATAATAGTAATATATTTCAATTTAGAATAATTTTGTTATTAATCCTAATTAAGATGGATCGTTTATATATATTCTCCAATCAGTTTTTAATCGATTATGTAATGAGAGTTGACAATTTCTCTCACTTGGGTCAAAATCAGTTAACAAATATGTTTAAAAAAAGAGAGAATGCCTATTTTTGCAATTTATACATACTTTGCCTATTTTTGCAAATTAGTTTACATATTTGACTATTTTTGCAAATTAGTTTACATATTTGGCTATTTTTACAATTCTCCCTATTTATTTTCTTCTACAAAACCTTGTTTTCATAATTTCTAAATGCATTACTATTTTTCTTTATACTTAATTCATTTTTATTTTTGAGTAATATTTAAGTAATTGTATAAATAATTAGTTTTGATTTTTTAAATATGGTGCAAAAGGAAAAATGATCCAAGATTTAGCACTCATAGCATCATAAATTAGAGGCTTATTGAAGTAGAGTTTGTCTCAAATGTAACATAAGCATATCATATGATAGTCTACTTCGTGTAATAAAGCATTCCAAGTTCTAATTAGCATCAAATTGATACCAATATTGTTAACAATTTGCAGTCTTTCAAGATATGATTCAATCGTAAGTACCATCGTTTACCTAGTATGCACTTCGGTAGCGAGTTACCCTCGTCGTCATTTAAAATAAAAATCAGAAGTACCCTTCCAAAAGAACACTTTTGCCACACATTGTTGATGTCAATTTCTTCATCTGCCCTTTAAGATTAATGTGACTCAATTCTCTCTCATGATCATCACCATGAAATGGCAACACTTCCACCACAACCTTCTGCAACAAGTTCTTCTCCAAGCCCTCTTCAAGTATATCCTCAAAATCCACAAAATTACTCCTCAAATCCATCAACACACTACAAAACCCTTGATTCTTGCAGTATTCAAGAATCTCAACTAAACTCATCTTTTCAAATGATAGAGTTTGCATTCCTTCTCGAGCATTACCATCATTGATTATGGAGCTTGAGCCTTTTGATAGCGCAATTTTAAGAGGCTTATTCGCCCCGACTTCCTTCGAAATGGGAACGGATTTCTTCTCATCCAACACCGCAGAAGAAACTATCACAGCATCATATTCTTGCAGCAATTTTGAATAATATCCACCACATTCTGCAGGTTCTTCACCAATCCGATCTACTATACGACCATCAACCGACATGGAATACCTTAAAGTGACATACGGTGTTTTCGTAAGCATATAATAGATGTAGGCCTCATTAAGCCTCTTGCAGAGCTCCTCCTCGACTCCAACGGTTACTTCAATACCCGCATCTTGCAGTTTCTTTACTCCTGTGGAGGCGACAATGGGGTTAGGATCAACCATACCGACCACCACGTTTTCACTTTGGCTTTGATTAATGCTTCGGTGCAAGGTGGAGTTCTTCCGTAATGGTTGCATGGTTCTAAACTTACGTATGCTGTTGCGTCCTCAGCCAAATCACCGGCATCTCTCAATGCAAATACCTATGATTTTCGTCTTAATCAGATTGAATGCAAATACTAATACTGTTACAAATAGAAAGTTGCTATAGATCAAGATTCAACATGAACAATGTTTCGTGAAAAATTACCGTAACTTCAAACAATCAATTCTCGAACTCCTAAAGTCTAAACCATTACACCTTTTTTTTTCTAACTGCAGCTTAGAGTAGTTACAGCTTGAAAAAAAAAATTAGAAACTACAATGATATGATTTGGTAAAAGGATTAAGCATAGGACAAAAACCAAATAGAAAACTTCTCTAGAGTTAAATACCAAAAGAAAACCTCTAAAATGAAGATTGATATTCAACTCCACAAACATTTTAACAGCATAACATTATCTCGAATGTCACAACCCGTCCAAAAGGGGTTATATTATAAAGTGATTTTATGTGGTTTTACTATTATTATTATGATTTTAAAAAAAATTATTATGTTGAGTATGCATTTCATATTTTTATTTTTGGAATATATAAATTGTGCATAAATTATGTTGATTTATTTTGCATTAAATAAATTGTGCATAAATACTATTCATTAAGGTGATTTATTTTGCATTAAATAAATTGTGTATAAATTATGTTGAATTATTTTGCATTTAAATAAATTGTGCATAAATTATGTTGATTTATTTTGCATTAAATAAATTGTGCATAAATACTATTTAATTAAGGTGATTGATTTTGCATTAAATAAAATTTTCTTTTTAATGTATTGTTTTGTAACGTGTTGATTATGTATTGATTTATTAAGGTGATTGATTTATTTTTAATGTATTGATTTGTAACTTATTGGAGAAATTAAGAGGATTAATGGGGTGTTTTTGTTTAAAAGTAAAACTTAGCATCCATGTGTACACCACATCTCAAATCTCAAATTCTCAAATCATTTTTTTGAAGAGTCTCACAAATATTTAAATTATTTCCCTTATGTGTTGCATCATTTTTTAGAACCATGATTTACTCTATTCTCTTAAATGATTTATTTATTTATAACTATGTATATAATAGAAACATTAGTAATAGTAATTTATATTAAATTCCCTTAAATTTATATTAAAGTCCTTTAAATTTATATTAAAATTCCTTAAATCTATATTAATGTCCCTTAAATTTCTATATAAGTGTGGATGTGTAACGTTTCATCCAATTAATGTTTGGCCAAATATTTCTTTTATAAAAACCTAGATATGGTTCTTCATTTTCTTCCCAACTCCACATCTAGAATAAGCTTTCAAATTTCTCTAGTAAAGAATCTCATTTTCTTTTCCTTAAGCCTCGTACGAGAATTCAGTTTTGGTTTCGGAGGTAAATCTTTCTAGATTTTCAATAAATTATGATTATAATTTTTCATGAGCATGCATATTCATATGAGATTTAGATTAGTAGAAAACTAGACGATTAATTCTACCAACTATGGTCTTTGGTTTAGAAATTTTAGGGAATCAGTTGAATGTGTGTGTTTAAGAATAATATGTATAGTGTAGGTTTTGGTTGTGAGAGAGATTTGAGTTTAATTTGTTACATTGCATTTCCTTACTCTTCTTTTGTTATAATATATTCATTTCACAAAGTTTTAATATTATATTATAAAGTATGGTTACTAGATAATTATTTTCATTTAACTGCCACATGTTTGCTCCTCAAATTCACGGTAATGTATATATATAAATATATATAAACATGGTTTCATGCTTGTGTTATATAGGTGTGAGCATATATGTCAGTTTTTAGGTGTTATATAGGTGTGAGCATTCTTTGTACGAGATTTTATTTATAAGGCATAGTTCTTTGTGACCATTTAGGTGTGGCGCGATTAAGATACTAAATTATCTCATTTTGTTCAAGTCATTTACTCAATGGAATCAAGGTGTGTGGACTCTTACTTATGCTGTTGATTTATGATTATCCTTATTGATGTGATTGTCGACAAGTATTATTTCATATTCATTATAAGATGGTTCTTGGATTAACTAGTGGTCATCCTTCATTTTAACATTTCATATGTTCTTGGATTGGCTATCTCGTTATCCTTCATATTAATCTCTTGTGAGTGTTCTTGGATATATTATTTAGTCATCCTTCATTTTAACATTTCATATGTTGTGGATTGACTTTATAGTTATCCTTTATTTTAACCTCACGGTTGTGCACAACTTATCATTTTCCGCCTTTTGTGGTGATGTCATAGGTTGCCTTTGTGGTAACGTCATTTATATTGTGAATTATTACTTTTGTCACGCGGTTATATCGGTTTGAATAATCATAAAGATATGTCCCACATTGAGTGTACTATGTATACTCATCCCTCACTATTCATTTCATGAAAAATGAGCACGGAGGCATGTGGAAGATCGAATGACGCACTCGTACTTTGCTTTTAGACATTTCTTCTTACTTTAGTTTTGGATAAAACCTCATCTTATTCATATTTCCGCTGCTTAAGTTTTATTTTGAAGCTACATTTGGATTTGAATAAATAAGATTCCTACACATTTTTCTCAATATGATTTTTGGTGATTCTTTCTCAAAGATAAAGTGCTATTTAAATTAGGGTGTTATATCGAACCTCGACAAACAAATGTTATAGTTACTAATATCATCAGAACAACAAGGCAAGAATCAAAATCCCCCTTAAGAATGGAGCAAAATCACAAACTCAGCAACAAAATATCAAGAAGTCAGCATGAAAAGATCTTGAGCCTCTGACAACAACTGTGGAATACTCTTATCATCAAATGATCAATGCAAGAATCAAGAAATTAAAATCAAGAATTTTACATCAACAATTTCAACATCTACGAACAACTATTACTATACTCTTATCATTGAAACAACAATGCAAGAATAAAACACCCATATAGAGGCGCAAACTTTACAAATTACCAACACAAAATCAAGAAAATTAACATTGAAAATCTATATTTACCCAAAATGCAGTAATGAAACAGAGTATAAACAGTTTGAATTTCACCTCAGCATGAGGCTTTCCAGCTTTTGGGTGGAACCCTTCTCCAACAATATTCCCATCCTTTACAATCACACAACCAACCATCGGATTAGGGCTGGTGCAGCCAATCGCCTTCTTTGCAAGCTCAACGCACCTCTTCATATAATACCCATCATCAAATTTATCTCCTTGCATTACCTGCGCTCCGCCGCACCTGATCACAACACGAAGAGCACTGTTTAACGAACTGATTCTGGATTCAGATACCCTTTTTGGAGAATTGCAGAACCCGAATCTTGATTTTGGTCCGCAGGACAGATTTATAAGTGGGTTGTGGTAAATGTGGTTTGGAGTTGGGAATAAGAGCGGTTGAGCAGTCATAATGGTTTCTTGTAAATTGGAAGGGCTAAAAATGTTAAATTTCTGGGTCAAATAGAGAAGTCTAATTAAGCGAAAATCCGGCGGCTGCAGCCAAAAACAAAAAAATAGAAAAAAAAAATTAGTGTGTTTGCAAGAACTTACTATAATCATTTCTTATTTATTTTTATTTAAAGTTAAAAATAATTGTTTTTAAATAAAATTATGGAGTTTTTGGAATTAATTTTTAAAAATAATTTTTTTTGATAAATCCAAAAATTATGGTGCTTTAAGCACTAAAAGTATCTTAATATGTGCTTAAAATAAACTATTTAATTAATCAGTTTAACTGCTTAATTTTAGAGAAGCAAACACAGAAGGCAAGTTTTGCAAATATTATAAACTGCTTAAACGTCAAAAACAGATAAGTGTTTAAAATAAGCTCTTGCAAACACACCCTAAGTATGATATAATTCTTTAACATAAACTAATATTATTGTTCTTGTAATTTGGAAAGCCATATTCAAATCGAAATTCAGATCTCGCCGTTGATTTACTAAATTATACTCCTTCCTTTTCATAATTATTATACCAATTTTCTTTTCGGATCATCCCACATTTGTTTTCATATTTTCTAAAATAGCAAATTATTATACACTATTTTTATTATACACTACCAACAACTCTCCTTAAATCCCGTATCAAAAAGTTTTGGGACAACAGATGTGGAACAGAGGGAGTAAATAAGATTGATGCATAGCTCTTACAAAGGTTTGTTTCATATGTTATAAAGAATATAAGACATCGGAGAATGCATAAATTAATTCGTAATTCTCGTCAAATTAAGAGTTTGTACGAGATTTGTACCGTGTAAGAGCTTATAAATCATAATGACAACGAAATGGTGATTTTTCTCCGTACTTGAAGTTCAAAATATGTTTATGCATAGTTACATAGCTGCAAGAGGTGAAGGCATTATCATGAGCCATCTCAACCCCTTCCAAGAACAAAAACATTGAAGGCAAAAGTGGAGTTTCTTGAAATAAGATAACACAAAATATGCACATATTTGCTTCCTCCTCTTCACATGACAGCACAGCTACAGCAGGCATCTATGGCTCTCTGTTGCAGGTCATCTTGGATGATCTCTAGCCGAATGATTATCTCTTCGAAATTCGGCCTTTGATCTGGATTCTTATGCCAGCAATCTTGCAGAAGCCTATCATCAAGTGCAAGATTTCTCTTAGCTTGGTAAATATACAGTTTCTCAATCTGTACTTGACTAGTTTTGTGAATCAACTTACTTCTTGATTAGTTCAGGATACACGAAGGAAGGTAGATACGGCCGTTCATCTTCATAAGCGCGTTTATCTGCCAATATTTCGGGTTCTTCTTCCCTATTTGATGGCCCTCCTTGGAACATCTATAAACAAAGCTATGCATTATGCAGCAATGTAAACTTAAAGGGATGCTCCATTCCAATCAAGAGATAATGGAAAAGTGAGTAGATGTATTACGGTATAAAGTGAATTTACCTCATGGACTATCAGAGCAAAGGAGAAGACATCGACACTTTTACCATATGATTCCCTACGGTATACTTCTGGAGCCATGTAGCGGTCTGAGAAAATATCACAGAAGCATTATATAACAATATCTAATAATAGTTAAAACTGCAAATCTTTTCATGAGTAGCAGTAGATTCTACATGATCCAGTTCCCCCTGTCATTTTGTAGACAAAATCTCTTCCATGTGCAATCTTGCTTAATCCAAAATCCGTGACTTTAAGACGCCCCGCCTCATTCTGCAAAACGTTTCTGCAAGGAATGGTCAATGATGTAACTCTGAAAACTATGTCTGCTGGAAAATTGCATGTCGGAGGGACAATGCTGCAGATTAAACCTAGTACCTTGGAGTTAAGTCTCGGTGGATTATGGCGTGTGGTTTATGTTTATGCAGATAATTCATACCTCTGCAGACATACAATACATGTGAGGTTTAGATAAAAAACAAAGTGGAAATAGGCATAGCCAAGCTGAAGTGTAATTTGCTGATGTACATGTACCTTGCTATGTCTAAAGCATATGCGACTGCAGTTAGTGGGTCGAGTTTTCCCTTTCTTCGTAGTATATCATATAGACTTCCCTAGATTTCCACTTACATAAGCATTATGGGCATATGTTCAAGAACTATCACAATTACTCAGCAAGACTTACATTTCGTAGGTACTCTGTGAGGAACACTAAGCGACCTGCAGGTTGCTTTAGAACACCAAGGAACTGCACTATATTAGGGTGACGCAATTTTGCCCACAAGTTGAATTCCTTTAGAAAGTTATCCCTTGCATAGCAAACAGACGACAAAAATAAAAAGACATATCAAGAATAAAAACTGTGTACGCTTCTACAAAGCCCAAAATTCAACTCATACTTCAAGAAACATCTATTTAGACCATATGTATTACAAATTCAAAAACTATCTGTCAAGATTTACATAGATCATGGAAATCACATCTTTAACAACAAAGACAAGAACTTTCCAACGTATCCAGCAAGACGATAAGCCATACAGGTATAAATTAGCTTTGTTTTCCTTTGTCAGGTTTACCTTAACTTATTAGGTGGAACTTGTTTGTTCTTGCTATATTATTATCAAGTCTCTTCTGCTTCTTCTCGACTAAAAAAATTTCATATACCACTCCCTATAGGCCTTATATGCAGACCACTTTGAAATGATTATATATAAATGTTGATAATCCCGTAAATGCAATCACAAAAGCTGCACTTACAACACAAGAACTCACTTCACTGTTTTATTTGAAGCAATCGAAGAACGAATTGTTTTTGCAGCAACTTCTGTGCCACGCCACTTGACTAAGTAAACTTCACCGTAAGCTCCCTATCATTAATTGAGAGAGCAGACAGCACTTAAAACAGTTCATATTTTAAGAAACTAGACACCCAAGTAGTAGATGAATATATAAGAAAAGGAAAAATAAACTTAAATGGGGTTTTGAGAGGTGAATCGACTATCAGGAAGAGATTTTACTTCACCAATAAGAGTCTTTCCATCCCAGTCAACCTCAGATGAATCAATCTCGAAATATGGAAGTTGAGATTCGAGCACCTCCTGTAACAAAGCATAGTGCGGGATCGGCTATTCAGATCATATTTCTCTATCTTAGACAAGACAAAGAACTGATGGCAAGTTTTAGTGCAACCGAGGTAAAGAAAAATTCTATATTTTGCAAGTATATACCGGATCAATTCCACCATGTGCCTCCAGAATTTTGCAGATATCCTGATGACCAGATCTACGAGCATCAGAGAGTGGCTGTAAGGTATTCAACACAAGATCAGTTTCGTAATCCTATAAAAATATTCACAGCTAATTAAGTTTGTGAAAACAAAGGTAAAAAATGATCAAAAGTCTAAAGAATGGTTGACAGTATAAGATAAAACAACGTTCTAGTATCATCTACAATGGATGAAACTTTACTGCATCAAATGTCAGGTTTGTACTCACAGTTCGACCCCAGCGATCCAAGGAGTTCACATCAGCTCCTTTCTCAAGAAGTAGAAGAATAATTTCCGTGCACCCTTCACATGATGCCAAATGAAGTGCTGTTCTCTTATCATAGTCAGCCAGGTTTGGGCTTACACCTTTCAGAAGTTCCTGCATTACACCAGCTTTATCACCTTTACTTGAACAAAAAAGAAGGCGATACGGACCTCTCCACTCATTCCTTTGAGATGGCATCAGTTGCTGGAGAACAGAGATGACAAAAGGTTGATAAGTTGGTGGAGGAATAAAAGCTTCCAGCAAGAGAAGTTCGTATAAAATGTCTAATTAGAGGCCAAAAAGAGACTATTTTTGGGATTCATTGCAGCAAGCATAGGATGAGCTAGTTACAGATTTAATCTTCCCACAATATTAAACACAAAACATTGTCTTAAATATAAAGAATAAGATCTTATAAGGACTAACTCACCACAAAAGCGAAATAATAACAAAACAATAAAGAGAAGCTTCGAGTTCTAACGGTTTCACATGGTAAAGTGCTATACCTAACATACTCATAGAACAACAAAAACAAACAATGGTTTTTGAAACGTTTTGCTTTCTACTACATAATTTCCACAAAAACCAGAAGAAGAGTCTCATCAAACAAAAAATAGAACTCAACAACATACATAGAAAACGTTGATGATCATCAATTCATTCATCCTGGTATCACAATATACATATGTCAAGTTACTCCTCTGCATCTAAGCTTATAGGAGCACGAGTAAAGAGTATGATTACCTTAGGAAGAGAGTCAAGAGACGGTTCAAGCATTTTATCCTGCATGAGAGAGAGAAAGATAGAAACAGAGTCAAAGAGACAATTCCACCAACACTTGGTGTGCTTTCAGGAAACCAAACAAGTTCAAATATAAGAAAACCATGTCTTCGTAGAGATTATCATGAAATCTTCGTTACGGCTCAATCCACAGCAGGTACAGTCCAAACAGTCGCGATCGAGGCGGATAATTCCAATGTAGAAGCTCGTCATTGCTTCTGATTGGGTTTTTGGCTGCAATCCCAACTGTAAATCAACTTGGCAACTTCGGATTCCACGTCGCTGACTGATTCGCGAAAATGGAATAAAAAATCTAGTGACAGAAAGAAAATCCATCGTTTCTCCGCGAGTTCGTTCGATTTTGGCAAGGATTCCTGCATGGAGAATTGGAGATTACAGCGAATTGCAAACTCCATTTGTAATTTATAAAGGTGGTAAATTTTGTTCAATTTTAGTAGAGAATTTTTATTTTTGGTAAACTTATTCTATATTCAATTTTGGTAGTGTAATAGAGCTATGCCAGCGTTCGTAGGAATGCAACGGTTCGATTCGATATAGTTTTTCATGAATTTTAATAATTGAATCAAACATATAAAAGTAGTTCGGTTTGATTCGGTTCAAAATATTTTAAAATATCAAAACTGAACCGAACCGCTTATAAATAATTTGGTTTGCTTCGGCTCATCATGTAACCTTTTATTTATTTATTTTTTTAAAATCCTAAATAATTGTTACTCATTTCTCTTCCCTTCTATAAATTAAAATTAATCTTAACTTAAATCTAATATCTAAATCAAAAAAAAATATTAAATAAAATAAATAGAATATTAGTTTGGTTCATTTCGATCAGTTTCATGGTTCGAAGCGGAACCACTTACACCCCTAATCGTTCGTGTAACCACATTACAAGACAAAAAACAAAAAACAAATGAACATACGGTAATCGAAATTCAAGAAAAATTACTCAATGTACAAGAATTTCATCAAAGGGTAACAAACTCAAATAGCCAAAGATTTACAGCTTAGTACTTCATCATCACAGCCAAGCTTCACCAGAGAAGAACACACAACAACACCATTCCCACAGCTAGCACTTTCAACATCAAACACCACAGTGCTACGCCCACTCCCCACAACAAAGATCTTCTTTCCGACAGCCACGAGCCGACAAGGTGGCCGGAGAACGTGATCGGAGAATCTTACTAGTCCTAACCGAGCTTTTCTATCCTTCTCCCACATCATCAATCTCACTCCTGGGTTCCGATCCAGTACATAAAGAACACTATCCACCACAACTGCAGGACCGCACCAACAATTCATGTTACCATCCGGTTGCCAAGTCGTACTAGAGGGATCGAATACAACAACATCCTCTTCAGAGGCTATGACGGATAGAGGAGATCGAATGTAGATCTTCCCGTCCATGACTAATGAGTCGCAAGCCTCTGGCGTGATATTTGGATCGACATGAGATGTCCAAGAGTTTGTGTGGCTGTCGTAAGTGTCCCATGAACGCATGTTGCTTAGTTCTGATCCGAGCCCACCAATGGCGTAGATTTTGCCATGTAATGCTTCGCATGCGAAATAGGACCTGATAATGAACGAACATGGAAGAGCCTCAAGATCAAGAACATATAGTCTCTCACCGATCCATATGGAATTCCAAGTAAACAAATCAAAGGTGGCTATGATCGCAAAGTTGCATAATAATAGCAACGTGATGAAATGAGTACCAACAAAATATAAACTCTTATCAATCCATAAGAAAAAGTGAAAACAATCAAAGGTGAATATGATACCCTAAAGTTACATAATAGAAGATGAAATGTTTAT
Organism: Lavandula angustifolia; assembly: GCA_028984105.1. Lineage (NCBI taxonomy): Eukaryota > Viridiplantae > Streptophyta > Magnoliopsida > Lamiales > Lamiaceae > Lavandula > Lavandula angustifolia. The sequence continues at coordinate 6,629,264 of CM054804.1, read as the reverse complement.
CAATAAGGAATTCACATAATCAAGAAGAGGGAGTTAAATAAAGCTCAAGCTTCAATGGGGATATCTAAGTAGCTTTGTGACAATTTTCATTATTCACCGGTGAATTAAGTGATGGTATTTTCGAACTATATTGACATGGATGAGATCATGGCAACATTATAACCACAAGAGAAGAAGTTCTTTATTACTATATAAAATAAACAATGTTAAGAGAAAAATGAATACCTAGGAGTGGGCAAGGAAGTAGCTCTCGTCCATCTGTTCATGGAAGCATCATACGAGTAGACTTCATCCGTATCATCCTCTCTCCAACTACCACCTCCGAACAAGTAAATTTTCCTGCCCAATACTTCAAACCCAACACCTTTTCTCCTCAAGAAGCTAGCCGGAATGCTAGGAATTTTTTTCCAGCCTTTTCTAAATTGGTCAGGATCTAAAGCATATATGCGGAGCTGGTCGGACTTGTCTGAGCAAAGACAATATATCCAAGTCTCTTGCAGGTGATGACTCTGCCTATACAAACAGAATGCTTCACTTGCAACTAAACCCCTCCATCTGGTGGAAACACAATTGAGAACTGGATTGTATTTCCGAGGAACTCTTGCCAAGCACGCAAGAGCAATGTCGTCTGGAAGTCCAGGTATCAAAGATTGTTCAACTGATTGAAGAGGACAATCTAAATCAAGTTTCGAGCAGTCCGCCATTAAAGGCTTTAAAGAGTCCTTAAGTTTGCTACCAATGACTGTGATATCACAAGAAACACCAAATTAGAATGATTATGGATTCTGAACCCTACCACACATCCCACAATCATTTAAACTCAGAACAAGAAAATTCATGTTATTCCCTGATTGAACACATTTGGCCTGCAAACTTCACTACTTTTTGCATTGATGAGTCAAATCTCGAGAATCAATAGCCACTTCATCAGAAAGAATTTCATATTTACTACAAACGCACATTTTTGCAAAAATCGCGAACGGTTAACTTAGAAAACAGAAATTCAAAGTGAGATCACAAAAGGATAATTATCTATTAATCTTCAATCTGCCTAACATTTCAATTCACACCTGGCAATGGTAAAACTGGGACAACAACCGGTAATCTCAAATTGACAAAGATACACTCAATTTACCAAGAAACACACAGATCAATGTCGCAAAAGACACAAAATAGCATCAGTTAACTTAAGAATTCACCTCAGGACGGAAATTTATCCAGCCAATCTCACCAGATAATGACGAATCGTCGAAGAATTGTGGAAGAAGCAAATGCGTTGATACTCCTTTTTCGTGCGTTACGTTGGCAGATTTGATTTAACCGCTGAGTTCTCCCAAAAGTTTTGGGCTGAATAACTTCGATTTGAATCTATCTTATAAATTGGGCTGAACTGCATTCGAATCCATCTTTAAAATTTATAAAAAATAAAAAATAAAAAACCCTAAATTATAAATTCTTTTTTATCAGTTCAAAAGTAAAAATGGGCCTTAACGGATATCAATTCATGGGCTTTCAGCGGTTATTTTTTAAACATTATCGAATAGAAAAAAAAAATGATTTTTAGTGGTTCATACAGTATTTGATAGTATTTTAAATTATAGAGACTTAACATTTCCAATTTTCAGATGGAGCATGGATGAATCCAATATTTACAATTGAAAAAAATCAACAAATTCATGGATGAATCCAATATTTACAATTGAAAAAAATCAACAAATTTAAGGGGCAAATATAAAATTTGAATGACGAAATAATAATAAAGATATGCGCTTCTTTATAAACTAATGTCCGAGTGTGAACTTATCGCTACCACATATTGAATTAAATTATACTAAGCAAGTCATAAAAAAGTACGGGTTGGATCAAATCAACTAAGTTAATTAATGATAGAATTGTCCAATGGGTAAATAGGGAGACTAAAGACGTTAATTGCATAATTTGGGGGTAATGGACACCCTTTCATATAATGAAATGTCTTATATTTTATTTTGAATTGTCTCATACAAATATTTTATTTTTCAAAAGGGAAAAAAAATCATTACACATAAATCACTTTTTGTTGCTCCAATTCACAATATTGTCTATTTTAACACATAAAAGACAAGCGCGTAAATTTTCGTGTTGAAAAGAAATTAAACGTTTAATATGGAATGGAGGTAAAACAAAATTAAAAGCTTGTTAACTATTTTCTCTAAACATGCTTTAGTATGAAATTTACATCCATAACGTTTTCAATTGATATCTTGAACTCCAACTACGAACTTGGCACTTGCAGCACTGCATAAATTCACTTTTTTCAAAATATCATCGAATTAATTTTTTTAATGCTAGGGTTAGTACGCTACTACAAGAATTGTCCTTTTTTTCCCAACAACGCAGTTGGGAGCGAAGCTTTCGCTCAAGCACGTGCGCATCGTGCCACAGAATCGCTCTTAATTTTATGTACTCGCACGGAATCTAAGAAGGCACAACGCATAAGACCAGTAGATTCGGGGAGAGAGAAAGGGACCCATGATTCAATCAACTATGGCTTTGACTTAAAAGCTTCGAGGTTACAAGTATTTTCTACGCCTTTCCAATATATTTATTGTTGGATCTTTTCATCTTTTTCCTTTTTGTTTTTATTCCTAGTTGGTTTCTAAATTGTTGCTTCTCTCTTTTTATACGCGGCTGCCCAGCCAATTTTCTTGATTTTTGTCCCAAATCGAGCAAAATTTGTAACTATGATGTTTATGTTACTCGTGGAGAACTCTGAAAAGACTTGCTTTTTATCATATCTTTGAGGCTTTTTGGTGAAGTTTTATGTAGTTTGATCCTGAATTTCATTGTTATTTCTTTAGTAGCTTTGGTTGAATTTGTATGGATATTAGGGCTACTGAGAAATCTTAATGTTCCACATCATCTCTTCTGATGCTTATGTTAAAGCATTGATTGGTTAAAGCTATTTTGGATCCTTATTTTCTGCCAAGTTCTTGCTTTTATTCATTCCCTTTTCTTGTACTGCTGTTTAGTAGTGAATAGAAATATTGCCTTTTTGGAATTTGTCTTCATTAATGTAAGCTTCCTTCTAAAAAGGGTAGTAGATTTCAATTTGATTCTACATAGTTTTCTTGATTTTTTGATGGGGAAAAGATTGTGATATTGATTAGTCTTGAATCTTGATACAATCAGATATCTGAGGCATCAATGTCTGTTGCCTGCTGTATACCTCTAGTTGAATGTGTATCCTGCATAGCCTGCATCCGTTGGGCGTGGAAGAAATTCCTCTACACTGCAGGCAAGGAGAGTGAGAATTGGGGGCTAGCAACTGCCACTGAATTCGAGCCCATCCCTCGTCTCTGTCGCTACATCCTATCCGTATACGAAGATGATCTCAAAAACCCCCTCTGGGCTCCCCCCGGAGGCTATGGCATGAACCCCGATTGGCTACTATTGAAGAAAGATTATGTTGACACAAAGGGGAGAGTTTCACCATACATGATTTATCTTGATCATGATAATGCAGATATAGTTTTAGCCATTAGGGGCCTTAATATGGGGAAGGAGAGTGATATTTTGCTACTGCTTGATAATAAACTAGGCCAGACGACGTATGATGGTGGTTATGTACATAACGGGTTGTTGAAGGCGGCTCAGTATGTTTTGGAGGAAGAGTGTGGGGTGTTGAGGGAATTGGTTGAGAAGTTTCCGGATTATACTTTGACGTTTGCTGGACATTCTCTTGGAGCTGGAGTTGTTACGTTGTTGACAATGTTGGCGGTTAAGAATAGGGATAAGTTGGGGGGTATTGAGAGGAAGAGGATTAGGTGCTATGCTATTGCTCCTGCACGGTGTATTTCGTTGAACTTGGCGGTTAGATACGCGGATGTGATTAACTCGGTTGTGTTGCAGGTAAATATTGAAACTGAATAACTCTTTTGCACATCAATAAGGTCAATATCATATTTCTTTCATCACTAAGAATACTTAGATCACATTGGTATTGGACTTTAGCTATATACTAAATCACTAATCAATTCCAGTTTTCTCTTCTTCTTGTGATAATAGACATGAATGTGAAGGTCAATAATTTGAAAGCTTGATTTATGGAATTTGCATTCTTAGTTTAGTGATTTCTAGAATATGCCATATTGCCATTGGCCTTTTAGGCACCTTAAGTGAAATCTCTGCATTAATTCTGACTGCCTTTTTGTTGAACTTTTGTTATATAGATCAACACTATTCCAAATCTTGAAAATATGAATGTATCTTGCTTCCTAAAAGAGAAAAGATTACGAAATAGGACGACTTCAAAAGGAAGTCAAATTATGTCAAATACTTAGTTTTGATGATTACTTGAATGTGTTCATTGGCCTTTTAAACACCTAAGTGAAATCTCTGCATCATTTCTGGCTTTCTTCATGTTGAACTCTTGTTATGTTATTTATGTAGATCGACATTATTGAAAATCTTGAAATTATTAATACATCTTACTTCCCTGAAACTTAAAGATTTCTCAATTAGACGACTTCTAATGAAATGATGTGAATATGTCAGGAGTTGCTAAAATAAGATTGTAATAGATTCAGCTTGTTTTAACCTCGATTTTCTGCATCTTTTCTAGTAATACTTACAAATGAAATCAAATCTACTTTGTTTATCAGGATGATTTCTTACCACGATCAACGGTTGCACTCGAACATGTCTTCAAATCACTTTTATGGTAGTACATATTAGTTTCTCTTTTATACACAAGTACAATTTCTTCTAATCCCACTAATGCACCTTCCCGTTGCCAGTTTCCCCTGCTTGTTATGCATAACATGCTTGAAAGACACGTGCACGATGGAGACGAAGATGCTCCAAGATCCGAGGAGACTATATGCACCCGGTCGCCTTTATCACATAATCGTGAGGAAGCCCTTCAGGTGCATAAACTTGAATACTACAACCATCTGCATAAATTGGCATAAAGAAGTTAGTTATTGAAATTTCTCGAACCCTTTAGGTGTAAAAGGCTTCCACCCCATGTTAGGACAGCGGTCCCGGTGGACGGGCGGTTCGAGCACATAGTCCTATCCTGCAACATAACATCAGATCATGCCATCATTTGGATACTCAAAGAATCAGAAAGAGCACTTGATGTAAGTTTGTTTTAAGTTGGTGAAGAAATAAATATCATAAATAAGAATCCCTCTTAAACTAAACCAAATCTCATCCTAAATTCTATCTTTTGGGTGAAATCTAGTAAGAAAAAAGAAAGAAAAGATAGTAACAACATTTTGATCCAAACCCTTAGCTGCCTTTGACATTTACGTAGTGAAAATCTTGGCTTGGTAGTGCCCCTAGACGTAATCCTTACGGACGAACTCGATGAACAAGTCATATGTCTTTTACTCCCTCCGTCCCACTCCAATTGTCCAATTTCTTTTCAAAAATTAAGAAAGTTGTTAGTTGTGTGTGAAGTAGTATAAACTAGTGATTTCCACTAGATTATATTAGTGTATTATTTTACTTAAAAAGGAAAGCGTACAATTAGAATTGGACAGTCCAAAAAGGAAAACTGGACAATTGGAGTGGGACATGGGAGTATTACGTTTCGATATTGTTTTATATCATAATCGTATAAATTCTCAACACTTAGTGCAGTGTATGATGGAAAAGGAGCGCGTTATGGGTATTCCTCCGGCACAGAAGATGGAGAGGCAAGCGTCGCTTGCAAAAGAACACCGGGAGGAGCACCGGGCGGCCTTGGAGAGGGCTGTGGCCCTCGATGTGCCTCAGGCGCGATCGCCTTCGTATGGAACCTTCGATGAGATGGAGCAAGGTGAGAACTCAAGCACTCCTCATTTGTATGATTCAGAAGGCATGAGTTCATAAATTGTAGGAGATATGTTAGCATTTGGAGAGTAGAAGCTAGATGAGGAAAATGGTATCCATTCTTTGATTAATGTTGATGAAAATGGCTTATTTATGACTGGTATTCTTTGTTGTAGCATCAATGGATGCATTTTACATGGTAATATATATGTAAGGTTAGGAATGGTTATTTATTTTGGGCAATTATACATATATTAGTGAAAGTGAAAGTGAAATGAAATGGAGCATCACATCTGATTTCTTTTCTCCATGTATGTGTATATGTAGAGAGAGAAAGCAACAGGCATAGATATGAGGAGATCTTTGGAGATATAGGGATTAAAGAGATATTATTTGTGGGCCACTTTCTAATTTCATTAATATAAAGTAGCTTTTCAATAGAAAGGTTCAAAAGACAATTGAAAAAAAGGTTGCAATCTGGGGTTAGGCATATTTTCTGTAGCATTAATATTCCCTTTAGATTTGTCTGTTTTTTGCGTTTATGATCATATTATATTTATTAGAGATTTAGTGAGAATGTTGCATTATATAACTGATAATTCAGATTTTAGGAGTATCAATTAAGAAATAATATAATAGCAAATCAAACTTTGAAGTTAGAACAAACTATTAAAAGGAAGTGAGATCTTCTATTCAATTTTTTACTACTTAAATTATTCGAGTTTTATTATAATGTAAATTAAAGAGTAATGATTATTTGTTGCCTAAGTGCTAACTCAGGTACCCAGTACTTGATCATAAATATTTTCCAGCTTACAAAAATAAATTAAACATAATGATTAAAACAACTTTATCCTTGTTTGACTATTGTGACAATTTGATTGAATTCCTGATATTTCATGTAGAATTTGTCTTCAAATTTTTTGTGATTCACCACTAAAGTTCTATTAAAATATATAAAATTTGTCCACAAATAGAAGTGTTCTTTCTATCATTTTAAACCATGTTAGGTGTTTCTAGATCATACACTGAAATAAAATCCACCCCAATCAAAATACATATCAGTGCTCCAACAACAATTCTTAAGAATTAAAAAATAAAATATATGACAGCATTTCATTATTAAATATGTAAAATTATACAACTAATATGTAGCTGGTATATCACAATCTTAGATATAATTGTTTTATTAATGCGCACCATGTGATAGGCGAAAAATGTAAGTTGACCCGTCTATAATTAGACAAGTAGGCACATACTCAACAAATACTTATTACATGCATTTTACATAATTAAAAAACAACCACCATTTACTAAAATACACAAAATATCCCAAGTTGGTAATTAGAATTCCAACTGTATCAATTCTTTCCAACCACCTTCCAATTCTCAATCTCACAACAAACACATATACATACAAATATACTTACACTATCTCCACACAATCACAAACCAAATCACAGAAAGCCTTTATCATAACAAGAACTAACTTCCCTTTTCTAACCATTTGGACCTCAACAACCTCAGCAACTCAAGCAAAGTCTTTAGCTGTAAAACCAACTTTCTCAAACCTCCCTCTCTCATTACTCTCCCTAAACTTCAAGTAATCCACACAAACAAACGCCTTATACATTCTCTTACCTTCTCCCACGACGTCGTCCGGTGCTAAAACCACCTTCTCATCCTCAAAGCACCAGAAGAAAGCCAAAGAGAATCTGTTCGTAGGCTTCTTCAACACCACCCGATGCTCAGAAGATCTCAGCCGTTCGTTGCTCCACGCCTGCAGAATGTCTCCAATATTCACAACAAGGGTCCCTTCAGTTGGAATCATGTCCATCCATTTCCCATCTCTTGACTTCACTTGCAGGCCCCCTATCTCATCTTGGTACAAGATTGTCAAACAGCTCATATCGGTGTGCATACCAAGCCCCTCGGATTCTTCATCCAGAGGGGTGTAGTTGTTTATCCTCATGTATCCATGGCAGTTCTTGAACTCGGAATCGTAGTACTTTGATTCAACTTCATCTCCTAGAGTCATCAACACAAACTTTGTGTTTGATAAGTCGGTCACTTTACTCCCATATTCTTGAAGAATTTCACTACATAGACAACATAAGAGACATTATATATACTACTACTACTACTTCACTAAATTATCAATGATTATGAAAAAGAAGAGTTACCTGAACTCATGATCTTGCTGACCAAGAACATCAGTAGAACTCCGAGCAGAGGCAGCGAAATCCGGGCCGGAAACCCTAATGCTCTCGAAGAAAGGAGATGCAATGAAATGAGGTGTGTAGGTTTTGAGGAGGGAGAAAGGGCCTAGCTTGAGTTTGGACTCGTATGGGAGAGAGAAAATCTTGTTTGAGAGAGAGTAGATTTTGGTGTAGAGATCTTTGGAGATGCCATGATTGGTGATCAGGAAGAAGCCCCATTCTCTGCAGGCAGCAGCTAGAGAGGCCAGAGATGATGAATCCAACGGCTGAGAAACATCAAGAACTGGGAGTTGCACAGACTGATAAATCATCTTAGAGAAGAGCGAAGCAGGAAATATGTAGTGGTTTTTTCTCAACTCTATTGGGCAAATTAAGTAGGCAGATGATAAAATGCCAATATTGGAATAAATTAACGTAGACAATTCAGCCGCCTTTCCTGTATTTTACTAACACATATATAATCTCAGGTCTCAACACACTTGACTTTTAAACAATACCAGCAAAAACTTTGTAGAACAAGTTACAATAATTTTGGAACCACTATTTGTCATTATAGAGATAAAGGCCATAATCATTCTTGCAGGCAAAATCTTCGGAATACTTATAATGTCAAATAAGAAAAGTGAGCATGTGTCCAGCAAGTATATTATTTTTTGTTGCATGTTGTCACCTAAGATGAAAGGTACAGTAGAGTGTATTCCTAAAGTTTGAAGTTTGGTTATTATTCTAACATCTACACACTTTATGCAGGGATGTTTTAATAGTTTTTGCTTACCAGAAACTAGGTTGCTGTCAATAATACATTTAAAAAACAAGGGAAAACATTCACACAGGAATTCAAACACATAGAGATGATTAACCACCAATAGAAAAGAAACTACTATGCAGCAGAAATGATCAAACTCTTATTTCTACACAAGTCATTGAACAAAAAAACAGATGTATCAATTGTGTTTTGGTGAGTTGCAGAAACATGTTCTCCACATATTGCAACTTTAACTAATAAGAAGTTGGCTGATTTCATATATGTATTGCAAAATGGACTTCCATACCAATTTCAAGAGGAGTTACAAGTTACTGTTTCAGAACATAATCGACCAACTTTGCGAGCATTTGTTTCTTTCGCTTCAGCCTCCCAGGTCCCTTGTTTAAAGCGTTTCAATAACCCAATCAGGAGGGGGCCAAAATATCTTTTCAAATGTAATTGGGAGGAAACTATCAATTGACACAATACGATCACTCCCAAAACCATAGATTATAACGGTATCATTAATACGCCTGGAACTCCCTAATAAATAAGCCCCCCTAAACTTATCATTATAACCAAAAATCTCTGCAGCCGAAACAAAAAGTGAGCAATTACCACACCAACACAGTATCTCATCCCCTAAATCAGCAGCTATTTCAGTCCATTTCTCAGTTTCTGCGCCCAGCCTAAACAACCTGATCCTCCGATCACCATACCAACCCAACAACAACAACTCCTCATCAGAACCCACAAAGTAATACTCCAAACCATAGAACATCATCATATTTAAAAGAACACGCACGCTAAAGTCATCGGTACTCACCGAAAGAAATCCTAGCACTATAATCAACTGCATAGAATCTGCCTCCCCTTAAGATTATATCTGCATACGCTTCAGGGAGCTCATCACCATACAGGGAAGGCAAAGCATCAATGAACCTCCATTGATCATCACCAGACTTGAGCACCATCAATTTCCCCATAAAAAATCTATACCCAGAATAACAAAACTGCCTCTCCCATCATTTAAAACCGCAACTTTGTGAGGGATCGGTCGCTCAAGATCTTTGGTCTCTACCCGGACCTGATGAAAAAAAAGGGATCACTTCTTATGGACTCGTTGAGAATGATTCGGATCTAGTTAATGGCCTATTAGAAGTAGAAGGCGCTCTGGTGGGATCTTCACGGACAGAAAAAGATTGCAGTCCGGTTGATAATGATCGAGTTACATTGCTTCTTCGGCCCGAACTGAGGAATACCTTAGATATGATGCAAAACGGATCTTGTTCTTGCGGGTTGCAAATCTTAAGCTTGTATTCTTCTCCCAGTTCTTTAACCCGAACATTTAAAAAACTAAAGGCCTTAGGAAATGCCTCACTAGAGTTTTCTAACTCGGTCCCAAAGATCGGGTGGATAAGTTGCATTCGGGTCAGGTCAGTCCAATCCAATTTGATGATCCACGAGGGATGATCGGGGAGCGGTGGTTGGAGGAGATAGCAGAGCATTTCGAGAGGGAGTAATCACAGCCGGGTGGCAGTGTGGGGCGGCAGCGAGCCAGGTAGGGCAGACGGAGCGGAAGCGGAGGCGGTCGATTGAGGTTGGGAGATGTTGAGAGATGAGGTGTAGGAGTTCATCCGGGACTGTAGACCAATCCACCATTGAAGATTGAAGCAAGCCAGAGAGTAGCTGAAATTAGAGGAACGATACCAATTAGAACGATCATGAATTCGCACACAGTGCCTAGACTCATAACAAGAAAAAGTCATGCTATTTCCTGACTGAACGCTGCTAAATCGCGCACGTTTAACTTAGAAAACACAAATTCAAAAGTGAAAGCATAAAAGGATAATAATCTATAAATCTTCAATCTGCCTGACACAGCAAAATTGAAAACCCTGGAACTGGTATGACATGGGCTTTACCCAGAAACACACAGATCAATGCCACAATGGGGGTAAAACAGAATCAATAACTCGAGAATTTACCTATTCTGAAACTAGCCAACCAATCTCAGCAGAGAATCACGAATCGTCGAGGAATTGCGGAAGATTCACGAACGCGTTGATTTTAAAATACCTAAATCTCCGTAGTATTCGTGCGTTGAGAGATTTGTATTTAATAATTTGATGAGGCCGCTGATTCTCCCAAAAGTTTTGGGCTGAACTTCGTCCGAATCCATCTTTGAAAAATCCTAACATGATACTCCCTTCAAGGACGAATGGGCCTAGGCTACCATTTTTAAGTTTCAAACATTATTTGTTTGTTAAATTAAACATTATCAAATCGTTATTCCACCTCTCTCACTCTCTCTCTCTCAATCTCAAACTGGCAAAGTATCCGACCTCACACTTTCTCTGAGCTAGGTGCAATTTAGGTTCTTATGGTTGAAAAAAAATATAATTGACTTTTATGTGGTTTCTGTTTCATTGTGCATTGTCCCATGCGACCTTAAACATATATTCAACTTATCTTATTTTCTTTTCTTCACGGATGAGATTAGTGATTGGTTATGTGTAGAGAATTAGATCCCACAAAGAAAAAGTGAAAGTTTGTGTAATAATTATTTTTCATTTAAAAAAAAAAAAGACAAGTCAAGCGGGACAATCCGAAAAGGAAAACAAGACAAGACAAGCGAAACAGAGAAAGTAATACATATATTATAATAATATCATAAATATTAAGATAAAATTTATTCAACCAAGAGGGGGGGCTTGTAATTATATTTCACCATATTCGAGTGGAGGGGGTGGACAAAGCCGGTCCTAAAAGAAAATAGATCCCGGATGAAATAATAAAAGTGGGTCCCCTCTATCTATCATCACAAAGAATGATACGACACTAATACGAAGATAAACTAAATTAAAAAAAGAAAAACTTTTTCTAACTTATTTTCTTGCTACATATTCTTTAAAGGTAAATTATAAGCTAAAGTATGATATGAAAGATATATGAGATCATTTAATAATTAAAAAAAAAAATTTGATCCTCAAACGAATAGTAAAAAAAAAAAAAAAAAAGAGAAGTAACCAAATTAATGGACCTAATTGATGACCTATTGATCTAAAAGTGTGATTAAATACCAACAAAAATTGTTAAAAAAAAAAATGAAAATAAAATACAAAACAATTAAATTAAAGGCTCAAATGAATAGTTCAAAAAAAAAAAAGGAAAAACAAATAGTTAAATTAGAGGGGCCTATTATAGCTATATCTGGAATGAATAAAAGATTAATAAAATTTTTAAATTGCAACTTAATTAAAAAGGACTCAAGAGTCCTGCCGCTGTATCTGTATGTACCGCATACTCGTTTCTTACTCGTAAAAAAAGACAACAGATATACTTATCTGAGTCAATTGCCAAAATAAAACTTTTTAAAAAATAATTCTCAAAATAATATTTTTAAAAAAATAATTTTCAAATTATCACTTTTTTGTCACCTATACATTTATTTACTAAATGAATATCTACATGAAAAATAATTTATATTTTTTAAATTAATTTTATAATACTAGCATTTTGAAGAATAAAAAAAATACTTTATATTTATTTAGAAAATACAAATTATTACTATAAATCAGATAAAATATATTTTTTACATGGAAATTTTTTATTTCCGACCTAATTTCAACAATTGTATTTCTTTTTCATATAAAAAAATAATACCCCATGTGGATATTCATATAAATCAGTTAAAATACTTTTGTTTGTTTGAAATAAAATTAACTGTACAAGTAAACAAATAAAAAATATTTTTTTCATTTAGAAAATACGATACACATAACCTACAAAATACGACACACATAACCTACAAAATAAATAAAAAACTATCAAATATATATATATATATATATATATATTTCTTGGAAATAATATTTAATTACAATAAAGTATATTTTATTGTAATTTAGTAGTGCAAAAATAAAAAATATTGTCCATGTTTATTTAGTAAGGAAATAAATGGGTGGCAAAAAGAGTGTTAGTTTGATCATTATTTTTGAAAGGATGTTATTTTGGGAATAATTTTTTTTATGGAATGTTATTTTGACAATTCACTATACATATCTATTTTTAAACTTGGGGCCCTATGTAAAACCACGGTGGAGAATTTGTACCTATATAAAATTATTGGAATGTGAATAATATTTATGTGTAAATCATAAAGGGGTTTAATGTACATTTAAAAATCATAAGGGGAAGGAAATTTACACCTAAGTAAAATCACAAGGGTTAGCTGCTATTAACCCCACATTAAGGATCGGGACATTTTAAATTTAATACTAGTATTTGCCACCATAAACTATCTTTTATGAAATATTCTCTCTGTCCCAATAAACATGACTTATTTCTCATTTTGATTTTTAAGTTGTCCCACTAAAATTGGTTTGTTTGTTTCCCAATATAAAATAACATTCTAATATAATTTAATGTGCCTACTAACTTTTCATTACTTTACACACAATAAACAACTTTCTTAAATTACATGCCAAAATCAAACAAATCATGTTTATTGGGATGGAAATAGTAGTATATTTGAAATTAAACAAGTGAAAACATTCACACAAGAATTCAAACACGGAGATATACTTAACCAACGCTAGAATAAGAAGTTGACCAATTATATAGTCCATCCGTCTCGCTATTAGTCCTACTTTTCTAATCGGTTGTCCCATTATAGCCACCCCATATTCATATACTCTCCTCTAGGACTGCTTAAACGGGTATAGGGTATTCGGGTAATACCCGTACCCGTACCATCGGGTATCGGATACCCGATTTTCTGTATAATACTCAATGTCATATTTACCTACAACAAAATTTCCCTTGGTTAGTGCTTCAGACAAGCTAAGGTGTAGATAACCAAATTTGGTCAGCCCACAAGAAACTGAGCAGCTATACGGTAGCATATGCAAGACCTGGTCTTATGTTAATTTTCTACTAGCGGTTAATCGGTTATCAATTTCTTGAAGTTATCGGGTATGAGTAAATAATCGATACCCTATCGGGTATGAGTTAATTGGAATATTTTAATATTAATTGATAATTTATTAACTATCACACTTGTTAAAGAAGAATCGCTGGTTGCAAAGTGCGATTAACAACTTACTCTCCAATTCACATTTCACAATGGGCAACGAACGAGAACGAGAGGTCGGGTTAACCGATACCTCATATGTTCTAATTTCTATGATTATCTTGTAACAAGGTTAATTTTGGTTTTAAAAAGTTAACCTGATAACCGACCCGATACCCGATCGGTTACGGGTACGGGTATCTAAAATTGTAGTGTTTCGGGTACGGGTAACCAATTATCGGTTACGGTTAACCCGTACCCGAACCGATTAACACCCCTACTCTCCTCTCCAAAAATCCATCTCTCACACGATCCCGTTCCACTCCTAACTTTAACATTTATGATTTTTAACTTTTTGAAAACTTTAAATTATTTCTTAAATTACAACATGAAAAAAAGAAAAAATAAATAAATCGATTGTATCAACTATACCTCGCAAAAATTGGATGAATAATCATTTCTTCTCACCAACCACTCCTAAAAAATTGTGCTGATTTATTAATATAATTAAAATTTATAAATACATATTTAAACAAAGTTTATTGATCTCCGTGCCGAAAATAAGGGGATGATAATAGTGGGACGGAGGGAGTGTGTAGGAATTGCACACATTACTAATTCAGAACATTCAACTTTGCGGGCCTTCGTTTCCTCCGCTTGGGCCTCCTGGTAGGCCCAGATCCCTTGTTTGGAGTGGTTTCAATAAGCCCACTAGGAGGCGGCCGAAATATCTTTTCGAACAACATTTGGAGGGAAATATCAATTGAGGAGCGACGACCACTCTTGATACCCCAGATTGCAACGCGGATCTTCTGTCCCAAAATGGGAGGAACACTTGGTGGCTCATCAATCACGCAGCGCCACGCGTGCATTGGTGGGCCCCACTCAATTAAATTTATATTTGATTTTAAAAAAGGTGACCCACCAATATACGCGTGGCGGGACGTGATTGATGGCCACCGAAGGGGCCACCAAAAATGGACCGGGTGATCTTCTGGCCCAGATTGTACAGGTACCCTTACAACGCCACGGACGCTCCAATAAATACGTCCCCCTACACTTCCCATTACCAAAAATCTCGGCGGCGGAAGCTAGAAACGAGCAATTACGGCTCACGAACAGTATCCTAAATCATCAATTACGTTGGTCCATCTCTGATTGCCTGTCCGCACCCTTAACACCTTGATCCTACCGCAAAACCAATTCAGAAACAACCCCTCCTCAGAACCCACGAAATACTTATCCAATTTCGGACCGCCCAGATTCACGTGTGCGAGCACGTGCACGTTGAAGTCGTCGGTATTTACCAAAACGACCAGACCGATGCTTTCGACCGCGTAGAACCTCCCACCCCAGACTAGGTCGACATACAAGGGCAAAACGTGGTAAGGCCTAGACGAATAATCAACGAACCTCCATTTGTCATCACCGGACTTGAGCACCCTCAGGTTCCCGACCTTGTCGATTCCCACAACCACGAATCCGCCTCTCCCGTCGTTCAAAACCGCCACTTTGGTAAACATGACACGCGGCCACTTTCTACGGGACCTCACCTCGTATTCTTCCCCCAATTCTCTAACCCTAATATTTAAAAAACTAAATGCCTCGGGAAAGTATTTCAACTTGGACCCGAGGATCGGGTCGATCAGATGCGTTCGGGTCGGGCTGGCCCAATCCAATTTGATGATCCGTGAGGAATGATCGGGGAGCGGCAGCTGGAGAAGATAGACAACCCGTCTGATGAGTATATGGGAACCGCCGGCAATAGAGAAGCGGGCGGCAGCGGGGGGCGGTGGTGGGGCGGCGGCGCGCCAGGTAGGGCAGACGGAGCGGAAGCGGAGGCGATCGATTGAGGTAGGAAGATGTTGGGAGATGAGGTGGAGGAGATCATCGGGGAGCGAGGACCAATCCGCCATTGAAGATTCAAGTCCTGAAGTTTGCTACACCAAATCAAATCAGAAATTAGAATGATCATGAATTCGCACACATAACAAAATCAAAACCGAACGTGTCTAATTCGCGAACGTTTAACTCAGAAAACATAAATTCAAAAGTGAAAGCGTAAAAGGATAATAATCTGTTAATCTTCAATCTGCCTGAAATTGAAAACCCTGGTAATGGTAAAACAGGGGCAACAACCACCTTTAATCTCAATTTGACAAAGAGACGCTGAATTCACCCAGAAACACACAGATTAATGCCGCAACAGACCTAAAACAGAATTAATAACTCGAGAATTTATATTTTCTGAAATTAGCCAACCAATCTAAGCAGAGAGAGTCACGATTCGGCGAAGATTTGCTTAAGAATCGCGAATGCGTTGATGCTAAAAAAAAGCCTAAAACTCCGCATTCGTGCGTTGAGAGATTCGAATTTGAGAATCATCTTCAAAAATTATTTTCTCATTTCAAAAGTAAAAATGGGCCTTAAATATCAATTCATGAACTTTTAGTGTATTCCTTGAATGTATGTCAAGGATAAATGGGCCGAGGCCCACGAGGATAAACAGTGCTTCATGGAATTCTAATTCGCTCCGTGAGGAGTAGATAATTTATTATAAACACTTCTTATTTAAATATTCGGACAATACTTGTTTAGACAATGATGAATTTGCTTTATTCTATTGTTAATGTCCACATTTTCATTGGCAGCATCTCATAACCGACCATATTTAATGGAGTTTATTGTTCATTTAATGAATAAAACATGATGAAATTAAGTCTTAAGCCTTTTGTAACGCTCCTTGTCACATGTAATAAAACTACATTGTAATAACATCCATATACTTTTAAGAGCTTTACTTGAAATGAAAGGTGCAATTCTTGAAGTGCTTCTTGTTAGTGCCCAAGGCATTGACCGTTCTCATATTCTTGGTACTAAATCACTCAAAAACTATGTTTTAATTAATTTTTTTTATACGATATAAAGTGATTGGCGTTGTTGTATATTCTATGTCGATAGGACACTCCGGATACCATATCCTTGTCGAATGTGGCACTCACAAAATCATCAGCAAGACTTCCTCAAAAGATAATGACAAAATATACTGGAACCAAAAACTCGTGTTCGAATTGCCTGAATCCGAGGTGGAATCTTTGATCCATCTCAAGCTCAGAATTGTGAAGGAGGAGCATCTCAGTGATGATGATTTTGTTGGTGAAACCATGCAAGTTTTTTCACCTTATACCATGCTTAATTACTTTGTTTCATTGTATAGTTTCATGTAGTTTATGACTTAATGTCATCTTTTGTTTCTAGAATCTTCCTTAAAGGAATAGTTATGGAGGGAAATTATAGAGGGTTGATAGAGATCCATCCGGCTCCTTTTAATGTGGTGCTTGAAGATGACACTTATAAAGGCCAGATGACAATTGGATTGAAGTTCATTCCTAATGTGAGATCCTTCATATCAAGAAAATGGACTAGGGTGGATTTTTAATTATATTTATTGTATTATTATTATTTATTTATTTATAGATTGATTTGAAGATGGTGACAAACCAACACGAGGAGAAGGGAGACGATGTATACGAATCGATATGCACGACGATCGCGAGTATATGGAAGATGAAGTGGTGGAGACTTTTCTCTTCTTATAAGAAGAGAAACTAGGAAACTATAAAACTATATATACATTATATTATTAGGGCCCACAAATTCCTCTATTACAAATTCGCATCTTGTCTTATTATTGTTAACCAAGTAGAAATTGGAACATCATCATTTTTAAAGGTAGTTCTAAATTCTATCGTAATATTCGAGAATGAATACACCACAACTCTATGATAGCAATGAAAATGAAAATATAACTGTTCTTGAGGCTGTGCTAACATATTCAGACTGTCTAACGTTGCTCTCAATAGCCACGGCCACATGGGTACGAATTCTTTTTTCTTAATTCTACCCATGTTTAAGAAGTTATTATTTCACACAAAAATCACATATTAATAGAGCTGTCAAAATTGATTCAAAAAATGACCTATTCGGACTAAAAAGAAATCAAGGATTTTGGGCTAGTCCACCCTCTTAACTTATATAATATTCTTATGAATTATAACTTTATTAATTTTAAAATTATATTGATGGCTAATGCCTAGTGTTAGCGTGTCTAACTAGGATCTCTATTGCACAAACACATCGGTAAACCTCGATGTATCGTTTTGAACACATGTTGGACAGTTTGATAAGACATGACACATCAATTGTCATGTATTGTATATTTAAATATAGTAGTAATACCCACTGTTAGCCAAAATGAAAAAAAAAATACAAATATAGCCGAAAATATAAACAAAACACAAAAGTAGCCATTTTGTCTTTATACGGCGGGGCCGATGAGAGGGCCGATGGAGGGCCGATGGGGTACATCAGCCCTTCATATATATATATTTTTTTCAAATGGCCATCGGCCCCTCTTTCTTAACTTGTTAACAATTTTTTATGGCCATCGGCCCCTCTTTTTTTTTTTTTTTTTTTTTATGGCCATCGGCCGCTCTTTTTTAACTTGTTAAACATTTTTTTTTCAAATGGTGCCGATGCCCTTTTTTTTTTTTTGAAATGGGGCCGATGCCCTATGGAACTACCATTTCTTTTTTCTTTTTTCACATCAGGGCCGAAGCCTCCATTTTATTTTATTTATTTTTTTTAAAATTTTTTTTCCACTTGGCCCCTCTTTTTTAACTTGTTAACAATTTTTTATGGCCATCGGCCCCTCTTTTTTTTTTTTTATGGCCATCGGCCCCTCTTTTTTAACTTGTTAAACTGTTTTTTTTTCTTAAACATTTTTTTTTCCAGGGATTATGGAGGGCCTATGGTCTCCATCGGCCCTCCATCGGCCCCCATCGGCCCTGCGCCGTATAAAGACAAAATGACTATATTTGTGTTTTTTTTAGTGATAGACTATATATGTATATATACTTCTACTATTTGGCTACAATTAAAAATTCCTCTTAAATATATGTTGCACTTAATTCTAATAAAAAAAATAAAAATAATAATTTATTTTACACTCAAGCATTGTGTTCAATCGCCGTATCCTAAACTTTTAGAAAATACCGTGTTCTATCCCGTGTCACGTGTCACAGTGTTCATATTTTTAAAAACATGTAATTTAATGTGGCTTGATTTTTTTTTAATTTATTATTATTTACCTGGTGATTCAATGGGCTAAGGAGCTGGATTGGAAATTCATTTCAGCGGCCCATTAATGACAAGACGGGCCAGCCCGCCAGCCTAACCCAAAATTATGAAGGTAGCCCGTTGGGAGTAGTAGTTTAGCACCACCATGGTTACAAGTTTCAAATTTAAATCCACCGACTTTTATAATTTTAATACTTCCTTCGTTCTATTTCACTAGTTTACTTACTTTTTGATGCATTTATTTAGGTGGACTGATTTTATTTTATATAATAAATGTATAGAATTCAAATAATTAATTTATTATTTAAAATTGATTTTTTATGGCAAATGTGTAGAACCCGTATATTTATTTGATTGTTTATAGTTGTCTAATTTGTGATGGGAGGGAGAAAAAAATAAAAAAAAATTAAAAAACGGCTGACCTCTAATATCACTCTTTATTACTCCACACATTAACTAATTTTATTAGTGACTACCAAACATAAATACGAATAAATTATATTTTCTAATAAAATTATTAGTGAAGTCGGCCCAATTTTCACAACCCACGCTTATTTTTCTTATATTATCGACTAATTGTTTTAATTATCTATTTCCAACACAACCATTGACTAATTTTTCAATTAATGAAACAGTCCTTAACTGTTACCACTAATTTGCACGTTCCCAAAAGAACAGGCAAATCATGATGTGCACGTCTATCTATTTCCACTTCAAATTAATTAATTAAATCCCATGTAATGATACTCTGCTAAAACCAGTAGATGAAACTATTTATGTAAAATAATCATATTTTTGTATATTATCTTTCCACTGCAAAATTATATTCTTTCACACGAAAATAAATCATAAACCCCTTCTATAATTATTTAATTATTTGTATATTGTACTAATATAACTCCCTTCATTATTAATATTTCATTTGCAGCTAACATACATTACGGCAGTTCTTCAGCCATTTCCATTTCCAAGTTCTTGCCTCTCGCTCCAAAATCAGTATCCAAATTGTTTCTGCTTTCTGCATTGAAAATACCAAAAGGGTTTGCGAAAATCTGGGTTTTTGTTCGGAAAAATCATATCTTTACTGTCGGAACTCGAAATTGCTTGTTGCTCGGTGGCTTGTAATTCAAGATAGTGCAGGGAAGAAGGAAAAGTTAGTTTTGGTGGAGAGTGTGATGGAGATGAGGAGAGAGAGAGGTTTCGAACGGTAGCCCTCAATTCTCCCACTGTTCAAATTCAAATCCTCGTCGCCATTAAAAGGTATTTAAAGAAATATACCGTGCTTTCTGTCCTCACAGCCGTTTTCACTTTATTTTTTTTTCTTTATGTACTTAAATTTTTAAGTTCTAGTTTTTGTTCATTCTCAATATTTTACTGTGCTTTCTGCAAGTAAACTTCTTTTGCAGTAGTTTGTTCTCCTCTCTTTCTTCATAAGCTTTGTTATTATATTATATGCAAGAATTTTTAGTGATTTTTCCCGGTTAGTTTGCAATTCAAACAATTCAATCCAGAAACCCTTTTTAGAACTGCTGGAATCTTGAATTTATGTATAATATGTGAAATTGTGAATTTTTGACAGATCAGTCCAAAACCCATATCAGAAGTTAGAATTTTGGGGTAAAATCAGAAGCCACATTGTGAGGATTGGAAAATGGAGAGTATATCAAATAGGGATGAGGGATACCATCCTTCTCCTTGTGTGGATCAATCCCACACAGATGCCACGAGCTCGATCGACTCGTTCGCCTACTGCAGGACTAACTCTGAGGCCTCAGCCTTCTCAGACCGTACAGATGATCACAGCTGCTCTGATGTTGCTTCTCCATACAGCTGGCAGGGCCTCAAGTCCCCGGCTCGGGCCATGCTTTCGAGGTTAGGCATGAGGCAGCATAAGCATGGCTTGGATGATGAGATCCTAGATTTAGGTGAGCTTTCTCCATAATCAACATGCTGTTTATATTTGTTTGGTAAATATAGTCATGTAGGAGAAAGCTAAGTATTTTGGGTGTTTGAAATAAGGCATGTGTGTGTTTAAAAGGTAAATAAATTCATAGGAGAAAACTAAGATTTTTTGAGATTCATGTTGTTATATTTGTTTGATTAATATAGTCATAAGAGAAGGCTAAGATTTTGAATGTTTGAATTATAGAGCTTGAGTTGATGAAGGAGAGATTCTCAAGATTGTTGCTTGGAGAGGACATGTCTGGTAGTGGTAAAGGAGTATGTACTGCTGTAACAATCTCAAATGCCATAACCAATCTTTATGGTAACTTTTTAACACCACTCTCCCTCTCCCTCTCCCTCTCCCTCTCGCTCTTAAGTGGTAGTGTTTATGCAATGCAGCTTCAGTGTTTGGTCAGCAACAAAGATTAGAGCCATTGCATCCAGAGAAGAAGCTGATGTGGAAGAGAGAAATGAACTGTCTACTCTCTGTATGTGATTACATACTAGAATTCAGTCCATCATTGCAGACCTTAAAAGATGGTACTACTTTAGAGGTAAAAAAACTCACACAAATTGAAACAAATCCATTCATTTCATGCCAAAATCTCATCTAATAAGGTAAAAAATTTACATTTGCAGATCATGGCAAGTAGGCCAAGATCAGACATTTACATCAACCTCCCCGCCTTGAAAAAACTCGACGCGATGCTACTGGTAAAAACAGTTGAAAATATAGCTTAAAGCTTCTATTTTTACCAAAAGGTAAATTTTTGATGGAGTAGTTTTGTGGGACAGGATATTTTGGACAGGTTTCAAGAGACTGAGTTCTGGTATGCTGAGCAGGGGAGCATGTCGAGTAACTCGACCCGTACTGGCTCTTTTAGAAGGGTAATTCAGCCACAACCTCAGAGGAAGGAGGAGAAATGGTGGCTGCCAGTTCCTTGTGTCCCTCATGGTGGCCTATCTGAGAAGAGCAAGAAACAGTTGAGGCAGAAGCACGACCGCGCTAACCAGATTCACAAGGCTGCAATGGCGATAAACAGCGGCATTCTTGCTGAAATGCAGATCCCAGAATCATACATGGCTTCCCTTCCCAAGGTAGTTATGCTGTTTCAAGATTATTCCAAATCACTATATGAGTACAAGATTCTTTTTCAAGATTATTCCGTATGATGAAAATCATATAGTAGTGATGATTCGAGATTCTTCACAATCACTAAAATCATATAGTAGTTGATGATTCAAGATTCTTCACAATCACTAAAATCACATAGTAGTGATTATTCAAGATTCTTCACAATTCATCATATAGTAGTAGCAAGAGTAGTGATGATTCAAGATTCTTCACAATCACTATATGATTAGTGGCAATAGCAGTGAAGATTCAAGATTCTTTTTCAAGATTCCTCACAATCATTATATGATGAAAATCTGCAAAAGGGGGTAACCATTTCTTGAATTTTATGCAGAATGGGAAATCAATTGTAGGAGACGCCATTTACAAGTACATGTTCAATGCAGACAAGTTCTCACCTGGCCATCTTCTTGATTCCCTCAACATAAGCTCCGAGCACGAAGCCCTCGAGCTGGCAGACAAAGTCGAAGCTGCAATGCACACATGGAGGCGAAAAGTCTGCAATGCCCACTCAAAGTCATCATGGGACTTGGTCAAAGATCTTGTCTCTGACATGGATAGGAATGACAAGAATCGCATCTTAGCAGCAAGGGCTGAAACTCTCCTCTTCTGCTTAAAGCAGAGATATCCAGAGCTTTCACAAACTACACTGGATACAAGTAAAATCCAATACAACAAGGCAAGTATTCTATCATTCTATGCAATTCACAAGATTCTATTGGGAGTTAATACAGAGAGGAATGAACATTTTTCATTCGATATTGTTTTGCAGGATGTGGGACAAGCTGTGCTCGAGAGCTACTCACGAGTACTGGAAGGTGTGGCGTTCAACATCGTAGCTTGGGTTGATGATGTAGTGTTTGTAGATAAAACAATGAAGATTCAGGAGTAGGAGTTGATGATGGGAAGAAAACAGAGGATCTTGATTTGTTCTAGTGTAGGCAAGAAGATAAGCCCCTTCATAGATAATATTTTTGGTTTTCTGAATGAAGGGCCACATCTATCATGTAATAACATAAATTATTTGCCTCTGCAGTCATAGTTCATTTCTGTACAAGGATAAGCAGTAATTCATGAATTTTTCAACCATTATAGATATTAACCCTCTAAACATTCAGTTTCTGCATATGGCAATAAGTCATACCAAATTAACTCTTCCCCATTTAACTCAAAACCAATTTCCCACCAACTACTCCTTTCTTAACTTCTTCCCAAAAAAACTCTTTTTTTTAAACCCTTCATTTTTTTTCTACCCCTTCTTTAACTAAATTTTTCCTCTCATTCTTTCAACATCTTTCACCTTTATACCCCTAACATTCAGTTTCTTATAAAGTCACCAAATTAACTCTTCCCCATTTAAGCTCAAGAGAAACCAAGTAGAGATTCCCAACCGAACTACTCACTTTCTTACAAGGATAAAGTTGCACATTTCTTACAACACAAAATAAACCAAGACATAACTAATTCTAGGACCTAGAAACCTAACCATCTTTCTTCATATTATAATTTATAAAACAACTCCATGCACTAAAGCTTATAGACATGGTTCCAAAAGCAATAAGAGAAGTTCTTGCTTTTGTTTGTTGTGCTTATAGATCTGCAAGAGAAATTAGCTTAATGAAAGTAGATGAAGCAGATACTTGACCTCAACGACTACAATACTTAACCAGCAGTTCCTGATAACCATGTTCAGTTAACTACTTTATCTAATTTTTACCCATCATTTGCTAAAATCATGTGCCTTGGACAAAGATGTGATACGTGAAATACTTTACTTATATGAAACTCTAAACTTTTAGATATTAATAGCACCAACCTCGCCATACCTACAGAAGTAGAGACTAAAGCCATGTATCTATCTATTTGCAAGGAAAACTGATTCTTCAGAATTTACAGCACGGAAATATCAAATAAACCCAAATACCGAATCAAATTCATTTAGGCTACACCATAGAAAAAAGAAAAGAAAAAAAAGATCCAACAAAGAATAACTACCCAAACACAAAACCAAATCCCCTGCACAGAGAATAGATAATAAATTCAATTACAATTTCGCAGGAACAAAGAAAATCAGATATGCATGCAGCTCCTGCTGGACCCTTACGAGGAAACCATTTTCTTGCGACTAAAAAAGGGATATTTACAATCAGAAAAACCCAGATGAAAAATTAGGGTTAGTACGCATCGTCCACATTGCTGCGGTATAAATAGAAAAAGAAAAAGCACTTGAAATTTACAGCAGTAATTTAAGAATCTACAGCTAATGAATTGAAGGCCATCTGCATCAGATTTTTCACCATCTGGGGTTGATTTATTTCATTTTATATGTAACCTTCCCAATTTAAGTACAACGGATACTGAAAGTTCTGTGATTTGCTGTTTCGTACTCAGATTTACTATTAATTACAGATTGCCCCTATCTTAATTTGAGAATCTTTCTCAAATTACAAAAACCAATAAAATTATTTGCTAGATATTTTCGGCACACAATCAATGAGAGCCGAGTTCCACTTCAAAGCAGTTCCACCAAATTTCCTTGTTAACTTCATCGGTTAATTCTTCTCCTTGTCTGATAAATTAAACTCAAATCGTTGACTGCACCTTCCAAAATTAAATCGAATTTTCTCTCTTTCCTTATTTTGGTAATTTTGTCCGAACTTCACTTTATTATCTACTATCCAAAACTTAGCAACTGGTTTCTTGAAGTTAGCAGCTTCAGCGTCTGAGATCTCGAGGCCACTTTCACTTTCGGTGATAAATCTTGATTTCTCTGCCTTTTTTCTTGATACCCTGTTGTTAATTTCAGTTTTCCCTCACAAAGATCGGATTTTTTAGCCATCTCGTATGTTAATTTAGAGTATACCCAGGAGCAGCTACATGGGTTTTTTATTTATGAAATTGGAGGTAAGAAAAGAAGGCGAATTTTGAATAATTTATAGTGTAGATTTGTAATTGTAGTAGTTTTCCAATGTTCTTAGCTGAAGTTTGCATTTTTGTGGTTTCTTGAATGTTCTTAGCTAAAAGGTTAGGGTTTGGACATTGCCATTTTTGTGGGTCTAATTCTGACCTCACTTGGGAGTGAATTTTTTTGTTGGGTGGTCTTCAATCTACTTAAAAATGGATTATTGCCGTGAAAATCGAATGTCCGGCGACGATGTTGTCCACGTCATCTCCGGGAGCTCTCGAAATACTGCTTATGTTGATCAAGCAGTTTGGGCCACAGAGGATGACTACGGAATGTGGAATGGTGAAGCTTCTCATGATGGGGCCCAGCCGCCAAACAAGAGATCAAGGGGTTCCAATTCCGGAGATGTTTCGGCTTCAAACCGATCAAGGGCTATTGGGAAGATGTTCTACAAGACCAAACTGTGTTGCAAATTCCGGGCTGGGACTTGTCCGTACGTGACCAACTGCAACTTTGCTCATAGTGTTGAGGAGCTTCGGAAGCCACCGGAGAATTGGCAGGAGATTGTGGCTACACATGAGGAGCAAGGGCCGCCTTCTGAGCCGAGGGAGGAGTTTCAGATTCCGATTGTGGGGGTTAGTGATGAGGCGCAGAGGAACTACAAAGGGCGGCATTGCAAGAAGTTTTATACAGAAGAAGGGTGCCCGTATGGGGAGAGTTGTACTTTCCTTCATGATGAGCATTCGAAAGCTAGGGAGAGTGTGGCTATAAGTTTGGGGCCAGGTAGTGGGAGTGGGAGTGGGAGTGGGTATGGAGGGAATGCGGGTGGGTCGACTTTGAAGCCTTCGAATTGGAAGACGAGGATTTGTAATAAGTGGGAGCTTACCGGTTATTGCCCTTTTGGAAGCAAATGCCATTTTGCTCATGGTGCTGCAGGTATAATATATCTTACATGTATCGCGATTGTGAATGGAGTTTTATGTTAGTTTGAAGTCTTTGGTGTTGCATTTATTAGCTTTGTTGCGATTTTACTTGCGTACTTCATTCAGCTACATGTGTTTAATTTTATCCCCTAGAGTGATAGGGTTGAAAAGGAAAGAAATGGCTATAGAAATGCTAAAGAGTGAATCAGATAATATGCATGAGATATATTTACTTTGCTTTTATTTGTACTTTCTTTGTTACCTATTGCTATCCTTGTGTATGTGGACTGATCAACAAAGAAACATGAATTAGATTCTTTTTCCATGTTCTCTCTTGATAGTTCTTACATTCTTGATGCTGCTGTAGGAATATCAAATTTCAATTCAAAAGTTATAATTTATGTCAATGAGTTCTTTTTTGCTTCTTGTTGGTTAAGAATGCTTGTGTACTTTTCTTGATTGAGAATTGGATGTATATTCTCCCATTGACACTGTAAAAATATAACTTGGACATTAGAAAGATAAGTTTTCGAGAACTCCATAGTTTCCGCCCTTGAAAGAAACAGCCCTGCTCATAAAAATACACACATAATTTCAACCACTCCTAATTATAATTATTAGTAGTAAAATATAAACTGTTATTGTGTCTAAGCCTGAATGAAAGCTGTAAGCCTTGATTACTCTTGCTTGTTTGCTTGACCTTTGAATTTTGTATTACGACCCGTTGCACAATCTTGAAGGAACTTGCTGCTATGTCTTGTGGCTTTGTGGAAAATATTTGTTTGTGATTCATAGCTAATGCAGCTATCTAAATTCTACATTACGACAAGTATTTGATTGTTTGTTTATGCTTGTCTACTTTTGTTCTTGCTCTTATATTACAATGTGTAGCATCACATGCTTGATAAATTATTGCAATTACAGGAAATTTTAGTGATTCACTATTACAATAATTGTTGTAGCATCTTTCTATAAGATGATCATCTCTACATTCTTGATTAATTCTTGCAAATGCAGAAATGCACCATTTTGGTGGAACTGAATCCGAATTCAAAGATTCTTCCACTCCGGATGCCAATCAAGGACCCATAACCCTAAGAACTCCCGTTGATAGTGTCGTTGCAGCTGTGCCTCATTCCGAAGGCTACCATATGGGAATCCTACCACAGCGACTCTCCAACGCGATACAGAGGACCGGACAGAGACCTAATCACAAGTGGAAAGGCCCGGATAAGATCAGCAAGATATACGGTGACTGGATCGACGACCTCTGAGTAGGCACGATTATAGATCCTTTAACGACATTGTTGTTGTATAAGGCTTTTCACCAGTCCTATGTTTGTTTTACTACTACGAGACTCTGTGTTACTGCTGTTTCTGATCGTGTGTTTTATGAATTGGCAGAATAATTTACAAGAATTTAGTCTTTTAGTTTTAGATGTTTCTTTAGGTCTTATTTCTGGGTTTTCTTAGAATAAATGTATAAAAAGAGCCGTTTTGAGCTAAGTTATATAGTTAGAAGTTTAACACACTTTCATCCACTTTTTTAATTTCTGTGCCGAAAAAAAACAAGCCAACAATAATGGTATACGAGAATAAAACACTAGATTTGACTCAGGTTCCCAGTTCCAAACAAATAAAGTATCAATTTTTTCAACCAAAACATTCCAGAAAACATAAACAAACACAAGACAGCTAGGAGTAGGAGTTAAAAAGATGGACAAAAATTTCCACATAACCATAATTTTAGTAAAAAAAAAAAAAATCACTGAGCATCAGACAAGCCACAATACATTCTACTCAGCTCAAGACAAGAAGAAATATATATCTATTATATAGCATCTATATATACAACAGCTACGGAATACACCTTGCAGAATTTCAGAACAATCAAAGGGGGGTTAGTAATGGGCATCGCACCTGTAAAGAATGAGCCTCCCGAGCAGCTTCCTCGCCCGGCCCGGCCCGTTCCCTCGTTAAGGGGGCGGGTTTCGCGAAAGATTTCAGTAAAGGAAGTTTAGGCTGTATTCACATTAGCTGTCTTCATCTACTGCACCAATGTATGTAAGGTCTGTTCTCCTCACTCTCACTGCCCCCTTGAGCAAGTAGGATGCCTTGAAGTTGGCATGGTCATTGCTGCCCACGGCGGACGAGCTGGGTGCGGGTTGGCCGGACCCAGCTCCGTCCTCCAAAAGGGTCCATTGGTCGATTGCCACCGTGTCAAGATCCGGTTGCAACGCCGGTGACTTTGTCTTTGCGTTGCGCGGGTTCCTCTGAGGGGGATTTGAGTTGCCGGGGTTGAATAGGGAGACATGATTGCTCGGTTGGAGACAAGCGAGGGCGGTCGGTGGTACGGATGGAGGTTGGAACGAGACTGAAGAGCGTACGGGTGGAGTGAGAATCGGTAACGCGCTTTGGATACGCCACCGGACTGAATCGGGCAGTTCCATGCGTTCCAAGTCATTCTGCATAATACGAAGAATAAGTCAATAGGCCGATCCAAGAGGGGTGCCACAAAATCGTGCAGAATCCCGGATTTTACGTGTATTTTTGAAAAAAAATATTATGTGGCCCCCCTAAATTGCAGTTTCGCCCTCTCTAATTCTTAATCTCGGATCTGACCCTGATTCAAGCTATACCTAAGGGGAGTAACAAATGGAACTATTGAATGATAAAAAACTACAGATTTTTGAACGAATACGGAGGTTGAAAGATGTCGAACCTGCAGGCTTTCAGCCACATCGCGATCAAAAGCAAAGTAGTCCTTGTTGCACTCGGTGGATTTGGAGTCGGGTTTCGTTCTCAACCAGCTCGGTTGGTAACTGCTAAGAAGCACGTGCAGCACGAACAACAAAGAATCGAAAAGGCTTTCACTGCACAAAAATGTGGCAGAAATAGAAGTCTTCATAAGAGAATCTGCATCCCTATTTACATAGTGCCAGCAATCTTCATGCACCACCCGGCTTCCGAGGAGGCGTAAAATCACGGAAGCCAGAGTGTATCTCATGTTACGCCGCGAAGGCTCCCTGAAAAGTGAGATTCGATACGGTTATAGCCAAAATGAGCAAAACATGTCGTATAGGTTCAGAGGAATAGCAAAAATCGACAAATACATATACCATCCATAGACAAACAATCACACTAGCATGAAATCAAACACAAGATTCAAAATTTAACCAGGCGAAATTTCTTCTTTCAATCACTAATATTGACAATTGAAAACACGAACCGAAATCTGTATCATGACATCAATGTTGAATAAGACAGAGTAGGGATCAATGATTCACAAGTTCAAAGAAAACCACACATTTGAAATAGTTAGCTTGACTATTTTTCAAAAAAGTTAATTTTTACTTTTTTCGTTGAAATTACTATTTTGCCCCTTTAAAACTGCTCTTCCGCACCCCTTAAATTATAATACCTAAATTCCACCCCCTGAATCATAAATTTCCAGATCCGCCCCTAGTTGAGGCAATGATTAAACAAGGGCTAACAAACAAACAACCAGAAGGACAAGAAAAAAGCATAATACAATCAAAAAAGTAAAATTACCTATCTCCACAAATAACTGGGAGTAATCTCAGCAGGAACTGCAACCGCAATGTCATGGAGGCGCGCAATGCTGCAAGAGAAGGCGGAACAGTATCGGCTGATCCAGCAGATTGTCTGGGTATAGCAGGACTACTGTTCTTTCCACTCTTGCTGCCACCACTTTTATTTGCAGGACTTCCGATTCCAGGAGAGGGCGTTGCTGCCGATTTGCAACCTCCACGAGTAACTGCATTTATTTGCTGCTCAATGTTGTTCATCTGCTTGATCATTTCACTTGCAAAACTACTATGCAATTCATCCGAGCCTTGATCCACGCACGGGCGGATCAATTCAATCAGAGCCCTCTCCGTCAGATACTGCTGGCTCACAACCGAAAGCCCGTGCCCTTTTCCAAAGTGGTTAAAATCGACCCCTTCATCAACGACTTCTCCTTCTTCAATGCCAGCTTCCGATTTCAATCTCTCTCCTTTAACTGTATTAGAATCAGTATGCAACCATCCCCATGGCTTCCAGTATCGAGGCTTAACGGATACTTGTTTGATATCAGCAGCGATGTTCATAACTTTCTGCCAAATTGATTTCTTACCGTACAATACTTCCGCACCTCTCAGCAACCATTTTGCTTGCGATAGCATTGAATCCTCGAGTGACTTCCCGAGTAGATGCACGGCTTCAGAGTATAACGGAGCAGCATCGGGCCGGACAAGTAACCTCGTGAGGATAATTTGGACAAAGTTGCTTTCATTCTCAGAAGCAGTAGTTTTATCCGGATGAGGTGAGAGAGATCTTATTACGTCGGCCAAGGAGATCTCGTTTTCCATTATCTTCTCGTTAACAGCCTGTTCGTTTAGAAGGAGGCGAAGCTCAATCCATTGCCAATGAAACTTGGCAGGTTGGAGAGTATCCAAAACATGCACAAGCCTACCCATAAGCTTCTTCACATTCTCTCCACATTGTTTTTTCAGCTCACCTTGACTAGATACACAATTCCGACCGTCCAATTTAACGGATTCTGGCATTGTGCAATCCGTGAGAGCATCAAGAAAAAGGCGAGAACGGAGTGGGACCAAGGCAGCAGCTTTAGAGTTGCTGTCCGTACCAATAGATTGTAACATTGATGCAAATTCTGAATCAAGGGTATCTGCTGCTATGAGGGCATATAGGTCATTTGTGTTCCGGAAACATATCTCGCGAAACGGCAAGTGCCTTAAGGCATCACCTATAGATACAGCCAATGATTGAGACAGCTGAAGTGAATCTTCGCGTACTCCGACACTAGCATCAACAATAGGCTTCCATATTGCGAATGCGAATAAGGAATAGGCTGGCGGAAAGACCAAGTTCAGAGATAGCATTCGCTGCATTCTCCAGAGAGCTACGACTGATGCTTCGCCCAAGAGTTTCACGATAAGTCCATTGCACACTGTTCTGCAATTCCCTACAAGAACCCTGAACCAGATCACAGAAACTTCAATCAAGTGATCAATCTTTGACACTCCCACAGAGCGTGCATTCCCGTTCACGTTTGTTTTAAAACTCCTCGCATACTGCATTAGATCTAGCCCTTCTTTTATCCTAAAAAGGGCGACCATTCTGTCGAGGCTAGCAACTCCTTGAAGAATTGCCCCAATCACAAGTGCAGAAACAGTTGTTATTCTTGCAGCTCTCGCAAAAGCTGCTTTATTCGAATAGTTCAACGTTTCATTAGGTCCATTTGCATTAAAATCGAGAGATTCAGGAGAGATTGGGAACTGACCGCGAGAAGCCTTTCCGGGTGCAAAAGCTTGCATGAGAGCAGAGGAAGCTTCTATTGCAAGAGCAACCTCAAATACTCGGCTCTGACGTTCTCCAAGTGCTTCCTTCAATATACATAGGCACGTGATATGAACACGTAAAATGTGCCGAGCAAATTGCAATGATCCAGAAGATGAAGGAGCATTTAAGTGATTACTACTAGCAGATAAATCCGGAATTCTGGAAACAACTAGTCCGGCATTATTAACAATTGCAGCAATGGCAGAAGATACCAGCGAAGGATCGCCTTCCTGAGCTGCCCCGCCAGTCTGTTTCATGCAGTCGATCAATCCCACCACTATTTGGTGAGCTAAAGAATAGCCATCTTCCAACTTTTCCATACTCGGAATTTTATTTGTTCCACTTCCATAAGGCTTTCTGTCTTTACCGTAGAAGTACTGAAAAGCTTCATCCACATGCTTGTTAACTATTTCCTTCATACTCAAACCAACCCTAGAAACTCGTGCTGCACCAACTATCTTTTGATGGAAATAATCATCAAGATCTTCAACTCCATTTGGGACACCAAGGGTAAAGCCTTCTTCCCCTTCTGAGGACCTTGCAGAGTCGATTTCAGAGCTCTGTTGCTTATCACAAGTGGATTTGAAGGTTTTTTCCCATTCTACAACAGTTGATACATTCCTGTACTTCTTTAGGATGTGGCGGGCGTACGCTAAAGCAGGTGGAGCAGAAAGCCTGCCTTTGGATGCCAAAAATATGGTAGCTCGATGCATCGTCGCAGTCAAAGTCTCGGGAATAAGGTCAGCTGCAACAATTATACTTTCATAACTGAAATAAAAAGGAAAGATAGAAGTGTGAAATATTAAGAATAAGAACCAACAGTTTCCACTTGAAATCAATGCGATAGAAAATCTTAAAACCAACGTGTTTGTATATCAACCAAACACAGTGATTTTATGAGTCTGACTAATTATATGCAGTGGTTTTGTGCAGCAATATCAATATATACTTAAAAGATAAGTGTGAAATACATAAAGAAAAAAAATAAGCAAAGAGCCTGCCTGCGGATTGATGACAGAAGAAACGCCTCGCCAAAATTATATACGCTATTATCAACGACCCTAGGAAGCATCACAGTACTCCTGCTGGGGATGGCAGAAGCAGGATTATTAGGAATTCTCGGCAACAACCAAAGCAGAAATTTCACTGCTGAGATGTATTCATGGCAAACATCCATCATATATAAAATTGCTGATAATTCATATTCGCCGAGCCTCCAGGATAAGGAGCTTCGACCATCATTAGCAGGAAATGACCTACTGTACTGACCACCTTTAGGCGCAGCCCTTTCAGCTTCTTCCACTAGGTGCTTAACGGCAGATACCAACCATACTGTTAGTTTCCTCTTCTCTACAAATCGCATCTGCTTCAGAAGCTTTCCAATTGAAACAATATCTCCAGACGGCGGTTTTCTTGCCACGTCTAGTGGATTTGTTATATCATCAGAAACACTTTTATGGTGTGAGCACCCTATCCTACTTTCGCATACATGGCTCGTAGACGCTCCCTGACTACCTTCGATTCGAGCAGCAGCTAATTGAGCAAGACTTTGAGTTTTCCTGACAGATTTCTGCCTA
Source organism: Lavandula angustifolia (assembly GCA_028984105.1). NCBI lineage: Eukaryota > Viridiplantae > Streptophyta > Magnoliopsida > Lamiales > Lamiaceae > Lavandula > Lavandula angustifolia. The sequence continues at coordinate 6,596,437 of CM054804.1, read as the reverse complement.
TTTCTTGAAGCCTGCTTGGCGGGCTTAGGAGGCGGTTCTCCTTTATACGACTCCATATACTGGAGCCCCTTTTTTATCCACCATATCTCTTCATCATCGGCTGGACTCGACTGCAAGAGTGAGCTTACTTCTTCACTTAATTTCTGTCTCTTGGCTTTTCTGCAATCTTCACATCCAGATGTTCCTTCAAAGCCATCACTTCTACTGTAGACCCCCGCAGACCTCTTAATGCTCACTTGAGATTCATCAACTCCAGTATCGACTGACAAAGAAGGACCGGGAAATTTCAATAGTTCAGAAATCAAACCTTTTAGCTCCTCAAGCTTGATATCTATACCAACATCTGTTGATAAATTTGATGTTGCTTGGAAATTCCACTGATCAACAGAGGGTGGAGAACAACTTCCATTTTCAGACATGCGATGATACTTTTTTTTCTTAGCCTCAATTCTTGTACCAGGTGTAAATTTACTGTGGCCTAACAACCCGTCAAGTAGCAGCCGCCGTTCGATTGAGTAAACACTAAGTGCTTCTGAAAGAATTGGTAGTTCAGCAAGCTGGGCTTCCTCCAGAGCATCAAGAATGTAGGAGGGAGGCAACTGCTTCAAGAGTTTGTAATATTTTTTCTGCTTCTCCAGGTTAATCATAGGTCCAGTTCCGTCCATGATTCCACTTACAATTAGCTGTCTTCCATATGCGAGAGGATTGAAAATACCAGATCGTACCAACTCCCTTATTAGAAGTTGCAGCCGTGTAAAACCTTCCCTGTTATGCACCTCATGTTGATCAATCCAACACACAATAACATCATGCAAAGGGCCCGGGCTATCGAAAACATCCGAAATATCTTTGTTTCTCTGGTTTGAACAGTACAAGGTACTCATCTTCAGCTTTAGAAGGCGCATTGCTATAAATATATGAGAGAAATCTCTTCTACCGGTGAACTTCAGACCATGCGGACGTGCAGCACGGAAGTCCCTAAACTCACACGTGGCCCACTCACAAATGAGAAAAACGGAGTAAAGTAATGATGATTTGACCTTACTAATATGCTTAAGTGATGTAAGTAAATAGGGGCACACTTCAGCACTCCAACGTTCAGCATAAATCTCGTCCCACGTATTCTCCAAGAGCAAGCTGTAAGAAACTCCGACATCTCCATGCATGAGAGCTTGGTCCAAATCCCTTAAAGCTTTTGCTACATTATGGCCAGGATGACTGGATTTGGCTACACTTGATAGAGTATTTGAACATTTTTGAATCGATGAAACCACACTTTGGAAGGAAAAGGAGTCAGCTTGAACATCATGGTTTCTATCCCTATGTACTCCAGATACTTCAACTTGATGAGACTTCACCTTGATAGCATCATCAGCCATTTTGGATTCGAAACTCCCATCATTTACCACATGACTTATCACGCACGTTGGCAAGGGAAAACAATCCAAAGCTACAAAAGTATCAGGTACAGCTTGCACTAAATACTGAAGCATCTCAACAACAGCAGCAATAGTATATGCACGCCGTGAATTATCGACTAGATCAGAACCACCAGGAGTAAGCTCTTGTATGAACCTAAGAGCAATCCCCACCAGTGCACGGACATAAGTCTGAGATGAAACAACAGTTTCTGTGACACCATATATAATGGGCAACAGCAACTGGAGAACAGAGAGCAATTCTTTTTCCTGCAGTGACGTGATTTCATGGGTTAGTTGGACCACAAAAGGAGAACACAATCATCTAATAATTTCTAGACATCAAATGCATTGCATTCAGAGGATAGAGTAAAAGAAACACAACCAGTACCTCAAGCTGATTAAGAACCCAATCAATAATAAGAGATGGAATGACCAGTCCTTCAGCATAGTGCCAATGAATAATCCTCACCACGTACCACCATTTTGTATACAGGGACGGTTCCTCGCCATCTACAACTGATGAAAATGGATCACCCTTTCGCTGCAGTGAACCAGAAAAAATCATTCGGGAAGACCGATCCCGCGCATAGAATGCTGAATGAGTATTGTTTCTTGCAATAAATTCATCCAACAAATACTGCAAGTACTCTATAATATCTTTTGTCCACTGTTCTGAACGAGGAACTTGAGTTTTGTCGTGATACCCGGATGATGAATTAGAAGAGTTTCCGCGAACCTGAAGAAAAGATAGTATCAGTAATCCCAAAATTTAAGAGCAGCAAAGGAAAAGGCTTGCAACCACTTATTGTTAACTGGCCATCAATACCTGATTGAGATAAGTCACTTTGACGAACCACGTCGCTCTCAACAGTGGAACATTATTTCTAATTAGAACTTCAAAAAGAGATTTCCGCCTATAACCATGAGGTACATGGCCGGCCAACGACCGCAGCCTTTTATGCGGTTGGGATAAGCCCTGGAGAGAAGCTCAAAACACATGAGCAATCTGATTGCTTAGAGATTGATCAAAAGCAATATTACAACACTATAACCATCAAATGCCATCAAGAAAAGCCCAGGTAAAAAGACAGAAAGCATTAGCTTCGTACTAGTCAAGTACAGTAAGACATCCTCAACAATAATAATAAGCTACTTGTGGGCAGTAATAATCAAGTTGATGGCTGTTGATTAATATTCATCATACATTAATGTTATTTTGTCCTAATGATAATCTTACGGCAGGGGAAGAATGTTTCGTTTCATCGTTCGAAGGATAATCTTACGGAATACAATTCAAGGAATGATATTTTAATACAAGATACGTACACATACAACTACCCAGGGTCTGTTATATCCTCCCACACTTCCCTAACCAAATGAGAGTGCATCTTTTATGGAAATACGTATGCTGGAACTTGAAAGCAATTCATGACATGGAAGAAGGAAGGATGACTTTTTGAAGTCATGTAACAATTTCATGAAATTTGTGTGGGAATTAAAACACATGCCTCAATCCACTTCCTCCTGAAGTCTTCTCCACATGGTCTTTGTTCAGGGAAGATACCAGGCTTGGTCAATAGTGTACCAGAAAGTGGCAATCCATAAACTTGACCCGCCTGCATATGAGGATACACATTAAAATAAACAAAAATGGTATTTCTTATGGATATCCAGAAGGCATCAAACACAACAAATTCATGTCTATTTTATCAACTTTCTAGGTTGAGCAAGGAAAATAGTTTGCAACACCTTTCTTTTTTTTGCGCGAGAGTCATTAATCGCTCTCTGACATTTTCTGATTGCCTGCAAAGTAAATTTAGACTTATAAGTTTCATTTCGACCACACAGCATGAGTGAACCTCTAAACTCAAAAGGGTGATGAGAATAGGTCTAGCTTAAATTTGCACACCTCTTTGCACTTGACAATAGTGAGATTGTTGAAAAACTGAACTTGAGATAAGATAATCTCTCTGGATTCCTGTTTTTTATTTGAATAACAAAAATGTAAGTACACATACAAAGAACATCATAAGAGAGTCTTGTCCCATGAATATTAACATGACGACCTCTAAAAACTACCTCAAGGCCTTCAACAGTCTCTCTGTATCCAGATTGCACATACTCTCGCGTTAGTGTCTCCTCAGGGCAATTAGGAGACTGAGGGTGGAAGTCAGGTGGCCCAAGTCTGCAACCATAAAACAAAGTAGAACTGTAGAGTTAAGGAAATGGTGATGATAAGTTGTAAATGGAACTCTAAACGAGATGTCAGGACCAAGCTTGGATGATTACTGAAATCAAGAGAATGTTCATAAGGCTCCCACACAATAGTGTGTAACCAATTGAGGAAAGAGAAAATAACCAAAACCTATTGTTCCAAGGACATACAAGGTCTACTAAACGGAAAAAGTAATTGGCTAAATTAATTGGTATTACTGAAATTACCTGGAATTTAATGGATCCTTTTCACACCTTAATTTGTATGGGGCTGGTTGGGCAGAGCGTCTGAGAGAAAGAACAAAATAAAAATACACCAGTCAATGGCTAAAATAGAAGTTAAGAAAATTCTCACAACTAACATTAAATCGACCTACTGCAGTCCAATATGCACACTGAAAAATTTCTGACACACTACATGCAATTGAGATCACCAGTGGACTTGCACATGTATCTGTTATAGACACGATTTAAAATAAAACCACAACTAATCACTACCTTGAGTTTAGTGAGAAGTTAGGAGGCACAATGGACGGATCAGCCCAGGGTGTATCCCTCGACTGTATTCCGGAAATTGCACCATTGTTGAGTGCACTAGTGCAGCTTCCAGGATGATACCTTTGCATCTCTTCCAACGGTCATCTGCATGCTGCCAACACCATCGAGCAGCAAAGAGAATTGTATGTTTGCCAATCTACCAAGGAAATTTATTCTGAAGGAGCCATAATCCATGTATTAATAGAGTGAAATTCTAGATATGTAGTGGATCAATCATCAAGTGAATAAGAGAACTTCTACGAAAATAACTTTAAGAGTATGATAACACTTGGTTGTACTCTTAATCTAAGTTTAATTGTTTCTTTTAACTCCAAATTCGCTTAATAAAAGCATAAAGTCATTTTTTTCTAACTAACCAGAAGAAGCATAACATAGGATAAACACTCTGTCACATTAACCCAAGTTCATGCATTACATCCCTCATTATGGATCACCCAGAAAATAAAACCCTCATCACAATTATTCAAATCCGTAGCAATAATCATCAATAGTTCAAGAACTTCACATCAGCAACTTCAACATAGTAATACTCAATCAAACAATCAGTTCATACACCTAATATTTGTAGTGAGTCAACACTATAATAGCAAATTACTCAAAAGGAACTAATCAATGGCCAATGAAGCAACGAACAAAAACTAAATTTAGAAGAACACTTTTTTACGTTCCAAAAGTGAACGAAAGCAAAATCGAAGCATACCTGATAAATAGAGTCCTCAACTAATTGAATCCCGAAATCGGGCGAGTATCAATTGCAGAGTATGGGGAGTGGCTCAAACTAGGGCTCAAATAACTAGAGAAGAAAAACTAGGGTTTTTTAGGGAAATCTTAAATCACGAACTGGTCAGAAATTGGGGAAATAGACCCGATTATGGATTCGTAATGGATGAAGAATCAAATTTAGGGGAATTCTTGATTACGTAGTTAGTTTATTATATCTGTACGTATCGATGTATCTATAGGTTGCAAAGAAAGTGAAAGTTAAAAAAGGAACTCCAGTCTGTATGTATCGATGTGTCTATACGTTGCAAGATACAGAGAGAGGGGAAGTTTAGAGAGAGAAAACAAAACGGTAGTAAATTCAACTTCCTTTTATAGATTTATCCACTTTCCACCCCGCCCAAATAAATAAAAAATCACATCTGCGCTCCGGATTTGATAATTTCTTAACACCACCAAAATATATTAATGTCCTTTCCACCCATAGTTTAGTTAATTTTATCCCTATTGATTTTTCAACTTTGACTATCCCTATTAATTTTGTAACATTTTAAATATAAATCTTTTTCTAAAGCTAAATAATTTTATTATAATATTTAGTTAACGAATTATATAAATCTATGCCAATTCTATTAGTAATTTTAGGGGCTTGAAAGAAATAATTTTTATTTGTGTGGGTGCAAAGTACAAAATAAACACCCGTGTGGTTGACTTGTGCTGACACGAGGAAATTATCCAACTGTACTTCCGCAGAAATTGGGTTTTTTGGGCAAACTCAAAGGTTAACTAGATTCTTGTTTTTGCAGTTCAAAAAACCAAACTGGGTTATTTCATAATTCATAATTTATTTATTTTAAAAAATTGGGTTCACTAGTTAAGTCTGATTTTTTTAAATATGCAAACCACATAAAAGACGTTACATGATTAGACTAACCACGTTGACCATGAGATTTTAGATCTCTAAATAACGATGTTAAGTCTCTTATTTTATGTGAAAATTTGGATTTTGGTCATATAATGTGATCTATCTATTCCTAATCTTATAACTTTAAAAAGCATATGTATGTCTTAAATCCGAAAATATACCTCATGCACTTATACCCAGCACATAATTTGCCGATAATTTATTATGTTAACGATAACTAAAAAGAGTTATTACTAACCAATAACACAACTTTAGACACACGATGAACACAACTACATATAATACATTAGTGGATCAAAATCAAAATTTTCTCACTCTTGTCTCTAAGGAAATTTTAACATAATAAATTCATGTTGTCAAATCATTGCCGAATTTTATTCTATTTTTGGCAAATTCAACTAGATTCTTGTTTTGTATAGACAAAAACGCTTATTGTACAAGTTACATTAAACACAACCACACTTGTTTACAAACCAAAACAGAGCTACATATTCAAGCAACAAAACTAAACAAAAACTTCCAAACACATGAATTCTGCACCTCCTCAACTAATCTAATATCATTCACACACCACAAACCTTTCATCTTCCACTATCCCATGTGCAGTCTCTATACATGGCTCAACTGTAGTAACAAATCCTAACCATTAGTTAGCTTCACTGAGTTAAGAAGCCGGGCTCGAAAATCACGAGCTCTAACTCAAAACTCCCACATGAAACTTGCAGCTTCAATGGCATTCAAATTCAACCAAGAATTTACCAAATCATCGAAAATGGCCTCAGCAGTCTCACAAACGAGATGATCGATATCTGGTTCCAGCGTCATCCATTCTCTTGATCTTTCCATCTCTGCTTTGGCAAGTTGGTCAAGAGAATGAGACTCAGGGAGCTGAAGCGTACTCCATTCAACACGTTGCCAGATCTCTTGAATCAGATCCATCCCTCTTGGGGCTGGTCTGATATTCATCTTAGAATTAGATCCAAAGTAAGTCTCACACACTTCTTTCAAAGCAGCACTAGCAAAGTCGAAGAGGAGTTTCTGATCATGGCGGGGCCGACTTGAAAACGCCTCGACTTCCTCGAATAAGGACGAGTCGAGTATTTTGTACGAGGAGATCCATCTTAAGAGGAACTCGTCCCAGTTTAGACCTGAACCGAGGAGGACGGCCTCCACGTATTCAAACGCGGATTCCTCATCTTCGAGGGAGATTCTCGTGCAAATTACTTGGTCTTCGAAATGGATGTGTCGCGGCTGGATTTCTATTTCAACTAAATATCAACAACAAAGATTAGATATTGAGAGAGTTTCAGTTATTTATTTACAAGCTAACCTGGTTCTGATATGGGGCTGGCAGGACTGACTTCACCATCTACGAATAACGGCTCGAGAACAGATACCGGACTTGGTCGACCTATTTTGTCTATTGCACACTCCGGATCTTCAATTTCGGTGCTTACTTGACAACGTGGTGGCGACTCTTCTTGTAAAGGCTGAGCAAACTACAAACGAATAGAAACACAAGGAAAGAACATCAAACTAAGCAAACCATTTGTGCTCATATGTTATCTTCAGATTTAACAAGAAGCAAATAATGGAGACTCACCGTTTCAAAGCAAGAGGAAGAGTCTTTAAATGACTGAGAAGAAAGCTGTGTATTTTCTACTTTATTGTCTTTATCTTCACTGGTTGATTCAGAAGAACTAGAAATGATCTTTCCCTCTTCCTCATATTTTGCATTTGTTGTTTCTTCAATGTCCACAGCTACTGCAGGTGAACTTCGAGCTGTCGAAAAAAAACAATCTCTTTCAGTGTTACAAATAGTTAAGACTTAAAACACCTACAAAACTATTTTTCCACAGAATAGGTGGAATTTACCTTCAGGATCTAAAGAATCTTCAGTAACAGATTCAATTTCTACTGAATGTTCTTGATCATCTATGTGTGAGATATCATCATCGTTCGTATCCATAAACCGTATTTTGTCTTCAGACTTGCCACCAGAGATGCCAGTTTGACTCGGCAAATGTTGCTTTCTTGGACTTGAACAATTGCTATGGTTTTCACCACTTAAATCATTCTTGACTAAACCACGTGGAGACAATCTGATCTGCGTAGCTATGAAGACATCATCACCATATTTTCTCGGACTAACGCAGCAAGGCGAACCATTATACTCGGGAAGAGAGAGGACCCTACTGAGGGACTTTGGCAGCTGCCGAGTTACCGACTCTGGATTTTCACCTCCATTCTTCAGCATCTCAGAAAGGTGCTTCTTAGCCTCAACATATAGTCTAGCATTTTGGCTGGTGCCGTTCCCCGGTATGGAACCAACATCCTTTAACTTTCCAATTGGTTCGCCCTTCGAAGGTGTTAAGAATCTTTCAGTATAGAAATGGTTCCTATTTGGAGAGCGCCAGCCAAATTTGTCTTTATCGCCGTTGTTGCTATTTTGGTGCTTCGGACTATACTTGAGATCAAGCCTATCAGAAGCAACGCCTCGTTCCTTCCCCATCGCATTCCTAAGCTTTCTTTTTATTTCCGTAAAAGAGAAATAAGATGTATTCCTATTGGATTGCACCTTTTCGTCCATGTTAATTTGGGTAACGGATAGAGGGCTCTGTGCCCCTGGTTGCCCAGGTTTCAATATGACAATCTTGTTATGAGAATCTCCTCCCAAGGGATAGCTCTCCATAGATTTGGTCCTTCTTCTGAAGAAATTTCGGCTTTTCTTTAGGTTTCCTGGCTTATCCTCGGAAGAATTGGATACCGGTGAATTAGGTAGTCGATCACTGTCTAACCAAGCATCCTCTAAATTCTGTACAAGTTTACCAAGTTTAGAGCTGGGATCCTCTAGTAGCTTCAACAACACGCCTCTATTTGAACTCAACGTCTTCAGAGCATCCACAAACTCCCCACCTTCCCCGAAATGCCCCTGCTCCATAAGCAGTTTTACTGCAGCAACCAGCTTTTCTTCAACAACTGTAACAGCCTGACCAGATGGTACGTCAAGATCAATACTGTCAAGATCATTCTTCAAGGCCTTATCATTTCTCGCATTTCTCTGTGCCAACTCACCGATTATCGATTCAAGATCAAGATTATCAAAAGGCCTTTTCTCTGTGACTTGGCTAAAACTTAACTGTTGTAACAAATCCGAATCACTAGACTTAATGTGGCTTCTGCTTCTTCTCTTTTCACGCTTCCTGCCGTTATTTGAGTTGCTTCGTTCCAAACCCGTCCCAGAATCATTACACTTCTCCGAGCCCTGCTCGTTGAACATCTCTTCTTCCATGAGTTCCTTCACGCTAGATGTAGCAACATCAGGCATAGGAATAGGCATCTTACTCTCTTCAGCATCCTGCTTCATCAAGGAATATCAATGTGAATATCTGATGAAGAAAACAAGCATCCAAATTACAAGCCATGAAGTTATATACCACTATACTTTCGTTTTCTCCAGTCGGACTTATTATCACGGTTGGGCTACTTGTATATCCACCACCTAGACAAATCATGACGGGTTATTCACAAAAGGGTTTCTCATATTAATAGTTCTATGTACAATTCTTACCAGCAACTTGCTTGTTCATACGGCTTCTGTCTGAGAGTAATCGTTTGGTGAATCGTCCATGGCGGAAGTCGAATATGCTCATTATACCCCGTATACACCCTGCCTGGGCTCTTTCATGTCTCAAGGGGCGTTTGTGTGATGTCTTAGCCATAATCAAATTTGGCTACTTCACCACTTAATCTACTTCAACTTCACCCAATAGGAAATCAACTTACTAGTCAAAAAACCTATCAAGAAATGCTTAGAATGTCTCAATGAACGATAGGTTGGTTTGGATCAAAACTAGACTGGACAAAATTAAGACAAAATATTCAAAAAGATGGTGAAACATGATGTTTAAATGAGACTAAAACATATCCAATATAATATATTCAAATTGCACAAAGAAATCTACTATTTACTGATGTGAATTACCATAAGTTCAAACATGATAAACATTTGCTATATACAAGAAGAAAAAAAGAATGAACATAATTAGGTATAAAAGTAATAATTTTCAGCATCTAAATCAAGATTTACTTAAATGTAAAGGACAAGAATTAAACAAGCAAAACCTGATACTTAGTTCAATACTAGGAAAAATAAAACATAAGGATTTATTACCTTAAACATCCGAATACGGTGTCCGAAGAATCTATGAAACAACTGTTTATAAGTTAACTAAAACCCCAAGTTACTGTGGCATCTCTTCTGGCAAGGAATCAGCTTTCCTTTTCACTTTTTCTTTAATCTAATGTCTACAAGCAAGCTTGGACGAATGGAAAATGGTTATGACAGTGACAATGTCGTCTTTCCTTAAACAAAACAATTATAGCTTGTAATTCTGCTAAAACCGAATCAAATTCCAATCTTTTTTTTAAAATTTGGGAATCTTACAGCCTCTTCAGAGATTTGATAGAAGTCATCTAACCTTGCATTCAAGGTAAATGATAACAATTTCACAAGACTTCTCACTCAATCAAACAAGTTTTTGTATTTAAAAAAAAAATATTGGGGACAAAAAAAATCAACCTACAAAATTTCCCTCTTTGAGACAATTTTTCAAACAACCTCAGTTCACACACTTCACAACTCTAAAATCAGAGCCTAGCAAAAATATTTTAAAATCAAAGAAAAGAAGGGAACAAAATCAAGAAAACCCCACAAAACAAGGTATATTATTTAAATGATGCTTTATTTTACAGACTATCCAAAAGCCCATAAACAAAATTCCTATCTTTGACAGGTGATTTACACAGATTCAACACGAAGAAAAGTCAGGGGAAGAAGGAAAGAACCAAGTAAAATCAAGAAAACTGAAGTTATTTATCATGGATGGGTTGGAAGAGTATCAAATTCCACGCCGACCAAAAAAAGAGAGAGGCCCAGCGCAAAAATCACCACCAACTTAATCAGAAATTGGAACCAAAAATTATGGCGTGGGGCAGACTGTTACGCATATATAAAGAAAGGAAAAGAAACAATGGGAGGGTTGGAAAGTGTAAGTGGAATCGTGTGCTTGAGAGAGAGAGGAGCGGAGAGGAGAGAGAGAGCGCGCGCTTTTCAGGACGAGAAAATGGTGATGCAAAAATATGTTTCTATAATTATTTAAATTTAAATAAATACGTTTGAAATCGTATTTATTACAATGAGATATCACCATATCAATCATAATTACAATTCCACATAATTTCCATAAATAACTTCTTTTAAAAATCAGGATTCCACTTTTAAATACTACGTAATTATTTAGCATTAATTAACTTCCTTCTATAGTTGCGCAACCATAATCGACTTTCTATACAGTCCCCACAAATCTATACATCAACATCTATTCTTACATGCTAGTACATTAAATGCATTAGAATCGGGACAATTCAATAACTTTATACTCCACCTGTCTCAATTATCTTATTCTTAAATATATTATTCAGTATTTTTTTAAAAATCGCACAATCAAAATGAATAAAATAATTGGAACGAAGAGAGTAGTAATTTTGTAGACACACGAAACACACAAAAAAAGAAAGAAAAAAAGTCTACAATAGATAAAATCGTACACCTAAATTGGGATTTTGGAATTTTAGTTAGGAAAAATGGCGGGGTTATTCTAATCGTAATTAATTAATAATTAGTTGATATCAGTGAATATAATAATAAAATAAAAGAAATGAGGGCAATGATTGTTGTCGTTATTATGTTCATTTACTTGAATTGAGATTTGAATTCAATTTGGTTTGCCTCCATGAGTAAAGATAAAATCTTTAACTAATAATTAGGCCCTCTCTCATGATAATGCCGTTTGGTTAAATTATCCTTTGTCAATCGATGGAATTATGTCAAATAATTGATTGATCCTTCTATTGAATTAGTAATAATCATTAAGATATTGTATCAATACATGGGATTTGTCTGAGAATTTAAAAAAAAAAAAAAAAGGTTAAAGTCAACTTAGAATAATTTTGCTAAAATATTGCCTTAATCCAGATCCCTTTTAAAAAAAAAAAAAAAATCTACACCAATTTTAAGAGAGACATAAAAATAAAAGAATTTTATATCAAATAAAGTTTTCAATACCATCAATTCAACAACATCCAATCCTCTCCTGCAACTTGCTGATATAGGGTGGCAAAAGTGAATAACCACCAAGAGAGATAAATCATAGAAATCAAGCTGAGCTGGTTCAAAATTGGAGACAAATTTGATGTTAAAGTCTTAATGATAGTGATAAATTGAGGATGGTTGTCTGAGTTATGTTTCGTGAATCGTGATCTTAGTAAAATCCATTATTTGTTTAGCATTAAAAAAACTATTCATAGTCGTTATCAGGGGCGGAGCCAAGAAATATACATTGGGGTGGGCTCGACTATACAGTAAAATTTATGTCCATTAAATTTAGGGGTGTTTGCAAATGCTTATTATAAACACTTCTTACTTGCTTTTGCTTAAAGTTGGAAAAAAATTACTTTTAAGGAGAAACATGTAATTTTTGGTATTAAGGTTAAAAAGCAACTTAAAGCAATATAATTATTTTTTAGTGTTTGGTTAAAAAATAATAAAAACGCATGTTTAAAATAAAATCTCAAATTTATGGACCATAAAAATAAATAGAAAAATATTATAAATATTAATTAATATATATCGAGAATTTTAGTAACTTTAAGGAACAAAAAACACATATTTTGATGCTAACTGACCACATAATTTTATTTTGCAAACACATTAAAAGTACTTAAACAGTTAAAAAATCTAATAAGCACTTAAAAAAATCCATTGCGAACACCCCATAGTATTAAAATATTTCAATATGTATCAGTTGTACCTACGGATACATTAGAAGATAAACTAACAATAATGGGAAGTTTTTAAGATAAATTAGTAAAATATTTTACTCCTATCAGTTAATTGGTACTGAAAATAATTTTTAAATTTTTTTTTCTGGAAGAACTCTTATCTATTAAGCTATAGAATTACAACTCAGAAAACTATATTCCCTATCTCTTCAAATTTTTTCAATATCTCCTTTTCCGATAGAGGAAGACATGAAACAAACCATAAATTATGAACATAAAAAATAAGTGGAATTAAGGGACTTCATAAAAATAAGTTATTTGATTACTTTTAAATTCACAAAGTGGAGTATATGCAAAGTTCTAGCTTTAACTTTAAAGTTATTTGAGAATTTGAGAGAATTTAGGGAAAAAGGATCAAGATAATTGCATAATCTTTTAATGTTGGGCTTTGTTACTCGGGTATTTGAGAGAATTGGTTCGTTAACTTTATAATTTGTTGGAGTTGGACACTTGGACTTAGGCTGACTTAAGTTGGGTTGGGGTGTAGTGGGGTGGGCTGAAGTTGGCTAAATTGGGTTTGCCAGCATTTGGGGCGAAGGAATATATGGGTTATAGGATAGAGTTGCACTGGACTCAAGCCCAGTTGAGCTCACCAGTGGCTCCGCCTCTGGTCGTTATTAAATAGATTCTGCTCACACATGGAAAATCCTTGTATAATTTTATTTATGTGAGTATACATGGAGCAAATTTAGGCATTTAGGGCCACCATTTTTTCTTTTTATCTTAAGGACGAAAAACATAAAGGACAGAAAATTAAATTTTGTCCTTAAAAGCCAAAATCTATTCCACTTTCCCCTTTTCACTTGCTTATTTAGGAAGAGAAGTGGAATATTGAAAAGTTGGAGAGGGATTACACATGTGAATAAAGGGGAAAAAGAAAATAAAAGAAGGAAAATATGCCCATCACACTCGTTAAATATATGAAATTCAATCATATCCACCACCAACTATTTTTATCCCCACACACATGGGAGGCAATATGCATTGACATCTTAACTACTGTATTTCGAAAAAAGTACTTAACAACTTATTTGAATTTTTGCAAAGACGGGTGTATGGGAGAGTTCATCAAAATAGCTTATAACCCTCCATAAGTTTATTTTGACTTGTTCTCATAAATTGATAATAACAACTTATGCAATGAGAGTTTATATCATGAGTACATATCTAAATTCTATTTCCAAATGGAGTTAGTCCGATATTTTAACTATTTTCGAGTTTCGAAATGTCATAACTAGTTACAACTTATAGTCTTTTTTGTAGATTGAATTTGCAGGAAGTGAGGGTGGATGAGGTTTGTTTGGATATGTTTATCTTCAAATATTTATTGTTTTTTAATTAAAATACTAGTAATTTTGGTTTTTGAACCTGGTTGGACCTAGAAGGCAGAGGGAATAGAATTTGCTGGCCAAATCTATATTTTACCTAACAAATTGAAGAAGCTAGAAAAAAAGGTCAAATAGTGAACTAAGTCTCAACTAGCCTAACATGAACATGGAATTTGTGACTTTTCTCTCTCATCTGATGTAATCTAGCATAAATTCAAATAGTTCGGAAAGATTTATGTTCTTCCACAAAAGTAAAATACAATTCATGTGTGTATTTGTCCTTGTGGAAAAATATAGCAGTGACCTGGGATTGCTTTGCCTTTTTTTTGTCTAAAGAAACTCTCCATATAACCCATAGAAACAATACCTGCACTATTAACAACTAGCCATATTTTCCCTTTGTGTGGATAACAAACAAAACACCAAATTATTACTTAGCCAGCGTAATAGCTCAAAAAACTCTCATAAATACCATTAAGAGCAAAATAAGAAAGCAGTAATTTTAATCTCATCAGTTTTCATTTGCGTGGATGTTCGGTTTTGAATTATCTTCATCAACTTCTCCAAAATCTCCTTCCAATGGCGAAATCGTGTTTGTTGGTGGTTTTGTATCATGTCTTGAATTTGTGCCTTTTGCATGACATGATTGTCTCGCATTTTATCCTTGATCTGCTTTTGAATGAGCTTGTCCAGCTCTTCTCGTGTAACCACCTCATCAAATTGGATTCTTTTGTGCGTGTCCAGCTCGTATATCACGTGCCGCAATTTTATGAAGCAACATGATTGATTGTCGACATACCGGCAGGTGTCACCAACTCCATCGTCTTCACTAGGAGCTTCAAATAAAATAGCAAACAATTAAATCACGGAATGTTGCAAAAGCTATAAGCCTCCAAGTTCATACTATTCATATTCCAAGTTCATACTATTCAAATTCCTCCATATCAGAATATTTAATAATGAATAGGCATTATAATCTAGCTAAAGAAGAAAACTAAGTGACAATCATGCACAAGTATATTTCTAATCACTAATACTTATTTCATCACAATTGCAAACATAATATCCAGATCTATTTTATCACAATTGCAAACATGTAATGCCTTCATTCAGGCGCTGCAGCTGCAAAAACTCTTTCTTGGCATTTGGCATCAGCAACAAAGTCAACCATGAAAGGCTCTTCATTTGGTATAATGAGGTTAGCCCTTTTCTTGATCATATTTTAATCTGTGAATCAAGCGGCTCGAGTACAATAAAGTTCCATTTCCTGCATTTCAGCACTCAGGAAGCAAATTGTTCAAGTAGATGGTCAGAAGAGTAAGCGAATGAAAATCCTCTTCCCACTAAACATGACATTTCTTCTCTCTTTTTTGCAAGACTATCCAACACTAAGACTAAATGATCTTAAATTTATTTGAAAATATCTGCAAATGAAAAATAGATCTGTTTATTTATCTTGATTTTGATTTTGTTGTAGATAAGATTTACTATATATCCATATCTAAACCCTAGCAATCTATATTATATAAATAGAGGTATCCACCCTCATAATAATACACATCTCATTCCCGCTCTCTCTTTTATTCTCTCATTCTATTTAGTTTATAACACGTTATCAGCACGATAGCTCTTTCCCCAAAAGAAGACATCTAGGGCCGAAAGGTATATTTCCACTCTAGCTCGACACTTTTTTTTTTTTTGGTATAGAACATTAATTTGTTCAAAAGAGTCATTTTGTGGCTTAATTTTTTTTCAAAAATAAATGTGAGATCCCGTAGATCTCAAAATTTGTAATTTATTGATTGCATTTATCTTGAATAAAATTAAATTGTTGCTCTGGAAGTAGAACAATTATATTCCTAAAGAATGATCATATTGTATTAGTAACATTACTATCACATTTTTGTGAAAATGTCTTATAGTATTTTTATATACTATTTAACTTGCTCCTGAAGTAGCATCATTTATATTCTAGAAGAATATTAAATGCTCTTAAAGAGCAACTCGTATCTTGAGTGATATATGTTTATTACTGAATGAAAAGCATTATTTATGTCTTGTTGACATTAATGCACTTTTGATATCGATGTTCATCTGCCAATAAGAGGGCATGAGAGAGACAATAGAAATGAAGCATCCTAGTAGGATTGCTTAAATATATAATTGATTGTCCTCCTTAAAGCTCGATACGAGTTTATGCATCCTAAATTGCGAGATTTTCAAATCTAGTGCATCGAAATTATTGAAGGCTCCAGAAGAGCATGTGTCATTCTATCAAATGATACGACATCAACTATTGAGTTGCCCTTTACTCTACTAAGTCTAGAAGGAACTTACTAAGTTTTAAGGATATCCGCTGCAATGGATACCATATTGAAATAATATACAAAGGTAGTGATTGTTTTGTATTTAGCTAGAAGCTAACAAAAGAAAAATTATCACACTATCTTGAATGTATTACACATTCATAAAAACAAGTGAGACAAAACATGTCATGAACCGGAAGTTCAAAAGAGCTTTATGCTTTGACATGATATGTTTGGACATCTGCAAGCAACTATGATGCGCAACATAATTGAAAATTCATATGGGCGCTGCAGATAGATCATGAAGAATCTTTTAATTTCCATGAATGCCCGATTTCTAGAAGAAATGCAGCAATGCTAGAACTCATAGTTCAAATAATAGAGAACTCAATTCCATCAAGATGATTTGTCTTGATAAAACGAGTGAGTTTATTAAACTCCAACTTCCTCCTGAAGAGGATTTAATATTATATTACTTTGGAATTGAGATTCAACACCTAGTTGCTTATGTCCATAATCAAAATGATTTTGTACATATAAAAACGATCTCACATTACGATTGTTATTATAATGAAATAACGTTCCCAACATTAGATGGAACATATGTCACATTTGAAATCATGAAGTAATCAATGCGAAATCTACATCTAACAAAAAGCACAAGAACAAACTAGTTACATTTGGATTTCATAAGTAATCAATGTGAACAAGAAGTCGAAAAATTCATTTGCAAAATATTGCGAATCAACTTCTTGATGCTTTAGTATGTATATAGAAGAAGTGACAATGTTATACATTTGCTATAAATACCCTCGCAAGAATAAATGTCCCTGAAGGACAAGTACAAATGGTAGCAAATGCATATAAAGTTCGTCAAAAATATGGTCGATCAATTGGTTCTAAAAGCAATTTTGTGCCTAAGAAAAGGGGTTCAAGATATGAACCAAACAATCACGAAAATGATTAATCAATCAAATGAAGTTCCTGAAGAACTACAAGCGTCTGAAAATACTGAGATCTCAAATATTGGAGAGATCAAATATCGTCGTGGACGCATGACGGTATTTTCGCCTTTTAATATGACTATTGAAATGATAAGAGAGGATCCTCAACGACCATCTATAAGAGATTGCCAATATAGAAATAATTGGTCAAAGAGGAAAAAAGTCATATAAGGTGAATTAATATTCCCTAGAAAGCCGGAAATATTTGGACTTGTAGTTCCAAAATTCGGAAAGTATATCCCCGAAGGATACAAATGTGTCTTTGTTACAAAGAGAAATGAAAATTTACGAGATATAAGGCAATACTCGTAACACAATATTTTTCTCAAAAACCGTGAATTAATTATGTACTCTCCCATAATGGACGTCATTGTATTTAGAATTTGATAAATCTACTTATGTCACAAAAGGCTTGCTATGCGCCTTATGGATGTAGTAAATATCTATCAATATGATTCACTAGATAGTGACATATATATGAAGATTCTTAAAGGATTTAACTTGTTCAAAGCATGTAAGTCAAAAAGATATTGTCAATTAGACTGTAAAAGTCATTGTAATGGCTGAATAGTACAACCGTATATGATATAATCATAACGACGAGAATTCCTTGACAGAAGGGTACATAAATATTGATTTGAGTTTGATTGAAACTCCTGAAGAACATAATACTTATATGTATACTCCGTCAAAATGACTTACATAGAACAAGTAATTATGAATTATTTTATTCATTGATAATCCAACTCATATCATTGTCGGTATTAGGGGAAGATATGAATAATAGAATGTCGCAAATATCCTGTTGGATTAATTATTAGATTCACGCACTATGAACCAAAAGTTCATCAAGTTATTAGTGCAAAAGGAGTGACTAAAATCTCATATACCTGTTGTATATGCACCATGAACGAACTGAAGTTCCTCATAGAAAATATAAATCAATTGATTCTCATTGACACCAGAACCATGAGATTTATTAGTGCTAAGTGATAAGAAGTCCGCGAGAATACAAAATTAGAACACATCACTCTAAATTCCTTCTGAAGAGGATATGTGAATCATTATGTACAAAAGGCCTAAAGACGGAGTTAGAATCAAAAGACTTGGGTTGAACTAATAATTGTCTCGACCTGTAGATCGAGCATCTCTCTGATGGAGTTACGCTAGTCGACCTATCTAAAAGGTCTTTAAAGAGATTTATTGTATCGCATCCACATAGCTACCTAATTGTTGCTTTAATCACTTGAAGTGGATGGAGACTCATTTAGACTTATAGAAGATAATAAAGATGAGGACTAGAAGTTCCTTACTTATGTGCAATTTGAGGATTTGAAATGGTATTGACCATCATTTGTTATCTTTGAGAGAAACATGATATTGTTCTATTTATGAGAGTAATGATATATTGATATATTTCATGCTATTCTCTATGAGAATAATTAAACTTGTGTTGCACATGCGTAGACCTTGAAGATAACCTTAAAGATTGTTATCTTGAGGTGGAGTAACAAATTGTAAATAATCCTGAAGATTAGATTGACTCCTAAAGGTCAAATGACTCTGAAGGTCAAATGATTGTACTTTTTTTTTCTTCGACCATTTTTTATCTCATTGGGTTTTTTCCAGCGAGGTTTTAATGAGGCAAGCAATTTACGTTTAGGGATGGTCCATCATGGGGAGTGTTGTAGATAAGATTTACTATATATCTGATGACCATATCTAAACCCTAGCAATCTATCTTGTACTCTATAAATAGAGGTCTTCACCCTCATAATAATACACATCTCATTCCCGCTCTCTCTTTTATTCTCTTCTTCTATTTAGTTTATAAAAGATTTATAAATCTAGAAAAACATTTTAGCCTTAATTCAGATATGTCTTGTGAAATGTAAGTTTTATAACAAAAATGAAACCGCAAATATGGAATATAGTTAGTTTTTTTTACTTTCTCACAAATCTCCAATTTCGGATGGTTTTTTTAAAAAAAAAAAATTAAAACTTGGATAGAAGAAACCCACTTCAAATTGAATTGCGATCACATGTTAATATGTTGTGCTTAAGAATAATAAAAATTAAAATTAAATTAAAAGAAATTAGCAACACAATTTGTAAGTTATCTCCTTTTCCGAATCTTGATCACATGTTATCTGAGCTCGTTATTTAGATTGTGTTTGAAATCATATTAAAAATATCAGAGGTGGATTTAAAGCATCCGAATAGGCTCGGCGGCCCACCCCCACTTTACCCGGATTCTTAAATATTCTTTTTAAACTTACCTATTTTGCCTTCCAACTATTCAATTTCGATCGAACTTCCTCAAAACTCGGGATCCGGCCCCTACGTAAATCGGCTACATGCAACTCAAAGTTATCTTGTTCCGTAAATTGGTGATGCATATTCTCTAACAAATAAATTACTTCTTCCCTCCTATTAATAGTGTCTCATATTTTTAAAAGGGTGATTTTGTTTCGGAAAAAATAAAGAAAAGGTGATCATAAATTAATTACCCAAAAGTAAAATAACATACATTATATAATATCATTTTTTAATCTCGGTGCCAAAAGAAATCAAACACTTTTAATAGGACGCAGAGAGTATCAATTAACATATCACATTAACGAGGGTTTCATTTAAACATATATACTCCCTCCGTCCCACCAATCTTGCAACATTTCTTTTTCGGGTTGTCCCACCAATCTTATAACATTACCTAAAATAGAAAGAAAATGAGTAGACCACATTCACTTAAACAAGTGAACCCCACTATTTTTTAATTTTACACCACTACTTTATACATTTACACCCACTACTTTATATTTACACTCACTATCTTAAAATCCGTGCTGAGACCCTAATGTTGCAAAATTGGTGGAATGGAAATAGTAGTATTTAAGAAACGAAATTATAATTACAGGTTAGGGTAAAAGGTGGGAAATCTTGTTAGAAAACAAAATTAATCAAGTATCCAGCCAAGATTGGGCACTGGGCAGAACCCACTTGGTTGAACAGTGTGAACCCGTTGCATGTATTGAGTGTGACATACCTAAATATTTTAATAAAATAAGTCCATTTTCTCGGATCCATCTGTTATTTTTATTTAATAAATTAGATTTGATTAAAATCTGCAGCCGCACAAATTATCACACTGAACTTACTTGCTTACTTTATTTATATAAATTATATTTTCTAATGCAATTAGACATTTTTTTACTTAATTTATTATTCATTCGGTTTTTTTACCTTAATATAATTGAATAATATATCCCTGCACCCACACCCACACCCACACCCACACCCACACCCACACCCACACCCGCCCCCACCCCACAATTTTCAATTTCATGATTTATCGATGTGCACACATATGGATATTCCCCTTTCTTGTATATTTAAAAAGTATTATCAACTATGTGTCTTGACCCATAATTACTCGTTAATCAAATCATCAGTCAGGAACTTTTAAACACGATTAACCTTTAATTAATCATCAAGATATCAAATTAGTATTTAACAAATATCAACATTATTAAAATGTATCATCTTTTGGTTATCTTTTTCTTTGTACACATTCTTCCAGCTACTAGCTTACAATTTACAAGGTATGGAACAAAATATCATCTTTGAGAATACTGTTGAAGAGAAACTTTTTACCTCAACCGGCGCCAGCACTTCCTCGTCCGCCTTGTCTGCCACTTCCACCTCCTCTTCCTGGTCCAATGAGACACAAAGCACGAAAAGTAAGATGCAAATTTTGGTAATGGTGAACTCATTGGAAAGAGAAGGGAGAGGAAGAAATCAACTTTCGTTTTTATTTTGCAAAGCTAAAATGAACTAATCTAATATCAACAGAATACCTTCAATTTATGATGATGGTATTACAATATTTTCTCTTTCTCCTCCTGGCTTTCCTTAGGATGCGTGCGGTTTCTTCATTCGCTTCCTCTACTGAATATTTATCTCTTCCTGAAAGAAGGGAAAAATTGAGTTAGTTTATCCACAATTAGTATATATTTTACAACATAATAAGTAATAGATTGTGACTGATAATCCCCTAAAACAAGTTGGATCAATGATATTTGTGGATTTCTGGCTGCAATTCTGAAAGTACGGAGTGTCATAAAGTCCTCATTCTGGTAATAGACAACTCACTCTCTCTTGAAACTTTTGATTATTTGTGCTGAGGAAATGAAAATCTTGAATTAGAGTGGGAAGATTCACTGAGATATTACCTGTTCCCTTTTCCTCAATCAAGCAGGAAAAGCCAGCATCAATGTCATCATCTGATTCAATAACAACTTGGCGTTCCTGTGCCATAACAATATTAATTTATTTAGTCACTATCAAGTGTTAACTTATGCCAATAAAGTTTAAATGTATCTCAACTATAGAGAGAAATCCGAAAAGATGGATAGAAAAAGAAGCATAAGTGATAAGGCACTAAAAGCTACCGACTGATGTGGTGGCGATTTTTTCTGGCCGCTTCTCTTATTACAGTTTCGAACTTTAGGTGCTACCGTTTCTTGCTTTACTGATGTCCAGCCACCCTCTTGGACCTTTGGTAGTAGAGTTGTTTGCCGTGTTTTCAAATGCTTTGTTTCCCTGAAATCAACGAAAACTTATAGCCTGTAGGAGATATTGAAGCACGCTAAGAATTTCGATGAAAAAAATCGAAGAGGCTAATAAACAGGTTATGTATATAATGCAGTCATGCAGAGACAAACTAAGGCAGGATTCCAGGCTGAAATGTACTCTAGGCCCTATATGCAGTTGGGTTTCAACTCCTGAAACAAATATTCATCAGAGTTTCTCGTAACCATAATTCAGTCTAGAAGATTTTGAACAACAATCACTACTCAAAACAACTTTTTCAGAAGACAATTCCAATTTTCAGAAAGAATATGGCAGCATCTATTATTGAAGAGGCTGTATGCAAGATTAAGATATAATAATTCCAATCAAAAGAAGCCTGTAGTACTTACTTGTGTGGAAACTGAACTTCCTGAGGAGAAGGGTGGCAGCTGATAGCCTACAAGTATAGTAAATATGTAGAAGTTCTCTTATAGCACTTTAAGATACGTATATTCGAAGGGCTTACGGTTACAGAGTGGAGCGCCTTTGACCCGTTTGTGGAAGAAACTACTTGTTTATTATCGGACATCTTCATGCTGCAAGAAATTGCCTACTAGCATATAAAACATATGATCAAATAATTCAGTTGTAGAAGCAATTGACTCTATATATAAGTGTTTTATGTACACATGCCTGTATTTCTTTGCAGAAATCCATATGCAGATCATTTTGTAATTTCACCATTTGACTGTCAATTTTCTCAGATAGAGCTGACAGAGATGACATTATAAACCCTGAATTCCCTTGGGTCCTATTCTGCTTAAATTGATCAGAAAGAGACTTGAAGCTCATCTCCAGGCCAGTTTTGATGTCTAGTTGTCCTTTAATCTGGTTAATTACAATTCAACAAGCTTAAATTTAGTAACATGCTCCTGCATAAGAGAGTCACATGAAGGCCTGCTAAAAACTACTACTTACCAACAGTTGCAATGAGTCATCATGGGCATTCAATTTCTGTCGCATGTCTTTTGCTGAACAAGAATTACGAAAAAAATTGCAAATTAACAACCAATTGATATTAGACATCTAACTTGTGTAGTTACATAAATTATCCTTTTTCAGACTCCTAGAAAATAAGTAATTTTTTGTACTTCGGGACATTTAACCAGAAATTATCAACGAAGAAATGCTGCAGTAAGTCAAGTAGCAATACCATAGCTAATAGAAAACCACTTGAGTTAAGAAGAAAATGAAGCTTATGCCTTTCTATATGAATGAATAAAACCATTTAATACATAATCATTTTGTTTCTACGCTGACAATGTAGAGATCAGATATGCTTACACTCTAATAGCAATTCTTTTGTGCCCTTGTTTGCTTGCATGATGTCACCCTGAACAGAGTCCAATATGATTCCAAGCCTGCTCAATGAAGTTTCGATCATTCCAATCCGGTGTTCGAGCTCTTCATTAATACGACCTGTTCATTAAAGAACTTTGAAGATGAGAGCAGATTTAAATAATGCGAGGGTTAATATTTATTTCATGTGTTTTTCATTACTAATCAAAACGAGAAAGGTTTAGACTTTGCTTCACTCAGAGCACTTCAGTTTTCATGGAGTTCTACAAAGTACTTCTTATTTCAAACACATTAACTCCAGGAGACCTTCATATATATACAGTTTAAACAACTAAAGAATGTTCAATGCAGCTAAATACTTTCTACATCGATGGTGCAATTAACAGTAAGGTGTGGATCTTACATTTGTAATCTTGATTGGACCACTTGCGCATCATGTTGTTGGCAGTTGTAGATACAATCATCTGATTCTGTTCTCGTGTAGACTCAACTAAAGGCAAGTAACTTGTCCTCCTCACTGAAGTCTCTCTTTCTTGAGATCCTATTTTCTATATTTTAAAATCAATGGAAACTCAGCTAGATCAGTGTGAATAAGATTAAGCAAGCAAGAATATCTAAATGAAGAGTACTAAATTCTATTCATTCTTTAGTTTATTTTTGGTGTTTCTAAAGAAGGAAAAGATGAATTCAGATATATATGAAACAGTGATACAGAACTATCTCAGAAAGAGTATCTTCTTTCACTATCTAAATAAAATAAACCAGAACTTATTCAATAAAATGTTAGATCACATATATGAATAATCCTAGTGGTGTACATATATGCATTTGAACATACAAAACCACAAAAACATTGTATGCATCACCACCTCATTTGTCAGAGTTTCGTCTTGAGAATTCTGTGAAAACTGAGAGAAGAGGCCATGCTGAGAAGAAACTCCTTGAGATAGTGACATCTGAGATTGTTGTGGCCGAAGCTGCGATGCTGTTTGGCTTCTCCCAAACATCGAAGAAGACTCTAATCCACTTGAAACCCCACTCAATCTCCTTATCGATTCAATGGATGCAAAAAACACAGGGAGAAAACAAAATCAACATAACAGCAACGTTTTCATTTGCAAATTTTAACAATTCCACCAAAACGCGCATTGATTTCATCATCTTTCACATTGCATAACTCGATAGTTTCAAAATTCAAATGATTACTGCAATTTCCTCATACTTCGTTAAGCAAAACCAGAAACTAATTACCGTAGCTCTTCTAGTACACAAACATAAACGAACTGAAGCAGCAACTGACCTAGATTGAGGAGGAAGAACAGAGATGGAGCTGAGATCGCATGCTTTGTTGATCTTCAGCTTCATTTTCAGATCAGATTTCCAACTTCACACGAAATCCAGATTCAGAACCGTTGAGCTTAAACGACTAACATCCAACGATCAAATCGATTCTAATCACTCCAGCTTTTCTGTTGATACTTTTAATCTTCAATCTGAACGCAAAGAGGGAAATGGAGCGAAAACGTGCCGTTTGGAGGGGTTTTATACGAGAGGGAAATTGGCGGGAGACGGGCCGAACGCAACTGGGCCTCAAATGCCAACTGGGCTTATAACGGGCCGATACTTTTAATAATGACAATATTTGTCTATCAAATAAAACGAATAAAAAATATATTTCACTATTTAGGGGAAAAAACAATTTCAAGTGTTATTTTTTGGTATGTAATCTTCTTTTTTCAAATATATATGTTTTTTTAATTTAGAATTATAATACCAAAAAAAATTCTTGATAGTGAAGTTGGAAGATAGAACTGCATGGATCAATAATGTATTTAATATCTCAATTCATTTCATGTATCTCCTTTGACATATCATCATATGGTTGAACCACCACAAGCCCCCTCGATCTGCCTCTTAGTAGGGATACAAGTATCGATAATTCAATCTACGGACTATTCTCCACGAAAAAAATGGGGAAACTATTAATCGAGCAGTCGAGAGAGGGGACTTATTTTCATCCTATACCTGCAAGAATAGTCTAATGAGGTTTGGGCTTAAACCCATCAACGGCGAAGTTCCGGGTGGCAGCCGGAATTGCTAACCGGAGTCCATCGAGCTCCGGTTTAGCAATGATTTGGCAACCTAAACGAGATCTGCAGAGAATAATTGGATGTTGGATAGGCATATAAACCAAATATCACTGATTGATGCGAGGGGAAGAGAGAGTTACGTTTCTGAAAGGCCAAAGGCCAGATCTAGCATATCGTTTTCCTCATCGGTTGGTTCGGGTAGTTTGTTGTAATGGTCCACTTCCTGCCGAAGACAAACAGATAACAATAATGGAGTTTGATTAGTTTGAATATCCCACATCGGTTGCATAGTGAGAGTTGTGAGAGATGGTTATGGATTCATGTTCTTACCATTACAATAACATGACAAGTGGAGCAAGCAAGAGATCCTTCACATGCTCCTGCAGTGGATTCAGAGGAAGTGGCTTGGTTCAGTTGATTTTAGTCATGAAATTATCGCAAGACTGCAAAGCAAAGAGTATACTACCTTCGAGTTCTATGTCGTTCTCGTGTGCAGCTTCTAACATCGACGTCCCAACTGGGACCTTTATATGAGTTTCGTCTCCATCTTTATCGAAAAATGTTACATTAATTCTGCAAAGTGTACATAACATTAACACAGCATTCAACATCACATAGCTGCTAAAAAACAGAGCAAGTGAAGTAACTTATCAGGACTCAACTCAGCCATCCGAACGAAAGCAAATGAACGATCTATATTCAGAAAAACTTACGTTTCCTTTTCCTCATTACTATGCTGTGAGTTCACTTGAGTTGCTTTGCTGCAAAATGATTCATTCCTCTGAAAATACACAGATAGAGAAGATAGGGTATTAGATTTATAGGATGGGCAGATTGAACAAGAAACCGAAGCACAGCTACAGAAAAAGTAACCATTCATTTCAGATTATCTTTTTTCAGTTCACAATAGCATAACTCCATGTCCCCGTGACATTCAATTATTTTGCTTCATACAACAAAAATCCAGATTGTTAGTTTTCGATTTGTTTTCTTATTTCTTAACAGATTTTACTTTTCTCTTTTGATCTTAGGCATAATTAAAATGGATAAATTGTTCGACTTTATATCATGATCTAGCATATGCTATTTGCTTATAGGAACTTCTTCCATCTGGACTAGCTTCTGGGTTTTTTTTTCTTTTTCGGGGGGGGTTCTCCTATATTGAATTTACTCATTCAGCTAAAAGTTCATTTTCTGCAATCAAATTAACTGAATTTAACACATGCATAAGTTCGTTACCTTAATTGTATCTAGTAGTTATTAATTGCCTGCATGCATAGGCAAGTGTCAATTTTTAAAACAGTTTTGGACTTGTAAGCATAAAGAGAAGTGCAAGCACATGACAGAGGAAAAAAAGCACTGACCAGGGGACCTAAGTACTGATTATGAATCTTGGGGAAGTATGAAGTCCCAAATGTAAGAGTAGGAGCTGCAACACAACATAGAAGAAATAGAAGTCCATCAACAAATCGCCATCAAAGAAAGAGAAGTTCAAGTTTAAATTCACAAGCAACAACAGTTTTGATCTTTACTTATAACAAAACAAACTGCAAGATCTTTGTACTTATTGGACATTTCCAAGTTCCCCACCATAGGCAAACAACTATGATAAAGTGAGAGAGGGGTAAAAAAAGACGATTTAAAATATCTCCTTCTACCATTAAAAGCAAAAGTTTTAGTTCATTGAATTTCTTCACCTAAGACGGCCAATTTCAATGAGAAAAACACAAAGAAAGAAAAAGTATACCTTTTTCAAAGTTCTTGATAGCCCGGGCTCCTAGCTTACAAAACCTCGAAAGGAACATAATCCTTTAACCTGCAAAGCCTCCATGAGATTAGAACAGAAAACACAAAAATATGCATTTAGCCCTTCTAACTCAACTCAACACATTCTCAAGCCAAATTCAGCTGAGTAAAGTTGGCACAATCCTACTAGGTTTTCACATCCAGAGTTGCAAGATACAAACTCCCACTCGAGCAGGTAATATTATATCAATAACATTGAAAGATAATCCTCTACATACTTGAAAAAACAACACAGACACGCAATAGAATGAAGTTGCCAACATAGGTTAATCAATTTTACACTTTAGTACTTTACAAGTAATCTATATTTATTCCCCGTTCATATGGAAATAAAAATATAGAAATTGCAATAAAAACAAACCAGAATTGCAAAGAGAGTAAACACGCGCACGTACAACCTCTCTCAGTATATAGAAATTGCCAATTCAGTTTATTACATTCAAATCTGAGTATGCGTTCCAACATCCTATCAATGGCGGAATCGAAATCAAGAAAAACTAATGATATTCCAAAATTTCACTATAACTATTAATAGAATATTTCTCCGTGGCTTCAATTATGAAACTCCCTAACTTTTTTGAAAAAACTAGGAAGATATCAAGAATACCTGAGGTCGCCGGGGCCGGAGTCGACTCAGAAGTTATTCCGGCGGCGTCGACAGCGTCGTTCTTAGGCAGAAATGAAAATCAAAATCTAAAATTAGGAAAGAATCGCCGTGCTGGGCTAAATCTGGTCGAGAACCGACTTGATTGCTAAATGGGCCTGAGGATCGTTATTGGGCCTCCAAGATAAGAAGAGAAAATAGGTTTGACTTACTTGAGTAGCAGCCAATGGCGTTGAAACTACATTCTCGACTCGGGCTTATGTAGACCAGGCGCAGTGGATCCCGATCCCTAGCTGTACCCGAAGAGAGTAATCCATTAAAAAATCTTAATGCGCCGTCTCATCAGTACGGCCAAAAAATACGGATGTAAATTACCTATACCACCGGTAGCCGGTATCATATAGCCGGATCTTTTCAACCTTGAAGCGGCGCGTCCGGAACACCGCTATAACTCGTAATTTAAAAAGTTATAAATGTCCGTCGTAATTTTACTCGCTAATAGTTCTTACAAGGTATTTTTGGTTCATAGCTTGAATCAATTTTTAATTCTGAGACTATTCTGTTGGTAACATGTATAGAAGCAAGGGGCTACATTGTGAATGGTCTAAAAGAAAAAAATATACACTTTTTAATTAGAAGAAAAGTAGTAATTTAGTAGCTCATAAAAGTATATTCACCCAAATAAATTCAATATTTATGTAGAAATTAGATTGAACAGTTATCAATTTATTAGTGATTTTGAAAAAACGTAAATATTTGAATTATATTATTTTGAATCAAGATTTAAAACTTCTAACTGAACGCTCTTGAGTTTTTAGGTGAGGATTGGTGTACAATGGAAATTGAATGATAACCAAAATAAAATAAAAATGAGATAATAATAAAACTTAAACCCATTCTTGAAATGGACTTCATAATTAATTCGATCAATGATCTAAATTAATCGTTTTCATATTAATCTCCACCGTTCTAAAAAGTATTATCTATTAGAAAATCCTAAAATATGCATAACATTAACTCACATTTTTTAATTGATTTCAAATTTCACAGAGAATTAACATATGGTTAGGCCCTATCGCACGCGCCGCTTGATTGACGGCCAAAGGCTCATCAACAGTCAAGAAAGTCGAAAACCAGTTCAACGGTTAAAAAGCGGGGCTGCTATTGTAATAAAAAAAAATATTTTTATAAAACGAAGGAAAGAAAGAAAAAGGAAAGCCCAAACAGTACTTTCTGACCTTTCTTGCATACTTCCTTCGTACATATCTGTATTCATCTTCTTTTCGTCTCCCACTGCACATCTGATAAATTATTACACTATTCCAACAAAGTGAGTTCCAAGGGCAGAATTTTTTTATGTAAATTTTTTCTGGGCTGGCCCCTTTTATCTGATCTTCAAGAAATAGAAATTTCTTGAATTTCCTTTTTATTTTTTATTTTAAATCTTTGAGTTGATGGAGTTGAGGAAGATAGTTTTCAACTGTTCTTTCTTTGCCGCCGCCGTGCTGTTTGGCTGCTCTGCTGTGTTTGCTGGTGATATAGTTCACCATGATGATGTTGCTCCGAAGAGGCCTGGTTGTGAAAACAATTTTGTGCTTGTAAAAATCCTCGCTTTTTAAATTCTTGTTTCAATTTTTAAATTCCACTTTCTGCCCTTTTCTCCTTTCAGTTAGTTATTTGTGGTTTGCTATTTCTGCAGAGTTTGTTAGTGGTTGACTGATTCTTGATTTCAGCGCTGATGAGACAATGTATTTATTATGTTTCTAGTGTTTTTTTTTTTGTAATTTCGAGGTTACATTTGGGGGAGAGTTTTGTTAAAACTTCCTTGTTTCTGCATCTTGAAAATCCCTGTTTTGGTTTTATGTATTTATAGAACTAATTTTGAAGTTATGAGCATTTTTGACTTTTGGTATGATCTATTATTCATTGGCATTGCAGTTATAGATATAGAGGGAAGCTAATCTGATATTTGAGATATTCATGTTGGTTTTGTCAATTTTGCTTTTCTTAGGAGTATTTGCCTGAATTACCTCAGACTTCCCATTAATGGCAACATTGGTTTCATTCTGCATTAGGATTTCTGGACTAATTCTATTCATTTTTTGTTTGGATTGCACTAATTGTGATTTGCTAGTTTTTACTCTTTTCTTTAATTCTTTTGGTTATGAGCTTTACTATATAGACAATCACAGACTTTCTAAGCAGATAGTGTGCTTGTCTTTGCTGTAGTTAGTTATTTTACTGAAATCATGATATCTTAGTCTGCCTCATTGCACGCTCCACGCTTCCTTTCGATTTGTAGATTCATGCATCATGTTATCTAAACTACTTTCCTAATTTCATGTGTGTTCAATACGATTTGTTTCTTCAATAGGTAAAAGTACCCGTTTGGATAGATGGCAAAGAAATGGCTGAGTATGTCGGTGTTGGTGCACGGTTTGGCAAGTCCTTAGAATCAAAGGAGAAGCGTGCCAACCAGACCAAAGTTGCTCTTGCAGACCCTCCTGATTGTTGTAGTACACCTAGGAATAAGGTTTGTTTTCACTCATCCCAACTGTTAACTCTACCTTCTCCAATGCCAAACTTTTACCACATGTTTGAAGAGTCATTGTTCGTATTGGGCTAATCTTTACATCTTATTTTCTGTTCTTTAGCTTGCAGGTGAGGTTATCTTGGTACACCGGGGCAATTGTAGTTTCGTCACCAAAGGAAATGTTGCTGAAGATGCTGGGGCTTCAGCTTTACTCATCATAAACAATGAGAGAGGTTTTTGCTCTGCCTTCATCACTAGTCTTGGCTTGTTGTAATGTAGGTCTTATAATTGTGTGTATCATAGTATTGCTCTAGTATGGCCAAGTGAAATACTATTTGGACATATTCTTATTTTCCAGTCGGTAGTTTCCGCTACTAATTAGTGATAGTTTAAACTCATTGCCCGATCGTAAAGTAATGCATAAGGAACTAGCCTTTTGATCCTCTTTTATCACGATAACAACAAAATGTTAAAAGTGGAATATCCTTTTGATGCGATTTATTTTTCAGAACTCTTCAAGATGGTCTGTGAGGCAAATGAGACTGATGTACATGTGGGTATACCCGTAGTCATGCTCCCACAAGATGCCGGTGAAAGCTTGAAAGAAAGCATGAAGAACAGTTCACGCGGTAAGCTTTCGCATATTTAAATCTACCGAAGATCAAAGTTGGCCTTTTTTACCCTCTTAAGTTTTGTGCATAGATCTAGCGATAAATGCTTTACTTCCAAATATTTATTAATGAATTCGTCCTAATTTGATCGAGTGAGTTATTTGATTGCATTCTTGTTGATGTATTCGTGAGTTATTTGATCTTATTGACGGATTCATCATTATTTCCAGTATCCATTCAGATGTACTCTCCACAACGACCGGAGGTTGATGTGGCTGAAGTCTTCTTATGGCTAATGGCTGTCGGTACAATTCTTTGTGCATCTTATTGGTCTGCATGGAGTGCCAGAGAAGCAGCTATAGAGCACGACAAGCTTCTGAAGGTAACACGTATTCATAGTTTCGTACTCAAGTAGTTCAATT
Source organism: Lavandula angustifolia (assembly GCA_028984105.1). NCBI lineage: Eukaryota > Viridiplantae > Streptophyta > Magnoliopsida > Lamiales > Lamiaceae > Lavandula > Lavandula angustifolia. The sequence continues at coordinate 6,565,061 of CM054804.1, read as the reverse complement.
TCAATGCGATCATTTTCCCTCACATGCATATAATGTCAACCTAGCAGGATGCCTCCGATGAACTCCCCAGTGAGGAAACCGGCAGTTCAAGTGGCACGGTGGACATCAACACGACCTCAGCCATATTATTCGTCGTGATTGCCTCGTGTTTCTTGATTATGCTTTACAAGTTGATGTCTTCAACCTTCATCGAGGTTCTTGTAGTTGTCTTTTGCATTGGCGGCATAGAGGTATGATAAAAGCATCTTGCTTCACATTTTTTCTGCTAGTTTTGTATTCATGGAAAGTTCTTTGCTTTCGTTCATGAAAAGGACACACGTAAAGGGAGATAACAATAGAGAGAATGAGTGCTCTTTGTTTCATTTTTTAAGATTCTGATTTTCTTTGCTTTGTATTGCAGGGTTTGCAAACTTGTCTGGTGGCTCTACTATCATGGTATGTATTATATCGTCCAAAAATTCGAACATCTCATCAATATTTTTATCTTCGAAGAATAGGTTCTGTTTTTTGTTTTTCGACAAAGCACTAACTTGAAGTATTCAATATAGTTTCAGATGGTTCGAACAACCTGCAGAGACCTTCGTAAAAGTACCTTTCTTGGGGGCTGTCTCGTATTTGACACTCGGTGTCTCTCCATTCTGTGTAGCCTTTGCTGTTTTATGGGCAGTAGAACGCAAAACCTCCTATGCTTGGATCGGTCAAGATATACTTGTAAGCTTAAATCAGCAAATTTTCAATTACATTTGTTATCTTGAATAGTTATGTGGGTTCTGGTTGGACTAATGAAGACTTACTCTTCGTACTATGTGTTAGGGTATCGCGTTGATAATCACTGTTCTCCAGATAATACGTGTTCCGAATTTGAAGGTGATTATCGTACTTGATTACTTCTTGATGATCATATTAGCTTTGATTTTATACATCTTCGACGTGCTTAGGTGGGGACGGTCCTACTCAGCTGTGCGTTCTTGTATGATATATTTTGGGTCTTCGTATCCAAGTGGTGGTTCCATAAGAGTGTTATGATAGTGGTGAGTGCTAATTCTCATGCTGAGCAAGTTAATGCTTGGGTACGAATGTCTGATTCTTAATGTTGCAGGTGGCTCGCGGTGATGGAAGCGGAGAAGATGGGATTCCGATGCTGCTAAAGATCCCGAGAATGTTTGATCCGTGGGGCGGATACAGTATTATCGGATTTGGCGATATCATCTTGCCCGGACTCCTCGTAACCTTTTCACTAAGGTATGAATGAATATTTGCTCTTTGTCATGGTGGAAGTTAGTTATGTGTCGATTTTGTATATGCTTTAGCAGTTGTTTGTCTTCGGGAGCTAATTAGTTGATATTCCCTCGTACTTGCAGGTATGATTGGCTATCCAAGAAAAGCCTTAAAGCCGGATACTTTCTTTGGGCGATGATCGCGTACGGTTTAGGTACGGGTTCGATTTGATACGTCGTCGTTAATGCTTGTTAGAAACAGGGGCGTATCTAGGGGCCCATGGGCCACCCCTTAATCGCGTATTTACCAAAAAAATATATGTATATTTTGAAAATTTACTATTTTACCCCTCAAATTGCATATTCGATGGATAAATTCTTGAAATTATTGTGGCAGGCCTTCTCATAACATATGTGGCTCTCAACTTGATGGATGGACATGGCCAGCCTGCATTGCTTTACATCGTCCCCTTCACGCTAGGTATGTAGCAAGAAGATCTATTGATGACAAAATTTTCGATCTTTTCTCGTAAAATCAATTGAAAACTTTTAAATTTGATTTTCCATTTTTGTGTTGTTTTTAGGCACATTGATCAGCTTAGGGAAGAAGAGAGGTGATCTGAAGCACCTCTGGACGCGCGGTGAGCCCGATAGGCTGTGCCCGCACGTTCGCCTCCGACACAACGAAGAGTAATAGAGTTGCGACGCGTGCCGGACTGTTGAGAACATTTTCCTCTTGTATGGAGATACATAGTGTATAATTGTATTGTATAATCTGTTTTCTAACTTGCAGTTTACCTATGAGCGTATTTAGACGATCTGACACGAGTTTTTATGCAGACGGAATGAATTGCACCAACAATAAGTGTATAATAGATTAAACCAATAATCAAGAGTGTACAATCAAACCTTTTGATATTTACAAATTACAAACAATTTCAACTCACTTGGCTGTCAACTCCACATGAGAATTGAGAACCTTCCAGAACTTCAAAAGCCAAGTAAAGAAAACAAGACTAAAAGGAGAATCAAAATTGGCTGGTATTGGCTCTTGCCCTTATTGTTTGCTGCACTCAACTCATACGTCAAAACTGAATCTCTAACAATGTCAAAAGAATAGCTTGATGAACTTGATGTATGTTTCTGAGTCGAAGTTTCGACACCGTAACCAACCCCGTTTTTTTTTCCGATCAGGATCTCTGTTATGGAGCGCGATAGGTGTCACCGATCAAAGAATCATCTTTGATGCTGATCTGAGCCTGGGGAAGGAGGGAAAAATACGCAATCATGAAGCTCGACTCCATTTACGTAACATGAAGAAGAACCGCGTAGATAATAAGCATACACCAAGAAGATGAGAAAGAGAGCCTACTTGTATATCTTCTCAAGGAACCATTTCCATTGACTGTCAAAGGTAATGGTCTTCTCTCCTGACCTCGAGAGAGAATGTCTTGTATTATTTCGGGCCAATCGGAATTTAACCTTCTCGCGAAGTCTTCCACTTCTCTGATCAATCAAACATCCCAAAATTTTATCTAACTCGTTCAAGCATGGTAAGTGTAGGAATGTATGAACTAGGCAATGGCAGGTTTGAGCAACAACAGTTTTCGAGATTGAATAGCTTCTCATGTCAGTTTCAATGTGACCGGGAGAAAAGTACTAAGGGCAACAAACTTACCTATCGAGTTTTTCTTTTAATGCAGGGTCAAGCCCATCAAAGTCGTCTTCAGCTGGTAATCCATCATCTTCAATGTCGAGCAACTTTGTTGCATTACATACATCGGTTAGAAGCTTGTTATGTAATGAATTGCCATTTATAGAATGAAGCTCATTTGATTCCTGCAGCAGAAAGGAAAGTCAACTAACAAAAGTTAAAAAAATGAGGAAATGCCATATCAAACACTAGTAGCAACGTCATATCCAACCAAAGTCATCGACACAGATTTAACGTAATATAGGCCATGGATGGGGCTAACGTAAGATGAATAATGAAGCAAGCAACCACCCAAAAGCTGAAAGGACTCCCACCTTTGTGTTCACATTCACGCCATTGCTTGAAGAAGGTGTATCGTTTGAAGTACTAAAGTTTGAAGAAACACTCTTGTGATCTTTCCTCTTACGGCTCTTCTTTTTATGTTTAGAAGCTCTAGCGTCCCTAGAATTTGTAAAAACATATTAAATGTCCGCCTTAAGACGAGATATAAGGGGTATAAAGGGGAACGATAATAGACAGCTCATATGCATTTCTTATAACTCAAGTCACTGCAAAGTGAAACAAGGGAATAGTTCAGAACGTTAGTCTCTTCACACTATAACATATATACGAGGTCTACAGGATTACTTTTCTCGATTAATCACGTACTGAAGTGGCTAAGATAATAATGGGATACTTGTTACGAATTTGACAGGAATCCAACTCTAACTATTCTAACTTAATAATGTGATCATCTATACTGAAAGAGAATTAGTAAGCTGAATTAAATGTTTGTCGGATGTGAAGGAACAATGCATACCTTCATTGTCCCCATTAATAAATGATAACAAGTCGTCGACTGATCGGTCATCCCCATGTTCCTCTTCAACCTCAACATTCTAAAGAATAGAACAAAGCCACTGTGTTAGTCTCAAGAATCACATACTGATTCACCACTTTCAAAGAGTTTATCTGTGATAGGTGAACAGTCACTGGATTTGAGTTGACATGCATAAGTGCTATGAAAAGAGGGTAGATGTAAACTATACTAAATAAGTATGAGCAATTAAGTGCATGCAAAGATAATTTAGTTGCTTAATGTGCGAAAATAGCAAGCATCCCTCTGGTTTTATAATTTCACTGTCGGCCTCTGTCATTGTACACAAAACCGCAACAACAGGACGTCAAAAAAACTTTGCTATCTTATCTGCAGGAAATAATGCATAAGAGTAGTTACAATAATTGCCCTTGAGCAAACCACAAGAATGATCACAGCCCATTCCTCTGTTGATTTTGGATCCTACATATGAGTTTTAGCAGAATATACTGTAGGTTCAAAATAGTGTCTTGAACTTCTATGCAGAATTGCAATGGCTATTAACTCGTGCAAACTCATCAATCTAAGCTACTAAAATTATCAGAAAAAGTAATGTTATCACTCTGTAAGAAGCTTAAAATTATTAGGCATCTCAAATAAGAGGATCTCCCACAATATAAATGCCATTTTGTAGGCTTCCATAGTATGAATTCAAATTGATATTTCTCAAACTACAACTGGTTTGCATATGCATACTCTAATTGAAAGAACATATATATGCATGTGTATATACCACATTATCCCAAATCTCGAGACCATGCCCATCGGAAACCCTTCTAAGTTCCACAAACTCAATCATACGAAGTCAGATACGGGAGCATAGTAGAATGACATTAACCCTTCTCGTTTTCTAGGTACACAGTGAAGCAAAATAAACACTGTTAAGGAATCGGATTAAAGGATGTAAGGTGAACTACAGTTCACATTTCTAATGTCCCAAATAAGAAAAAAATTCCCCATTTCCATTTGTGCCATCATGTTTCATTACTTGTCACCAAAAAACTCTTTGAAAATTGAAGGAAACCTACTGCAGCATCAATGCCTAAGAAAGACTACACCTTTATCAAACTACACCACATTGAAATTCTATGCACACAACAATAATTCAAACTCCCAAAAAATGAATAAGAAGAGATAAATCACTAAACTTTTACTGCTAATAAACCATATAGTATTGTTCAGTAAAACCCAGAAGAAGAAAAAAAAAATAACTGATGGAAATAAATCTAGAAACAGTAGAACCAACCATGAACCACGAAATGCTGGTAAGCAAAAGCCCTAATCCCCAATCAGGCAATCAACACATCCCATTCATATTCCTAACCCCCAACATTTTTTTCGCCCCAAAAAATATCAATTAAATCCACAAGACCACAACACAAAGAAAGTGAAGAACAGCCACAGCCATCGATCAAATTGGAACGTAATAAATTGCAGAAAGAAAGGACTAAACTTGCCTCTTTATTCAGAATAAATACTCCTCCGCACCTGAAAAAATAGAAACAATTAACAGTAGCAGTTTGTGCTAGAAGAAGCTTTGAATTGTGGAAATGGCGGTCGCGCATAAGAGGGATTAAGACAATAAAGCCGTGAAATGTCCATCTGGAAAAAGAGAAAAACACATTTATACCCAATTCTTATATTTAACTACACTATATACCCAATAAGACAAAAATACCCTTACTATGGGGATGGTCCGATCAGTGAACAGAGGGCCCAATCAGGATCCGACAGGTCGGACACGGCCGACCAAGCCCGATCACTATACAATGGACAAGGGCCGATCACTATTCAAATGGCATGATCGGTCATGCCTATCACAAGGGCATGATCGATCATGCCCTATCATGCCCTATCATTAGGGGTGTTCATCGGTCGGTTCGGTCGAAAAACCGGACCGATCGACCAGTTAACCGGACCGAAAAAGCTACAAAATCTTTGACCGAGAACCGGGCCGAAGTGACCGGTTCGGTTATCGGTTTCAACCGGTCAATTTCGGCCGGTTAACCGGGCCGACCGATTAGTCAATCTTTTTATTTTTATTTTTTTTATAAACGTTTCATTTACTTCTTTAGCCTTTTTTTAAGTTTTTTTAATTTTATTTTAAATATGTATAATTAATTTATTAATTAATTATATTTAATTTATTTTATTTTAAGTATGTATAATTAATTTATTAACTAATTAAATATGTATAATTAATTTATTAATTTAAACCGGTTTTCGGTTCGGTTCGGCCAAACCGGTAACTTTAACCGGACCGAACCGAAAATCGAAGATGGTAGATTTGACAAATCGAAAACCGGGCCGAACTTAAAAGTTCGGTTCGGTCATAGCCGAACTCAATTCGGTTCGGTCGGTTCAGTCGGTTTGGCCAAAGTTTGAACACCCCTACCTATCATGCCCTGGCCGATCACTATCAGGCCATGATCGGGCATGTCCGATCGGTCGGACACATGACATGGTCCGATCACGGTCCGATCATGGCCTGACACTTTTAAGTGAGAGAAGTGAAAAAGTTGGGGTATTTTAGTAAATTTGGATATATAGTGGATAGTTTTTATAACGTTGGGTAATTTTGTAGTTGTAATAGTCAAATAGGATATATTGATATATTATTTAATTGAGTGTGAGAAATACATGGATATTAGATACAAACAGGTGATGTACCGGATATTGTTTATGACGTCATAAAGCCAGATGTCGATAGCCAAAAAGCGGAGAAGTTAAATTAGAGTAGTGAAATTAGCATTAGCATCTATGTGAGTAAAAATCGATTGTAGTCCTATAATGCGCTCAAAATTGATTTTAGCCTAGCTTCTTTTATTTTTGGCCCATAATTTAACGAAAAGTTCTTTTTTCGATAGAGAGTTCATCTCACTCTCCCATTTTCCGGCAAAAAATATCACGCGTGAGAAACTAACTAAAAAATTAAATTATAGAGAAGAGAGAGAACAACCACCACTGCAATGTTCTTTTGCTTTCTCCATGGTTTCGTTTCCCGTTACCGAATACCGATCTTTGTTATTTCTTAATTTTGGCTTGTTAAAGATGTATATAAAAAAGTAATTCCACTCTATTAAGATAATTTATTTCTGGCTGGTGGTGCATTTGGGAAGGTTTTGATTTATTGAGGATGAGATGAAAATCATAATTTACTATCAGATGCAATATTATTAAATGGAAGACCGAACATGCGCCAAGATTTCACGAAGATAATAAATATTTTCGTAAATATGATGGTGGGAATGAAAAAGTTGCAGCCATGTTTGTCTTTATGGAGGACCAGAGGCGACGATCGATTTCAAAATAACTACCTAGAGTTATTTTATCATTCGGCTCGAGCAAGACTCAACAGAAGCAAATGAACCCATAAAAATCTAAATGATTCAATGTAAAAAAAATTGACTATTTTTCCGAATTACAACCATTCATTAGAAAAAGTTCAATTCAAAATCTAATTAAATACTAAATACCAAGTTGACTTACAAAGTTGATTGTGATATGATCAAGTACTTTTACTTTCTAGGTCGTCTTAGACTTTATGATTATTATATCATCTTCAAGATAGTGGGAGATACTGAGGTCTGTATTCTAATGCTACTGCATAACTGTAAGCACAAGCCATATATTCAATCTCATACACAAATATATAATTAGCAAATAATGGGTAAAATATTTTATGGATGGCTAGTTAGGGATGAGTTTTGAGTATTTATAAATAGTTGATACTCAAAAATGTGTCGTATTTTTTTATAGCATGGAACATTTTTTAATGGGACGAAAGGAGTATTATTCTATGAATTACTAGTTATACTTTTTTTTTACCAAGGGATGTGACTCTTTTTCGATCTGTCCATGTTAGTTGTAAATAAGAATTAAGCTGATTGTCCCCATGGGATGACCTAGCGGTCGAGGTGGGTGGCCCGGGACCGATAGGTCCTGGGTTCAATTCCCACCAAGACCGCTAGGTGTTGCTTGTCACCCTGTCACATTAAGGGTGGTTGAACCCTCCTGTGTGGTTTGCAGGCTACTGCACAAGGAGCGTGGTTTACCCAGTGCGCACCGAAGGTAGCGGCTGCGGGTTTCATGAAATCTCCTTGAAATCTCCTTTTGAGCACTTATGGCCTGCTCAACTATCTCCTTGAAAGCTCAACTATCTCCTTGAAATCTGGCTGAGAAGCCTCTTTAGGAGTTGAGATGTCGGCGGCCAACTTACTTAGAGCTTCGTTCTGAGCCTTGGTGTACTTCTCCCATTTGAAATGAACATCTTTGGCCAGGAGTCGATTTTTCTCACCTTGGCGTTTGATAGCCCTGTTGACAGAACGTGAGGACACGGAACCGATGGGTTGTATCGATAAGAGCCGGTTCCGAGCCTCGCTCGAGAACGAGATCAACCGCTCCCTTCGTGCCCGGACCGGTTGTAGCCTCACCCGATGTGACTATGGGTGGTGTTGGGCTCTTCTCTTGGGGAGTTTGTCCCTCTCGTGCATTCTCCCCCGGTCCGCTTCCTTGGGTCCGCCATCCATCTCCTCATCTTGATCATCATTATCACCTTTATCGGAAGGTGGAGATGGGGGCGGAGAGCTGTTTCGATCGGAGCTCTCAAGCTCGGTAAATAGAGCATTGCGGCTCTCAAATCTTCGAAGGACGCCACATCGGTGGCTCTCCGAATCCAATCTTGGCTTGGAACTCTTGCTCCTGCATCGTAGCTCATCCGGTGACCGGCTGGGATTTGGCAAAGTCAATAAGAATGTCCCGGTCAGAAACCTTAAGAGCATCGAGCTCTTGTCCTTCACGCTATTTCAACCGGATCTGCGTGCTCGGCAATTTACGGTATCTCTTGCTTGAATCTCATGGCAAAGACTGATCGAGTGGTGTCGGTTGTTGTCCACTCAGCCAGTAGGTTCGGGTGATGGTTCCCTCTTGTTAGACTCTGTTTCCTCGTAGCTGATCACTTGGACCTTGTCCTTGATCGTCGCTCCCTCGATTCCGATATTCGAATCGAGTAGTTGCTCCTCTTGAGTAGAAGGAGGAGCCGGCTCAATAATGGTAAGTGGCCGAGCCAGCTGTGACCTCAGCAGTCGAGTCTTAGCCAACCTCCTCTTCTTTGGCACTTGGACGGATGGGGGGCAGAGCGAGCACGCATCTCTCTTCGGTTCAGGTGGCCCCCTTGCCGATTGACTTCTCTGTTCCGGCCTTTGTCATAAATTTAATACTCTTGAGATCAAAAGACTTTGAGTCCGCAAAAGCCGAACGTTTACGTACCACACTCTCTATCAGCACCGACATCTTGGTGCCGAATAGGAGCTTGCCTGCATCTTGGTTAGCTTCCTCTCTCCGATGGCGAAGTAGTGAACTTACGGGCTTGGGCCTTCGGTGAGTAGTATAGTAGTCGGCCCAGTTCACTTCTACTCCATCGTCTATAATCATCATCGGTTGTATCATCGGCTTAGAAAGCCGATCATAGGATCCAGTGAGCTCGTCGAATATGAGATACAACGTAAGCTAAACCCCTGCATCGAGGTAGCAAAAGATTCCTCTCGTAGCGCCGTCTTGAACACTATGCCGTTGCGTCCACGAGAACTTTTGGACGTAATCATTTATCTCCCTTTCCTTATAACCAATGGGAGAAATACCGGTGAGGGGAGTTGAAAGGCTTGAACGAGAGCCTCCGAGATGTTGAAGGAGTGGGTAGCCTCCCTCCACTTATTTGGGGCAACTTCCCGACTGTAAACAAACGAAGCCTCTTCTCCTCCTGAGGCAAGCGACTTCCAGTTGTAGTAGGCCTCCACAACTTGTCTCGGCAGATGAGAACGGGGATGCCTCGACACAAGAGTTGCCGACCCGACTTCTCAAGGGCGCCAAACACCGGCTCCAAATATGAAAGGTCCACTCTTGGGAGAGCCATCGTCGGCTCAAACCGAACCCGGATGGTCATGATCTCAACCATCTTCTCGGGAGTCCGTACTATCGCCATTGAAATTCGCAAAATAAATTGTTAGGACTTGAAAATAGAGTAAGTCGGTGACTATCGGCAGATATTAATACATTACCGTGAAATAGGGCTTGAATGAATATACAAAGAATGCGGTTTGGATGAGGATTTAGGAAGATAACCGAATCGCTAAGAAAAAGCTCTAAGATATGAGAATGGCGAAAAGTGAGGAGTAATCGAAGTTGAAAAGATTTTGTATAAGTTGATTTGATCTTCGGTTTGAATCCTATGGTTCAAATTTAATCTTTCAAAATCGATGGACGTCTAAGATTGAATGATATAGAGGGTATGATTACTTAGCCGCCAATACTATAGATATACGTAATAAAGGTAAGTGAGAAGACACGCATTAAATGCGCGACAGAGAGCATTAATTACACGGGCGAAGGGTCCCGCGACCTTTCCTTAAACCTTAAGCATAATAAATGGTAAGAAATAAATGCTCCTTAACAACCGAATGTAAGCCATCGATGCATTAAATGCGGCATGCTTCGAACAATTTAAGTGACGATACTACGCAAACCTCTTCGGTTGAACTTATCACTTGGTTACCATCATTTATCGGGAGGATGATTGTGCCGACGACCATGTTCCCCCCTTGCCGTATGCAGTGTGCATCTCCCAACCGAGTCATTGTACTAAGTTTTTACGACTGTCGTGCCGATTCCATACCGATACCAATTGTTGCTAAGTATATCATTATCGGTAGTTGGCTTCTACCGACTTGTCTCGGTAGGATCTAGCGGACCTAGCTCAACCGATAGTTCTCCCGAACTGTTCTCTGCTAGTGGTTTGGTCGGTATGTCGCCCTTTGCTTATCGGTATGGATTTTCTCCATTCGATGTCCTTCTTCTCGACATGGTCTCCGATGAAGTGATGTCGAGTATCCACGTGCTTGCATCTCATATGCGAACGGGCCCGGGTTCGAGTTATAGCTATTGCCTTGGTGGAGTCACGGTAGATGGACACTTCATCCCGAGTTATACCATAATCTCTCAATTGTTGTCGAAGCCAAAGGATGCGGGCACAAAGAACTTCCTGCAGCCATGTACTCGGCCCGGTAGTGAACGTAGCTCCGAGTCTTTGTTTCTTTGAAAACCACGATATCGACTTGCTTCGCCTAGGAACCGACATGTTCCGGAAGTTGATTTTCGATCTATCCCGCATCCTGCATTATCGGCATCGGAATAACTTTGTTAGTGTTAGATTATCATCGGCAGGATACCATAACCCCGACATCGGGTGTTCCTCTTAGATATCGCAGAATCTTCTTCGCCGAGTCTAGATGACTTCGCTTGGGATTCGCCCGAAATCTTGCGCATACACCTACAGAGATAAGTTATGTCGAGTCGGCTATTTGTTAAATAAAGTAAAGAACCAATAATAGCTCTATAATCAATAGAGTTAACGAAGCTCCCTCATTGTCTAGATCGATTTTAAAGTTTGTGTTCATAGGGATCTTGACCGGCTTCTTTGGAATCACGGCCGAATTTTTTGAGAAGATCTCGAGTGTATTTGGCTCGATTGATGAAAATTCCTTCGCTGATTGCTTTACTTGAAATCCAAGGAAATAATTCATCTCTCCCATCATAGACATCTCGAATTTCTCCTTCATCATTTTCTCAAGCTGGCGACATATGACTTCGTTTTCGCAACGAAAATGATGTCGTCCACGTAGATTTGCACCAGTAGAATGTCATCTTCGACTTTATGCTGAATAGAGTGCGATCTACCGTCCCCTTCGAAAACCTTTCGAAGTAGAAAGTCGATAGGGTATCATACCAAGCCACGGGTGCTTGTTTTAACCCATACTGAGCTTTCCTAAGTCGTACACACTGATGTCCTCCTTGAAAGCCGGTGGTTTTTCAACATAGACTTCTTCCTTCGACGCCGTTCGGAAAAGCCGACTTCACATCCATCGATATACTTTAAAACCTTGATGTGTTGCATATGCTAGGAAAAGACGAATGGCTTCCAATCCGGCGACCGGAGCGAATGTTTCATCAAAGTCAATTCCTTGACTTAGTCGTAACCTTTTGCAACTAGTCGAGCTTTATTTCGACAATGACGTTGTTTTCATCTCGCTTGTTCTTGAAGACCCACTTTGTTCCGATCACGTGCCGATGTCCAGGTCCGTCAACAAGCTCCCATACTTCATTTCGCACGAATTGGTTCGACTCTTCTTGCGTGGCTATGACCCGATCGGCATCTTTAAGTGCATCCTCTATCGATTGAGGTTCATCTCGTAGACGAGAAAACAAGAGTAAAGTGAGCTTTCGCCTTGACTTAATCTTGATCTTGTCATTATAGTAGCTGACGGATCTCCAATGATTAGATCTGAAGAATGAGCATCGAGCCACGAGCGTCTGAGTCGGGCTTCTTCTTCTGATACTACTTCTGCACAGTCAGTAGGAGTATTAGGCATTTCGAGTAATGCGTTCCGTGATCGAAGCAATTCAGTAAGAAGATTAGGATCTACTGAGTTTCCAGGTTCAAGGGCATTTAGCTCAGGAACATTTAACGTTCCCCCTGAGTTTATATTCTCAGTAGAGGTCTCAGTTACCACGGGGGCTTCCTCATCGACCGTTGTTACCTGTTGTTGATTCTGTTCTGGAGAATCAACCGAGGTCGCCTACATTGCTTGTTGACTGAGTCTGAATTTCATCATCGTCTGACTCATCATCCCAACAATGCTGGATCTTCTCAGCTTTATCATTCAGTCCGAGATCCTGTAGCTTGCTGCTGACATCTTCAATGTTTGGCTCAGTATCTTTCCTGTCCTCAGTAACAAACTCATCAAAAACAACATGAGGGCTTTCCTCCATGCAAAGAGTCCGATAGTTAAAGACTCTGAATGCTTTGCTGACCCGAGAGTATCCTAAGAATACTCCTTGATCGATTCTTTGTCAAAGACTTTCAACCGATCTTTCCCATTATTGTGGATAAAGCAAGGACAGCCAAAAATATGGAAATGAGAAATAGAAGGAATTCTCCCTTTCCACAGTTCGTAAGGCGTCTTCATGTGTTGCATTGTAAGCAGTGAGCGGTTACGAGTGTAGCAGTCGTGTCGTAGAAGATCCGCCCAAAACTTTGAGGGTAGTCCAGAGTCTGCTAGGAGCGTTCTTGCTGCTTCTTTGAGTGTTCTGTTCTTTCGTTCAGCAAGTCCGTTCTGTTGAGGGGTGCGTGCAGCTGATGTCTCGTGTTGAATTCCCTCTTTATCGCAGTACTCTTTAACTACTGAGTTTAGAAACTCTGTTCCTCTGTCTGAGCGTATCCTCTGTATCTTGATGTCCTTTTCCAAACTGAGCTTTTTCAGTAGATTAGGCAGCTCAGTCTGAACATCAAACTTATTGGCGATGAAGATGACCCAAGTATATCTCGAGTAGTCGTCTATGACGACTAGGGCATACTTCTTGCCTCTTATAGTCATCCGGAGAGCGGCCCGAAAAGATCCATGTGGAGCAGTACAAGGATTCCATCGGTGGAAGGTGAAGGAATAAGTGGATTGCTCTTCTTTGTCCGCTTTCCCTTCGGGCATGCTTCACAATTTCTATCTTTGATAAAAGATTCCTTGGGCGATCCTCGACTTTAGAGTTCTTTGCGAGCTTGTTCATAGTCTTGAAGTTTAGGTGGGTTGAGTCTCTTGTGCCATAGCTTGACTGACTTGTCACTTGATTTAGTCACGTGCAAGCAAGCAAGCCTCGGGTTCTGCGGTTTTCCGGGTTTGCAACATAGATGTTCTTCTTCCGCGAGCCCGACAACATTGTTTTCCCCTGTAGATTTGTCAACAACATCACGAAAACCGGCGTCAAAGATAACTCGTTAAGATTATCACGAAATTGGTGACAGAAAGGAGATTATGTTGAAGTCCTTCAACATATGTTACTCTTGGAACCGAGGCGAGCCCCAATGTTCGGTGTTCCATATCCCCTTGTGTAGCCTTTGGAGTTGTCACCAAACTCAGTCCGGGACCATCTTCTTGTACGTAGTTGGTCGGTAGGCTCTCCGATGTGTCATGTGTCTCGAGCGGCCGCCGTCCACTATCCAAGGGTCCTTATGCACCTGCAAAACGAAACATTTTTAGGTACCCTTTGGTTCGGTTGGGTCCTTACAAGGTTAGTGGGTGATTTCGGAACCCGGATTCGCTTTAGGAACCTTAGAAGTCTCGAGACTTCTTCTTCTGAACCTTGTCAGCTTCTCTCTCTTTAGGACTTGGAGATACTGACTTCTTGTTGACTTTGGGTTCAGGAGCTTTCTTCTTCTGAGTCTTAGCGCTCATAGTAGTATGAACCGTACTGAGTCGGATGCTCATACAGTGGTTCTCTATCTTCGTTACGCCCATCTGACCTTCTTGGTTCCCCCTGAGTTTGATCGTGGTGTCCTGGGGCTGGAACCATTGGTCAGCTGCTTCTTCTGGTTGCTCGACTGAGGTGCAATAATTTTCTGTTTGTTCTTCGCCTGAGGTGGAGTGACAGCAGTTTGTACTTTCCCTCTGACGAACCTATCAGTCAGCAAGTCTGAGCTCTTGGAAGTGGAAGCTTCATGTTTGTAGCCAAGGCCTTCCTTCACAGCAGTTGGCCGTTGTGCTCTGAGCATATTTTCCAACTTCTCCTTAGCTCCAATGTCTTGTTCGGTCATCGAGTCCTCTCCGGACTTCGTCACTTCTTCGAGTGAATCATAATCCTTCTGTACGTCTGAGAGCTTCTGACTGAGTTGAGCTATTTCAGTCTCTTTCTCAGAATTGTCCTTGGTCAGAACTGAGATCTGAGTCTCTTGAAGCTGAGACTTAGTCATAAGAGATTTAATCTCTTCCTTGAGTCTCGCCACTAGATCCACTGACTCAGTAGAGACCTGACAATCAGAAGAAAGTCTCTGATTTTCAGCCTTTACCTGTTCAAGTTCCTGAATCGTTCGCTGAACTCTCGCTCGTGAATCCGCTCCTCTAGTAGTTCATCATACGCTTGCACAACGTCTAGAGGATCATCTCGACGATGAACATGTGTCGTGTGTGCTATGTGAAGAAGAGGTTGTTTTAGGTTTAGAGTTTACCTCGGTCTCTTCTCCCCGCCATCAAGCGTATTCGGCCGACTCTTCGGGACTTGTATTTGTTTCCTCAAGCTGCGACGAATGCGGCTTCGTCTTCGGAGGAATACATGAAAGTATCCTCTTCAATTGAGTTGTCGGATATCTCTCCGGCTATGTAGGCTGCCTTCGTTTGGCGAATTTTTCTCTTCGGCTCGCCGTTCGCTCTTTGAGCGTTGAGAGTTCGGGACGATCGTGCGATAATGTCCCTCCTTTTTGCGGTTATAGCATGTAGAGACTTTCTTGCTGCTTCGCTTTTTCCGACCGAGTCCTTTGAAGGACTAGCGGCTTCATGCTCTGTTTTCCCGCATTCGAGTGTAGAATTAGATTCTTCCCTTTTTTGATAATCTTTCTTACACGAGGGTGAATCTCTCGTGATACTTCTTGACTTCCCGACTCTCTCCTTTTCTCTTTGGTATTTGAGAGCCATCGCAGCCGATCGTCAGCAGCAGATATTTCGGATGACTTTGTTTCATTGCTCTGCCTTGCTCGATGAAGTATTTTTGTTTCCAGTTTCTTGTGACATTGCCTTGAAGGCATGATCAATGTGGGTGTCGGTTGGAGCACTTTGGAGCATCTCTCGGGGTAGGCTATGCTCAAATTCCTCCGTTTTTAGTTCCGAAAAGATAACATCGGGAGTTAGAGAATTTAGATCGAACGTCTTAGATAAGTAGCAAATGGAAGCCACTTACGTCGAGGTAACGCTCTTAAGATCTTGGTGTTCATCTCTTTATTGGTGAACATCCTCCCGACCCCATTGATGACGTTGACTTGGTTTGTGAATCTAACACCGAGCTCGTCAATCGTCTCATTTGGCTCCATAGTAAGGGCGTCGAACTTCCGAAGCTCTAGTTCGAGCTTGTTCTCCTTAATCCGAGGGGTTCCCCGGCTCGATGCGGCCGAGCATCCCATAGCTCTTTTGCTGTTTTACAATCTTGTACTCTGCCGAGGTGTGAGTCACTGAGCGTAGTCAGTATAGCGTTTCGTGCCACTCGGTCTAGATTGTGCAGCTTTTTCTCTTCAAGTGTGAAAGCAGATTTGTCTTTGGGAATCTTTGCACACATGCCGTGCTCCTACGCCTTCTCCAAAGAGCAAATACGACGCTGTCGATCATGGGGATTATGGGTCCTGTTTCAAGAACATCCGCCATGTTGTCGTGGAGTGACGTAAGATGTGCCTCCATACGCACGCGCCAAACCGTATAATTTTCAACGGAGAACATCGGCACCATCCGAATACCTGACATATCAGACATGTTGCAACGAGTATAGGGATGAGATGAAGAGATGCTTGTGCAGAGAAAACGTTTTCGGGATCAGTTCGAGAGGACCAGTATTACAGAACCAGCGATCAGTTGAACACCGTGTGCTCTGATACCAATTGTTGGTCCGGAGACGAAAAGTCAGGTGTAGAGGGGGGGGGGTGAATACACCTGACCTCTGTTTATTTTTCTCAGTGAAGGTCAGCTGAAGCTGATGTTTGCAACTGATGAACAGTGCCAAATAAGCCTTCGATCACTGGGGTCAAAGTGAGTCAGCTTCTGAGCTCTTCTACTGACTGATGTCAGTATTACGAAACTCCGGTCGGAGAGCCGTAGTGCGGATAAGTGTTAGGCCCGGAGTCGTCTCTTTTGAAAACGTGTTTTCGCAATGTAAAGTCTTTTGGCTGTGCGCTTTTTAAGATACGTTTTATGCAAGCTGATGATTTAAAACAGGGTTAAATGCAATGCAATAAAACAGTAAATAACACAACCGATTTTTAACGTGGTTCGGATAACAGATCCTACGTCCACGGTCCTGAACTCAGCAGGAGAAACTTGTTGATTAATCTGAGCAAGTCTCAAAGAAGGAAACCGTACGCGGGACAGATCCTTCTAAGTTATAGTCCTTAGCGACTTTTACAATCCAAACCTAAGTTTAGAAGGGAGGGAATATTCTCCAACTGAGAAGGAGTTCTTACAACAAGAACGATTCACTAAATGTGAACTCCTTCGAATCTAAGCTATGAATCTAGCAATGAGCTTAGTTTAGAGAAGAAAGGGATCAAAGAGCTCTAGAGATATGAACTACAAGAAGTGTTCTATGAAAACTAGTTCGTCTTTGGATAAGCTTGAAGGTTCTAGAGCGTTGTGAGCTTGAATGCTTTCCCTTGATTTCGCGTATATTCCTCTGTGTTTCGAAATCTTCAAATCCTTCTCTATTTATAGCTGTGAGTTGTGGCATATGTCCTTGGAGACGACGATGCCACGTGTCACAAGCCTCCAAAGAAAATGGCCATAAATTCGAGCTAGTTGCAGCAGGGCAGTTAATGCACTGTTCATGAGAGCAGCTTTACTGTAGAGTAGGTAAGCGTTGTCGGCTTCTCATTTGTCGAGGTTTGTAGTTGGTGAGAGTGTCAGAGTTGACCGTTCAAACAACCTCGTATGTCTTTTGCTGAACTATTCGAAAAGACTTCAGGTGCAGGGTCGCTTTCGTCGGGTACAGATGGGCGAATACGTCTCTATCTTCTTGGTGAGTCGTCGGACCGATGAAGTGAGCTTCGATAGTCGGTTGGTCGATGCGAAGGTATTGTGCTTGCATAGGTTCTTCCGCCGATGACCATCGCCGATAATGTCTTCTCTCGAGATCGGGTAAGGCGATGCGCTGTCTCCGGTGAGTTTAGCATTCGGCTTCGACGAAGAACGCAAGCGATTACACTGATGACATGGGGTTCTGAAAAGTATCTTCAGCAGAAGATCAGTTCAACAACTACCCCGTACAGGACTTAGACAAAAACAATAAACATAACATCAAGTCTAACCTATACATCAGCTAATCCTATCGACACACTAATCTACTGATATCAGCTCGGTTTTGGGATCTTCAATTCCATAGTACTACTATGATTTCCCCCAATTTCTTTTAACCCTAGAACAGCTGAGTATCAATCTACTGACTCATATCCAACATCATGGCATTTTAGTTCAACCCTAAACAACATCACCGGCTGTTTGTAGAGCAAGCCCTTAACAAGTATGGACATTATGAGATTTTTACAATAGGTCAATCCTACTTCAGCAAACCAAAAGGACTTCGACTCTCAGAGCATTCAACTGTTTAAATGGTAAAGAACAGTTACAATCATATAACTTTAAGTCCATGAGAGATCTTTTTTTTGCAAAAAAATATGAAACAAATCAATCGAATCGTCAGAAAACAGAAGACCCTACAACCAAATGAGTGATTTATAACCCGACGGTGTGAAGGTTGTTCGTGTCCACATCAACTACAAACAATATAGTAACAATCTCCACAACATCAGAAACTAAATCATCAATCAACAACAACAACGAAAAAATTGAACGAAATTTAAAAAAAAACTTCAATTATAAAATAAGAACACAAATAATAAGAGAACATATAAAGAACAACAATCAGACAAGATACTTCAAGAACAATATAAAAGAATGACTTGTCTGGAGGCAACCACGTACAACTATCATCAACCGAATTAATCGATATCGATCCAATCCTAAAAATATAAATTCCAGATCATAAACTATGAGTACCACAAATATTTTAAACAACAAAATATAAGAGAATATATACACAACAAGTAATCAGGCAACATAGAATTAGTATACCCTGTGTCATATCATACTTTAACTTAGTTACATTAATTTTAGAGAATTTTACAATTTATAAGTTGTTGCAAACACTAAATACTGACTCATCCTAAAATTAAGTTATAAGTTCAAAAATATATGTTTTGCAAACACAAATTTCTCTACATTTAAGTATAAAAAAAACTGAAGTTGTTTAAGTTGGGTTGAACCAACTTCTACAATTTAATGATATATTTATAATTTTTAGTATGTTACGATTTGATATTTTAATTTTAAATATCGAAACAAGTTACTATTCCCTCGGTCCCAAAATTATTGTCCACTTTCTTTTCGGATCGGTTTTTAAGGAGAGTTGTTTGTTTTGTGTAAGTTATGTAAAGTTGTGGGTCTCATAAAATAAGTTGTGAATAATAATTTGCTAAAAAGGAAAAGTGGACAAGAATTTTAGGACAAGCCAAAATGGTATAGTAGACAATAATTTTGGGACGGATGGAGTAATATAAAATTTGAAAACAATATAATTCCAACATTTTCTACTTTTAAATAGTATTTGCAAATATTTCAGGGGGGAGGGGGTTGGAGGGTTTTGGAATCGGGTATAGGTATAGATCTGTTATATGATATTTGGATAAGGAGTATGAGAATTAAGATTTTGGAATGATATCTAAAAATTTAGAAATTAGCAAAACCCAAGTAATTGATGGGTTTCATTCCAAATCCAAATCTCGTATTTAAAACTTTCATATTCCCACGACTCCTACATCCCACGTACTTGATAAATTAATTATATCTATGATTAATTATATTAAAATGTCAAATTATAACTTTTTAATGATAGGGTATTGTGATAATGCCCTATGTATTAATGCTCTTATGGGTTGCAAATTTAATTCGATATTTTAACATATGAATGAATAGAGATATGAAAATGGGAAAAATATCGAGAATATGGAATAGTGAACATTTTATAACAATAACTCCGATACTCTAATATATTGAATTTGATACAGTATAAAAAAAAACTAAGATAATTGTTCTTGTTTGATTTGCCCAATGTATCTATTTAAAAACTATATAACATATAGTGTAATTGTTAAATTATCCTTTAAAAGGAGCAGTAGGAAGTTTTTGGTAAATGTATAATCACCAAAAGCAACAATCATCCAAAATGGCAAGTCGAGGCTGAAATTGTTTCATGTGACCAGAAAAATTCGTAAGTTGCTGGAATATCGTGATTAAGGTCGAAAAAGCGTTGCCGAAAGAAAGTATTTATTAGGCAAAATAATTTGTAGCGAACAATGAAGAAAAATGATGAAGTATGATCCAAGAATAGGCTGATGATTCTATATGCTAGCTTGGGCATCTTGTTACCCGTGGATGCATTGCCAAGACAGTATTATGAGCTAGTGTTTAAACACGACGATCGTACACCAACTGGGGGCTCGACAAATAGAAGATTTGAGACTGCATAAACAAGAGATAGATCTTGTTAATAATTTTACATCTGAGCAAGTAGAGACAAATACTCCAACTATGAATCTACTAAATTGCACAATTTTGTCATTTTAACACAATAAAATGCTGCAATAAGTAACATGAACCATGGATATGAAGTGACAGAGGAATAGTTGAAAAAAGATTTAGAGCAGGAGGTTCTACAATGATCTTCTAGCATGGCAGTGTCTTTCAGTAACATAACTTCTAGCCAGATGTCTTTTTGAACTGCAATTGTGACCGATCCATCTGTTAAATATCTCAACTTAGTGAATTGCAAGAGATGTAGAGAAGTTTACTTTTCCAACATCCTCCCTTAAACTTGGCTTTATTATTCCCAGTATGTTCTTCAACTTCAAGAGCAAACCAACTTTGTGTGACTACGTAAAGATGTTTCCAATTTTATCTATGGTTAACAAAAATGATTTGATAGTCAATAATTAAGAGAGGTTCAGATATAATTTTATTCGAAAATAAATAGTTCAAAGGATATTAACAAAAGGGCTTAGAAAAAAGTGTTGGTACTACGAAACTTTTGAATGAAACACCGCAAGGGTTGGTCAAACACATAGTTTACTGGAGATTTTATATGTTACATATCATTTGCATACCTGAATTCCAATTGAATTTAAACATTTTTTTTCTCGTCCAATTTTAATAGCAATTGCATCACTGCAAATAATGTAAAACATGAATATAAAACTGAACTCAAGTGTGCATAAAAACTAAACATTCATACAGAACACAATGAAACTGGAACTTGACTGGAATATGAAGATAATATAAAGACAGTAAATACTAAAATCGCAACAACCATAGGGGCAACAAAAATTTATGAAGATATCTGTACCTGATCTACCCAAAATGGACGCAAATTAATGTGAAGACCTTGGGAGACGAATATTGATACCATAGCAGCTTCAACTTTTATTTCTAGATATTCATTTATTCGTAGGTAATAATTTTAGTGTTTCCCCCAACGTAATAAATTAATTATGTAAGTTCTGTACTAAAAACAATCTTGGAAATTGGTAATCAATGCCAAATCTATGTTTCATAGATTATTCTCAACCCCAAATTATAGGTGATAGGTATATATGTAATGTTAGAAAATGAAATTCCAACATATGATTTTATACTATAGTGCAAATATCTAAATCATTGGAATATAGGGTATGAATCAGTAGAAATGTAGAGTTACATAAAAAGTTAGAAATTATGCATATTCCTTATATATTTTTTAAATATTTTGTAGTTTTAGATAAAAAGTATATATACTTCTTATACATTTCAATTAATTAAAATCATCGAATACTTGAAGTGTAGTTACTTCTTATTTTCTATTTTAATAAATTTTTATACGATCCATTCTCATTGAGAAAATTCTTAAATATTTGTTAACACACTATATAACATGACTAAATATTATATTTAACTAAAAAATCCGACCCAAGATAAGTAATTTACATTGGGACTAATGGGCTTGTAGGCCCAAGCTAATTGTAAAGAAATTTAGTTGAGATGTCATTATTAAGATCTGCAGGCTGCAGCCGCATGTTCTTTTTCCTCAGATCTGCAGGACGACTCGTTGCATGTGAACTCGTGGCAGAAGGGGGAGGGCGTGGCGGAGTTGGTCGGTGTGAAGCAAGACGTCGGGCAATTGGGATGGCGATATTTCAAAAATACCAGTGATGGTTTAGGTTAATACTTGCATAAGTAAGGGTATATTTGGTAGTTCATGCCACTTTGAGTTGCTGTGTTAGAAATTTCTATGTATAGGTTTTTAATAATAATAACAATCGATTTTTACTCATATATCGAGATCTGGCTTTATGAGTCTTAATCCCTCTTATGCGCGACCGCCATTTCCACAATTCAAAGCTTCGTTCTAGCACAAACTGCTACTGCTACTGTTAATTGTTTCTATTTTTTCAGGTGCGGAGGAGTATTTATTCTGAATAAAGAGGCAAGTTTAGTCCTTTCTTTCTGCAATTTATTACGTTCCAATTTGATCGATGGCTGTGGCTGTTCTTCACTTTCTTTGTGTTGTGGTCTTGTGGATTTATTTGATATTTTTTCAGGCGAAAAAAATGTTGGGGGTTAGGAATATGAATGGGATGTGTTGATTGCCTGATTGGGGATTAGGGCTTTTGCTTACCAGCATTTCGTGGTTCACGGTTGGTTCTACTGTTTCTAGATTTATTTCCATCAGTTATTTTTTTTCTTCTTCTGGGTTTTATTGAACAATACTATATGGTTTATTAGCAGTAAAAGTTTAGTGATTTATCTCTTCTTATTCATTTTTTGGGAGTTTGAGTTACTGTTGTGTGCATAGAATTTCAATGTGGTGTAGTTTGATAAAGATGTAGTCTTTCTTAGGCATTGATGCTGCAGTAGGTTTCCTTCAATTTTCAAAGAGTTTTTTGGTGACAAGTAATGAAACATGATGGCACAAATGGAAATGAGGAAAAAATTTCTTATTGGGGACATTAGAAATGTGAACTGTAGTTCACCTTATATCCTTTAATCCGATTCCTTAACAGTGTTTATTTTGCTTCTTTGTGTACCTAGAAAACGAAAAGGGTTAAGGTCATTCTACTATGCTCCCGTATCTGACTTCGTATGATTGAGTTTGTGGAACTTAGAAGGGTTTCCGATGGGCATGGTCTCGAGATTTGGGATAATGTGGTATATACACATGCATATATATATATATATGTTCTTTCAATTAGAGTATCCATATGCAAACCAGTTGTAGTTTGAGAAATATCAATTTGAATTCATACTATGGAAGCCTACAAAATAGCATTTATATTGTGGGAGATCCTCTTATTTGAGATGCCAAATAAGTTTAAGCTTCTTGTAGAGTGATAACATTACTTTTTCCGATAATCTCGTATGAATAAGTAATGGGGACTTAACGGTATTCGGCTCAATTGTAGAACCATTACATAAGTGACATATTATTATTTGGCCCAATACAATATATCTTCTTATCTCCCTTATTATTTGGCCCATTAACCATTTTGCCCAATTGTGTTTCGAAGGTTTAAACAGTCACACGCTTCCGCCACCGCAAAATCGGAGCACCGCCACATCGCCAGCGTCGGTTCCGCCACCGCAAATTCGGAGCACCGCCACACCACGCTTCTTCTCCGTTAGGCCTCCCATTCTGTCTTGCACCAGGTATATCAAATCTCGTTATATTCATCTCAGAATGAGCAAGTATTTTCATTGTATGAGGATTAGATCTTTGCAACGTGCTTTAATTGTTTGCTATTTTCTTTGAAGTTATGGAGTTGGTGGACGTTGTGTTCCAAATCATGCTGCTTTTCAACTTCCATTTTCTGGGCAGCCGGGATGAAGATTCTTATAAGTTTATTCGATCATCCTTCCCTGCTATCACACTCTTGATGTGGGGCCGAACTGGATTCGAATGCGTTAAAAGATGGCCCGGACGCACAAACAATTATTCACGGGCCATAGTCGTCATAATCGCAGCCGCATGTGGTGCCGGAGTACTAGTTGAGCTGTTTCATGTCCGAGGGGACATTTATCCTTGTTTTATGGAGAATGAAGCACAACAATGCAGCCTGTCATCCACTACCACACAGACGCCTCGTGCATTTTGGGAAGGTGTAATGCTAATATTACTACGCCTTCTGCTGAACTATGTACCACGAGTCCAAAACCAGCCGACAAACCAACTACCGCTACCGCAGCAGATCGAACAACAAGCACAGTTCCAGCTTTTACAGAACGAGATAGAAGACATCCAGAAAGAGCTGATCCAGCACCACCCGCAGATCAAAGAAATGTTAACCGAATTCACGGATGGGATTAACAAATTGATGAGGGAGGTCCAGTATGAGCAGAACAAACAACTAGAAAATCACATGAGGATACAACAAGAGATGGATAGTCAGAAGGAGGAGCTGCGACTGCGGGATGAAGAGCTTAATAACGTGAGATACGAGCTGAACATGCACAGAAGTATCCAAGTTGAGAAGGTGCATAAACGAAAAGAGCGGAACGAGCTCCTTCGAATGCAGATCGAGGATAAAATGCAGATTGAGGATAAGATGCTAGAGTGGATGAAGATGGTGGAAGAGAATCAACAGTTGAAGGAGTGCCATGACATGCAAAAGGCGGAAATTGAAGGCATGCTACACAACCACCAACAAATACGATCGCGCCACTGGGAGGAGATGTGGGAGAAGTCGATGAAGATAATTCAAACCGAAGGAACATCCACACCAATGGAAACTGATTAGATTTTGCTCTTAACGGTACTTATGAAGTTTTTTGAGCTGTTATGTTTGTATGAAGCAGATTGTTAGCACCATTTCTGATAAGTGGAGGATAGCTATCTTTCTTGAGAAGTATTTTTGTAGTTTACGAATCAACTTCATTTATGCCATTATAGGATTTTTCTGATGCATCCTCTTCTGTCTCTTATATGATGATTAGGTTGATGGTAGCAGCAGTAAGAAGCAGGGTAAGAGTGGAGGGAAGAAGAAGTTGAAAACAAAGATGACGCCTTGCTAAAGTTGCCCAGACAATGGAGGTCAACAAAGGAGGTTACTATCTGATGGATGAATTGCAACATAGAATAGGAAATATGTTGAATTACAAGTATGGTAGCTTATCAACTTACAATGTTGTCACATTTTCAATTACTTATGCTTTTACGTTCCTTAAGCGGCTTCTTGTTTATCTGCTTATGTGGGAGTTTCACCCGGATAATCCCGTGTTTCCTATAGTTAAGGGAATCATGCACTCCAAAATATGGCTAGTTGTTATTGCAATTACGGTAGCTTATCAACTTACAATGTCCTAACATTTTACGTTCTGAAATCAGTTCCTTATGCTTTTACGTTTCTTAAGCTTTGTGTTTGTCTGCTTATGTGGGAGTTTCACCCGGATAATCTCGTGTTTCCTATAGTTAAGGGAATCGTGCACTCCAAAGTATGGCTAGTTGTTGCTAGTAAGAATCTAGTTCAAAGTGCAGGTATATGGAATCATTGTCACTGTCATAGCCATTTTCCATTCTTCCAAGCTTGCTTGTAGACAAAGGATTAAAGAAAAAGTGAATAAGAAAGCTCCTTGCCAAAAGAGATGCCACAGTGACTTGGGGTTTTAGTTAACTTATAAACAGTTGTTTCATAGATTCTTTCGAGCCCATATTCGGATGTTTCAGGTAATAAATCCTTATGTTTTCTTTTTCCTAGTATTCAATTAAGTATCAGGTTTTGCCTGTTTAATTCTTGCCCTTTAGATTTAAGTAAATCTTGATTTAGATGCTGTGAATGAGTACTTTTATACCTAATTCCGTCCATTATTTTTCTTGTATATAGGAAATGCTTGTCTTGAAGTGCATTTTGGAGATTGCCTGAGTTTATCATGTTTGAACTTGTGGTAATTCACATCAGTAAATAGTAGATATTCTTTGTGCAATTTGAATTTATTGTATTGGATATGTTTTAGTCTCATTTAAACATCTTGTTTCACCATCTTTTTGAATATTTTGTCTTGATTTTGTCCAGTCTAGTTTTTATCAAGGCCAATCTATCTATCGTTCATTGAGACATTCTAAGCATTTCTTGATAGGTTTTTGACTAGTAAGTTGATTTCCTATTGGCTGAACTTGAAGTAGATTAAGTGGTGAAGTAGCCAAATCTGATTATGGCTAAGGCATCACATAAACGCCCCTTGAGACATGAAAGAGCCCAGGCAGGGTGTATTCGGGGTATCTTCGACTTCCGCCATGTACGATTCACCAAACGATTACTCTCAAACAGAAGCCGTGTGAACAAGCAAGTTGCCGGTAAGAGTTGTAAATAGAACTGTTAATATGAGAAACCATTTTGTGGACTTAAGGTGGTTAACCGTCATGATTTGTCTAGGTGGTGGATATTCGAGTAGCCCAACCGTGATAATAAGTCCGACTGGAGAAAACGGAAGTGTAGTGGTATATGGCTTATTATAAATCATGGCTTGTTTTCTTTATCATATGTTCATAGGTGGTGGATTCCTTAATGAAGCAGGATGCTGAAGAGAGTAAGATGCCTATTCCTATGCCTGACGTTGCTATGTCGAGGGTGAAGGAACTCATGGAAGAAGAGATGTTCAACGAGCAGGGCTCGGAGAAGTGTAATGATTCTGGGACGGGTTTGGAACGGAGCGACTCAAATAATGGCAGGAAGCGTGAAAAGAAAAGAAACAGAAGCCACATTTAGTCTAGTGATCTGGATTTGTTAGAACAGATGATGCCAGAAAGTTTAACCAAGTCACAGAGAAAAAGCCTTTCGATAATCTTGATCTTGAAACGATAATCGGTGAGTTGGCACACCTCAACCAGAGAAATGCGAGAAATGCTAACCCTTTGAAGAATGATCGTCATGTTGATCTTGACATACCATCTGGTCAGGCTGTTACAGTTGTCTGGTTGCAGCAGTAAAACTGCTTACGGAGCAGGGGCGTTTTGGGGAAGATGTGGAGTTACATGCTGCTCGATGGTGGTGGCAGCATGCAGATGACCGTTTGAAGAGATGCAAAGCTCTCATCCTGGAAGCTGCACTCAACAACGGCGCAATTTCCGGAATACAATCGAGGGATACACCCCGGGCTGATCCATCCATTCTGCCTCCTAACTTCTCACTAAATTCAAGGTAGTGATTGGTTGTGGTTTATTTTAAATCATGTCTATAACAGATGCATGTGCAAGTCCACTGGTGATCCCAATTGCATGTAGTGTGTCAGAAACTCTTCAATGTGAATATTGGACTGCAGTAGATCTATTTGATGTCAGTTATGAGACACTAACACGAGAGTATGTGCAATCTGGTTAAGGAGAGACTGTTGAAGGCCTTGAGGTAGTTTTTAGAGGTCGTCGTGTTCATATTCATGGGACAAGACTCTCTTATGATATTCTTTGTATGTGTACTTACATTTTTGTTATTCAAATAAAAAACAGGAATCCAGAGAGATTATCTTATCTCAAGTTCAGTTTTTCAACAATCCCACTATTGTCAAGTGCAAAGAGGTGTGCAAATTTAAGCTAGACCTATTCTCATCACCCTTTGAGTTTAGAGGTTCACTCATGCTGTGTGGTCGAAATGGAACTTATAAGTCTAAATTCACTTTGCAGGCAATCAGAAAATGTCATAAAGCGATTAATGACTCTCGCGCCCAAAAACGAAAGGTGTTGCGAACTATTTTCCTTGCTCAACCTAGAAAGTTGATAAAATAGACATGAATTTGTTGTGTTTGATGCCTTCTGGATATCCATAAGAAATACCATTTTTCTTTATTTTAATGTGTATCCTCATATGCAGGCGGGTCAAGTTTATGGATTGCCACTTTCTGGTACACTACTGACCAAGCCTGGTATCTTCCCTGAACAAAGACCATGTGGAGAAGACTTCAGGAGGAAGTGGATTGAGGCATGTGTTTTAACTCCCACACAAATTTCATGAAATTGTTACATGACTTCAAAAAGTCATCCGCCCATCTTTCATATCATGAATTGCTTTCAAGTTCGAGCATGCGTATTTCCTTAAAAGACGCACTCTCATTTGATTAGGGAAGTGTGGGAGGATATAACTGACCCTGTGTAATTATTTATACGTCTCTCTGATTAAAATAACATTCCTTGAATTGTATTACACAAGAAGCAGTCGGACAAAATAACATTAATGTATGTTGAACATTAATCAACAACCATCAACTTGATTATTAGTGCCCACAAGTAGCTTATAATTACTGTTGAGGCTGTCTTTCTTTACTTGACTGGTACGAGGCTAATGCTTTCTGTCTCCTTGCCTGGGCTTTTGTTGATGGCATTTGATGGTTATTAGTGTAGTAATATTGCTTTTGATTGATCTCTTAGCAATCAGATTGCGGTCGTTGGCCGGCCATGTACCTCATGGTTATAGGAGGAAATCTCTTTTTGAAGTTCTAATCAGAAATAATGTTCCATTGTTGAGAGCGGTATTGTTTGTCAAATTGACTTATCTCAGTCAGGTATTAATGTCCAGTTAAGAGGAGAAGTGATTGCAAGCCTTTTCCTTTGCTCTTCTCAAGTTTTGGGATTACTGATATTATCTTTTTTCATCCAGGTTCGCGTGAACTCTTCTAGTTTATCATCCTGGTATCACGACAAAACTCTAGTTCCTCGTTCAGAACAATGGACAAAAGATATTATAGAGTATTTGCAGTATTTATTTGATGAATTTATTGCAAGAGACAATACTGATTCAGCATTCTATGCGATGGATTGGTCTTCCTAAATGATTTTTTCTGGTTCACTGCAGCAAAAGGGTGATCCATTTTCTTCACTTGTAGAAGGTGAGGAACCTTCCCTGTATACTAAATGGTTCCGTGCTGCACGTCCGCATGGTCTGAAGTTCACTGGTAAAAGAGATTTCTCTCATATATTTATAGCAATGCACCTTCCAAAGCTGAAGATGAGTCTCTTGTACTGTTCAAACCAGAGAAACAAAGATATTTTGGATGTTTTCGAGAGCCCGGGCCCTTTGCATGATGTTATTGTGTGTTGGATTGGTCAACATGAGGTGAATAACATGGAAGGTTTAATGCAGCTGCAACTTCTAATAAGGGAGTTGGTACGATCTGGTATTTTCAATCCTCCGGCATATGG
This sequence comes from Lavandula angustifolia, assembly GCA_028984105.1. Lineage (NCBI taxonomy): Eukaryota > Viridiplantae > Streptophyta > Magnoliopsida > Lamiales > Lamiaceae > Lavandula > Lavandula angustifolia. The sequence continues at coordinate 6,536,434 of CM054804.1, read as the reverse complement.
CAGACAGCTAATTGTAAGTGGAATCATGGACGGCACTGGACCAATTGCCTCTTGAAGCAATTGCCTCCTTCCTACATTCTTGATGCGGAAGAAGCCCAGCTTGCTGAACCACCAATTCTTTCGGAAGCACATAGTGTTTACTCAATCAAACGGTGGCTGCTACTTGACGGGTTGTTAGGCCACAGCAAATTTACACCCGGTACAAGAAATGGGGCTAAGAAAAGAAAGTATCATCGCATTTCTGAAAATGAAAGTTGTTCTCCACCCTCTGTTGATCGGTGGAATTTCCAAACAACATCGTATTTATCAACAGATGTCGGTATAGATATCAAGCTTGAGGAGCTAAAAGGTTTGATTTCTAAACTATTAAATTTTGCCGGTCCTTCTTCGACGAATCTCAAGTGAGCATTAAGAGGTCTGCTGGGGTCTACAGTAGAAGTGATGGCTTTGAAGGAACATCTGGATGTGAAGATTGCAGAAAAGCCTGGAGGCATAAATTAAGTGAAGAAGTGAGCTCACTCCTGCAGTCAAATCCAGCAGATGATGAAGAGACATGGTTGATAAAAGGGGGGCTCCAGTATATGGAGTCATATACAGCAGAACCACCTCCTAAGCCTGCCAAGCAGGCCTCTAGGAATAGGCAGAAAGTCTGTCAGGAAAACTCAAAGTCTTGCTCAATTAGCAGCTGCTCGAATTGAAGGTAGCCAGGGAGCATCTATGAGCCATGTATGTTTGAAAGTATCAAAGTAGGATATGGTGCTCACACCATAAAAGTGTTTCTGATGATATAACAAAACAACTAGATGTGGCAAGAAAACCACCGTCTGGAGATATTGTTTCAATCGGAAAGCTTCTGAAGCAGATGCGATTTGTAGAGAAGAGGAAACTAACAGTATGGTTTGTCTCTGCAGTTAAGCACCTAGTAGAAGAGGCTGAAAGGGCTGTGCCAAAAGGTGGTCAATACAGTCGAAGCTCCTTACCGTGGAGGTTTGGTGAAGATGAGTTGTTAGCAATTTTATATATGGTGGATGTTTGCCATGAATACATCTCAGCGGTGAAATTCTGCTTTGGTTGTTGCCGAGAATTCCTAATAATCCTGCTTCTGCCATCCCCAGCAGGAGTACTAAGATGATTCCCAGGGTCGTTGATAACAATGCGTATAATTTTGGGGAGGCATTTCTTCTGTCAGCGATCAGCAGGCACGCTCTTTACTTATTCTTTTTCTTTATGTATTTCACACTTGTCTTTCAAGTGTATATTGATAGAGATGCACAAAATCACTGCATATAATTTGTCAGACTCTCACATTGATTTAAAGGGATGTTATTCTTGATATATCACATTTCTATCTTTCCTCTTTTTCAGTTATGAAAGTATAATTGTTGCAGCTGACCTTATTCCCGAGACTTTGACGGCCCATATTTTTTGGCATCCAAAGGCAGGCTTTCTGCTCCACCTGCTTTAGCGTACGCCGGCCACATCCTAAAGAAGTACAGGAATGTATCAACTGTTGTAGAATGGGAAAAAACCTTCAAATCCACTTGTGATAAGCGACAGAGCTCTGAAATCGACTCTGCGAGGTCCTCAGAAGGGGAATTCGGCTTTACCTTTGGTATCCCAAATGGAGTTAAAGATCTTGATGATTATTTCCTTCAAAAGATAGTTGGTGCAGCACAAGTTTCTAGGGTTGGTTTGAGTATAAAAGAAATAGTTAACAAGCATGTGGATGAAGCTTTTCAGTATTTCTACGGTAAAGACAGAAAGCCTTATGGAAGTGGAACAAATAAAATTCCGAGTATGGAAAAGTTGGAGGATGGCTATCCTTTAGCTCACCAAATAGTGGTGGGATTGATCGACTGCATGAAACAGACTGGCGGGGCCGCTCAGGAAGGCGATCCTTCGCTGGTATCTTCTGCCATTGCTTCAATTGTTAATAATGCTAGACTAGTTGTTTCCAGAATTAAGGATTTATCTTCTAGTAGTAATCACTTAAATGCTCCTTCATCTTCTGGATCATTGCAATTTGCTCGGCACATTTTATGTGTTCATATCAGGTGCCTATGTATATTGAAGGAAGCACTTGTAGAACGTCAGAGCTGAGTATTTGAGGTTGCTCTTGCAACAGAAGCTTCCTCTGCTCTCATGCAAGCTTTTGCACCCGGAAAGGCTTCTCGCAGTAAGTTCCCAATCTCTCTGGAATCTCTTGATTTTAATGCAAATGGACCTAATGAAATGTTGAACTATTCGAATAAAACAGCTTTTGCAAGAGCTGCAAGAATAACAACTGTTTCTGCACTTGTGATTGGGGCAATTCTTCAAAGAGTTGCTAGCCTTGACAGACTGGTCGCCCTTTTTAGGATAAAAGAAGGGCTAGATCTAATGCAGTATGCGAGGAGTTTTAAGACAAACGTGAACGGGAATGCACGCTCCGTGGGAGTGTCAAAGATTGATCACTTGATTGAAGTTTCAGTGATCTGGTCCAGGGTTCCTGTAGGGAATTGCAGAACAGTGTGTGATGGACTTATCGTGGAACTCTTGGGCGAAGCATCAGTCGTAGCTCTCTGGAGAATGCAGCGAATGCTATCTCCGAACTTGGTCTTTGCGCCAGCCTATTCCCTATTCGCATTCGCGATATGGAAGCCTATTGTTGATGCTAGTGTCGGAGTACGCGAAGATTCACTTCAGCTGTCTCAATCATTGGCTGTATCTATAGGTGATGCCGTAAGGCACTTGCCGTTTCGCGAGATATGTTTCCGGAACTCAAATGACCTATATGCCCTCATAGCAGCAGATACCCTTGATTCAGAATTTGCATCAATGTTACAATCCATTGGTACGGACAGCAACTCTAAAGCTGCTGCCTTGGTCCCACTCCGTTCTCGCCTTTTTCTTGATGCTCTCACAGATTGCACAATGCCAGAATCCGTTAAATTGGACGGTCGGAATTGTGTATCTAATCAAGGTGAGCTGAAAAAACAATGTGGAGAGAATGTGAAGAAGCTTATGGGTATGCTTGTGCATGTTTTGGATACTCTCCAACCTGCCAAGTTTCATTGGCAATGGATAGAGCTTCGCCTCTATCTAAAGGAACAGGCTGTTAACGAGAAGATTATGGAGAACGAGATCTCCTTGACCGACGCAATAAGATCTCTTTCACCTCATCTGGATAAAACTACTGCTTCCGAGAATGAAAGCAACTTTGTCCAAATTATCCTCACGAGGTTACTTGTCCGGCCCAATGCTGCTCCGTTATACTCTGAAGCCGTGCATCTACTCGGGAAGTCACTCGAGGATTCAATGTTATCGCAAGCAAAATGGTTGCTGAGAGGTACGGAAGTATTGTACGCTAAAAAATCAATTTGGCAGAAAATTATGAATATCGCTGCTGATATCAAAGAAGTATCCGTTAAGCCTCGATACTTGCATACTGATTCTAATACAGTTAATGGAGAGAGATTGAAATTGGAAGCTGGCATTGAAGAAGTCGTTGATGAAGGGAATGATTTTAACCACTGTGGAAAAGGGCACAGGCTTTCGGTTGTGAGCCAGCAGCATCTGACGGAGAGGGCTCTGATTGAATTGATCCTCCCGTGCATGGATCAAGGCTCGGATGAATTGCGTAGTAGTTTTGCAAGTGAAATGATCAAGCAGATGAACAACATTGAGCAGCTAATAAATGCAGTTACTCGTGGAGGTTGCAAATCGGGAGCAACGCCCTCTCCTGCAATCGGAAGTCCTGCAAATAAAAGTGGCTGGCGGCCGCAAGAGTGGAAAGAACAGTAGTCCTGCTACAACCAGACAATCTACTGGATCAGCTGATACGGTTCCGCCTTCTCCTGCTGCACTGCACGCCTCCATGACATTGTGGTAATTTTACTTTTTTGATTGTGTTATGCATTTCTCTTGTCCTTCTGGTTGTTTATTTGTTAATTTCCTTTTGAGGAAGGCCTTGTTAATTATTGTCTCAACTAGGGGCGGGCGGATCCAGAATTTATGATTCATGGGCTGGAATTTAGTTTTTATAATTCGAGGGTTGCGAAAGAGAAATTTTAAACGTGTAAAATATTAATTTCTCAAAAAAGTAAAAATTTACTTCAGAATTTGGGAGGTGCGAGTTCCTTGCCCTCAACCTAACTATTTCAAATGTGTGTTTTTTTTCTTTGAACTTGTGAATCACTGACCCCCCTACTTTGTCTTGTTTTCACATTGATGTCGTGATGTGGATTTCGGTTCTTGTTTTCCGTTCTCAAATGCAAGCTTTTACACTCTGGCTTCCGTGTTTTTACGCCTCCTCGGTAGCAGGGTGGTGCATGAAGATTTCTGCTACTATGTAAATAGGGATGCAGATTCTCTTATGAAGACTTATATTTCTGCCTCGTTTTTGTGCAGTGAGTCTTTTTGATTCTTTGTTGCTCATTCTGCATGTGCTTCTGAGAATTAAGCCCGACTCCAAAACCACCGAGTGCAGCAAGGACTACGCTGCTTTTGATCGCGAGCAGCTGAAAGCCTGCAGGTTCGACATCTTTCAACCTCCGTATTTGTTCAAATTTCCGTAGTTTTTATCCTTCTATAGTTCCATTTGTTACTCCCCTTACTGTAGCTTCAGTTAAGGGCAGATCCAAGATTATGAATTAGGGGGCAGACCTACAGGTTGGGGGGGGGCATAATAATTTAAATACACATAAAATCTACGAGTCTGCACGATTGGATTTGCCCATGACTTATACTTCATGTTATGCAGAATGACTTGGAGCGCATGGAACTACCTGATTAAGTCTGGTGGCGTATCCAAAGCGCGTAGCCGATTCTTACTCCACCCGTACGCTCTTTTTGCTTGCAAAATATATTTTAAATAATATTAATCTGGCCTTCACATTTTTGGTTGATCTTAGTCCGTGTGCCCCTCTTTTTAACGACACTCGATTTGTGTGCTCTCAAGCGCAGAAACTCGGCCAACTTCTCACCTGCTCCTCCTCACTTTGCCTCTTTCTATTTGTCTTCTTTTTCTTTGCCAACATTCAACGCAGCCCTAAATTCAACAAGGTTTGTTTCTTCTTCCTCTTCTCCTTTCTCATCCTCGCATGGATTTAATATTCTTTGTTCCCCTCCTCCAAACTATGTTGCTTGCATATTTGCAGGGAGAAGGGGATGCAACTTTCAATTGCTCATGAAAGGTTGTATGCTACTTTGCTTTGAAATATTCTCTGTAAAGATGCATATAACTTCTATTTTTGAGTTTTTCAGCAATTATACTTCAAGGGTTTCCTCTGTTATTCCATAAGTCACGAGACCTCAATCATGCTTGTTTCTGGAGTAATTTTTAAGATTCACACATGCATATAACCTAGGTTTCTCTCTCTTGGCCCTGTTTTTGGCAAGCTGCAAGAAATTTACATATCTTTTAGGAGTTTGAAAAGGGATAATTTATGTAACTACACAACTTAGATGTGTAATATCCATTGTCTGGTAATTTGTAAATTTTTTGTAATTCTTGTTCAGCAAAAGACATGTAACAGAAATTGAATGCCCATGATGACTCATTGCAACTGTTGGTAAGTAGTTTTTAGCAGGCCTTCATGTGACTCTCTTATGCAGGAGCATGTTGCTAAGTTTAAGCTTGTTGAATTGTAATTAACCAGATTAAAGGACAACTAGACATCAAAACTGGCCTGGAGATGAGCTTCAAGTCTCTTTCTGATCAATTTAAACAGAATAGGACCCAAGAGAATTCAGGGTTTATAATGTCATCTCTGTCAGCTCTATCTGAGAAAATTGACAGTCAAATGGTGAAATTACAAAATGATCTGCATATGGATTTCTGCAAAGAAATACAGGCATGTGTACATAAAACACTTATATATAGAGTCAATTGCTTCTACAACTGAATTATTTGATCATATGTTTTATATGCTAGTAGGCAATTTCTTGCAGCATGAAGATGTCCGATAAAAAACAAGTAGTTTCTTCCACAAACGGGTTGAAGGCGCTCCACTCTGTAAGCCCTTCGAATATACGTTAAAGTGCTATAAGAGAACTTCTACATATTTACTATACTTGTAGGCTATCAGCTGCCACCCTTCTCCTCAGGAAGTTCAGTTTCCACACAAGTAAGTACTACAGGCTTCTTTTGATTGGAATTATTATATCTTAATCTTGCATACAGCCTCTTCAATAATAGATGCTGCCATATTCTTTCTGAAAATTGGGACTGTCTTCTGAAAAAGTTGTTTTGAGTAGTGATTGTTGTTCAAAATCTTCTAGACTGAATTATGGTTACGAGAAACTCTGATGAATATTTGTTTCAGGAGTTGAAACCCAACTGCATATAGGGCCTAGAGTACATTTCAGCCTGGAATCCTGCCTTAGTTTGTCTCTGCATGACTACATTATATACATAACCTGTTTATTAGCCTCTTCGATTTTTTTCATCTAAATTCTTAGCGTGCTTCAATATTTCTTACAGGCTATAAGTTTTCGTTGATTTCAGGGAAACAAAGCATTTGAAAACACGGCAAACAACACTACTACCAAAGGTCCAAGAGGGTGGCTGGACATCAGTAAAGCAAGAAACGGTAGCACCTAAAGTTCGAAACTGTAATAAGAGAAGCGGCCAGAAAAAATCGCCACCACATCAGTCGGTAGCTTTTAGTGCCTTATCACTTATGCTTCTTTTTCTATCCATCTTTTCGGATTTCTCTCTATAGTTGAGATACATTTAAACTTTATTGGCATAAGTTAACACTTGATAGTGACTAAATAAATTAATATTGTTATGGCACAGGAACGCCAAGTTGTTATTGAATCAGATGATGACATTGATGCTGGCTTTTCCTGCTTGATTGAGGAAAAGGGAACAGGTAATATCTCAGTGAATCTTCCCACTCTAATTCAAGATTTTCATTTCCTCAGCACAAATAAAAGATTTATCAAAAGTTTCAAGAGAGAGTGAGTTGTCTATTACCAGAATGAGGACTTTATGACACTCCGTACTTTCAGAATTGCAGCCAGAAATCCACAAATATCATTGATCCAACTTGTTTTAGGGGATTATCAGTCACAATCTATTACTTATTATGTTGTAAAATATATACTAATTGTGGATAAACTAACTCAATTTTTCCCTTCTTTCAGGAAGAGATAAATATTCAGTAGAGGAAGCGAATGAAGAAACCGCACGCATCCTAAGGAAAGCCAGGAGGAGAAAGAGAAAATATTGTAATACCATCATCATAAATTGAAGGTATTCTGTTGATATTAGATTAGTTCATTTTAGCTTTGCAAAATAAAAACGAAAGTTGATTTCTTCCTCTCCCTTCTCTTTCCAATGAGTTCACCATTACCAAAATTTGCATCTTACTTTTCGTGCTTTGTGTCTCATTGGACCAGGAAGAGGAGGTGGAAGTGGCAGACAAGGCGGACGAGGAAGTGCTGGCGCCGGTTGAGGTAAAAAGTTTCTCTTCAACAGTATTCTCAAAGATGATATTTTGTTCCATACCTTGTAAATTGTAAGCTAGTAGCTGGAAGAATGTGTACAAAGAAAAAGATAACCAAAAATATGATAATGTTGATATTTTTAAATTTGATATCATGATCATTAATTAAGGGTAATCCTGTTCAGAAGTTCCTAAATTGATGATTTGATTGACGAGCAACTTTGTGTGTAGTTATTAATATTTGGCCCATTAACCAGTGCGATGTATGACATTTTTTCCCGCTTTAAATAGTAAGGTGTTGTATAATTAAAAACTGAGATGTTACGTTTTGCATATAATAGTAAGATTCGTTTATTCTCTGATAGAATGAGGCAAATATCCTAGGCTATAGCATGAAATTTCGAATTGAAACATAGTAAACACAAGAAAAGAAATACCAGATACAAAATTGTAATGGAAAATAACATGTGGGGTGCAGCAACGATTAAATTTAAGCACATAATTTTAATGAAACGAACATCAAAGTAATAAAGAATGGCATCTCTAAGATTTAAAGAAGCAATAAAATAACATTCCTCCCCAACTGTATGAAGAGGTCGAGGGTTTCACCGCCTCAAAAACACTGCAGTCCGACGCAAAATCGGTTCAAGCCACAGCGCCAGCTTCTTCTTGGTTAGACCTCCCATTCCACTCCAGCTCGGATTTTTTTGAATTGATGCTTCTAGTTTTTTTGGATACTGAAAACTTAGCAAATGTTCAGGATTCTAGTTATAATCATCACAAAATGATAAGTATTACTACCATCCAGTGCACATATAAGTAATTCTCAAGCATTGATAGGCCATTTGCAATCCAGTGCACAATTAATTTGTATTCAATTTCGCCTTTGAATTTCTGCTGGCGATGGAGTTGATGGACGTCCTTCTTACACTTTGGGGACTCTATTTGTTTCACTTTCTTGGCAGTCGGGATAAGGTGGCTGATGAATACGTCCGAAAATCATTCCCTTGGGTTAACGTTGTAAAATTTTCGAGATCTAAAAGCTTGGTCAAACGGAACATGCTCTTTGTCATGGGATTGGCATCATTTATCATTACAATGTTTGAGCTGCTATTTGCAACTGGAGTTCTTAATCCTTGTAAGAGTTTCAAGGATCCACCACCTAAACAATGCCCACTGACGTCCACTACATCAGAGGCATACCGTGCAATATTAGAAGGAGTAACTGCAACGGTTATACATCTTTCCCTGCCCATCATAGAACCAGAATGGGAAGGTATTATAGCACCGCTTATACGTCGTTGGCTGCCTAACCTAGCTCAAACCGTAAACCAGCAGATGCCGCAGCATATCCCCAACCAAGCACAAAATGTAAACCAGCAGATGCAGATCCAAGCACAGTTCAAACATCTATGCGACCAGGTGAAGGACATAAGAAACCAGCTTAACATCTCAAATTTCAAACAAATTCTGAGTGAAAGCATGAAGCCGACACATAGACAACTGGAGGAGATCCAGAAATTGCTTAGGGAACAGCTCTTTAGAAATTCCCAGCAGATGGCACTGCTAAGAGAAGACACGGTCAAGATCGCAGAACAGGAAAGGCTGGCACGTCAAATGCGAGGAGAGCTGGAGTGGCAATCAAAAGAATATACAAAGCAAAATAAAAACTTAAAAAAGAAGAGGAGTCCCTAAAATCGAAGATCGAAGGTTTGAGGCAGGAGACATTCAAAAGGCATATGAAGCAATACAATGAGATGGTGAAGCACTATAATTATGAGCAATTGAAGTTCATTCATGAAAAACTACAGAGTGATCAAGACGTCCAGAGGGAGGAGATAGAGACCGCGAATATGATGATAGAAGATGCTGGTATAACATGATGAAGCAAAGGAAACGAACATCCAGGCCTTAGGTATGCAAGATGCTCTTAGATGTTTTGCTAGCTACTTTAAAAACTTGGATATTTTGATGCTATTATGACTGTATGCTCTTAATGTTTTGATCTTAATGGTACTTGACTTGGTTTTGATCTTAATGGTATTATGACTTGCACTTACTATGAGTTTTTGAAATAAGTCAAATTTACAATCAATCAGTCAAATTTACAATCTTAATTCATTAGCATAGATTAAATCAAAAATTCCTGGGGAGTATTTTTGATGGAACTGGGAAGATAAGATAGCTATGAGTTTTTGCAGTAACTCAAATTTACAATCAATTAGTCAAATCTACAATCTTAATTCATTAGCATAGATTAAATCACAAATTTCTGGGGGAGTATTTTTTATGGAACTGGGAAGATAAGATAGCTATGAGTGTTTGAAATAAGTCAAGTTTACAATCAATCAGTCAAATTTACAATCTTAATTCATTAGCATAGATTAAATCACAAATTCCTGGGGAGTATTTTTGATGGAACTGGGAAGATAAGATAGCTATGAGTTTTTGAAATAACTCAAATTTACAATCAATTAGTCAAATCTACAATCTTAATTCATTAGCATAGATTAAATCACAAATTCCTGGGGGAGTATTTTTGATGGAACTGGGAAGATAAGATAGCTATGAGTCAAGTTTACAATCAATTAGTCAAATTTACAATCTTAATTCATTAGCATAGATTAAATCACAAATTTACAATCTTAATTCAATAGCTATGATTCCCTCACTCACATTCTCCATTCTCTAGGATTGATTTGGAATTTGGTTTTTAGAAACAACAGATCCTTAAAAATATGGTTTTCGAATGTTGCAACAATTTAAGGTTGAAAAGTTCGTACCTTTTTAACATAGAACACGAGAACGGCCGGAGCGGTTCCAATCTTAATTATATCCTCTTATTCAGAAACATCTCAGCGAGCCTTTCAATTTTGGGCATTCTATGTGAGGAGCAATTTCTTCTTCTTCGAAGATGTAAGAATTTCAGATTCGAATTTGGGGATATTGTGAGGAGATTTTTTTAGAATTTCAACGGCGGAAGGGAAGAGAGATAATTAGATCTGGAAAAGCTCTCGAATTTGGGGATATGGTGAGGAGGAATTTCTTAAAATTTCAACGGCTGAAGGGAGGATAGATAATTAGATGTGTAAAAGGAGGAGATGAGGGTTGGGAAGAAGATGAAAGGCACGAGGTGTATAAAGGTTGGATATTGAAAAATGGAATTGAAAGGAGAGGGAGAGGGAGAGGGAGAGGGAGTGCGTGGGCAATTAAAGGAGCGGTTGGAGTTCCCACTTCCCAACAAATTTACGTCATCCACCTTCTCTGATGAAGCGGTTTATTTTTTCCCAAATTGGTTGATTGGGGATGTATTCTCAGCCGTGTTTGCAAACTCTTAAATTATTCAATTTATAACTTAATTTAAAAGAAAAAATTATTTTTTTATGTTTTCAACAGTTTAAATTCATAAAAATTTTCTACATTTAAGTCAAATAAGTTGAAGTTGGTTAAGTTGATTTTTACCAACTTCTCCAACTTAATGTCATATTTGTAATTTTGGATAAGTTATGATTTAACATTTTACTTATAAATAACAAAATAAGCTACTACAGTATAAATTTTACAAACATTATTTTTTCAATTTTTTCTTCTTTTAAGCCGTTTTTGCAAACACACCCCAAATTCTCTAATAAGTCACTTTTACCAACTTCTCCTTAATTTAAGCACTTAAAAAAAATTTAAGCTATTGCAAACACTCCCTCAGTAAATTAACAAACTCCCGTTAATGAATCCTTCAACTTTATTTTATCTTTTTTACTTATTTTCTTTTGAGTTTATTTAATCATAATTAAAGTTGGTGTCTCTAATTAAGCAAAAATAAAATAATAAGTAATTTACACCAGGATTTGGAAATTTTTTATTTACTATATCTAATATCAAATTTCATTTTAAATCATCAAAGTTTTTACGAATTTCTTGCGGATATTAATTAATTTTTATTTTCCCCCAAAGCCATATATTTATTAGTTTTTCACATAAATTTATTCTAAGTACCAGTAATATTAAAAAAATTAAAAGTTTAAAAAATAAAGGTGCAAGTGCAGTTTGTTGCACTTAATTTGAGAATACATTTGCACCATTTCTTTTATGAGTTTGTTACACTTAGTTTGTGCTCTCTAACTTAAACTTTAAGTGCGATTTTATACTTTATCCGTTAAATTTAAAGTAATAAATTAATAGTTGTTATAAATTGATAGTTACGTAGTAAATTTTTATCATATTCAAATTACACTTTATGATAGTAAAAAATAGTGTGCAATAATATATAACATACTAACGTACCATAATTTAATAATATCTCATTTGCTACAGTAAAAAGTGTAATACTACCTCCGTCCCATAGAAAGTGTCTCCTTTCTATGGGACACCTAATTTTAGGTGAGTTATTTTAGTTGGTAAAGATGTGGGGTCCATACAATTAATAAATTATTTAGAATTGGTTTGTTAGGTAGAGAGGTGGGACCCATGTAATTAATTAATTATTTTGAATTGATTTGAGTTGGTAAAGGTGTAGGACCCACTTCCTTTTTAGGAAATGAGACATTTTCTATGGGACACTCCGAAAATGAAATTGAGACACTTTTTATGGGACGGAGGGAGTAATACCATAAGTTAATAATATTCAATTTGTGATAGATCTACAGTTTATACTAGTGTAAAGATACACAATATATGTTTCTTTAGAAAAGTATCTATATTTTGTAAAATGTGCTATTTCTTACATGTAATAAAAAAGGGCAGTCTCCTAAATTCACAAGATGTGGTTGATAAGCTTGTGTACTACTTCCTCCGTCCTGTTATTTGTGGCTCAATTGGTTTCGGCACGGGAATTAAGAGAATAAATGATAAAGTATGAGAGAGAGTGTAGATGATAAAGTATGAGAGAGAAGATGAGTAAGATAATGAGAGAGTATGAGAAAAGATGATAAAGTAGGAGAGAGAATATAATAAAGTAGGAGAGAGAAGATGATAGAGTAGGAGTAAATTTTTACCAAATTAGGAAAGTCGACACAAATAATGAGACACCCATTTCGGGAAAGTGAGCCACAAATAGCGGGACGGAGGGAGTATTTTCGAGAATCTTGCGTCGCGTTAGGCTATCCCCACAAGTACAAAATCACGTGCGGACTTGTTGGAAAATCTATTTTGTAACAGAACTCACGTACGAACATGCAAATATTTGAAATAAACAAAATTTATAGTAAGAAAGATGGGAAAAATATACGCGCTCACAATTAACTTGTCCTATTTTTTTAGATACGGTTATTTATAAAAGTGGGTGTAGTTTAGTAAAGGTGTGGAACACATACAATTAATTAATTATTTAAAATTGAAGGTAGAGATGTGAGATTCATTTAATAAATTAATATTTTTAAATTAATTTGAGTTGGTAAAGGTGTGAGACCTAATTCCTTATTTAAAAACATGATAAATTCGGTGTGACAGCCCAAAAAAAAATACAAGACAAGTGTAGTGGGACGGAGGGAGTACAATATTTAGAGAACTCATCGTCGATAGCCGAGACTCTTTTTCAATGTTGATACTTTTATATATTAAAAATATTAGATTATATATTATAAATATTAGATATATTATTTTATGAATTGCTAGTCAAACTTCTTAGATATTGTTTGTAAGAGTTTTATAAGTAGCTTTTAGTAGCTTATACTTAAAGTTGTTTAAAGTTGTTACGCGAAAATTGTTAATGTTTGCAATATTAGAAAAAACAGCTTAAATTTAGAAAAAAATAGTTCTGCAAACATTCTTATAAGCTGCTTTTCAGTTTTTTTTGCTTCTGCTTTTAAAAAGCACCCACAGACCAACTTATTGGTTTCAACTTATCCTGGCTTATTTTAAGCTCTAAAAAAGCATAAGCTTCCATTCGAAACATTAAAAAAAGTGATTATGCAGTGAAAAAACCCAAAAGCAGCTTACTTAAGTTGTTCCAAACACTACCTTAATCACTGTATAACTAAACATCTGCTTCCTCCTACTTGCTTCCGCGTAAATCGCCAAAACACCCTTACTTTTCCGAATATTCACAACTCAACCATTTATACAAATTGGCAGTACTGTAAATTTTATTAACCCTTGCCCTCTTCTAAAGCTGCACCCCCTTTACCCACATGCGGTATAATTTCACGCACAATTGCTTTTCTTCAAACCCCAGCTATCGCACTGCCGGTTACTTTGATGCTTGTGAGGGGGGGAGGCGAATTTATTTGAGTGCCTTTTTTCTTATCGTTTTTAGAGTATAAAATGCATATGAGGAAAAAAAAAAGGGAAAAAAGAGGAGCTTGATCCAACTGGAAGGTTCACCAACAAGGAAAAAAAGGGAAAATTGTTTAATCCAATTCAAATGGTGCTCTTGTGGTAAGTCTCTATTTCTTATTCAATAAGCACTTGGCTAATTGTTTGAACCAATTCTACTTGGAAGGGAAATTTTAAAATCAAGTTTACATTATTGTTGTCTAGAGAAATTAAATATTATAGTTAGTTTTCTTTGGATAGTTTAGTTGTCTCCTTTTGTCCCTATATCATCCCCAATTCCTCATATTAGTTGTTTCCTACTTGTTTTATTAAACACATAAATTACTTGGATTTTGGTATGTTATACATTCACAATTGATATACCATAGTTGAATTAAATAGGTGAATGCTGAGGAATTTGGAAAGAAGAAGACAACAGAAACTCCACCAAAGGCATGTTGTCCGTGAGTAGTTTCCTGAAGGGTTTATAAAGTTGAAGATTCATCCCAATATTAGTAGCTATCTCTTCTCTAGATTTTAGTTTGATCTGAATTATAGTAGTAAATCTCATTTTGACGTGTATCTCCAAATCCCATTATGAAGCTTCTTTGATCAAGATGTAGTTTTATAATGTCTAAATTCACAGCAAACACAATGTACAGTGAAAATTTTATAAACACTAAAAAACAGAGGGGAAAGCTTATTAAGTTGTCTTACTGCATAATTTTTTATTATAGTAAAAAAAACATGTCATACAATAAAATATTGTTACAACAAAACAATGTGAGTGCAGGAGATCCATTCATCATCAACTACTTGCTGAAATTGCAAAAAAAAAAAAAAAAAACAGCATTCAGAATTTAAAAGAGTATGTGAAATAATATTAAAATAATTACTTAAAACTTACCAAAGGGGTATGGATTAGTTGCTAGATTCATATTCCCGACAATATCATAAGCCATACAATCATTTGTAGAGAATGGAATAGGATACTGATACAACCAAGGTTGCTGACTGGCAACCGATTGAGAGGCCGATGGACCATGTTGAAATTGCTGGAGTTGTTGAACATTAGTTGCTCTTTGTGATTGTTGAAGATTAGTCACATTTTGGAATGGCATGTGATTTGCAACTGTTTGTGACTTCTGCCTTTTGTTCTTCGAGGCTTCTAAAGATAGTTATATATTTCGTATCAGAAGTGAATACAAACTAATAAATAATAATCTAACAAATAATAGAATAAGGTTAAGAAATCAAAATGATTCACTTACTTGTGGCAACAATCTTTTTATTTCCTTTTTTGCTTTTAACTTCCCAATGTCGCTTGCTGACATTTGTGACTCCTCTTGACTTAGTAAAGAGAGAATCACGCACAAGAGCATCATCATTCATGATTTTCTCTTTATCGGGCTCACAAGAATTAGGGGCACTCATATTCTCAAGCGGGGATCTAATTTCTGTTTTAGCCTTTTCAATTTGATTCATCAAGATATTTCTCACAAAGAGTACCACTTGGGCCTTGTGAGAGTCCTTAGAATCTTGATATTGGTCTCCTTGTTGCTGAATGTTTTTTCCAGCCCATTGATGATGTTGATATGATTCGTGAATCTAACGTTGAAATCATCAATCGACTTTCCGGGAATCATGGCAAATGCTTCAAGCTTTTGCAACTCCAACTCCAGTTTGTTTTCTTTAATCGTGGAGTTCCTTAGCTAAGCATCGCGAGAGTATCCCGAGCTCTTTTGCAGTTTTGCGATCGTGCACCCTCCCGATGTAAGAGTCACCGAGCGTAGTTAGTATCGCTTTGCGTGCGACTCGGTCGAGGTTGTGCAGATTTCTCTCCCCGGTGTAAAGAGGCTCTTGTCCTTGGGAACCTGTCTAGTCGGTTTCGCTCCTATTGCTACCACGGTTGCAAGTTCGACGCTATCGATCATTGAAACAATAGGTCCTTTCTCCAAGATGTCGATCATGCGGCGACATTAAGTGCGTCTCCATCCTTACACGCCATACCGTATAGTTTCTGCTGAAAACATGGGTACTGTCCTTATACCTAAAATATCAGACATTTTGAAGAATATGATACAAGATGCTATGAAGAGATGCAAATGTTGAGAAAACGGTTTTCGGGATCTGTTAGAGTAGACCACTATACAAAAAAGATGATCAGAAGAACACCCCTCTGATACCAATTGTGTCACAGCCCGATTTTCGAAAAAGGGCATATGACCAAGTGTAGTACGATACGAGTAGATAAATCAAGAATTCATGATTTAAAAAAAATTCATACTACAAAATAGTAAGAGAAATTCTAAATTTTAATATTTCAATTTCGAGGATAATTCAATTCCTTGAGTTGGGCAAAAACCATTAAGCACTGCAGAATTTAATTTATGTCCGTCAGTAGCAGCCGCTCAACCTGAAAATGTTTTTGAAAATATTTTGGGCTGAGTACTACTATACTCAGTGGGCGAACATTTAATAAAATATTTCATAAAATCTGCAGTTATCCAGAGCATAAAAGTATTGACTTATGAGGTTTTAAAATGAAAAAGAACTCATAAGTATACGAAAGCATTTTTCCTTTCTTTTGCAAGCACGTGCAGCGTTCTTTTAGTTACTCTTGCGATCCCGGAACACATCCTCGTCGGATCCAATTTTATCTAGGATCTCGAGCAGTTACTCAGAGTACCCTTTTCAACTTTGGATATCGTGTCTTTCCCCAGATAATCCCTTATAAAAGTTAGTGTACAGTGGAGATCAACTCACTGCACAACTAACGGGGGTGTACACAATTCCAGTCTGACGTGTTAGGTCAGAACAAGAATCTCGATCGACCATACAAGAGCATTAAACTTAATCGAACGCGCATAAAACATTTACATGGATAACAACATTTATATAATTTAAGAGCTTATTAACTCAAAGATAAGTTTAGAGGAAAGTATAACCCACCTCGTGACGCATTATTATTATCCGCAGCTTTTTCCGAGGTTACCGTCCTTCCTCAGAGGGTCCTACAATAGAGACCTAATTTCTGTTAGGGTTAAATCCCAAAGTCCTAGAATTTCATTGAATTCTAGACCACAAAGTTCGTCTCTAGCAATTTGGATTTTTGGTTACGAAGGGCGGATTTTGTTTCGCTATTTTCTCGAAATAATAAAATTCCTCTTCAATAATCTTGGCCGGATATATCCCGTTCACATATTCATAGCATCCTCTCTTCATTCGGTAAATTTTTTGTAGCTTGGTATTTTCCAATTAAGGGGTATGTGAAAATAAAATATATTTGGAAATGATTTTCGCAGCAACTTCCGGCTTTATTTACGGACGATCCGACCGTCAAATTTTGGTTTCGAACACATTGTTAAATCCTACTCAGGAAGAGGTACAACCCGTAGAATTTATTCCCCGATCGGGTACCATTTAAATATGGAAAATAGTGTCCGAACTTGCATTGGCAGATTCGCGGCAGTTCTGCCAATGGTGCTTCAGGGACTTGTATCTTTCGCGTTTGAACTCCATTTCGCGAACCGAGGGTGTCGTTAGAAAGCCAACGAACGTAGCTTTCAAACGATATGGTTTTTGATCGTTCAAAGTTGGTGAGGACGAGCAGACTTCGCGCCGAAGTCCACTTGTTCAGCGTAGAGGTGCTGTTTCGGCGGCTTTACTTTGACAGCTCGTATCTCCTCGATCCGGGCTCTGAAAAATACGCGAGATGTGTTTTCCGAAAGCTCAAAGAAAGTTATTTTCGATAGCTTAGGTTTATTTAGGTTTAAGTTTCTAGAGATTAGCGGATTTTGATATCAATACTGCTTCTCCGTTTCGAGCGCAGTTTGAATATCCCAACTTTCGAGCTTCATATCTTTTCAGTCCGGGCTCCGTTTAATGAACGGGAAGTGGTGTTGGAAAGCTGACGAGAAGAGCTTTCTAATGATATAAGGCTCGCTGAATTTCGAGAAGTAACGAAGCTCCTAGGCGATTTTAAAGTTAGGGGTTCAGCACATTCCGGGAAGGATGGGCGTTTCAGCGATGCATTTTCGACGATCTGTAACTTCTCGATACGATCTCCAAACGGCGAACGAAAAGGTTCTGGAGATTCCTTGAATGGCAAGGTTTGATACGGTATGGGGCTTGCGGTTGCCAGATTCGAGGGCTGTTCACAAACGATCTCTCAAAACGGGTGGAGCTACACCCTTATTCAACACTTAGAATTTTTCTGGTTGAGGCTTTTAAACAAACAATTTCTGGGCTATATTCGAGCAAGCGTATCTCAGCGGTCGGGACTCCGTTTCACGATCGAAAATATGTTTTGGAATCCTTGTTGATTAAGGTTTGTGTTGGTGTAAGTTTTCTGGAGTTATTAGTTCGATCGGGTCATAAAAATCGGGTCGGAAACTTGCTGTTCTTCGCTTCTCGCCAGCTCGGCAGTTTTGAGCGGGTGTTTTTGACGGGTCATAACTTTTTGGTCCGAGCTCCAAATATCGAGAGACAAGTGGCGTTGGAAAGCGGTAGATGTGGGTTTCCAACGATATGGGTTTCAAAGGGGTTTCGGCAATACACAGCGTGTTGGAGACGCTCGAACAAGGCTGCTCCGCAGTCTGAAAATGTTAGGCAGTTCGGCAGTCCAAGTTCGACGTTGAATAACTTCGTGGTTCGGACTCCGTTTCGCGAACCGACAGGTGCGTTAGGAAGCCCGTAATCATGGCTCTTCGGCGGTATGGACGTACGGGCATAGGAGCCAGTCCACAAGGTATGGGGAGGTCGGGAATATCGCTGCCCTGCAGCGCGTAAGGCAGGGCAGCTTCAGCTAGTCCTTATAGTCGCAGCATATCTTTCCGGTTCGGGATCCGATTTGCGTCCGGTTTGTGGCGTTGAAAATTCAGTAGCAAGGGCTTCCCAAGAGTATCTGACTTGCTAAGTTTTTCGCTAGGGAGGTGGTCTAGATAACGAGCTAAAGTCGTCACGTTACAAGGTGTAAGTGCAGATTTCAAAAAGGAAGCAAGACATTCACTTAGACATTTTATCGAACACTTACTGGGCTATCTTTCTATAGTTTTACATGGTTTAATAAGGGCAGTTAAGACTCCAACCCTCCAATATGATAGAAGCAACGTAGATAAACGTAGTTGTACTTATAAATGTGGGAAAAACGTGGAAGAAATGTATACAAGAAGATCGATACAAAGCAAGCCGATCACAAAATCACCATAATTTATGCAGCAGGTCATCTTCTTTATCTATACATGTCCTAGATCAATAACAAAGTAAAGATATTCATGCACTCTAAACACTCGTCCATTCATCAACTCCAACAGGATCATTACGTTAGCAACATAAAACGTTCTTCAAAGGCTTGAAAGGGAAACAAATATACCAACAAATAGGAGAAGAACGTTACCCTCCTAATCTCTTCCGGGCACGACGTGATTTGGGATCTTCTAGTCGACTAAGAGCGAGTTCGACCAGAGTTTTGGAGGGGCAGAGAGCTCTCGTCTCGTGCGCCAACAACGAAGGTGAACGTGGATGGTGGATGTGCAACTCTACCTCTTTCTTTCCCTCTCTTCCTCTTCTCTCTTTTGTTTCAGCAGCAGAGGAATGAAATTGTGGTGAGGAGAGTAAATTATAGGGGAGGTAAGCACGCTCGTTTCTTCATCTTGACACTCCAAATCGTCAACTCCTCTTCACTTCTCTTCTACGTGAGAGTGAGTAGGTAGTTTAATAATTTAGCTTCATATAAATATACTCCAAATCCTCTTCACTCCAAAAAAAAAAAAAAAAAAAAAAAAAAAAAAAAAAAAGGTATAGGTAGTTTCATAAAAAAAAAAATAGATTCTTAGACTACAATAAAAATAATTATTATTATATATAAGCATGTGAATGTGTGTATACTTGTATTAGCGCTATAGGACTTCGTATTTATCGTATGATCTCGAGGGATAACTACGTCGAAAAAAAAAAACTCCGAATTTGACCGGGAGCGGCGGAAATAAGATTGACGAAATATTACTATTAACACACACACACACAAAAACATACATACTTACATATGTGCATAAACGTATATGTATAAACATGTTTATTCTAAACATGTAGATAATATGATATAATATTTCTACACTTAAATTAGGCCCAAAGAGATTTAATTATTTCCTTTAAGAAGGAAAATTATTTGGCCTCTTATTACCATTATAAGGGAGATAGGTTAATAATTTAGCTTCATATAAATATTTTAATATAATATACAAATTAACAATTGTCGGCACGATAAACCTTGATATGAATTGGAGCATTACAAATTATTGGTCCGGAGACGAGCTTTAGGTGTAGGGGGGGGTAAATACATCTGAAAGAAAATTTCAACTCAAAACGCGAAAGTCAGTGCTACTGAATAATGCTACTGAACTAGTTAGTTAGTCAAATAAGCTTTCTAAATCGCGTGGGCAGAGAATCTTTCTATTGAGTCCCGTCTACTGAGTTTATGTCAGTGAACAATAGTTCAGTATCAGAAGTTTTGTATGCAGAAGTGTAGGCCCAAAAATATGTTCGTCTCAGTTGAAAACTCGTTTTATGCTGATTGATTTAAAGTCAGTTTTATGCAATATGAACAGTTAATCAATGCAACAGTAAATCAACATAATCAGTTTTAAAATGGTTCGGATAAGCCAGATCCTACGTCCACTGTCTTAAACAAAGCAGGAGTTCTTGATTAGCTTATACTGAGCAAGTCTCAGTCAATCTGTGCACTGGACAAATACTCTAGTTATAGTCTTAGTGACTTTACAGGGATCAAACACGAAGTTTGAGATTCTCCAACAATGAAGGAGTTCTTATTATAAGAATAGTTCAGAAAAATGAACTCCTTCAAGTTTTCTAAGCAAATGATATTACAATAAGCTCACTTAGATTAGAGAAGGGGAATTAATGAAACTCTAGAGTGAATAACTAAAAGGATCTCTCTGTATGTAAGTTCTTTGTTGGGTTCGACGTTAAGATCGCTAGAGCGTATGTGAGCTTGAATGCTTTGGTTCCTAGTGTCTTATGTGCATGAAGACTCTTCTCTATTTATAGTCTTCGATTCATGAATAGATCCGTTGGAGGGAGTCTAGACACATGTTGAATGAGACAAGAACAACGGCCATATCAATTTGAATGATATTGTAGTGATTCCCTCTTTTTCAGTCTATGGAGCAGCTTTATTGCAGAGCAGGTAGAGTACTAGCAGCTCCTCATTGGTCGAGGTTATAAGAGTAAGTGATGCTTGTTCAAACTTCAATGTTATGTTGAGTTGACTTCCTCTAAATCATCGGACCTTTTACTGAAGTATCTTCTACTGACATTCATCTGAGATGTTCAGTACGTGGCTCGAATTCATTTGCAGATTCAGTGGATTATAACAATACCAAACTGACTTCTTGATGCTGTGTAATGTCTCATTTATTTTTTCTTTTAATGGGGGACAAATATTTATTTTTCTTTTAGTGGGGGACAAACAGTTTTTTTTTTCTCCTTTGCTTATATAAACCAACGTCTCTTTCTCTTCTTTCTTCTTCAATCTTCTTCATCTTTCTCATATCATCTTCAAGCATCCAACCAAGGTTTTCATCTTACACTCTTCCATTCTAGGAGTCAAACTACAGGTACAATTGTGTTTTCATTAAATTGCATGTGTAGATAGAGATGCAAGCATCAAGAAATGTTTAAGTTTCTTTGTTATGCTATTTAGGTTCTGCCGTGAGTTCCAGGGCCGAATTCATGATCGTTTGTTAATTGAAAAAATTCAAGAAAAATTTTAGAGATGAATTTAAGATGTCTGTTACGTCTCTGCAAAGTTTCATGATTTTTGGCCAAGTATTTATATTTTTTATGAATTTCTACTTTTATGCTGCCGAAGAACAATGCTTTCTGGATAGAGTTTAGAAAAACATCTATATCTCACTCCACAAAAATGTTTTTGACTTGATTCTTTTTCCTAAATATTCTACACTCGTAGAGGTTCGTCAAAATATTTATTTTGTATTTTTAATGTATTCGTACGAAATCAGTTTAATGCAAATGTTCGGGTGTTCAGTTGGAGGATGCAGTTTTCGTATTTGGATTTTTGGGGATAGTATTCTGTATTTTCTGAAGTCTTCATTTATCCATATAACATGAAATTTTGATATGACATTTCTACGTATGTCCCCTAGATACGTGTTAAATATTAGAATTTTTAGAGTATGTTTTGTCCCTCAAACGTATAGATAAAGGACAGTAGGTCGAAACTGATCCTATTAGCACAATAGATATAGTTTTATTTGTATAAATTATTTAGGATCTGATTCGAGTTTTTGGGGCTTATTGGCACGACAGCTATGATAGTATTTAGGAAATTTTCGATCAGAAAATACTATATAGCTTATGGAATTATCATGCATTTTATTTGTATGAATAGTTATTTATAAATTCGTATTTGTATTGAATATATTTAGGTGTGGGCGATTAAGATATTAAATTATCTTATTATTGTTCTAGTCATTTGCAATGGAATCAATGTATGGAATCAAGGTGTGTGGACTCTAACTTATGCTGTTGATTTATGATTATCCTTATTGATGTGATTATAGACATGTATTATTTCATGTTCATTATGAGATGGTTCTTGGATTTACTAGTGGTCATCCTTCATTTTAATATTTCAATGTTCTTGGATTGGCTATCTAGTTATCCTTCATTTTTAACCTCTTGTGAGTGTTCTTGGATTTATTATTTAGTCATCCTTCATTTAAACATTTCGTATGTTCTTGGATTGACTTTATAATTATCCTTCATTTTAACCTCACGGTTGTGCACAACTTATCATTTTCCGCCTTTGTGGTGATGTCATAGGTTGCCTTTGTGGTAACGTCATGTGAATTATTACATTTGTCACGCGGTTATATCAGTTTGGATAATCATAGCATATCATCCCTCACTAATCATTTCAGGAAAATGAGCTCGGAGGCGTGTGGAAGATCGAATGACGCACTCGTACTTTGCTGAAATGATTACGAGTACTTTGCTCACTAATCACTGTATTTTTGGAAAACCTCATCTTATTTATATTTTCGCTGCTTAAGTTTATTTTGAAGCTACATTTGGATTTGAATAAATAAAATTTCTACACGTTTTTCTATATTATTATTTTGTGCTTCTTTTTAAAAGATAAAGTTGTTATTTAAAAAATGGGGGCGTTTCATGCCGAGTTCCTATGGCCGAGCGACGGATCTTCTATCGAACCTATCGCCCATCGAACTCTAGCTAGCCTAATGAGCTCTTATGTAATAACCCAAATTTTTTTATATATTACGAAATCAATATTTAAGCCTAAGGAGCAAGTCTAGTAGCGTAACATGTTATCATCGAACCTTATGCACGTAAAAGTAACACATAATGTATTAGAAATCGGTATTCATGTATAGTTTACGTGCGCGTTATTCAACTACACTAATATAAGTTATTAATAAATGACGTATTGAGAGATATTACTAGGCGATAATATAGTCACTGATTTCCTAATCGAAATTATATGTACATGTGACTATAGATTTAAAATTTGTTAAGTTGATAAGTTTCAATTAGAGTATGTTGTTAGAGCATGACTTCATTATATCAACGAGTAGAGGTAATTACACGATATAAATACACTCAACGTTGCACCACAATTATTTTGTTTTGGTGGGAGACAAAACAAATTATTTTCTTTTGCTTTTGAAAGTTTTTAGATTTCCCTTTTCCCTTAATTAGGGATATGGCCTCAATTTTTCTTGTATAAACAAGACAACCATTGAATGTCATCAAACGTATTCTTCTTCTTTCCTCCTCCTTCTTCTCCATTCTTCTTCTTCTTCCTCTTTCTGCTTCTCCTTCATCTTCTTCACCAGTCGAGCTGCTGCCATTCTGTGTGGTAGATCCCGAAATTCCTTCTTTTAGGCAGCACACCATCGACCAAGTAAGGTATACTACTCCTCTTAGTCTTCGGTTCCTTGTTTAAGATGATTTATATTGAAGATTTTATACTTTTAAGAGCCTAAATCTCAGATTTAAGAGGAAGAACGGTTAGGAAGAATTTCATGTATGGAATTCAGGGTTACATGTGTAGATTTGGATGTAAGATAACAAGAAATGTTTAAGTTGCATGAGCACAAGAATCTGTCATGCCATTCCTTCTTCTGCCGAGATTTTCCAAAGCCAATTCCTCGATCTTTTGTTACTTTAAAAATTCCAAAGAAATTACAGAGATAAATTTTAGGATGTCTTTAAGGTCTCTGTAAATTTTCGTGATTTTTGGACAAGTCCTTATATTTTTAGTGAATCTCCACTTTTATTCTGCCGAGAAACCATGCATCCGGGATAGAGCTTAGTAAAATATTTATATCTCACTCCAAAAACATGATATGGACTTGATTCTTTTTCCTAGATACTCTAAACACGTAGTTGTTTATGAAAATATTTATTCGGTATTTTTAACCATGCATGTAAAAACAGTTTATTACAAACATTACATGGTTAAACAAACACTTGCATTTTGTGGAACAGTTTTGAGTGAAAAATGATCTGTATATTCTGAATCCATCACTTTTCCACAAGGTTTGAAAATTTGATATGTCATCTCTATTCATGTGTCCTAGGCATTTGTGCAATATTAGAATTTTTAGAGTAGTGTTGGTTCAACAAATCGTAGCTAAAGTATAGCTGGACAGAAACGGACCTTGTTCGTACAGTGAGCACTGTTTTGGTGTTAACTTCTAGAATACTAATTATTTTGTTACGAAACCAATTCCAATATAAACCAGACTCATTAATGATGATATACATGGAATATTAGAATTTATGGAGTGAAACCGTGGTCTGTGGAATTTTTACAAAATAGGTTTTCTGCACGAGTTTAACGTATTAAAGCTACGACATTGTTTTAACCTAATGACTATTAGATATCGTTATATAAGTTATGAAGAGTAATGCTTGCTGCTAGATCAAGTCGTTAATACTTATAATATGGTTGTAGGAACTTTTGTGGAAGAGCTATAGCCCCGGTGTCGGGAATACGTATAACTCAAATCAGTGAAAATTCGAGGTGGGTAATATTTTCGTAAAAGTTATTTTGAGTTAATGAGCTCTGTAAATTACTGTTTATCCATGAAAGTTTTTGTGCATTTATATTCTTTAATACTCCTGAGATCGATCGAGATCCTTGATTAATATAAAACATTAATCAATGATTGTGTACACGTAGTTAGTTACTAGTGGACTGATCCCCACTAAGTGCTAACCAAGATACGGGACCCCCTGAGTTACGACTTTAGGGGCAGGGTTCCCGGGAAAGTAAGTGGGACCCCCTGAGTTACGACTTTAGGGGGCAGGGTTCCCAAGTAATTAAGTGAGACCCCCTGAACTACGATTCTAGGGGCTAGGGTTCTCATCGTAAGGAGTAACGGTTAAATGTGGCATGTATGCGTGCACTGTAATGTTTTGTATGCTTGGAGCAGTTTCCTTTTTAAAACCCTCAAAGTCATACCTCATGCATGGATAAACTGTTTGTTTTAAAACGTTTTTCAAACTGCTCTACCCACTGAGTACACTAGTGCTCAGCCCCATTGTTTTAAAAATGTTTTCAGGTTGAGCGGCAGGGGCGACAGAAAAGAGCTGAGGAGGGGGTTTCTGCCATGATCATTTTGCATTCCTAGTATTGTAAATGGATAATTATGTTTTGTTATGTTTTGAAAGTTAATATGCTTCCGTATCTGTTAATCGTATAAAAACAAATATAATCTTCTACATGGGGTTTGCATTAAATGACGTGTTTTTAAAATAGAAAAATATTCCAGTTTTCAAAGGATGGTAGTAAAACGTGTTTTATAAAATTTCTCCGTAGCGACTCGACCTCTGTGATCCTTCGTGGAGGTCGGGACGTTACATCTTAACATGCTGAACTCAACTAAACTATTACATTATACTATAAGACTCATCATTCAACCTAGGATTTTGGGATCTTCAAATCTTATCATACTGAATCTCATCCCAACAAAAACTTATAACAACAATCGATTATTCCTCAATAAACATTGCTTTTAATAATAATTTAATTATTACAATTATATTAAGTTTTCGATTATTTATCTCTAAAGATATCATGTTAAATTTTGTTTAAATTAATGGATATATAAATATTTTTTTTGAAATAATAATCTAATAAATCAAGATTCGATAAATTTTTTAAGAAGTTTATGTTAATTCTAATTTTGAAAATATTATATTATAGTTTAACTATTTTTCTAAATATAAAAGATGGGTTGGCGATGACGATTTTGTTTTATAGCTTGGCGATGGTGATTTTGGGATTAGGAATCGACTATGGCCATTAGATTTTATTGCTTGGTGATGGCGATTTGATTTTATTGTTTCACGATGACGATTTGGGATTTGGGCTCGACGATGGCCATTAGATCTATTGCCCAATTGTAGGCCCCTAATTCGCGAGGCGTATTATGTGTGTGGCTTACGTCTGTATATTTGCATACAATGTTTCGATAATCGATTTCATTTTACTATCTATTATGCCTTTTCATTTGAAGCAACAAAACAGCCCCCTCCCCTCCCGTGTTAGAGGTCGAGGGTTTCGTAAACACCACCCCAGCCCACACGCATCCCAAGCCACCACCGCCTTTGCCGCCGACAGGTAGTTCAATTCTTATATTCATCACAGTTTCCCCCTGGTAGAGGTCGAGGGTTTCGCAAACACCACCCCAGCCCACACACTTCCCAAGCCACCATCGCCTTTGCCTGCGAGAGTTAGATCAATTCTCTTTATATTCATCATAAAATGAGCAAGTATTTTATATTATTTAATAATAAATAATTTTCTGCTTTTGTGAGTTTAGATGATACATTACATGATGATCTGAATAATATGATTGTAACTGTGATCAAATAGATCCGTAAAATATATTTGAGTTTGATCTTGGATTGTTCTATGATCGATAACATGCTGATCTGGATAATATGGTTGCAATTGTGATAAAATAGATCTGGATATTACGTTTGCAATTGTGATGAAATAAGTATTAGTGATTAGAAATATACATGTGCATGATTGTTAATTAGTTTTCTTCTTTGGCTAGATTATAAAGCCTATTAACTATTAAATTCTGATATTGAGGAATATGAATAGTATGAACTTAGAGGATTAGATTTTTCTTCAATATTCCGTGATTTAATTGTTTGTTATTTTCTTTGAAGTTCCTTGTGAAGATTGTGAAGAGGATGGAGTTGGTGGACGTTGTGTTCCAAATCATGTTGCTTTACAACTTCCATTTTCTGGGCAGCCGGGAAAAGGAGTCTGATAAGTTTATTCAATCATCCTTCCTTGCTATGATGCTCTTGATATGGGGGGCGAACTGGGTATGAATGTGTAAAAAGATGGTCCGGACGTACAAACAATTACTCACGGGCCATAGTCATCGTACTCACAGCCGCATGTGGCATCGGAACACTAGTTGTATTGTGTCATGTCCGAGCAGGCATTTATCCTTGTATCTTTGAGGAGAACGAAGTAGTCCAAGCTCCAACAGCACAGCAATGCAGCCTATCATTCACTACTACACAAACGTCTCGTGCATTTTGGGAAGGTGTAGCGGTAACATTACTACGCCTTCTCTTGAACTATGTACCAAGAGCCCAAAACCAGCAGACAAACCAACTACCGCAGCCGATCGAGCAACAAGAAGACCTGTCACAGTTCCAGCTTTTACAGAACGAGATAGAAGATATCCAAAAAGAGCTAATCCAGCATCACCCGCAGATCAAAGAAATGTTGACCGAATTCACGGAGGGGATTAACAAATTGGTGGGGGAGATCCAGCATGAGCAGAAGAAACAACTGCAAAATCACATCTGGATACAGCAAGAGCTGGATCTTCAAAAGGAGAAGCGGCGTCTGCGGGACGAAGAGATGAATAGGTTGAGATACGAGTTGGACACGCACAGAAGGATCAAAATTGAGGAGGTACATAAAAGAAAAGAGCAGAAGAAGCTCCTTCGAAAGACCACCAACAAATACGATTGTGCGACTGGGGAAGATATTGGAGAAGTCAATGAAGATAATTCAAACTGAAGCAACAGCCATGCCAAACTGAACTGTTTTCTTATTTTGCTCTTAATGGTACTTATGAAGTTTTTTTTGCTGTTATGTTTGCTGAGTAATAATCTGGTGTTTGCTATAGTTAAGGGAAAGTATGGCTAGTTATTCATAGTACAGGTTTTGTTTCTATGAGTTATAAGGATAGTTTCTTTAAATTGGATATTCTACGATGATGTTTAAGTATGAAGCAGATCAATGCTGTCTTGTTAGCACCATTTCTGATAAGTCCGGGGTAGTTATCTTAGAAGTATTTTTGTAGTTTACAAATCAAATTCATGCCATTATAGGATTTTCCTTTTACTTAGGAAAAAATTAAGTATTTTGAAAGCAAGGAAAATATTTTTTCCTTTACATGGAAAAGTATTATAATATTATATAATTTGTATAATTCAATCGAACGAATTAAATAAAAGGAATTTTAAATTGAGCCAACATAATTTGGTTATGGGTTAATCATACTCTAGTAATGATGTGTTTGCAAATGATTATTATAAATATTTTTGCTGAAAGTTTGAAAAAAGTTGCTTTTAATCAAAAGAAAATATTAATAGTATTTACGAAAATTATGATGCTTTAAATATAAAAAATACTTATGAATTTAACCAAATTTGCTACTTAATTTTGAAAATGCAAATTGACAGAGATGGAACCAAAGTATGCTAGTTTGGATGAATTGGTTTCTTTTTATATATATATATATATATATATATATATATATATATATATATATATTAGTTAATTGGTCTTCAAGAATTGGATGATTTGGTTCCTAAAACAATTATTAATTAATCTATATTTATTTAATTTTTATTTTAATTAAATTTTATTTAGGTTTCTTAATTATATTTTTTTCAGAAATCTTTTTTGGGAAAAAAATAATTAAAAAATCTTATTTGAAAAAAAAATTACAAAATATTTGAAAAAAAAATTAAAATTTAATTTAAAAATTAGATGAATTGATTTCTGAAACTTTTATTCTGTAAATGGCCCATATACCTAATATTAACTAATTTAAAATTTGAGGTTCAATTAACTAAAAAAAATTAAGGACTAATTTATTAAAATAGTATACTTTGGGATTCATCTGTGTCAATTTGCCATTTAAAAAAAAAAAACTAACACGATAAAAAAATAGATAAATAATTAAAAATAACCCTTGCAAAAACACCGACCACAATAAGATCCGGTCTTTGCTCCCTCAGTCTTTACGAGTCAAGTTGCTTTACCAGATTTTGAAACTACTGTTTTTTTTTTATTTGCTTCCTAAAGAGATCCAAAACTCTAATTAAAACTGTTTGTAGCTTTATTGTTTTGCTCTTAAATGAGAGTTTTTTGAACTGTATGT
The DNA here is from genome assembly GCA_028984105.1 of Lavandula angustifolia. Classification (NCBI taxonomy): domain Eukaryota; kingdom Viridiplantae; phylum Streptophyta; class Magnoliopsida; order Lamiales; family Lamiaceae; genus Lavandula; species Lavandula angustifolia. The sequence goes on along the minus strand of CM054804.1, from coordinate 6,507,252 downwards.
TTGACACACATAAATTTGAAAGATGTAACTGAAGAAAGATTCAATCTTGAATTACAAATTTAAGTCCGTTGATATCTTCTTGGCCGTCCATAGAGTAATTAGGCTATTTATCTGCCTGCTGAATAGGTCAGCGAATAGAGTGAATATAGGATCAAATAAAACCCTATAAATATATACACATTTTGAGAAATTACAAAATTAAATTTTAACAGGAAAGAAGCAGACCGGAAGTTGTTAGATTTAATAGGATACAATGTTGCAGAATATTTGGGCAGTTACGGCTTGCAGAATTTTAACATGAAAGAAGCAGACTGAAAGTTTGTATTCTAATGCATAATTGTAAGCACGAGCCATATATTCAATCTCATACACAAATATATAATTAGCAAATAATGGGTAAAATATTTTATGGATGGCTAGTTAGAATGAGTTTTGAGTATTTATAAATAGTTTATATGGGTATATACACATCCTATAAAAGTGTCTCGTATTTCCTTTTAGAGCATGAAACATATTTAAATGGGATGAAAGAAGTATTATTCTATGAATTACTAGTTAGATTAAATGGGATGAAAGAAGTATTATTCTATCAATTACTAGTTAGATTATTTTTGTTTACTAAGACTATATCCATGGGCGGATCCAAGGGGGGGCGGGTGGGTGCGACCGCCCCCCCGAATTTTCGTGCATTACTACGAATTTTCGTTTATTTCGAGTAATTTATATGTTTGTCCCACGTAATTTTTCGAATTCGCCCCCCGAAATTTTTAAATTTATTATCCTAAACTAAAGTAATAATGAAGAATTAGTGTTAATGTGACTACGAACTTCTAAAAATATTTTAAAAAAGTATATTAAGTGTAACTTATTTTAGTGGCAATGTTTAATTTAGAGTTCTATACATCTATTTTAATAGAGTTACATATATAATTTTATGCAATTAATATATTATGTTTCATTTATTTTAATTACTTGATTGATCTAAAATTAGCAAGTGTAAATAAACTATCATTTAAATACTTAATTAACTCATAAGCTAGATATTGTTAGTCTTCATAATTTTCTCCAACTAAATTTAGACTGACAAAATAAGATTGTGTATGATATTTTTCGAATAAATATGAAGAATATAACAGTTATTTATGAAAGAAGAATATAATCTCTTAAATAAGCCAAAAAGAGTAAGTATAATTAGACTTACGTAGAAAAATGTCCTAAAAAATTTTCTCGGGGGCAGAGCCCCCGAACCTCCGAAAGTATCATACACCGATAAATTTCGCCCCCCCTAACCAAAAATCCTGGATCCGCCCCTGACTATATCTAACATCAACCACCCCAACCATCCAACCTTTTTTAATATTTTATTTTACTTTTTCTCTTTCACATCACTAATTTTTATCTCAACCCAACCACAATAATTTTTTATGATTTATGAGCGACATGTCCAACCACCCAACCACAACCTTATTTTTAATTACAATATTAGTTACAATTATTTTTAAAATTATAATACAAGTTAAAATTACAAACTAATTACTTGCAATAAAATAAAATTATATATAAATTTGATTTAATTATATAGATAATGATAGTTATATATAAATTAATTAAGATAATTATATTGTTTGTATAACTATATTAAGATTGGTGTCTATTTGTAGAGAAATAAAAAATGAGAATTTTAGTATTCAAGTGATCACAAGGATCACAGTTTGTTTATGATAGTTTGTTTAGTGAATTGAGAAGAATGAGAATTGCGTTAATTCATCTGTTAATTTATGCATTTTGATTTCACAGATATATTCTTATATGTATACATATAATAATTTCTCATTTATTATACTTATATACTTAACTTTATTGCATATAACTTATATGATATTATATCATAACCCCCATGGGTGTAAATATGAGTATACATATAAGAACAAATTAGTTGATAAGTGTGTTAGGATAAAACATTAATGTCGAAGATTTTATGTGATGGTCAATAAGGGGTTCATCTTGTTAAATGATGAATAGAATTTGAAACGATACATGAGTAAGAACTGGAAGCCAAATAGTAAGAAGTAATTGTGTATGTCGAGGGAGAGGGAGAGCTTGAAAAAGATTTCAATGTAGAAGGAAAACAATTTGTAACTTTATCAAACCTATGTAAAACCTACTGGAAAGAAGTCTTACTTGAAAAGGTGATGATTTATATGCGTAATATGTAGATGTTTTTATATAGTTTTGATATGATTAAGAACCTTTGCTAAACTGACTAGTTTTATTAGATGCATGAATAGACTTGTTGATGGTGATATGTTTTGGCAATTGCATAGTTTGTTTTTGGGAAGATTGCATTAGTTGCACTTTGAAGGATTAATCTTAATAGAATCTACATTCTAACAGAGTGGTTTTTGTGTCATGCGTGAGGATTTGATTGAATCAACAACTATGGCATTGACTTAATCTTAATATGATCTACACTCCTATTTTTTTTATTTTAACTCAACTATTGTTTTTGTGAAGGATTAATCTTAATTTTAATTATCATGCGTGAGGATTGATTTAATTAGGGGAGCAAATTCACCGTCTTGTAAATGAAAGTTATGGGCCTAAAATCCTCGATATTAAAGATTATAGACCAGAAACGGAGCAAATTGTCAAAATAGACTTCTCAAAAAACTTCTTTCCCAAATTAGTCTTCTCTAGAACTTATTTCCCAAACTAATTCTCTTTACAAAATTATATCCCAAATTAATCCTACCTATGCCACATAATTATCTATGTGGATATTAAGTATCTTAATTTAAGTTTATTATTATCTTTTACCTTTTTAAATATGGAAATGACAACTAATAATAATTTTTTTATTAATGTAAACATACTTAAATTAATAATTTGAGTTTAAAAAATTAAAAAAAAAATTACGATAGTTGAGTATAAAGATGACAAATTGCTCTAGCCGTTGCTTCAATTAGTATTTATACATCTACCAATAGGGAAAATCCAATCTCTTTATTTTAAAAACCTTTCATTTCCTCGTTTTCAAACACAAGCAGTTTCACCACAACTCCATTGAAGAAAAGTCTACTAGCTCAGAATAAGGACAAGATTTTACTTGATTCCGAAAGTGAATGAAGAGCGAAGAGCAACAGTTGAATTTGTCGGCCGGATTCAGGTTCCATCCCACCGACGACGAGCTCGTCTTTCATTATCTCTGCCAGAATTGCGCCGGCCAGTCCATCTCCGTCCCCATCATCGCCGAAATCGATCTCTACAAATTCGACCCATGGCAGCTTCCCGGTAATTACTGTTTCTTCCTTGACAATTTTGGAACTCAGATTTGGAATTAATAAAAATACTTTCCCTTCGATTTGGAACTCAGATTTGAAGCTCTTCTAGACCAATAAAACGCAGAGCACTACGAAGAATCACAAGGTGCGAAGAGAAGTTAACCCCTCGAGATAATATTTCATGACAATTGTTTCTATTTTTAATTGAAGAGAAGTGACGTGTTTCGTTCTGGACCACAAGGTCCATAGCTTAAGCTATGGACCGGGTCTAGGATAGAATTTTCCGAAAATACCTTCCCTCTTAGTACCTTTAGAATATTGATGTTAAGAGTTCGATTTTTCCATTTTACTGAATTTTATAAGTGTTTTTTTTTTTCCATTTTTCTTGACAAGTTTAGGTTTACCTATAAATATTCATTAACCACACCCCATGAAAAACTCTTACTAACAAGTAGTTGGTTGGGCTCCCTAACTCAAATTTCTGGCCTCTGACAAACTCTATCATGCAATTCAAAATTCTCAAACTTGCAAAATCTCCAATTCAGATTTCAGATTTGACTCTCAATTTCAATTCTACATTTCTCACATTCTTCCTTAAATAAATCACATTTGGACAATATAAGATAGTATTAAAAAAGAAAATCACATCAAATAAAATAAAATTAATAACGAGTAAGATAAAAAACAAAAATACTAGACTTTTTCCTCTAATTTTAACATGAGAAGTCAGCACGATAAATGGTAATAGGGGTGAGACCATATTTACTTAACCATTTACGAACTCTATCTCCGCCGCCAAAACAAACTAACCCAAAGCGAAGATAATGAAAAGATAAGCTAACATCCCATAAAATAACTCAATATTGAGAATGTCAATCTATCCAATCCGCCATTTATCTGAATTTGAATTCTCATAGCATCTCCA